>CM056832.1:7460900-8060900 GCA_029853015.1 Chelidonichthys spinosus | reverse complement strand
CTATGGTGTCATTGCACTGGACAACATTATATTGAGGCATGCCTAATAATCTTTCCCCTTTATGTATGCACAATACCTCTATTTATTAAAATAAAACACACACACACTAGGGCTGTTGGAATGAACTTTGGGAATCGAATATATTTCGAATAGTAAAAAAATCTGTACTATTCGAATGCTGAAAGTAAATCTCGCCCTCCTCACCTTGGCCTACCCGTATAAACAGATGCTTTTGACACAGGAAGGTGATAAATGCGGAGATAACCGCGCGGCAGCACGATATAGCTGAAAACAAAGATATAGCTGTGCAGTCATGACAAAGATGCGTGCATGCTGCTTACTGCGAGCTAGATCGATCCGCGCTGTTACAAGAATTTTGTATAACCTCATGTCTTAAAGTTTTCTTTGTTCAGGTTACAGCTTTATGTGTTGAACTGTTTATTACTTTAGTATCCCCATGACCTAAATGTTATCAGAGGCCTGGTAGTCATGATGTCTAGTTCTACATGAAGGTTAACTGTCAGTGACGCGTTATCTCCTGTGCCTTTAAAAGACTCAAGTCACAACAGTGATTGGAGCACTTCCTCTGTAGCATCCTCACACGGTGTTGCATTGTAACTGCTCCTCTTGTACAAGATTAAAGTCAGACGGCAACTTTACTTATGTCTCCGATCTCCTCCAACAGCAGGATGTATGTGAGAAAGTAAAAGTAGAGCCTACGGTGAGGCGAGGAGGGCGTAGCCATGGCAACAGAGCACAGCGTCCCCAGAAGAACGGCAATGTGGTTGTTTTACTTTCTTAATAATTACTTGCGTTATCTAGAAAGCGGTCACCTGATAGTAATTCAACATATTTATTAGTGTTGTTTTTGGACCTGTAGAGGACAGGAAGTACAACAACCACAATACTGATAATGACATTGGCGACCTATAAGCCTGTGTAGTTAATATTAATATTAGGTTGAAATTGAGTGTTAAATATTTGAATATTGAAAGAAAATATGGAATGTAATTCGAATAGTATTATAGAGGAACATTGACGGCTCTAACACACACAATATCCCCGTCCCACTTACAGTTTGGCTGTGATGAGGAGGATCAAGGCAACTCCAGTGTCTCTGGTTAGTTTTCTAAGCTGGCCGACCTGCCACAGAAACAGAAAGAATAATTAACTTTGATGACATTCTTCATGCTTAAACAGGGTTCAAAACAGTTGATAATAAATTATATTTTACTAATAAATGTATTTATAGTGATCAATCAAAGGGATAGGATTAAGGCAAAGTCTGCGTCCGTTATTTTCTTTACTTTACTTTGCTTTTCTTATTTTTCTCAGTGAAGAGAGAGCGTATGTGGCTGCATGTCAACTACCAGAAAAAAAAAAATCATTTTATGTGCGGCCACTTCAAGAAACTTCAAGAAAATCGCTGATGATGTCACCAGTGAAGGAAAAGCTTGTTTTGGCTACGTCTGTCAGACAGACACTATCATAACAAAGACTGAAAAGCCTATTTGTAGGAGAAGATCGGTGTGCTTTTAAAGCCATACTGTAGTCTCCGAGGGATCGTCCTCCTTGCTCAAATGTTACGAATGTCCAATTGAGCGATGACATGCTCATCTAAACAAAGTACGAAGCAAACATCCTCCGGTGCTCATGGTGAAAAAAGCAATCTCTGACAAATTGATAGTAGCCCAAATAGATACTAAAAATCAAAGAGGCAATTCTAGTCTATCATTCAACAGTGGTGACAGTGGTAATATATATTGTAATATATTGTTAAATTGTTGTCATAGAAACATTTAAAAAGTGTGCTCTTTTGATGAAACGCTGGGACGAATTTCTTCCTGGCGCCCTGCAGCTGCTTTTCTGCTAAAAAGAAGGATATGCTATGTGGACACAGGCCCTAAGGCTGAAAACATGACAAATGGAAAAGCCTGAACAAAACAAAACTACCATAGTGAGGCCGAGGTAAAACAAGGCCGCCCCTCCAAATGAGTTAGCCAAGCCATCTATGAACTGTGACAGCACAGCAGGGATCCGCTGGCCCAGGGCAAAGTGGGAGATGATTCCTATTATCACCATGAACACTATTGGGTTCTTCAACACCTGCAGAGGTGACAGGAAGAGGGTTAGATAAAATCACTTTAAATCCCAGGTGAAGACTTTTAGTTTGTCAAACTTAGAAAAAATGACCGCTAAATGTGTATTACACTTATTATGGCTCATTATTCCCCTTAAACACACACACACACACACACACACACACACACACACACACACACACACACACACACACACACATTACCTGTAGGATTACGACTCCCAGGATGCCACGAGTGCTGTGAGAATGGTCGGCCTGCTTCCACCTCTGAACCTCACAAAGAGCGAAGCCAATGGGATTGAGGAGCATGAGGGAGACCGGGGCAACTAGATAGATGTACTGGAGGTACTCTGGATACGTGCTCCGATACAAAGCATCAACTAGAAATACAGAGAGGGGGGAATACTCATTGTGTCTTAAATACAGTATTTTTCTGACAATTTGTAGAGCACACAATCACTAAACATCAAAGTTAGTGTCTGCCTCACCTATGGGGTATCCTAAGGCAAAGTCATTGCTCTGCGTAGCGAAGATGGCGTACAAGCCAGCCTTGCTGTATCTGCAATCTGGACTGGCCACCATTAGAGTCAGCACACACACCAGCACAAACACGGTCACCTACACAAAACACGGGAGCATCAAAGTCAGGTTGTGTGTCCTTGTTAGGTCCTTCATCACATTGCTCTCAAACCACCATGATCTAAATTAGGAAGTAATAGTGAAAGTAAAGGTGTGACCACACACAGATGCACAGACACGAACCTTAGCGACCAGCACACTCCAGAGAAACGCCCAGATGACGTCCCCAAAGTCCAACAGCACCATGTTTTTAAAGAGCAGAGCAGGGAGAGCAAACTTGGACACAAAGTTTCCCAAACCCTTGGCCTGGCTCTGTGTGATGATATCTGCCCTATAGGAAGGAATTAGCCGTGTCACTTTACATTTTCATCTCTAAAATTCCTGCATACAGCAGAACCTTAACATGGAGACTTTGAATCTCTAAAACAGACGCTTCACTTAAAAACACATCAATTACTACTAATTACAACATATCAGAACTTTTTGCCTTTTTGCACTACAGCCACTAACCACTAATACATGTCCATAGAAGACTTTTTTATTGTATTTTTTGTTTATTTTTATTAGTAGTAAATGTCTTATCTGTTGTGCACTTTATTGTTTACTTTAGTGTTAATGCATTGTCTTCTCTGTTGTGCCTGTGCACTTTATCTCACAGTGAGAAACACTGTTTTGTTTTCTTGTATGTGGTACTTGGAGGGAATTGACAAATAAAGTTGAGTTGAATAAAATAGATAACTTACCTGCCAGCTATGTAGCCACACAATATGATCCCAAAGCATTCAAGGAGAGCTGGGAAAAGCTTGTCGATGGACATGTGGGGCACCACAGCAGAACCCGCCAGGGTATTGTGAGATATGTTCTTCCCGTGGATCAGCACGTAGCTGTTGGCGGTCTCCATGGCGATGATGGGATGGGTGTCAGGGCAGTCAGGTGACGGCCGGGCAGTATCCGCGCTCTGGAGGAAAGACAGGATGGAAAACAGTCAGTCTCAGGCACGGAAGAACGATCCCGTTTAATAATAAAAGAGCAGAGATGTCTCCCCCACTGGTGGGAACCCAAAAGAAGACGGATTATTAAATATTAAAAATGGGAGGAGGCTGTGAAAGAGTCCCAGGATACCCACAACACCTAGCTTACGTGTTACGCCCCTGTACAGGAGCATACCGTTAGCTAAGTTAGCACGGTGAAGGCAACGCGCTTCTTTCAACGACAGCGCATTCAGACAGACTAACGTCACTATAGCAGAGTCAAACTAGTGTGTTGTCACGTTAAACCGCATAAGAAGCCGACTGCTTTCCATGACAGCTCCGTTGTCGCTGCCAGTCTATTAACAGTTAGCGCTAGCTCGGTGCCAGCTAAAAAACATCTACATTTATACCGTTAGATTTATCGGAGGGCGCGGTAAGCTTTAACTTCAACATCTGGCACTCAGATATTATCAGAAGCGACTTGTTTAGACACGTAAAGGTTACCTTTCTCAGTTAGAAGACCATCTCTGCTCAGTATTGAACCACATTCATCGAGTCTTGCTGTTTGAATAAGCCCGTGTGTTTTGCTGTTTGGGGGGGAGACGCTCTGCTCCTGAATCTGACAGCTGCCGAGAGTGGCAACGCCTTAAAGGAATGACTGACAGACTATTGAGCCAATCATCGTCGAGATACACTGCACTCTCCGACTGTGATTGGATAAAAGAGTGCAGCCCGACGCTGGACTCGTGATGAGGACTGATTAAATCTTTGGACCTTATTATGTTTATAGCAGTTAGGCTACAATATAAATACAAATTAACTCCAACAAAGGCAAAGTGGTTCATCGTGTTCATTTTGTCATTCATCGGTTAAATAGGGTCATAATATCACTAAAGTTCAGCAACAATAGTACCTCAAATTAATAAGGTACATGTAGTTTTAATAGATTACTCTATTCCTCTATATATATTTTTTTTCCAGTATTTACCTACTTCTTTTCACCTTCATTTTTTTTTTACAGTGGGACGAATATACTGTGTTACTTTGTCTACATGGCTGATGTTCTCCAACGGGATGCTTTGGTACTTTCCATTAACATTAACCTGATCTTAAGTAAAGATCAACGCTGTGAGCAGGATTTGAACCTGCGCGGGGATACCCCATTGGATTTCGAATCCAACGCCTTAACCACTCGGCCATCACAGCTCCGGGGAACTATGTCCGCCATTAATCGATCCTGACACCAAGTAGCTTGCCTCTGTCTGAAGTGAAAATGGCACTGGATTTTAGATGCAACAACTAGTAACTAAACCGACACACACTGAAAGAATGATGATGTGTTTAAGTATGCACACTTTACATTTATATGTCCTGCAGATTACTTAAAATGTATCTATTGTTATCCTTTCTGCTCCCTTACAAACAATTGTAATTGTTAATACATTGCAAGATTATAAATAAAATACCCTGGTACAAGATTGTTCCAAAATCACCTGTGATCAAAGAGATAAAAACAATACCTTTCCACTTTGAAGTTATTAGGATATTACTTTGAGAATATTGACCAAAATAAAGCCTGGGCCATAGTTAATTAACTCATTGGTCCATGGGCAAACACTGAGTTTCTGAGAAGAACTCAGATATTTGGATTTTCTTTAGTTTTAGTTTATTGAGAAACTACAGTCGCTGAAAGGATGGATGTCTGTCAAATACACTACTTGAAATATCTTCAGGCGTGAGGCAGTTAAGTGGGAAAACAGTACATCTCAGTCAAACAGACCACTGATGCATATTTGCAAGAAAATGTTTGTCTGACAAAACATAATCACTTCATCAGGTACTCAGTGATCAAAAGATCCTTCTTTGTGCACAAGTATCTGTAATCGTCCACCGAGTTCCCTGCAAGTAAAGCACATAAAGCATTTTAAAGCATTTTATTTATTGATGTAAATAGGTTTATTTCCATGCGATTGTCTTTTAGAAAATGTTTCTTTGAGCAACACATGATCATAACAATACAACACGCATACAGAAACCATTCAAAGCCGTGCTGGGTGAAGCAAAAAAACAAAACAAACAAACTTAATACTGCACAGTCCTGAAACATAACTTAAAATAATACAGTCCTTCAATACCACTTGATTAAATCATACAGATACATACACAGGTCCTTCATAGCAAGTAAATGCAGCTTTTAGCAAAACAGCAAAATAAGAATCAGTTCAACTGTAAACCAATGCTGCCGTAACACCACACAATGTTCTTTAAAAACATCTCAATCATAAACATCAAATGTGCGCTCACGTCACATCAAACAATCAAATGAAAAGTACCGTTCAGTTGTTTCCGACAGAAACACACAGATGTAAATATACATATTTCGAAGGCACATGTGGCTTTGGCAAATTAAACACCCGCATTTCCCCTGACGTTTTATGCATTGGTGGCAAGAGCTTGTGTGTATTGATGCTGTAATGAAGACACTTTGCTATATTGAGTATTTTACATGTTGTGGCTGCTGTATTGCTATTTTAAGTTTTTTTTTTTTTTTAAATCAGCAGAGGTGATCCAATCCAGCTGAACAAACACATACATAATCCAAGGCACATAAAGGCTAATTCCCTTAACTCTTAAGCATCCTGAGGACACAATCCTGGATAGAAAAAAAGGCACGAGGGAACAAAATAGGACAAACATCAAAAATCATCAACACACTTGAGCAAGCTGATTGTTTGCATAATGAGCCCTGCACAGTAACCCTGGGACTCCAGATTTTGACAATAATATTGCAAAACATGTTGATTTAGCTTTACCTAATGCTGTCTGTGTTAGCAAAGTCAGGCCAAATGCTGGTTTATTTGTCAAGTAGGAGTCTGTATTACTTTTTTTTTATTTATGTTTTTTATAAAACTATAGCTGGTAGGCTAAATATAATATCAACCACTGAAAGCAAAGGATGAAAAAGTGAGTGAACAATATAAAGTGGGTCAAAGTCCATGAAAATGCTGTTGTGATCGGTCTCACTGCAACCAGGTCAACAACGCCCACTTTAAAAAAAAGTACCGACAGCATGGTTTTAGATCACATTCTTTCAAGTGCCTAAAGATGTACAACTTTTTTTTTTTTCTTGAACACAGTGTACCGGAGGATAAACAGGCTTTGGTCTTTGCTGCTACAGAGGCAAGTGATTTAAACTCCACATTGTGAGTCTTTTTACTTGGTCGACCAAACTTCAGGTCCATTTTACACATTGCAGTCCACAGATGAAACCACATGCCACAGGTAAAAGCACACTGGGCCTCATCCAAGAACATTTTGGTATTCTTATCTTATCTTTCTCTTACTTATTTCTCATACGGTGGGTTGGTACGAGTGTGGCACGTCGGATTCAAAATAATGAAATATACAATCCATGAGTGAAAATCAGGCTTGGAAAACAGCGGACTAATTGCACATGACTTACGACAGCTCTGGACAACTCGTAAATCGTGTCCGCACCAAAGATAAAATTCTAAATTTGAGAAAATTGTTGACATAAATAATTTGTACAAGCCATTTAAGATACAAATCTGTATCAAAGTGGTTCTTGCATGAGGCCCAATAAACGCAACAGAGAGCGAGAGAGAGAGATACACACACACACACACGCACACGCACGCACGCAGGTAGGGAAACAGAGAAAGTAGTTCCAGGGGTTGTGTTTGATGCCATCTCTTCTTCACCTCGGTATAGGAGGAAGAGGGGGAGCTCCTCTCTCGTTTTTACCAGAACCTGAAAAGAAGCAAAGACACAGAAGTTATTATTTGCCTCAGCTTCCCACAGGAGATTTCACTTTCTTCCACCAGGTGGCACTGTAGCTTATTTTACCTCAAATGATATTATTATCCATTTGTCTGTTTTAACTTATTTGAACCTGACTATCAAGATCGAGTTATAAACAAATGATGTAACTGCTGTTGTAATTATTGTTGTCATAGGTAGAGAGGAAGTGATTAATAGTTAATTTTTCTGATCTCAGTGGCTGCCGGTTTTATTGGGAACTCTATGAAGACTACATGGTGGTTAACCTGAAGGAATGAGTCTATGTTCTTGTAATTGCAACTTGGTGAGGACAGAAACAAGATTTTAACAAACAAAGTGAGCCTGTTTGAGGGTTAAGCCTCAGGTTAGAATCAGGTTTAGGTTAGGGTAAGCATAAGGGTTGGGCTTAGGCAGATGCAGATGCAGGTGTGAGTGCATGTGTTGGATTGTTGGACTGACCTTTGGCCATCTTGCTGGGGTAGGTCTTCTGGAAGGGTACGTAGGGCTCAGGTGGAGGAAGGTCTGACACTGGATGGAAAGTGAACCGACACTCCCACTCATCTGGTTTTTGGAGAGAAATACAGTTAAGTGGTCTTCATCAGACAGACAAAACTCCCATTATACAATCATGAGGTTTGAGTCTTCTAGTTTAACAGAAAAGTAATGTAATATAGGGCTGTGGGTTTGGGTTTCTCACATTAAACAGGATTCTCCTGATTCGACACAATGCGAAGACAGGCAAGTAATGTAAGTAAAGATCAACAGGTTACTGGAGAACGCAGCGACAGGAGTTGAATGGGGCAAACCACTTTGCAGACAACTGAGGTTCAAGAAGGCCTGGCTCATCTGGAACGAGCCTTTGACATCAGCTCCAACTTTTCATTCCCTAAAATTCTAATCTGGAAACTATAAACCTTCAATTTACTTCAAGACACAATCTAAAATATGTGCAATAATTCAACAAGCTATATTTCTATTCTAAAATACATTTTAAAGAGAAGAATACATACTGTATATACACATTATTTTCAGACAGTGATTTACATCTTTGAATTTGTGTCTTAAAAAGCACTACAAAGTCACAGAGTATTGTGACTATTTTTCTCGAGCAGGACATTCAGGACTGTCACTTCTTTTATACACTGCCTTCCAAATCAAACTTGGTACAATGGGATAAAAACAACACAAACGGGAGGTCAGTGGGTTTCTCTGCCATAGTTGAATGCATCTGAAGTCATGTGGTAAAAACAACACTCGGGGCAACGGATTTCTCTTGTAGATACTGGGAGAGTACAGTCTTTGAAAAGAGAGTCGATCCTCTCGGCATAGAATTTACTATCTGCCTGCACAGGGCATGCATGGATTTATACTTTAGACAAAAGGTTTTTATTTTCCTTAAATATACTGTCGATATTGTTTTGCTCCATTCTCCTCCTTGTCCATCTTTTACTGGTGAAGTTTGGTAGTTCTGTTTTGTTTTTTGTGTGCCATAAATCACATTGGCAACTACATTCCACACAAATTGTTGTATGAATACTCAGAGAAACCATATTAGCATTTAGCACCTTCAGGGATTTTACTCACCCTGGTTGTGGTGAGAGTTTTGGAAGCCATTCCCCATGGGTGCTGGAGGAGGAGGGGGTCCTCCCATACCCGGCCTGTCCGGAGGGAGGGGAGGTCTACCTCCAGGTCCCCCACGAGGGTGCTCCGGGCCTGGCCGACCAATAGGAGAAGGAGCTGGTGATGACCTCACACTGGACCCACCCATACTACGACCTGAGGGAGGAGGGGGTGGAAGAGGCCCTTGGAGGTAGGAATAAAAATTGACATGTAAGTTGATCCTGCATGATCACTTCGGAGAAACACACTGGTTCAAACATCAACTCATTTTTCTAGTCACTCTTTGGTTAACCAATCAATCAAGGCTGCTCACCTGTGCGTGTGGAGGACTGGTTCCTGCCGAGAGATGGCGGCCTCTCGTTAGGTGGAGGCGGGAGAGGTCCTGTCCGACCATGTGGCGGAGCTGGACCATGGCTGGCAAGGAGGAACAGAATTTTATACTTAAGTATGTTTGTGGTAAGAAAAAGAGCGATAAACTGAGAGCAAACCTTTTCTAATTCACCCCTCTTAACCATGTCTATTTGAACAACAAAGGAGAATCTCATGCTGTTATTTTGTATCTAAAACATTTGACATTTGGAGATTTCTGTTGGAATTGCATTTTTTTTCCCCCAGAAAACTGGTATTCACAGGGTCCCTTGACCCCTCACCTCAAGATATATCAAGGAAAATGGGATCTATGGGCACCAACGAGTCTCCACAAAAAAAGATCGCTGCAACAACTTGAGATATTAGTGATATATCTCCATCATAATGCTCCTAAATGTAACCCAAACTATATTTTAAACTGAACATAGGTTTGAACACATCACCTGCCTCTGCCACATAAGCATTTGATTGTTGAGCCAGATGGAGCGAAAAAACATTCTTACTAAACAAAAGGACTGTTCTTTTTTAAAGGGACACTACATTAGCAAGTTTGCATGAATGAAAAGCAATTGAATCTTTACAAAGTAGACTCAGTATCAGGAACATTCAGTGAACTCATCCATGTGGATAAAGGGCAGAAGCAGATGAAACTTTAAGAGTACCTGTTAAGGGACAGGTTCCTTTGGGGCAGACGAGGGGTGCTGTGGTCGTCCCCTCCAGCCGGGCTAGGTGGGAGAGGAGGGGGGCCTGGTCGGCCCGGCGGGAGAGGGGGCGCACCCCCAACGGGTGAAGAACGAGAGAAGGGAGAGGAGGAAGAGACAGAGGAGGAAGGCTTGGAGTTGACAGAGGGAGGAGGAGGGGGCACATCTCGGGGCATAGATGGCCGATGACCTCCCATAGGTGGTGGTGGGGGTCGGTCATCAGGAAGTGGAGGCCTCCCACCAGGAGCGGGCGGTAAGGAAGGTCTGCTGCTGCTTGGGGGTGGAGGAGGTGGTGCAGAGAATCCTGGTCTCGGCCCAGCTGAGGAGCCTCCTGGTGGAGGAGGGAGAGGCCCGTGCCTCCCTGGTGGAACACTAGGAGGTGCTGGTCCAGAAGATGGACTTGGTCTCGAGCCTCCAGGGAGTGAGGGCGGAGATGGGCCCCCGCGAGACTGGAAGCCCTGGTTTGGGCGAGGTGTGCTGGGTACAGGAGGAGGGGGGCCTCCTGGAGTGTCTTGTCTGGATGAGAAATTTGGCCGGCCCTTGGGAAGATCAGGGACGTTGCTACGGACACCAGCAGGGGCTCCTGGAAGTTTAGGTGGGCCAGTAGAGCCTCCTCCGAAGGGGGTGGGCCCACACGAGCGGATTCCTGGGGGGAGCATTGGTCCTCTGCTGGGTCCTGAGTCTGGAAGACAGAAAAGGCAAGAATTACATGACTATAATTACATTTGTGTATTCCATTAAATGAATGTGTTGCCTAGATGTATTCTTATGGCGTGGTGTAGGGTTGCACGGTATACCGGTACTAATTTGGTACCGGGGTACTGAGGCATTTAAAACGGTACTATATTGCATTTGGACGGGACCGGTACTTGCGCAACGCCGCCGGCAGCGCCCGCAACAGCGCGGCGAACTCGCCGCGTGACGTCACTGCCTTGTAACTACAGCTGAGAGGACGAGGAGCGAGCCGCAGCTTGGGGAAATAAAAACAAAAAGCAAGCAAGCCGGAGGAAACGGCTAGCAAGTTAGCTAGCAGCGTGGACTGGAGCGAAAAACGGAGCAGGAGGAAAGCGAGAGAGAGAGAGAGAGAGAGCGAGCGAGCGCGAGAGAGAAAGAGAGAGAGAGCGCGCGCGAGAGAGAGAGCGCGAGCGAGCGAAGCACGGAGAGGAGAACGGCTGCTGCAACCGTCATCACGCCGCAACTTGCGGACAAACCAGCGCCGCGAAGTGCGATATGGCCGTACTTTAGCTAAAAACAAATGCGCAAAGCGAGGCAGTTAACGCCGATGCACCACTGTGTAAACGGTGTTTAAAACATGCATGGCTAACGGCGGAAACACCTCCGACTAGCCAAACACTTAAAGGACAAGAACCCAGACCTGCACACTGAGCTCAGGGAACGACAGGTCATTTACTCAGGAAAAAAGCCACATTCAGTGCTAAAAGCAAGCGCCACCACCCTTCACTCTTAACAAAAGTAGCTCTGGAAGAAAAAAATAGAGCTGGTTTATTTATATTATTATATTTTATATTATATTATTGTATTTATATTTTAACATTTTTAAAATTGTGTGCATTAGAAAAGCTTGTCTTTGTGGTATTTTATTTTGTTTGCTGATTAATATGTTACTGTTCTAAGATTTTCTATTAAAATAAAGTCAGTAATGACATTTTTTGGATTCACTTTTTATTCGAAAAAGTATCGAAAAGTACCGAAAAGTACCGAAACACATGTTGGTACCGGTACCGGTACCAAAATGTTGGTATCGTGACAACACTAGCGTGGTGTATGACAATATCAGCCTCATTCCTTCAGCTGCCATCCCGGCGGTGTAAAACAGACTTAGGAGCAAATAAAAAAGAAATATAAAAACATAACTCAAAGTGGTAAGTCAGCTTACTGTCATAACTTAGGCACCTCTGTCAGAGCGCGTGCCACCTTATGAATTGCATTGCAGACTGTGTTTTTGCTCAGGTTCTCTGCATCACCCTCAGCATACATAAAAGTACCCGTGGCAAAGTAACACAGTGCAATGCATACAGTCTGCAGCACTGTAAACGCTTGACTCCGACGTGTTGCTGGCCAGATACGGCTCGAGGAGCTGACATAGATATGAGAATCTGTATCTCTCATATATAAAATCATCAGGGAAAGGACGAAGGGTTTTTCCGGTCCCTGAACCCTCTAGCTCTCCTAAGAGACCTTCTCACGATCCGTGCACTGAGCTCCACGGAATCTTGTGACTGTGGGAGGAAACTGGAGCATGTGGTGGAAACCCACGCAGGCACAGGGAAAACATGCTGAATTTAATTTATAAATGTTTCTTACCATTTTTACCACTGTTTGCTGCAGACCTCAGTTTGGGCATCCCTCCCGCAAACAGGCCTCCTAAACCAGCAGGAGCCCCGCCACCTCCACCTCCTCCTCCCCCGCCGCCTCCTCCTTTAGGCTCTGAGAGGATGAACAAACAATATTACATGATAAATTGTAGGGTTGCGGGATGCAATCTGCTTGAGCAAGGTACTGAACACTCACACTAGTCAACTAAACCAGACTTTGGCCTAAAGTAACTGTTTTTTCTCTGCTTACAAAGAGGTCTTGACTTACTGTCCAGTACGGGTACACTGCGGTCATTGGTTACAGTTTTCTTTAATCTGGAGCCTTTACAGATGTCGGTCAACAGAGCGTTCCTTCCGTGCTGCTCTGAACGGTTCAGATTCGGCTTCTGCGTGTTGGCCTGAAAGGCAAAAACACATTCAAGAGGACGCAGTCAGTCTGAGACCGAGTACAGCTGCAGGATACAGCAAGAAAGAAAACAACTAGTGAGTTTATTGATGTTTGTGTGTTAGATCAATCAGTAAGATCACACATGACATGATTTATCCACAAGGTGTCTCTGTTGATCAGACTAGAAGGACTTACGGCATTAAAGGTGGGAGGAGGGGGAGGCCCTGGGGGTGGTGGTGGGGGGGGAGGCGGCATCTTCCTCTCTCCACTTTACTCTGTCTGCACTGGACGCTGCACCCTGGAGGACACACACACACACACACATACACACACACTTAATATAATAGAACAGACTGGAGGGAGGGTGTCCCCACAAAACAAAAGTTTATAGTTGTCTTTCCATCTACACCACTGACACACAATAAAAAGCTTATCAGATGGACATTTCTCAAGTAAAACCAAGTGGTTCTCAAGCTGTTTAGTGTGCAACTCGTATTTAGTTAACCACTAAATATGAGTACTGAGGGGCTGTAAGCTGCATTTCCTTTAAAGGCTACTAGATGCATGTCATTGTGTTGAAGTGACTGGTAAAACAATGAATGTATGAAGTCAAATGTTGTCCACAGGAAGTAGTGGTCACAATAGTTAACTTCACTTCCTTAAATATGTTTTGACGACATGTTTGAGACCTGGTTTGCTGAAAAGAGACATTATATCACATTCAGCTACGGTTCTTGCCTTTTGCTCGACAAACCTGAGCTCCATCCAGGATTTTAAAGCTGTTTAATTAATCAAGACTTTGTAGCTTCTCTATGAGCCAAGGCGGCATAAAGTGCTGTTGAGATGGATTGTATGCATAAAAGAAAATAGACAAAGTGTTGATCATAACATATTATTTAAATGCTTAAAGTTGAGCTGAAACATAAGAAGGAACTTTATTTGTTCACGATCTTCTCTTGCTGTGCCCGCCAAAAGTTGCAGGTTGATTGATAATGGATGTCATGATATTGGTTGAAATAAGTCAAAAATAGCCAATGTAAGCATGTATCAAAACAATAATTTGTTTTCCAGGAAGACAAAAACATCGGGTTTTGAGATAAAATGCGAATAAATACAAAACTTTTTTATTGTTAAATAAGTGAACAGTATGACCGGGGATGTGATCTAAAAGGGTTTTTGCATTCCAGCTCGACTTTATAATATGCGATAACAGCAATTAAATAACTCCAATGCACTGATGCTGAGCTCACAGGTAATGACAACCTTACAGTAAATGTATTATTGAACAGGAACTTGGTTAAGTTCCCTAAAACATGACTTCAAAAACACGCTGTATATCTAGAGTTTAGTCCTTACTTTGTCACTTAATGCAGTGGTGTAACATGCAGAGCAAGAAAGATGCTGTATTACCTGCATGCATCAATTACTGATTTTCTTATAATTGTTAAAGCTGCACAAAAAATACTTTTCAACTTTTCAGGGTCTCTCCTGTCGACCAGAACTGCAGGTAGAAAATAACCAAATGACCAAATTCCCTAAAGAACATTAGCTACAACTAAAAAGACCATTGGATCAGTTCTACAACATTCATTTAAAGCTACTTCAAGGAAATTTAGTGTTGATTCAGGCAGTCGGTAGTGTTTCTGGGCACCAGATTCCCATGAGAAAACATCTAATTTTACTGCAGCAGTCTGCCCCATGCAGTCCTGTGTCTGGTTCTCCAGTAACTCCCTTCCCTCCAACAGGGCCTGCGATACTGCCTGGGCCCCCAGCAGCGTGGTGTTGGCTCCGACCAACGGAAGCGAAGTGAAGCTCCTGGCCAGAGGAGGAGCCGCTGATGCCCACCATGGAGCTCTTCACAGAAGTTGAACTTGGTCTGTTCATAATGAGCTGGCTGCTGCTGGAGACCCCTGCTGAAGGATCTTCTGGTACACCAGGATGTAAAATGTTTGGTCTGATTCTTGGGGATAGAAACAGCCAATAGTCTTATTTACCTATGCAGGTCGTCAGCATTGAATTGAGAATATCTCATAACCAGTTAAAAGTTTGTCAAAGTAACTTTAACCTATTGTGTTTTTGAAGACCAGAACTAACTGCACTAAGATCAAAGAGGCGAGGTCAGATAAAATGCCATGGATCACACATTAAAAACACAAATTAAAATTCACTTAACTTTATCTCAAATTCAATACTACTCACACAACTTGGCCTCTCACTTCATTTTAAGTCACACACATACGCACACTCAGACCATCCTCTAGGGGCCTCTTACTTCCTGTATGCTGCTGACAAACAGGAAGTCACCACGTGGCTCCAGCACCGCAGCCATCCGGCTGCCAGGATGATGATACCTCTTCATCTCAGCTACGCATCGTTTTGACATCCTCCTCCTTCCTCACGCTTTCTTATTCTCAAAAGTGCATCACTCCCTCGTTCTCCGTCACAATGCATTTGTGTATCGCCATTATTTCCCTTCCTTCCTCCTCATGCTCACCATGCAAGTGCTCCTGCATGGTTCGTCACCTTCCACACCTCAAACTGACGTTGGCATTGTATCTCTTGCTCTCTCTCTTCATCGTTCCTCACAGCAGGCTGCATGCACTTCTACTGCTGTACGCCAATGTGTTTGCTGTATAAAAACAACAGCAAAATATCTGGTATCTTTAACCAACTAAAATCAAGATGTGATGGTCAATGTTCTTGCACGACATCACCGTCTGAAAGGTTTACTCAGGTCTCAACATCTAAATCCAAACCAGTTCTTTCCATTTCTGCAAAACCATAACTGGACATGATACACCGCTTGTGTCCAGTTTGTAATATTGACTGCATACAGTATGTAATATGATCAACACTTTCGCTAAAAGTTACTCAATCATCATGAGGATCTTGAGATAGTTTTATGAGTGGTAACTAAGGCTGGATATCGGGAAACGGTACCATCAACCGAATTACATCGGTCCTACCAGGCATTGAAACACGAATTGCAACAGATACCCTAACATAATTAAAAGCAAATCATCTAACACGTCAAACATGATGAAGCCTTTAATCCTAAATGGTGTGAATATAAGGCTGGACAACTGCATAGTCTTTGACAAGACACAGCCATCCAAGGTTACCACAGCAACTTCTGCTGACAGCGGCGACAAAACAGTAGTACTTTCCAACTTGCTTAGGTTCGCTCCACTGTTGCTGTTAGGTAGCTAGCATGCCTGGCTAAATTAGCTAATGTTAGCAGCATAGACTGTAGATTTGAAGCCAGCACAAACTAGTGTAACCGAGCGTCTTGGGTTCGCTTGACCTGGTGTATGTAATAGAATAATAAACCACTCAGAAATGAGTGCAGTGAACCACAACAGCTCTGCTCTGACTCGGTCCCTCACATATGTAAACCAAAACAAAATGAGACAGCCACAACACTTTACGGCAATACGGCAACTCTACAGGGACACACTTCTCCAAATCACAGAACAGTCTGTTACACTAGCAGTAGGAAGCTAGTTTGGATCGGTTTCTTATCCCATTACAGTTCAGGCCAAGGTTCCACTGATTCACAGACTGCTTTTACCATGGTAGAGAATAGGGCAAAGTTGAAGAGGCTGTAGCCAACTTCATAGTAAAGAGGCTTGTCTGCAGATCCAGAAATTGATGTTTTGATGAGATAACTAATACCTTTCATTCACAATGTCAGACTGTTATAATGGACTGTCATTTCAAGGATTCAGAATGTTTACGTAATTAACCGTTTCTGTAGATAAATTAACTCTTTAAATATAGAAAAATAGTTACCATAGTAATTATTCTATGAGGTTTTCATACAAAAAGTAGCAAAAAAAGTATCGTTGTGCATCATTATTGAATTCAAGATATCGGAATCTGAATCGGTGTCAGAAATGTTTGTATTTTCAGTAGTGACCCAAGCAAAATGATTACATTAAAATAACAAACAGGTAAAAACTCAAGTTTGTTAGAATACGTGTAGAAATACTTGTTGATGACAATGGGGTCTAGAATGAAATTTGGTCCAAGTAATCCGGATGCAGAGAGCAGCACATCGACTCATTTCCTGCAGCAGTGATGAAATGACGCTGACACAACTGCACATGTAATACCAGCAGAAATGGGGACTGTAATGGAAAGCCCCTCCTCGGTTTTGTGTGGTTGACGGTTGTCATTTCCACACCCAGAAATACAACCAAATGTTACGACGGGAAACTGCGAATTGAGTCTAGTTTTGAACCGTCAGTTGGCGCCGACGATGCTGAGGCAGCTGAATGCAGAAAGAAATTGACTTCTGCTAAAAGAAAACAGGCCTGTTTGTTGAAATTTAAAATGCACAACGCAACTTCTTTGCTCCAGTACTCGCACACACACAGCCTAATATTAGCTAAGCATGCACAATGGTTCCTTTGACAGACGGAGAGAGTAGTAGAGGGGGAGAGAGGGTAGAGAGAAGGGGATACGAGGGTGAGGATCCTTTGAAGACACGCAGACGCTGAACGATGCTCACATGTGTTTCAGTTTACAAATGGCCATAAAAAGGCGTCTTCATCCTGCCACTGAGCCTCCTGTGCTACTCTACCTCATTATGCCGTTTTCACACTGAGCGACAAAAGCAATAAAACGTGGCTGCATTGATGCAAGTCGCCGTTGAAGTGTCGCTCGAACAACTATCATTGCAACTATTAGCTATCTCAAGATATAGTGGATTGAAGTCAACCTGAGCAGAGAATGTAGTCTCCCTCTGTGTGTGTTGTAATCCAAGCTTCTCTCTGCTCCGTGTTCCTTTGAGTGCATGTGATGCACAGCTATTAGCCGCCGCTCTGCGCCACGCTAATACAAGGGTTAAAGTTGATACAGCCAACCCAAACGGCAACGTTATCGTGGAAGCATAGCACCTCTTCTCCGGTTCCCCCTTCAGATTAACACTGTCAGCACTTTTACTGTTGCACAGTTAGCACTGTTAGCTGCAAGCAGTCATCCATGTTGAGAAGCATTGAAGGGCAATAGAAATGCCCTCAGTTTCATGTTTGGCCAAGGGTGAGAAAGAAAATCACTGATATAATAATAATAATAATAATAATAATAATAATAATAATAACAATAACAACAACAACAACATTCAAAATCAACACCTGAAGTTGAACAGTTATATGATTTAAGTAGTTTACTTGAGGATTCTTGTTTGAACTTAAAAAAAAAAAGAGTATGATTTAATGTGTGCTGCGTGTTGTTGACATGCTGTGGTTTTGATAATCAAGAGGAACTCAACTCCGCTCCAGCTCTCAGACAGCTCAATAATGAGCAAAACAACAAGACAAATCAAAACGTGCCTCGAGTAATTCAACTATTAACAACTTTCAAATATGGTACATGTGCATCTGTCTTCCCTGGAAATCATCAATTCAATGCTGCAAAGTTTAAATCTGGATTGATTGTGAACATGATCTTTGGGGGGAAAGGCCATTTTAAACATTGTGAATGCAGCCCAGGGTAGTAATAAATGTGTCGGCTGTGCAGGAACAGTGCTGAGTGGCTAAGCTAACATCCTGTGGTGTGTTCACATGCACTTGCTCTCTCTCACTCACACACACACACACACACACACACACACACACACACACACACACACACACACACACACACACACACACACACACACACACACACACACACACACACACACACACACACACACACACACACACACAGCAGCTGTATCTGGCAACAGATGTGGCTCTGCTGCTGCTGCTGTTGTTTTAGACTTCGACTCAGCAGTTAATTTTACCTCTTGAACATTCTTCAACTAAATTAATGCTGAACACATTTTGCAACGGAAACGTTAAGAGATCAGCATCTCTGTAGAAAGGCCCTTGTGTATTTGTCTTATTAAGTGAGGGATTTATTTTGAACAAGAATTGTTGTTTGCTCATTTTATCTGCTTCTTGTCATTTGTTGCTCTTCTAAAATATGTCAGCTTGGTTTGTCTTTCTATTTACTGTTAGTTTTTCTCCTTAAGTTGAGGGGAAGTCCGTCGTATATGCCTGTGGCGTCGTGACCTCTCCTGATGCATTTCTTGTTTTTCGTTATCTGGTTATCCAGTTTTGTTTGTGCAAAAACAAGGGAGACAAGCAGGTCCAATCATTTAATTCAGGCCGAATAAAATAATTGGACAGGTTCAACAGTCCTGCAACCACCACAGATACCATTTATTTTGTTTCTTTTTGCATTTTTGATAGAAACCTGACTATAAATCACTCATCACTATAGATGCAGATTGATTTTCTGTCAATCAACTAAATTATTAATCATCTAGTGGATTCAGCCTCACACACGGGAAAAAAATGCACTTGGTTTTAAACACGACTGAGCCAGAGTCCTCGGATAAACTGCAGCAATACATATGAGCAGACTTTTTACACACAATTTCATCATAACTAGATATCACCCTACGTAACACACGCAGTGAAAATGTGTGGCTTAAAGAAAATACTTACTCAATCTGTGTCCATAGAAGAATCAGCAGTATATTCAGAAGACAGTAGAAGAAGCACCTTAGTTCATTCCTCATACAATTGCAGAATGTGAAGAGCAGCCACATACAGCTGGGGACAGGAAAAAGCGGAAGATTAGCTGCATCTGAAAATCTTAAAAAAAAAAAAAAAACATTGTGCACCGAGTAGAACTTCTTGATTCCTCTTCCTCTAAACTCACATCCCACAGTCAGAGAAGTCCCACATCAACTCACACAAACCTTATATATACACGGCACAAGCACACTTCCTCTTTTCAGTTCCCCACCTGGGGGAGGGGAGGGGGGGGGGGCGGGATTCCCAATGCAGCAACATTTTACAAGAACATTTTAAGATGTCTGTGGAAATCATTTCAGTAATTGTCGTGCCAACAAATATGGTGAAAACAAAAGAAAACACCTTCTGAATCTAGTTTCATATTAGGAAAACTACAGTAGATTCAGAAGGTGTTTTCATCCTGCCAACAACAGCGTTGGCGGTTTCGTGACATTTTAATTAAGTGTCGGAAATCCGATTACGCTGTGCATACCAAAACAACAATGGCGGGTTAACTGAGAGTTGAGTTTCTTTAGCTAGCTGTGTACATTTACACAACTCATTAAACACAAGCAAAGTCGCTGTGCATCAAAACTTCTGAGCTTTTGAAATACCCTGGTGGCAGGTCACGCACATAACACGTCGTCAAAACGTCCGGTTTCCTGGCTCTATCCATTCACACTGAGGCTGTCTCGTCTACCCAAAATAACAAAATATCCATTGCAAAAATAATTAATCATATGCGAGAGTCTCTGATTAGTTTGCTCTTCCCGTGATTGTCCATGACTCCACATGTGTGCCTGTGACCACGCCAATATGCCACCGTGAGAGGCCTAAAAAAAATTCATGAAAACTACACAGCCAACGCATGTTTTCATGTCAAATGTATATTGTATAATTACCACAAGAAAAATATAAATACACTTCATTTTTTTTGTTGCAAATTTGGACTTTTAATGACTGTACCATGTCAGATAAATCAATGTACTTCTTGTATCAGATGAGTGTGAAAATCATGATTGATTACACACCGTACTTCATCTGTATGCTAGGCAGGAAAAAGAAAAGGAGAGGCTTTAATGTCAAAAGTATGAGACATCAGGCCAGAGTGACTCATCTGTTCACATTTGTTTCTTAGTATTAGTAACTGTGACCAGCCTGATTATCATTTCTACTGTGTGAAAACATTCACTGATGACCACAGTGGAGAAGTCATAGATGAATAGAGAGAGGTTTGATCTCATACTGAAGGAGAGGAGAGACAAATGAGGCCCACAGCCTTTGTTTTATTGTTTAACTGAAAGTGAATTGATTCCAGCTACTCAAGCTGCTGGATGAAAGGGTTAGCATAGCTCCGCAGCAGTCACTTCCTGTCCTCTCAGTGTCACACTTCCTGCCTCACAGCACAGTCAGTGGCGGCCTGTCAACCCGCCATCGGCCGCATGTCAATATTCTCTCTCTCCTGTCTTCTCTTGCCAGCAGCTTCTTAAACAGACACCTTGGCTTTCTCCGCTGCACTCAGCTGTTTTTCCTTACCAGGCTCCAGCGAGCGGAAACAAGTCTGAGCTGGTATTTCAGTAAACCATAAAATAAAAAGACAGTGTTCCCTACCGAGGCCACTGCAACTGGCTACTGCATGAAGAAGAAAAAGTGGCATAGGTTATATCAGCACATTACCATGACAAATGTACGAGAGGAAGTTAATATGTAAAGCTACATGAAGAGCTTTTTCAATCATTGCAGCTTCTGGAAGTGATGCTGCTAAAATGACTGAGAATGAAACAAACATACAGCCACAATTCCCACAAGGTATGTTCTCAGAAATCTGGATTGTTTCCTAAATCACTTTACAATTGTGTGGTAAATAGACTGACTTGGTAACATTGTTCCAGAAACTTGCTAATAATAAAACCTGATTTGAATTTAAAGCAGACAGTCCACATATCACACCTTTGGACATGTCTAACCCTGTTTCATTCTGTTGGACAAATTAACACAAAGAAACTTCCATCACAATGCAAAGCCATACACAAGCAGCAATGTAGTGAAACTATATGAATTTCATTGTTTAATTGTTTTTGGTTGACCTAACTCAATCAACTTTGGGAATGCAGCAATAGTCATAGTATTCAGTGGCTGTGACTTCCTTTTCTCTGAAATGCAAATTCTGTTTTTGTATGATTTCCGAGATGCCCTTGACACACCATGCTGTTCACAAATCAGCAATTCAGGCTTCAACTACAAAATAATGTAATTGTTTACAATATAATTTACACATAAATGAATAAATAAAGTCAGCTTTAACATGACATTTGGGAAATCTGCTTAGTCACTTTGTGTCAGACAGTTAGATGAGAAGATCGATATTAATCACAATTATTTGGAGTTTTGTGTAGAAAAAACAAACAAATGTGATAAAGCTTTAGAGTTGCTGGTAAGCAAATTTTGTTGGATTTTGAAGAACTAGGCTATCGGTTTCCTCCCGTTTCCAGTTTTTGTGCTAAGCTAAGCTTACCATCTGCTGGCTGTAGCTTCATGTTTAACAGAGAGATATGGAAGTGGAATTGATCCTCTCATCTAACGCTCCACACCAACTAGAATTGGGTGTCTGCGGTTGCACTGCCCTCTGCCTTTTCTTTTCATTTAGCTGCAGTCGAGATTTTTCTAGGGCGTAAACCTCTATAGAAACATAGCGACCAGGTGCCAGATTTTAAGCTTGCATACAATAGGAAGCTATGAAAACAGCAGACACAGCGCTGAAGAAAAACTTAAATAAAGCATGCTGAAATTCCAAGTAGACAAATGTTGTTCCAGATTTAAGGTTCACCTGCTGACAGGCACCATAACGCTTGCTGAATGTTAGAATCATTGTGTCTTTTAAGAGTCAGACATCACAGTTTGTATTTTCAGGGCAACAACAGGACACTTGCTGAGATGCTAGAGGCCAGAAGGTAGGTGCTCTAAATGTTGAGGCATCAGTTGCAAATAGAGCTGTTCTGATACTGATACCAGTCACAGAATTGCTTCCGATGCAGCCGAAAACGCTGAATCAGGTATCCGTGAGTATATGAATCACCGATCATAAATCACATTATCATGTCAATTGTCAGCTCATTTACGCTTCACAGGAACAACAAGACATGTCAATCACTACCTGATCTATATATCCAGCCCAATCACTACTGCACATGTGCAAACTAGTAATACAAACCCGGAGTTAAACACTCGGGATAGTTAGCATTATCTGTTGCAGCTGGTGGACAGCACAGTCCTGCTTGGCTTAATAACGAAGCTAACAGGCATCATTAAAAGAGGTTGCACTGAGTTACATTATAATGGTCTTAGTAATAGGTAAAGGTGAATTATATATTTATACATTATCATGAAGCATTCAAATGTAATCTGGTAAAATGTAGTTGTGATCAGAAACTTAAATAAATACAGTAGCTTGAAGGAGATGTTTTGACAGCCATATAAAATAGAAGTTAGAGAGGGAATTAGGAGCCATTATAACTTTATTTTTTTACAGTGGTATCGTACTCCCATTGGCCGAATTGTATCAGAAAATCTCTAGTTACAAACACTGAATCATGAAGCATTTGTGGCAAGGGCAAAAATATAAGATATCATTGCATCTCAGGAGTATTCATTTCTACACAGTCTCATGTATCAGAACTACAGCCTGGTGTTGCAACAGGAGTTGTGTCTCAACATATTCAATATTTCCTCTTTGTTAACCACTGACAGCAGGAGCTCCATCCGTTCCTGTGTCTCAACGGACTCATTGAACGAACGTCATCAGGTTCAATTGTTCCTTGTTGTCCCTTTTCATCTCGCCACGTAAGGCTGAATGTGACGGCCCACGTCGATAACCCGGATCCTAACGGCAAACAGTCCTCAGACTCATTAGCCTCAACAAATACCAAAGGAGACTGAAGACAGGAGATGAGGAGTGATGTCATCATGTCACACAGTCACATGGACAGTGCAGCTCTGCCTGCAGGCCAGTCAGTGACTTAAGATGCTTTGTGATCATGCATCACACAACATATGACTCACATACTGTAGGCCAAGGCACAGACGCCCAAAACAGCCTTCAAATGCTTCAACTAAAAAAAAGTTTAATTCAAATGCCAAGACTCAGAAGTCATTTTACTGTGTTAATATTTGAGATCAACTCTGGCTGTACCTAGAGCAACAACAAGATGTTGGGACAAAATTACTTAGCCTTCTGTTTCACTCACGTAGTTTCAAACGTGCAGCGGTGGTAGAGGGAATAAAACTGAGCAACGGCCACCTCTACTCAACTTTTATGTCTTTTTTTGATGTAAATCTGACACTAAAGGCATTTTTACGACCCTCTGACGTACTGACCACATATACCATTTGTGTTTAATTTATGGCTGTGTGAAGCCTTTGAGTGGTTGCACTCACAACACATGAGGCACATGGTCATGAGTTTCTGTGTCGGATGAACGGAGAGCTGCCAGGATCACATGCTTTACTCAGGAAACAGCGTTGAGCACAAAGAGGGCGCATAGTGTTGCATTATGTTTCTACTGCGTCCCACGTGTGCTAAACGAATCCCCACATGCTATCCTTCCACTGTGAAACACGCTTCAGAGTGATGCATTCCTTCTCACGTGTTCATCTCTGAATGCACGGAAATGATGCGATGCTCTTTAGAACAAGTCTGAGTCCAATTCAAAAGAAGACGCGAGCCAGATTTGGATAAATGGCAGAGCGGGGGAGACGTGGCCGAGGTTCAGCCAGCCCCTCACTTCCTCACCAACGCTGGCTTCGTCCCACCCAGCTCATGAGGAATGCCAAGAACTCCGAGCAGCAATGAAATAAAACTTGTTCAGTGACAATGCATATGAACGAGAACACAACCAGAGGCAGCATACGTGATCATGTAACCTCTTCACCTTAACCAACCACCAAAACCTCAACCTTCTTTTGTCACAAACTGATGAGAAGCAAGAATTTCTGAGCAGCATCTGCACAGATGTGCTGCTGGTGGGCGACTTCCAGCACAGGAACAAGCTTCGTACCAAATATGAAGAAACACATGCGGCCCAGGAGTCTATACATAGGTCCCTCATTATTCTGCACAAACTCAATGAGGTCATCTGTGTCATAGCCACAGTAGAGAAACATTGACATTGCATTAGTTACATCACGGCTCTTTTTGTGGCCTTCACAGTGCGGCGTTCACACCAAACGCGAAGCTAAATTGGCGCCTCAGTGATGGAACGAACTCCCGACCAATGTCAGGACAGCAGAGTCATTTGCCATCTTCCGAAAAAGGTTCAAGACTCACCTGTTCAGACTTCACCTTGACTCTACATAGCATGACCCACTAGCACCCCCCTCCAAAAAAAAAAAAACCCTTACCTATAGCACGATGATCGTAGCACTGTTGCTCTTGTAGTACTACTTTACTCAGATGAGGACCTAACACTTGTTCTATTTTTAGCTCTTACTTTATCGGCAATGATACGTTGTGGTTTCTTTGTTTCCTTCTTTTGACAAATGTACTTATTGTAAGTCGCTTTGGACAAAAGAGTCTGCTAAATGACCTAAATGTAAATGTAAATTTTCACATCACATTACTCACGCAAGTTTGGCCACGGGATAATTTGTCTTTAGATGCACCAGAGGGGAGGCGGGGCTTACTTCCATGTAGATACCTAAAACAGTTAATCGATCATGAACGGAAATAACCACTATTGCTGCTTTGTACACGTTGTGGAAGTCCCAGATGCGCCAGGAAACCAAACGCCGTCCTGTTTGTGTTCATAACAGGGAATTTAGCCATGCGGTCACTGTATCCACTGTACAGCTGTATCAACTGAATGGAGCTCTGGCTGATCAGTGCTAAGCTATGCTAACATTGATAGGCTTTCCCAATACAGTGTCATGCGAACTATTCAGCAGTTGCACTGCATAATTCC
This sequence comes from Chelidonichthys spinosus, assembly GCA_029853015.1. Lineage (NCBI taxonomy): Eukaryota > Metazoa > Chordata > Actinopteri > Perciformes > Triglidae > Chelidonichthys > Chelidonichthys spinosus. The sequence goes on along the minus strand of CM056832.1, from coordinate 8,035,505 downwards.
CGCCTTCTGCCACAAATTTGCATTCATTCGCGTCCTTGCATTAGGGTTGTCATTTGTTCAACTCAATGTAAATATTTGTTCATTTGTTGCAATAGAGATATTTTAATATTGGATATTATACATTTGGAGCCACGTCATGTGGAGTTTGCGCTCTTAGTCTCCTCAGCTGTATGTGAGAGGGGATGCAGCTGTCTCAGCAGAATCAAGACTGGAGGTCATCACTGAAAGTAGAGATGATGGACAAGCTGATGCTGGTGTCACACGAGGGACCAACAATCCAGGACTCCAATGGATGTGTGGTGGGAACCAGTGCAAAGGTCCAGAAAGGGAGACAAATGGAAGCACCCAGTAACTTGGATGAACAGCTGCATTATCACTACTTTAATTCTAATATGTATTGGACAAAACACAAACTACAAAGAATTATGTTTGGCTACTGTAGCTGTACACTAACTAATCTTTTATGTCACATGACGTATAAGGGAACAGTGTCTGATGTAACCAGCGTAGCTGTGCGTGAGCTGGGAGACACCTGTCAACCAAAGCAAACCCTGAAACATTCCCATCCCTTGTTTTAAGATCCTCTTACAATAAGTTTCCAAACAGATGCATAAGAAAAAGTGTTATTAGTTCCTTCACAATCAAAATAATCAATGCCAGATGATCTCGATAATCGTCAAAATATGCTTAATACTTACTAACAATATAATTATTTTTAAATATATTTATTTATTTTATTGCATCATAGATAAGATTTGCATGAAGTTAAAAACAATCAAATAATCTAAAATCAGATGATCATAAATCTTAAGGTCTCCCTGCATAAATAAAGGAGAAATAAATAAAGACATATTTTTGTATCTTGTATTTTTACCAGACCTTTCAAGTTACAGATCTTTAAGTTATCCTGATATTGATGAACTTATTTTGAGTATAAACTCCCATATCCTCCATGTTCCTCCTGTCTGTATGTCCAACTGAACTGGAGAAAGACACTGAGCCCCTGATGCTCCTCCTGATGAGCAGGCCAGAAGCTCAGCTCGCTATAAAAAACGGCATCTTTAAGTGGTTGTTGGCTGAAGGAGCCTCACTGAGTCCTCCTGAGGATTTATGGCAGAGTGTGGGTCCAGTTCAGACAAACAACATCTTTGTTTATTTCAAGCGGATACATATTTTTAACTGAAGAAACACATTAACATGTGAAACTGATCCAGAAAAACACTGACAAACTAACAGTGACTCACTGTACTGCAGGTCAAAATTCACATAAGTCTATAGGACTACCAAAAACTCAGAATTAACTTCATCGTCATCATTAGAGCTTCTCCAAATGTTTCATTTGGCATTATCAGGTGTTTATGGCCTTGCTTGAGATATATGGTGGACAGTTTTTATGTGAATAGATAAAGAAATATTGATTAACAGATGAATAAAAATCCATGTTGATGACTACAAACTGAATGTTCTTTTAGAGAGTGTTTGTGCATGCTGGCAAAAGACTCAGTCAAGTTTTTTAATACTACGGTTCAGGATTGCAAGTAGCGATTATTTTCATTGTTGATTAATCTATTGATTAGTTGTTTGGTCTATAAAATGTCAGAAAATGGTGAAAACCAAAGATGACGTCTTCAAATGTCTTGTTTTGACCACAACTCAAAATATTCAGCTGAATGTCATAGAGTCCTAAAGAAAACACTCACATTCAAGAAGCTGGAATCAGAGAAGTTTTACATTTTTAAAATAGATGCTAATTAATTTTATAGTTGACAACTAATCGATTAATAATTGCAGCTCTACTGTGGTTTAATTGCTTTCTGCTTAATCTCTATTTTTATTTATATGTGTGATAAATGTCATCTGATGTAATGCAATGCATGCACGTATGGAAAATAGTGTGCGCCACTCAATGACAGATATTATGTGAGATTGTGCTATGTTGGCTCCATTGTGACACGCAGGACCTCGCCATCAGAAGAAATATTCTTATTTATCTAATGTTTGTCATTTCAACCGCCACTAGCATGTTGCACGACTGCATCAACACAGGAGTCCATTCTGCAAGAGGAGACCTCCTCAGGGCTAAACAGAGACGCAGCGAGTTATGCCTTTAACAGCCCGACCAGGGCTAAGACAAGCCAGCGACAGTATCTGCTCTGTAAGAGGATGAGTGGATGGGCCTCTCAGAGGGAAAACTGTTTTTTATTCTGCTGCCTTTCAGATTACTGTCACATCAGCATGCATTCACTCTGAAATCCTCCATTCAAAGCAAGTGGCTCCCTATAAACTAAATGTTTACAGAAGGAGCTCAGTCTGAGAGTCAGAGAGTCTATGCAGGTGCATGAAGATGACTGCCTAGAGCCAAATGGCATCCTGTCAAACAGGCTCCGAAGAAACACACACATACATAAACAAATTCCTTTTCCTTAGCTTTCTGACTTCAGGCCACTTAATGATGTGAATGATATGCCCAGCTGAAGTCAAGAGTATCTCTTTCAGTGTGCATGTGTGTTTGTACCCGCCAGTGGTCTGTGTTCCCTACAAAGCACTTTGAAAAGAAAACCCAAATATGTGGAAAACACTGCACTCTTTCTCTCCTCTCTCTGAGCAAAAACACACAACTCCCAACACATCCCATATGTTCAGTTTGACTTCACGCCTAACAGCAGACCAGTTCATGCAAACACGGTGGAGTTTTAAAAGAAAAGCAGTAGATGCATCAACTCCCATGGACCATCATTTGCGGGTGGAAGAAAGGACAGACCTTGGCCCGCCGCCACCAAAACCCCTGCCAGCGCTCTGTACCAGTTTGCAAGACGTTTGTAACCGACTAAATGCGTCTTTGGGCGGTTAAGTAAACAGCTCGTCTCAATTCATCAGCCTTCGCTGCTGGAATCGGTCCCGGCCTGCTTTCTGGAAGATGACAACTTATTTTCTCTCTCTCTCTTTTTTTTTTTTTTTTTTTGCTTGTAAAGCGAACTCCGGGTCTCACGGTTTCCGCTATTTTTCCACACACACACAAACACAAAACTTAGCACGAACTTGAGATAATGTTTGCTGAACGTACCTCCGTAGGTGTGAAACGCTGTGCACGGCTAATAATCTCCCATACAGCGTCAATATACCGGAGGTGGTGTTGAAGCGATGCGTGCAGCCAATCCTGAAGTCTGCAGAGAACAGACAGGCAGGCAGGCCAGCTAAACTGGCCCCATCCAGAGCCCTATATACAGGGGGTTGAGCTAAGCGTCTCCTCAGGAACACCATGTGGGGAAATACTGCTACTACAGGAGTAAGGGGAGGAGAATCAAGATACAACCATTAATGATATAAAGAAAAACTTTTTTTCGTGCGGTACAACGGACGATTAGTTGTGTCTGGTATGGTGTTTGGTAGCACTAGCTAATAGTAAATGCTAACAATTAGCTAGCTAAAAAGCTGCTAGTTGAAGCTAACTTTGTAGAATACATGGATACATGAAACAATATCAAATGTGTTTGGGTCAAAAACATACCCTATGTCTAAATGCATGTCATAGTTTTTAGAAGCGTTTTACATAGCAACAGGTTGGAAGAAACAATGTCATCTACTTAATATTCACTAGAAATCCTCTCCAGTCAACCTCCCATCCCAGATAGCTAGCATACATGTACTTCTACAATTAAGCAGTAATATTAAGAGTAAACGTTTAAAGAGTAGTAGGTCAAGGATATATACCTATCCTGCATTCTGTTGTTGTCAGCAGGCTACGTCACCTTCACCCTCTGACGACATCTTTGGTCTGACTAAACCCTGTGTTCGCAAGGCTCTGGATTCGGCTAATGCAGCTGTGCCGGCTGGGTCTCTTATCCGGGGTTTTAGCAGTGACGCAATGTTTCCAGATGTGGAACAAGAGAGACAAAACAAAAGAAGGTATTAGTTTAGCCCAAGGAACAACAAACATTTACTCCCTACATACAGAGTCATGTTGGAGTGGTTCTTTACAGTTGTATACTTTAATGGGGTTTTGCAACAGAATCTTATAATGTATTTTATATCAGTGCCTGTTTACAATCACTCAGCTGGTGCATTTGAACAGAGTGATACTAAATAGCACACTTAGTCATGATTAACAGTGAGATTACATAACCATCTTAGCCAACTCTTTACTTTATTTCCTACAATAAAGGTTACACAATAAATGTGTGTACTGCATGTTTGTTGTGAGCACATCATAAAAGTATATATAAGTATATAAGTGGATTTAACCCTAATAGGAACATGACCTACATATACAAATGTATTTCCTATTTGTTTGGGCTTCTGTGAGTCACCCATCAATCTGAGTAAAACTGGCATTTTAGAGTTTAATCATTTTCACTCTGCGTTTGTATAACTTATCCAGCCATGTTATCGAGTTCAGAGAGATTTGTAGGCATTACTGTTCTTTGTGTAAGATTTTAGTGAGCGTGTCTGTTTGAATTTGACTTAAAGTAAGCCCAGCTGCTTGGTGAGTTCAGTGAGGGGGGAGTGTGGGTGGACAAGCATGTTGGACGACTCTGTGTGCTTCTTGCGCCAGTTGCCTCCTCAGATGCGATGGACCAGCCTCCGACAATGAATTTGCAGGGAGATGATATGGCGCCCCCTGCTGGATTAACGAATGCATTAAAAGGAAATAAAACCAAACATGGCAGAAAAAATGAGAATCAGGGTAAAGAGCACAAGCACAGGGGAAGTAAAGACAATACGATAAATATAGATCAGACAAATAGGAATAAACCAGCATAGATAAAAATGTATATCAAGCCTTTCAAAGATAAAAGTTTTAAAATGAGATTAAAAAATAATCTAGAGGCCTCAGAAGGCAGAAGTCCAAGTGTGGCTCTAATGGCAAAACCCTGAGTAGCCAGCAGGGCTCTAACCACGGATCGCACATACCAGGTCAATAAATCCGAAATGTATTTAGGGGCCAGGCCGTTTAAGGCTTTAAGAGTGAGTAATACCATTTTAAAACCAACAGGGAGTGTTGGGAGGCAAGCACAGGGGTAATTTGTTCATGCCTCATTGTCCCAGTAAGGAGCTCTGGCTGATGCCCAAGTATATTACTATAATCAAGCCGGGGCTGGATAAAAGCATGTATAATTTTTTGTTGGTCATGTAGACATAAAAATGTTTAGAAGGAATGATGACCTCTGGAAATTGTATGTTTCATAAGTGGCATATCTCAGAATCATAGATGCCTTTCATAATCATGTATGTTTTTCATAATCATGTATGTTTTTCCTAATTAGGAATGTGTTTTATAATCATATAATGTGATTCATTATCATCAGTGTGATTCAGTATAATCATGTAATATGTTTGATATTAATCTATCCTATCATTCGCAGACAGCGACGGAGTAATAGAAAGTCACCATCAGTGAAGGAATGCCGTGAGACACTGTAGGAATTTTGTTCACAAGTTAGTCAATCAGAAGGACCTCACAGAGTCTATATTGCGTTGTTCAGATTCTGCAGGAGGATCACGGAGACAGCGAAGCCGTTGGTTCTTTAGTGCGCCATTGCTGCTGGCATTTATTGGCAGATGAACATCAGATGATACAGACGTCTGGAGAAATTCACTTATCTAGCTAAGAGCTGCTGTGTGCAACACAGTGCTCAGTACCAGAGGCGTGAAGTTCTGGTACTATGCTGTCTGCTCCAGAATATATACCGTTACAAAGGCAGGGCTTATGTGTCATGCTTATGCGTGCGTATGTGTATTTTTGATTGCGTAGTTCCTCTTCTTTCTCCGAGACGTTGGGGCCTCGCCGAGACATTGGGGCCTTGTCTGCTCGTTGGCCTCCCCTTCCGGTCCTGCGAAGAAAACACTTATGCGCTTCCTGTCATGCATTGAGCATCTCCCTCCATGTTCCGTCTGGCTCAGATTAGTTTCTCTCGACCTATAAATTCTGAATACATGTCTGTGTAAGCTTCTGCTATTTTTGTTCCTCTATTGTGGTTAAGTAAGTTCATGAAGAATGTATAAGTTCATGAAAAGTGTACATTCTGTTCGGCTGAGTTCATAAGGAGCGTCTCATGCAACCTCCTTTACTGATTGTTACTTTTCTATTTCTCTGCCGCTTTCTGAGGATGATAGAATAGGTTAATATCACACATATTAAATGATTATAAAACATACATGATTATGAAAAAACCTACATGATTATGAAAAGCTACATGATTATAAAATGCCTATATGATTGTAAAAAGCCTCCATGATTATGAGACATGCAATTTATGAAACCTACAATTTCCAGTGTGATTAACTTCTAATCATTTTTTATATCTACAACACTCAGTGTAGAGTTTGAATGCAGCAGGATAGAGAACGTTCATGAACATTATACCCTCTTCATGGACACATTTAACCGCATTAGAGGAATAAAAACTACAGCAGCTTCAGACAGACATATCGTCAGTAATTATAGGTTTAAGAGATACCAGTCAGAGCCAGATGGAGAGGAGACAAAGACACACAATGTATGGTAGACACACACAATGTATGGTAGACGTGCATAAGTGCTGTTTTCGCAGGACTGGGAGAAGAGGTTAGCAAGGGAAGACCCCGAGGTCAGCAGAACGACGAGGCCTCACTCTCGAGACAATGCCTACTTCATCGGCTCAATGGCAGACAGAGGAACCTGCTGAAGGAGGGGCAGCATCTCAAAAATACACATATGCATGCATAAGCAATACACATAAGCCCTGCCTGTTTTGTAACATTATATATTCTGGAGCAGATAGGTTAGACACTAGAACTTCACGTGTACTGAGCACTGTGTTGCACACAGCAGCTCTTAATTTCTCCAGACGTCTGTATCATCTGATGTTCATCTGCCAATAAATGCCAGCAGCAATGGCGCACTAAAGAACCAACGGCTTCGCTGTCTCCGTGATCCTCCTGCAGAATCTGAACAACGCAATATAGACTCTGTGAGGTCCTTCTGATTGACTAACTTGTGAACAAAAATTCCTACAGAGAAACTTGGTGACCCCGACGTGATTCTGACAAGGGAGGACAGATTGAAGGAGCAGCGGAGGTTGGACCGGTGACCACGCGGAGTCACCTGGGCGCCTCCCGGCACATCTGACAGTCTCCACCGGGCCCACTATCTGAAAGGTAAGCAGTCACCTATTCTTTCTAGAAAGTAAAGACTGTGATTCGGCCATAGATTCTAAATTTGGTGGAGAAAGTCGGCATGTTGTCTAGAGGCTAGGTTTAATTTGATTAAGCAGATGAACTGAGGATTTTTTTAGGAAGGTCGACCGCCGGTCCGGGACCGGTTAAACTCTCTAGGTAAAGGCTCCGGGAGCCTGGGGAGGAGTTTTTGGATCATAAATCCAGAAAGGTCCTCGGCGCATAAACGGTGCTCATTAAGACGTTCCGGGAACGCAGAAAGGCCGGAGGCTAGAAAGACCCTCGAATATACATTGGACATAAGCAAAAGCGCCACAGGGGGATAGCCCCTAGGTGAGCCTAGAAAGCCACCTATTAGCTCTGGGAGCTGACGGTTCTGGGAACCGGGTTCAGGGAACCAATAAAGAAGAGAATAAAAGAGAGTATTAGAGAGTAAAGTAATATTGTGCGTAATGTTGTATTGTGATCACTGTGTTATATTGTAATATAGGGGACTGTTGTGTGGGAGGTTTCGAAGGTAACAGAGAACGCAGACAGATAAAGCGTGAGAAGGTTTCTGTGATGGTGGATACACCCAGTCTGTAGCCGCTGACAGTGAAACACTGCCAGTAGAAGCTTGTTGCAGACATCACAGAAAAGCCTTGAGTTAAACTCACCACTGGTCTTCTCTTACATCTTCTTCTGGGGGTACATAAATAACAGGGCTGTGACACTTGGTGTTTGATCAGTAAAACTAGTGGCTTATGTTTTCACACCGCGCTATCAAGGTAGAGTAGAAGGTTGTGTGAAGAGATAGCCATTAGGGACACGATCCACTGATCGGGCTATAAGTGTGTGTAAATAAATAAAGGAAAGAATTGTGAATAGTACACTACAGCGAAGAACCATGGCTGCTACAGGGTGTGATTGGGAAGAATATTGGAAAAAAGTATTTGAACAGACTCTGTCTGGACAACCAGGTCATAAAAAGAAAAAGGAGAACTATGAGGAGAGATTAGAGGATGTAAAAGCTCACCTAACCCTATGCAAAGGATGGGGTGAGGAGGAGCCAGAAAACATGGTAAGAATGATTCAGGGAGAGGAGGTCAAGGCGCAGAAAGCAGCCAGGGAGTATCAGAGCAAGGATCTAAGCAAGTTGTGGCATCAGAGGATGGAGCAGAGAAGGGAGGGGGAACGGTTAGAGGAGTTTAGAGCAGACTTACATGCTGCAGGCATGGCAGCAGAAGTAGTGCAGCGACAGAGAAACGAGAAGAGGGAAGTGAAAAAGACAGACTTTCCCCCACCATACACCGGCCCCACCCCAACAATCCCCTCAGCCCCGACAGTAAACAAATTGTACCCAGAGCAGCCGCCACCAGCTCCACCGACCCGATACGCACCAATCAAACAGCTGCCCATGATTGAGGTCCTCGGGAAAACACCAGTAAGGATCACAAAAACTAGGGATCAGGGTCTGGCAGAGGCAATACAGGGCGGAAGTGAAGTTGAGAGGGACAGGGAAACGGAGGAAGGCCATGATAGACTGAGAAGAAAATGGGAGGGCGAATACCAAGGAAGATATGAGAGAGAGGCACGAGAACTAAGGGGATGGAGTCAGAAATAGAACAGGCAGAACGAAGAAGGGAGAGAGGAAAGGGAAAGAAGGTGAAGAATACAGGGACACAGGAGGCAGAAGAGGGAGAGGAGAGAATACGCTTAGCATTTGGAGAACCACTCGGACGCACACACCAGGCCCGACCGGCCTTCGAAGAGAATACCTCAGACTCAGACTTAAACGACCAAGACGATAAAGTAGAAACACTACACCGCAGTAAAAAGGAAAAGAGAAAGTTTAAATCCAAAAAGTTCCACTTGAAGCTAAAAATAGAAAGCTCAGACTCAGAGGAGTCTGACAGAGCATCCTGCCGTTCCCATGGCTCACCGAAAAAGAGCCACCCAGGCCAACCAGAACGAGAGGATTCGGGGGAAGGCCCAAGCCACACTCCAATAGCTTCCAGGACTAGGAGTCAAGGAGAACTAAATCTACAATATCCCTTGATACGGGGACCAGGAAGAGGGCCGCCAATATGTAAACCGTTCAGTCTTGCAGATAAAGAACACATGAACGCACAGCTACCACCACTGAAGGAGCCAATATGTGGCTACAGAAGCTAGACAGCTTAACCTTAGGAACAGAGGTCACAATGGGGGACATTAGAGACCTTATTCGTCAGAAACACGGTGCAGGGACAATGCACCAGCTAGACACAGATGCCGGCACCACGGGGGTAAGAGATGAGACACCGCTCACCCAACACATAGTCACATTCGGCCCCGCACTAAGACGAAGGTTCCCACAACAGACTAGTCAACACACTGTGGCATTTATCAGAAAAGACGGGGAGGGACCAGCGGATTATGTGGAGAGGTGTAAAAGGGACTGGCAGGAGAGGTCAGGAATTAACCCCGGAGCGGACCCCTTACAGGGGGCCATGTTCAAAACAGCAGTTATGAAAGGAATAGATAAGGAAGTACAAGCCAAAATGGAGGATGATCCTCGAGCGGACACTGAACCCCTAGTGGTATGGATGCGTATACTCCAACATCACATGCGCAGAGCAGATGAAAAAAAGGATGCCGCTAAAACGGAAGTGGAAGGTCTGAAGCTCCAACTGACTAAACTACAGCTAGTAAAAGCGTGGGGAGAGGCGGCCACTCAGAAAAAGGCCGGAAAAGCAGGAAACCAGATGAGTCAGCTGCAGTCAGGGCCAGCTCCGGAGAACCCAGCTGCAGGCCAATATTATGCAGGACCCCCTCCCCAAGGTGGACCATGGGGCCCCCCACAATCACAATGGAGAGGAAGAGGCAGAGGGTTTTCCCCTAGAGGCGGTTTTGGAGGAAGAGGCAGGGGAGGATCGGGGTTCAGGGCAGACGGATGTTTTCTGTGTGGGAGCAAGGAACACTGGGCCCGAGATTGCCCCCAGGGCCAAAGGGGGCCACCAGGGGCAGGACCACCGCAGCCACATGTGCCACCAGCAGCACAGCTGGCTCCAGGGAGCCAGATGCCTCAAGGTGTGTGGTATCCCAACCAGTACTAGGGGTGCCCGGGGTCGGGAACAGGGGGAAAGGCTGACCCCCTGTTGAAAGGAGAGGTGGACGGACACCAGGTAGAATTTTTAGTAGACACTGGAGCAACTCATTCAACTCTGACGCAACCCCAGTTCGCCCACCGACTCTCCAATAGATCCATAGACCTTGTGGGATTTGGAGGACAGCCAACACCACTCCCCTTTACCGAGCCCCTCCCTACAAAACTGGCAGGCTATCGGTTTCATCAAAGCTATGTATATTCGCAGCAGTGCCATATTCCGCTACTAGGGAGAGATGTCCTAGTCAGACTGAAAGCTTCTATACTCTGTGGGCCGCTGGGAGTACAGGTGTATTTCCCAAACGGAACAAAAGTGAATTGTTCAGAGACAATAACATCACGAAGGAGTCATGGACAATGGGTGTTGGGGGAAAATACTGACCAGCAGAAAAAGTCAGCAGACGTCTACTGGGCACGGTTGGAAGAAGACCCCGACCCACCGGTCACAAATGTCCTGAACCTATATCAACAGTGGAAACCATGGATCCACGCAGTGCATCCGTATGAACCAGTCCCTGATTCCCCGCACTGTACTCTCCTCTATGACCGCACTCAAACCGAAGAAATTTACCCTAAAATAGAGGGTTCACCTTGGACGCTGAGTTCTGACTGTATATATGTCTCAAAGAAAGGAGTTGCAGCACGCGTATTGCTAACCGAGGAACAAGCGGAGTGGTACCTAATGGGCGAGACAGCAGAACCACATATAAGTCTAGCCTTAGGAGCAGGCACTCAAGCCAAGGACTTGGGGCCGATGGTAAAAATGGCATCCCAATTAACGGACTGGGAGAAAACTTCCATTCCAGCAGTCACATACTCTAAGGGGGGACAAGTATATAGGATCACACATCACACCACATCTTTGTCAGAGGGGAGGGAAAGTACAGATCATGAGAAAACAGAGGAAATGTTAGGACGAATACCTAGCGCAGTGTGGGCACAAGGAAAAAATGACGTAGGACGGTGTGAACCTCCGGAACCACCAAGGTTTGGGACTAAACCAGGACCCCCAGTGTGGGTACCCCAGTACCCCACTAATGAAAAAGCTAAAGCAACCATAGACAGGACAGTAAAAGAGTTGGAACAAAATGGAGTACTTGAACCCTCCACTAGCAAGTGGAACACCCCTATTTTGCCAGTTCCAAAGCCAGATGGCACCTTTAGGATGGCACATGACCTCAGACTGGTCAATAAGAGAATAGAAACACCCCCTATTCCAGTCCCAAACCCACACACAGCACTCGCTGAGGTCACTAGAGAGATGACTCACTTCTCCGTGGTGGATTTGGCAAATGCATTTTTTTCCATTCCTCTCGAGCCGGATCTAAGACAATACTTTGCGTTCACATGGGGAGGACAAAGATATCAGTACACATGCTTCCCTCAAGGCATGAACCTCTCCCCAGGCGTATTCAATAAAGTGTTGAATCAGCATCTAAAACAGGAAGTTACACTTCCAGACAAAACCATTTGTCTACAGTATGTGGACGATCTGCTAATAGCTGCAGACAGTGCAGAACATTGCATGCAGGCTACGGAAGCAGTTTTGAAAGCATTGGCTAAAACCGGGTACAAAGCATCCAGGAAAAAGTTACAGTGTTGTAGACCACAGCTGCAGTTTTTGGGGAGATGGATAACAGGGGAAGGACCTAATCTCTCGGGAGAACATAGGGACACGATTCTGCGACACCCTAAACCACAGGACGTCAAAACAATGCTAAGTTTTTTGGGACTAACAGGGTACAGTAAACATTTCATCCCAGACTACAATAACAAAGCGGGCCCTTTGCGAAAGATGGTACTTGAGGCGGGAATGAGAAATCAGAAAGACCTGTTAAAATGGACAATAGAAGCGGAGGAAGCCTTTATAAAACTCAAGCAGGAGATGGCAGGAGCAGCAGCTCTGCAGACTCCAGACTACAAAGAACCAAGGGTTGGAGTCCCGGATCCATTAGAGTCGGACCAAAGAACCAAGGGTTGGAGTCCTGGATCCGTTAGAGTCGGACCAAAGAGCCAGCAGCACGTAGTATGCGTATTGGCCATGTGCAGGTTTAAAGTCCAGCAAGAACAGCGATTCTTGGAGAAGCTACAACGCACACGGTTTAGAGACCGGTGGGGTTAGAGGCCCTACAAAAGCAGCGCATCCCTGTATATATTTATTTAGCAGCTGGGTTTAAAGTCCGTGAGTTAAAGCTCCCAAAAAGCAACGTGAAGCTGCCTGTGTAGTTTTAGCAGTAAGGTTTAAAGTAGGGCTGGGCGATATATCGAATGTACTCGATATATCGCGGCTTGGAGTCTGTGCGAGATGTAGAAAATGACTATATCGTGAAACTCGAGTATACGTTATTCAAATGAGAGTACACGCATTTGCTTTTAGCCGCGGACATTTAACTCCAGGCTTCTCACACTCTTCCTCGTCTCTCCCTCTCACAGAGAGTCAAAACAAGTGCACCTAGTTCCAAACGTCAGTCTGTCGTGCATACAACGTCACACGCCCTCGCCCAGCAGAGGTAGCGGTGATAAAATGCAAAGGACACAGCTCAGACAAAACAGAAATAGCAGCAGGAAATGCAGCAGCTGATTCAGCGGCCAAAATAGCAGCCGGATATAAAGTCCCAGCGTTGATAATGTTAGCAGAAGCTGTGGAATCAACGTCGCCCCCATATGAGGCAGCCCGATTGACTGATCCGGCAACTAGAGCCAGTCCTTCCACCAGCACAGGTAACCCACTTGAAGAAGAAGCAGAGTCGGCACATTGAAGCCACTCCAAAGGATTGATCACTCTTAGGAGTGATCAACAGGGGGAATTGTAGACATAAAAATGTTTAGAAGGAATGATGACCTCTGGAAATTGTATGTTTCATAAGTGGCATATCTCAGAATCATATATGCCTTTCATAATCATGTATGTTTTTCATAATCATGTATGTTTTTCATAATCATGTATGTTTTTCCTAATTAGGAATGTGTTTTATAATCATATAATGTGATTCATTATAATCAGAGGAGACAAAGACACACAATGTATGGTAGACACACACAATGTATGGTAGACGTGCATAAGTGCTGTTTTCGCAGGACCGGGAGAAGAGGTTAGCAAGGGAATACCCCGAGGTCAGCAGAACGACGAGGCCTCACTCTCGAGACAATGCCTACTTCATCGGCTCAATGGCAGACAGAGGAACCTGCTGAAGGAGGGGCAGCATCTCAAAAATACACATATGCATGCATAAGCAATACACATAAGCCCTGCCTGTTTTGTAACATTATATATTCTGGAGCAGATAGGTTAGACACTAGAACTTCACGCCTCTGGTACTGAGCACTGTGTTGCACACAGCAGCTCTTACTTTCTCCAGACGTCTGTATCATCTGATGTTCATCTGCAATAAATGCCAGCAGCAATGGCGCACTAAAGAACCAACGGCTTCGCTGTCTCCGTGATCCTCCTGCAGAATCTGAACAACGCAATATAGACTCTGTGAGGTCCTTCTGATTGACTAACTTGTGAACAAAAATTCCTACAGTCAGCAATCGATAGAAAATACCTAATTTTAGAAGTTATCTTGAACTGGAAGAAACACGACTTTCAATTATATATCATCATTCAATGTTTCAAAAAGGTAGTCAAGACCACTAATTTAATATACGTAGCATATCCCCGAAGAAATAAATCACACACAAATACTATCAGCATTACATTTTTATTTCTGAAGTGTCAATTTTTAATAAATCAATGTTAAAATCACCAATAATACATGGGGGATTGATAACAGTATTCATAACATATGTTAGAATACAGATTTGACCATATAAAACAAAAATGACACAGAATCAGCAGTTTCAAAAATGGTTCACACTAATGACCCCAAAATGAACAGATATTAGAATAATTTAACTGCTGTTTCCAAGCTCTGCATGACAATCAAAGGTTTATATGTCTCTCTTTAGGCGGACGCATTGCCTGTACTTTTCTGCTGGAAACACTGGATGTATAAACTCTGTACGATCCTGACATTGGTTTGCTGCATCAGATGCCACAAGTTGCAGCTAAACCAGAATTGGTGATTCAGTTGTCAAAACAAGAGCCAAACATGACTGGCTGTTCAGTGGCTGGAAGCAGAAGAGGATAAAGCTGATTGGCTGCTCAGACGCCCTTGGTCACGGACAGACACTGGTTAACCACCTCCAGCAGCGACGAGTTCTCCAGAGCTGCTGCGACTCTCTCTTTGTCCGCCAGCTGTTTGTTCACTGCACAACACAAACATTTACACACCAAGTCCTCGCATTTAAAGATGAGTAGTGCAGCTTATGACGAGCGGGCAATATGATCTAATATCCCATCATGCATGCTGTCTCTGAATGATTACCTGCTTCCTCTGAGGCGTGCGTCCCGGGAGTGATGTTGACATCAATCTGAGTAGAAACAGAAAAACATACAAGATAGATGTTAAGATGGGAAAAAAATGAAATGTTTTATTGTATGAAACATCGTTCATATTAACTAACACTCAATCAATGGAAGTGATTGAGGTGTGCACACACACACACACACACACACACACACACACACTTACTTTGAACCTGTCTGGCAGGGAGCGTAGCAGCTTGACTTTGATAGACAGCCCAATGAGTGTTGCCATGCTGCAGTGGGGAATGGTGGGTGTGAACTCAATACCCACATGGCTCTCTGCATCATCAACCTGAGGAAAAAAAGACAATCAAATAAAATGGGACTTGCAATTAACTTCTGCAATTTAATGAGCTGAAATATAATATATTTTCTGTAATATATTCTTTACATGTTATGGATTAAGGGTGTTTTTGCAAGGAGTCACATTTCACAGGGAGTGTGAAATGTGTTGAATGTCTTTTTAAAATATATATATATATATATTATGTGTTTTCTATGCACAGGGAAGATCAGGTCAGGGACTTGCACAATTATAGAAAACAGGGATAATGGTGGTGAGTTATACCCCATTTTAGTCTTCCCTTCATTAAGATGTTAGGCAAAGAATTGCTTGCTTCCCCCTCCATTCACTCTGTTATGAATAAAACTAAAAGAAACCCACCAAAACACACACTGAATGGGTCTTACCCTGACTCGGACTTGCTCCACCACATTGAGTTCCTCCAGAGAGAGAGGATGCTCTGGGTCATTGATGGATCTGATCAGATGTAACTTTGGTTAAAGAATTTCAAACAACACAACCTCTGCCTCTAAGTGCTGAGTCACAGTGAATATTACAGTGTGTCCCTTCCTTAAAACCAAAGTAATGTAGTTGTCCATATACTGTAAATAACCCGGAAGCACACATTTATAAAGGGCACGTTTGAAGTAAGAAATGTTTCTCATTTATATGATTGTAGATGTAGATATTTGTTTCACAACCGATCCTGACGCTGCCTGCATATTTGTTACACACTTATACAGAGCACCAATCAAATATCACAGCCAGCATAAAACAAAAAGATGAATTAAACATTGTTTTACAGGAAAAAAAACATTACTTCAATTTTCTGAAGCAATGTGGCAAAAGTTATGTTTACAAGATAAATGAAGATGTATAGCTTTTGTAAAATATGTAATATTTAACTACACGTCTCGTCTACACTTAGCACTTACTGTGGTATATTTTTTTACAGTTAGTTGTACTTTACTTGAGCATTTTTACTTAAAAGTTTACTTAAATTCGGAACGTTAACGTTATCTAAGAAATGATGCAACAGCTAGTAATGTTCTAACGGAAACACGTCTTGTGTCCATAGTTTCAGTTCAACAAGCACACAGATACACACACAAACACTATATGTGTGGTGTAAAAGCAGGCTAGTAGTAAAGTTAAAACCAGGATATCGAATATTTCTCTGTCGTCGATGGGGTCGTGGACGTCTTCATCCTCGTCCGTCTCCGTCAGCAGCCTCTCCACGGACCGCTGGAAGATCACCGGGTTCGCGTTCTCCAACCGGGTTCCACCGGACATCTCCAGACGTGAGCTGAGTCCAAGTTAAACCAGAAAACTCTCAGAAGTGAAGTAGTGAAATAGTGGCGCAGAAGCACAACACCACAGCTGCACGGATGCGTATGCTGCCGAAACTACGGAGAGCGATAGGGTCCAAAACGCGTCCTCTTCTTTTCTGGTGTTTATTGGCGGTTGGCATTCAAAATGTTGCATTACCGCCATCTAGCGAATTTAATTTAAAACTAAAATCTCCACTTACAAGATTAAGTAGTGATAACTGCTGTGTTCTCTTTATCATCAAGGTGTTTGAGAAGGCAGAAGAAACTCCCACAACCCCCAGAAATCTCTTTGCTGCATAAATAATGATATCGATTTTTCTCAGACTTCCTCGTTCTCTTTTCTTAGCTCTATTAGTTATTAATTATTTCGGTCTTGCTACTATTATTAGCAAAATGTAACTCGAGTATCAAAAGTAAAACTACTCATTGTGACCCATTTCGGTATTTGACGCAGATTGGACAGTGTATATTCAGGACAGTACCTGAGAAAATGTACTAACTTTCCATACATGTGTACAGGAGGTGCAAGACATTTTAAATAAAACTGCATACAACAAGATTTTTTTTAATTATTTTTTTTATACCTTTGATTTCAGTGGTCTTAAAACTAAGTGTTTGGGGTTGAAATGTCCCTTTACTGGCTGGTTGTGACTTCCTGTTTTTCCTGCAGATGGCAGAAACAGCTCATTTGATCCCTCGGCAGCAACACTCCTTAGTCTTCTAGGTTCACCTGCAATATGCTGACAACACACAGCCAGAAGTGCTAGTTCAAACTGATCTGCCTGTTAACAGGTAAAGGCCACAGCTATGTGATTAATTTAGCTGCCTCGCCCTCCTGACACTTTGACATTTAAATGTTCAGTGTGTTTTGAAAAAGAACAGATCAAGAACTTGACCTGGAAATACTCTCATTCAATGCTTGCAAGCAGAAAACGATTCACTGTATGAGATATTAACATGTTCCATTCATGCAATAGTGTGTGGAGTGTTGTTGAGTGAAGCCACAAACAAGTATAAAGTGGAAAATGGAAGGGAAAACACTCACTAATACATACATTCACAAAATTTATATTCACAAGTAACCTCCCTTCTACATTTAATTCTCACATCACATTAATGTGTCTCTCTGGAAATCTTAAACATGGATTTTTCTCTCAATATTCAAAGCTAAATTAGTGCACATCTGTTCCACATATCTTAACAGCATTATGTTCAGACATTCCACAAATCCAGCTGCATCAAAGTGATGTAATTGTCAAACATGCTCAAATTGTTCTATTACAGCAATAAGTGTCCATTAAGCTCAGAATATAAAGCACAGCTGTCGTGCTTTTGTTTCTTTTTTTTATCAAAAGAAATCTGTAGAAAAACACCTTTTGGCATGAAAACTGTGACATTCTTATACATTCTCCACGTGTACGATCGCCATCGAGACAGAATGTTAATGAGCTGTAGTCAGTTTAAATGCAGGAGACAGGTCGATGTGAAGAACTCAATCTCAACACATTCACCTTTTGAAAAAAAAGTGTGCATGCGATATAATGAGGCTGGATTTGGCTACTGACACCTACATGACACTTTGTAATATAAATGTCATGCAGAAGGGCAGCAGCAGAGGAAAAGGGCAAAACATTTTCCTAATTGCGGCAATTTGGACAATTTTGGAAGATTTCAAATCCTACCTTCTCAACGTGTAGCTGTTCCCTAAAAGATGGCTGGAATGAAACAATCTGACATTCTCTTTGACACTAATTCTGCCGGCTTTATTCAAATATATTTGAGGAAGAGTGAATCGGGATCTCCTTTCTCTTGGTTCCTTGAAGGATTACAGTTATTATTAATAATGTGAAGCACAAAAGACATGAAATAGATACAGCCTAGTTGTTTGACAAAGACAGAATCTTAATAAGCTTGTGAAGGGAAAAACCAGACAACTGATCAATACATAATCAAAAGCACATACATCTTTGACATTTAATTCTTCAAAAGAACATTTATAAAGAAGACATCTGTAGATTCTATAATGTAGATCCTAAAACTTTAAGCATTTTTGTGATGAAAACTTTTTTTGAAGCCAGATGTCTCCATGCTGCAGCGACGAGACACAAACAGCAGAGTTGAAGGCCTCAGATTAACGCTGCATGGGAAGATATCGGAGTTTATTGCAGATTGCGATAAAAACACAAAATAAGTGGATCATGGTGAATATCGTCACATGAGTGACTCGAGACAGCTGTGTGGAGAAAATAAGTCAAAATACAGGAAATATAATTTGAGAATGTTTAAGGGACTTAATGATTTAAACACTAAACAAAACAAAAAACGCTACAAAATGACAGTTTAGTTTAAGGTTTCGTAAAAAAAACATCATGGTTTGAATGATGATAGCTTAAAATGAATATGAAATTAAAACAAAACCAAAAGGAACAGACGTACTTGGTGTACATGGGACACAAACAGCAGTCTCCTGGGTGAAAGTCATGTGACTTTTGCAGCATATAGTCTCCTAAAATGTATGTTCCCAATGAAACTGAACATTACAATTAAATTACATTTGAAGGGAAACCAGTGGTGGAGGTACGCAGGTACACGGGGAATGTCTCTTTCTGGCGGTTTACAGTGTACCCACCTATCAGCCAGAAAGCTATTGGAATATACAGTATAGTGTATACTCACTTCCTGCTCTGAAACCTACCCATCTACCCAGCAGTGCTCTTTGTTTTTTGTTGATTTCAGAATCATTTAAACCATCCCATGATGTTCTTTTACTGAAACTAACCAAGTTGTTTTTTCTCCTAAACTTTTTTGTAGCATTTTTTTGGCTTTGTTCTGTTTGGTAACTACGTGTTTCATCCATCCATCCATCCATCCATCCATTTTCTACCACTTATCCTGTATTTCGGGTCACGGGGGGGCTGGAGCCGATCCCAGCTGTCATCGGGCGAAGGCAGGGTACACCTGGACAGGACGCCAGTCTATCACAGGGCCGACATGTAGAGACAAACAACCATTCACACTCACATTCACACCTACGGGCAATTTAGAGTCACCAATGAACCTATCCCCATCTTGCATGTCTTTGGACTGTGGGAGGAAGCCGGAGAACCCGGAGAGAACCCACGCTTACACGGGGAGAACATGCAAACTCCACACAGAAGGAACCCGGGGCTGACCCTACGTGTTTCAAACTGTTTTAAATTGCAATTGTTTGGTCCGGAAAAGAAAATCCCTGGAAATGTAATTGAGATTGTTTAGAAGGGAAAGTAATTTTGTAAAATTTTGTTTTTGACCTGCCCATCACCCTGCCCTCCCTACCCTCCTTCTGCAGACTCACTAAAAAACTCATTTGTGATACGTTGAGAACATAATCCACACCATAAAAGTTTCCCTCGAAACGTAGTTCACAATGCAGTTTCGCTGTGTCCAGACCAGGCTCATTTTAGTGCCACGTCAAGATTTTTCAGCATATTTGGATGATTATTGGGATAATACTGTGAATCCCATTTCATTTTTGGCCAGGATGATCGTGAAATGAAATTTTCATATCATCCCCTGCGTACTACTGAGCCCGATCAGAATAACAAATAAGAGTTTGCTGCTGCAGGCTGTCAAGATTCCTGGTGAGCTTTTCATAGTTGGACACTGCGTCCTGCGGAAAAAACAACACGTTATCCTATTTGAAGTCAGAATATCTGTGGAAAGCGAACACTCTCTGTGTCTAGTTAGAAGTGGAAGTGGTATTATTTCAGCAAATCTGCATTTAAAGCAGCCTTGTTTTCGATCCTCAATGACAGCGGTGGATCAGTGGTGTCGACTACGCGTGGAGAAGGTCCTACAGCCGTCAGGGCCAGCGTGCATTAGATGATTCATTCGGCTTTGTTCGAAGTGTTTCCGTACACAGCGGGTCCCATATTTATACAGAACCAGATCTTAAACTTTAACTAGCACTGCCGCTGATGGACCTGGAGCAGGACACCTGATGTGCATATAATGAGACTGTGGAGCTGTTGACAACCAGTACACAGAAGAAAGAGCATGCAAAAGGGCAGCGATGTAATACGAAAGATTTATTCACAAACTTAACATTTTTTGCCTTTGGATGTGGTCAGATACAAACTAGTTTGTTTCAATTTTAAATTCTAGTCTTCAAACTTGTCCGAAGTTACACCCAGCATGGAAATAAAGACTAATTGAAAGCCTGCAAAATGAGCCGTCCTGCCCCAGGGCTGTGTCAAAAGGCTGTCACAGTCAGGCTGAGCTGATGCTCGACACGGGAAAACTACCTGGAGTTTGCTGCTCCTAGAAGTCCAAAAAGGACAGCTGGCCCCGGCAGATCATTTTCAGCGACCCCCTCCTCTGATCAGTAAAAAGGGCCTTGCTGGGTCCAAATTCTCCTCTGATCATCCCAGGTGTTGCCTGGTTAGCTCAAGTGCTGACAAACTGGCAAACTCTGAACCTGTTGGCTATTGATCTGACACGGATAAGCCTCTGGGGGCTCAGGTGTGGCCACAGATATCCACAGCAAGTGGATATTCAATCCATTTCTGCTCATGGCTACGCTCTAACTTGAGATGCAACACTGGAGTTGGAGTTGAGGGACAACATTTACGACCAGATTGTCAGTTTCCAAGCTAATTTTAAGGTAAATAGAAATCAATGTCAGACAAAAGCCAATGGCTTCTGAGATTACATTTAGGCCAATGCATTCAGCCTGCATTCTTTCTAATGGCCAGCAGGAGGCGACTCCTCTGGTTGAAAATGACCATACATCTAAATGGATTTATTACCCTGGTAAACACTGTTAACAGCATGATGTTCATTGAGTAAATGATGGTCCCATTTAGAGCCAAATAGACCATAAAGCAGGGTATGCTTTAGGGTGGGGCTTCTTTGTGATTGACCACTCGTTGTCTGGTCTGGGAGTTGTTTGTGTTTTCATCTGACAATCTCAACACTTTCCACAGTTTGTTTTGACTCCATGAAAGTTAATTGTTTACATTTTGCCCTCCTACAAATTCAGCATTTGGTTGTGTGTCACTTCTGATTGAAAAAAACCCAGATGGCCCAAATGCCAAACTCGAGCCATTCCAAAGCCAAGGCGGGACCTCATGGTGACGACGTCCACGTCCACTACGTATACATAGTCTGTGATTAGTCAATACTACTGAGACACCAAATGGAAACCAGAAGGCGGGTAAGATCTTCCTCACACAGCCACACCCTTGTAGGTCATAAAAGTGATGGTGCTTTATGTAAAGGAGGAGAGTTTTTCGAGACAAACACACACACACACACACACACACACACACACACACACACACACACAGACTAACCTGCATACAGCAGTGACTGACTTGATTAGTCTGACTGCACTTTTACTGATTTTCATAGTTCTTATGTGACAGAGCTGCAGGCTGGTAGCTGTCTTATAATTAATAAAGTCATCTATTTCAAACTGACAGGTTTAGATTTTTTTTTTATATTCATAATTAGATCCTCAGAGTCCACAGCCTTTTATACTATATAGCTGTTGGCCAGTGGAGAGGCACACAGAATGTATTATACATATTACATTTTGTAAGAGCTCAGCTTTTCCACTGAGAGCCTCTGTGTTTTCTCAGAAAGCGAGATGCTCTCCATCATTTATGATTTATTGAATTAAATATACAATTGCAAGGTCAAAGTTAAACTGATGGCTGTGCAATTCAAACTAGATAGAAACTCTTTTTCGCGAGAAATACCGGCAGAACATTGAAGTTTAGGATATGATGAATATAAACCAGCGTGGTTGGTGACAACCGTACTCTCCATCATTTGTGGTTCTCTTAATTAAATATTCAGCTGCAAGGTCAGGTCAACAGAAAATGCTCAGTGATGAAGTATCACCTTCATCACGTCAGACTCTGCTCTCTTTCTCAAACTCTCCTCTCTTGATAATATCATCACATTCACACCAGTAAGTCAAATCATGCAGCTTGGACGCTCTACGTTCCCCTCTCACTCTCACTTACATGTCGGTGACAGCGTGTCAATTTATGCTCCTAACATACTTTTAAAAATACATTTCTGTCTTCACAGGAAGTTGGGTTCAGGAATAGAGCGTGGTTGATATTAACTTCTATCTAGTGGGTCACATGACTATCAACACGTTTTTACGCTACTAACGACTGATGTGATAAAATGTCAACTTTCCTTGTTGTTTAGCGCGCAGCACGAACAGCCTCCTGGACAAAAGTCCTGTGTTTGTTCGACCCATCGACCTCCACTCCCTCCGTGTGTGGATGATCCCACTCTGCTCTGCCCATAATGCAACGGGTGGGTCAATGAGCGCCGGTGTCAGGTGCCAAAGAGCACGGTATTACTTGATGCCTTGGCAGTGAGAAAGAGCTGAGATGAGCGACTCATTATTCATCCAATAAAGATAATGTTGCATCATCAATCAATTGTAAACCTTCATATTTTACATGAGACTGATAGTCCGGCTAAAACTAGATCATCAGTATCAACATGCCTTTCAAAAGGTATACATTTGCTCCAAATCAGTAACGGTGTCTCCATCATTTTGAGTACTTCATTGAACTTAATCCAGTGTTTATTTTTCAGAGACAAAACCCAGCTTTACAGCTGTTTTCCATGTGGTGTTTTAGTGAGCTCTGCTCTGCTGGTTCGATGGGACTCTGCAGCGGGATGAGTTTTCCTCCCCGCGTGTTATTTAGTAATGTTATCATTGCTTCATTGAACAGCAAAGAATTACTTACTTTCCGATACAGATTTACCAGAGAAAGAGTTTATAGTTCAATTTGAGAAGAAAGCGAAGTCCCATTAAATTGTAAAAACTGAGTTGAAGTTTGGTGCATAAAATCGTGTTTATAAAATGTCTGTTTTCCAGATGGATTGGCTTAATGTTGTGGACCAAGTTACCTCAGACATGTTTTCTCCACAGAAAATCAGTTGTATGATCATTTATTACCATTGAAAAGGTATATATTTGAAACCATATCTTCATCATTTTTAGCGCCTCATTTCACTTGAGTTTATTTTGTTTATTTGGAGTTTCCTCCATGAGTGAGTGTTAATAATGGTATTGTTCTTCTTCAGGAGATGAACAGCAGTGTTTGAAGGGAGACACCAACTGGATTTTGAGGGAAGTCATATAGAAAGGATAATATTTCAAGGACATTCAGCGTTTTGGGATTTTCGCATGAAATAGATGCAGTTTAGGCAACAAAACCACTTAGTTAGGTCTTGAAGAAACATCTTGGTTGGGCCTTAAATAACTACTTAAACTAAGTAAAGAAAGATAACAATATATTACAATATAACATAAAACACATACATTACGGACGTGACTTCAAAATAACTCTACAGCACTTTGGGACATGAACACCAGTGAAAGTCCTGTGTTAGTTTGAACCCAGTCATTACCACCTTTTCAGGTCCAAACATATTTATATTGCGTCAAAAAATGACAATAAGACAAACAGGTGTTGTTATTGCACACTATATGACTTCTAAATTGTCGTGTCATTCATACGCCGCTTGGTGCGACCCGGCTCGGGCACACAGAGAGTAAGACAGAGAAAGGAGAAAACAGGTTGTCCGTTTAGGCACTTGTCATCTCGTAATGGTTGGGTTTTCATCACTCGCTCTCCTCCCGGCGGCGCTGAATGTCGAGAGCTGATGAGACCCACTTCAGTTCAGCCACTGAGAAAATCAGCATCTGTTCAGAAACAGACAGGAGGTCAGCTTCAGCCACGCTGAGACAAAGTAAACTCTATTTCAGAAACATAGGAATCAAATCACACTTTGGAAAGGGAGACACTTTTTCTTTTTTAGCCCAGTTGAGATTTAGACATTTAGTTTGGCTCTTCAGTGTCCAGAAATACAACAGTACATTTGTTGGATGTCCTGTGGAACCTGAAAACAACCTGGTGTGTAGACAGAAAAACACAACACCTATAAACCTGACCTACCTATACATTCAACAGTGACGTTATGGCTCTCAGGAGCTCCCAGCCACTTTTAATCTCTGCTAGAGCATTTCCCCTGCTAACCTTCTGCTCTATTACTGTGACGAGGGGCTTGCTTTTTTGTCACAGCTCTGTATACAATGATATGGCTCCTCCTTGGACGCTATTTTAAACTGCTACGCAAATCTGTTGCTTTGTGTGGTTTTTAAACCTGGACCTGGAACTGTCCTTGCATTGTATTCAAGTTTGAACATCTGAATGACCAACAATCTCACATCCCTATTACAGCCCGTCACATCCATAGACGTGGATGTATTCACTGTGATGTCTCCTGTTTGTGCCGGTCGCCATCTTTGCAACCAGATGTTGGAAAAATTATTTATACGAAAACACACTGTGAAAGGTTTAAAGTTGTAAGACGAAAACACTGACTCCTACATCTGATAACGCCATGGTAATGACCTCTCAATCACAAGGTAGCCACGTCCAAAAGCATCCCGTGCTCTTGGTCTATTTTACTCTTAATAGTACCATGATTTAAAAAATGAGCACCATACTTGTGAAGACTTAAAATGATCAAGATCATGAACTCATGTTTTTCATAATAACTCAAGGCAGAAGTGGCTCATTTTCTTATAGACTTTTATGGAATCAGACTTCTTTCACCCCCTGATGGCGATTAGAAAGAATGCAGGTTAAAGGCACTTCAGCGTTGGCTTCAGTCTGCTTGTGGTTCTTTAAGTATAATTTAGCTCCACAGACAGGAGTCTTCACAAAACATCATCCCCACCAAGGAGGTATTGAGCTTGACACTTAGCTACACGTGGGACTCGAATGCAGCTCTTCCAGCTGATTGGTGTCTCTGTCCTCACTGCTTCACTCTCACTTTATTTAATGACACTCACACAGAGCCTGCCCCACAGCTATCTCCACGTATCAGTGTTTTCTGGCTATCCGTTGGATTCTGGATGATGCTGAGGGGAAATGAGCCTTCACAGAGGGGTGAGAAACACGACAGCTCCCTGATAGCAACATGTAATAGTTTATAGCCACAGAAATCTGCTCTACAGTAGTGGCAACATTATCAGTCAATCTCTCCCTCCCTCCATCTCTCTCTCTCTCTCCACACACACACACACACACACACACACACACACACAGACATGTTGAATATTTCCTCAACATGTCATTAGAACATTTATACAATATAATACAATTAATTCAGCGGGGACCACTGGAGAGGCAAAGCTCTGCTCCTGGACTCCTCCACCTCCCACTGAAGCTCTGCAGCTCGAGGGCCGCAGAGAAGCCGGTTCTGGGTCTGTCCAAACTGGACTGGTTGCTGCCAGAGGCAGAGTTTTTAGAACACCTGCATGATTTCCGCTGATTTCAGCAGAATCCGACCCAGTTGCATCGATGGCGAGTATTAACAATAACTCATCAAAAAAATAAAGGGGCATCAGTATTAAAGAGTTCCTCGTCGTAACTTTTTTCGAAAAGTAATCGACACCCATTTTTATCAGAAGAGCAACAAAAGAGCCAGATATTCTCCATTTCCAGCTTCAGAAATGCGAAGATTAGTTGCTTTTCTTTGTTTGTCATGTTGGTCATGTTTCTTTGTGCTGCCTGTCCTGGCCCTTTTGTGCTGGATTTTGGTGTGATGTTTAAAATGTCCAAATATAAAATCCAGCGAACCAAGGGAAATTTTAAGAAACTCAGCGACTGATATGCTTGACATAAAAAAAAAGTTCTGTAGAGAGAACAAAAGCTTCCCGAGCCGCCTGCCCAGCCAAGGCCAGAATATATAATATCTCATTAAAAACTCAACACAGTGTGCGTAGGTTCCTCGTATCAGTTTTGAAGTTTGGTATGTGCTGATCCATTGGAGGTCATATTTTCCGGATATTACTGTTCGAGTTTATGCCCAAGTCCATGCTGGCAAGAACAGAGGATGAGCTGGTTTTATTTGTCTCAGGAAACACTTTCAGATGTTGGAGCGATAGATTGATGCCTTCATTTCCCATCAGTTGCTTTGTTCCCTTGGGCCCAGTTTCGTGGCGCAGCGCAGGGTGGCGGAGAAGGTGCAATGCAAGTTTCGAACCCGCGCAGCCTTGCGCACGGTCAGTTTGGCAGTTTGGTGGATCACCTGCACCAAGATGGGTGTGGCGGCGCAGCAGGGGGAGGTGTCACAGATTCAGCTTGGCGTAGCGGAAGTTTCGTGGCAAAAAGCCTCGCCGAGACTGCGCTGAAAGCTCGCCAGCTCCAACCTGGTCAACTCTTGGCGTAAGGCGCAAATAAAGTCCATTCATTCAAGGCAAATCACAGGTGGCGGAGTGGAAATTTGGCTGACGGCGCGCAGTGCGTACACTTCACCGAAATCTCACAGGCAGGTTTCCACAGTTCCAGACACATTTAAATGCAATACATAATCACAACAAACACTATTTAATGCAACTAACTGAATCAACACGTGAATTTATATCTATATAGATTGTCCCGTCACATCTGACGTCAGATCAAAGGCGGATGGCACGTGTAACGGAAACTCAGCCTCTCTGACCAAAACATCTCCCTCTCTCTCTCCTGTTTTTTATAATATCGGCATTGTTACTATTATGATACGCACGCACAGCGCGTGATGCGCGTGGTGGGAGCGGCGGCGCTGCTTCTGTCATCGGGATGTCAAGTGAAGGAACTTGCACTGAACCTCCCCTAACGCATTAAAGGTGAGGAGAGGAGCTCATTCGATTGGTGAAGATCTGATGCATGCACAAGACTTGAGAGTTTCCGCCGGAACTAGTCATAAACACGTCAAGTTCTCACCACGTCAAGTCGGACACAGGTGCACTTCACAGACTTTTTTTTTTTTTTTTTTAACTTTATTAATAATTGTATACATAACAAAAAATAAAGTGCCAGGGGAAACTTCAAGGACTTTGCACAAAGAATATGGCCTGCCCAGTTGCGCTGGCTTTCTTCGTCACTGATGAACTCGAGCCGAGGCATTTGAACTCCCGTTGTTGACGGAGGCTGGGGAATTTTCTCACGTGGGAAATACCACGTGATAATTCTAACCAACTAGGGCAACGTTGAGGGGGGTGTCTTATGTCCGCACTTATTTCAGACCATCTGCAGAGAAAAGCATGCGAAGGGAGGTACCCTGGAGATACCGCGAGTTTTTAAAGTCATGTGACATGTCGCAAAGGGAAGTTATCACCAGCATTTGTGACGTTTTTTTCCCAGACTGCCTTGTTTTGCGAGGCAAATGCATCCGCATGCTTGATTCGAAACAAGCCTAATCTCAGTCCACGCCTCGTCTCCTCCTCGTCTCCCACTCACGCCTTCTTCTCCTCCCTCTTTCCCACTTGCGCCAGTGGGCGAGACGGGAGGTGTGCCTGCGCGAGCCTGCGCGGTGCACCAAACTTGGAAAGTCCAGGCGGACACGCCCCGTCGGCGCGGCGCAGGTGCGCTGAGAGCTGACTGCACCTGGTCTACGAAACCAGGGCCCCTTGTGTTTTCTCAAACTGCCTGCTAAACAGGCTGGAGTTGTCTTGTGTGTGGGATTCACAAAACATGAAAAAAAAATCTGATTTTGGAAGATTGCACAATTCTTATTCTTTCTGCAGTTACACTTCAGAGGGTTTTACTTTGGCTGGACCTTTGACGTCTCTCTGGGGAGCATTTGGGTTCGTTTTTTATTGCAAACAACTTCTAAAACAGCCAAACCTCTGAGGAAGTAATAAGCCATTCAGGCAGTCAGATCTCTGAGGGCGTGGGTGAAAGAGACACACTGAATTGGGAGGACTTTGATTAAAATCTTGATCTGTGATTACAGCAAATCTCATATATCATTTTGCAGGTTGTGAGTTTGTTTGTGTGTTTTTGTTGTTGTTTTGTGTCTCTTTTTGGTCATTTAATGTCACTTTGTATTTATTTTGCCCCTTTTCATAATCGCTGGGATTCTCTTTGCAGCATCTGTTGTTGTTTTGACGTCCTTGTAGTTGTTTTATGTTTCTTTGTGGTCATTTATCATTCTTCCTGGTTGTCCCCTCCGGGGACATTTTGCAGGTGAAGACCAGGGAGGCCTCTGACACTTTGGATTCCAGAGTCGGCCCATTCAGTAACCCATCCCATCCAATTTGTGTAAATTATAAAATTAGAGAAACAACAGAGACATATTTTTAAACGCAGGCTGACAGGAAACCAGACAGAATCATCTGCTTACTCAGCAGCCAGCCTGTGAAGCTGAGGAGGCATTTCAATCAAATGTATACTGTATACTGTATACAGTATATAATACTGTATCTAAGGAAGACCTGCTGTCTGAGGGAGGGAGAGAGACCGCGTTACAGAGGCAGACTTCGGTGTTAAAGGACCATATATGTTTGTAGTATAAGGGAGGCATTCAACCTCAAACACTAAAATAAACAAAACTTGATGTTTCACCACAGCTGGGATCGGCTCCAGCCCCCCCGCAACCCTGAATACAGGATAGGCGGTAGAGAATGGATGGATGGATGGATGATGTTTCACCAAATGTGTCATCTCATTGGGACACACAAGGGAAGGTCGACAGCAGCAGCAGCAGCAGCACAGAGCGCGCTGAGACAAAAACAAGTTTTCGAGATAACTTGTTCTTAAAATAAAAGTGTGACAATGCCGCCGACTAAATTGGACTTATTGACCGAAAGCCTGGGGGCAATGAAGGGAAGCCTGGAGGCAATGAAGGAAGAGCTGGTGAAGAATGAAGACAAGAGGACTGAAGCTGAAGAACGGCTGATGGCGGAGCTGAAAGACATGAAGAAAAAGATGGAACCTCTCCAAAAGTTGATGGCTGAAGTCAAACAACTCCGGGAGGAGGCTGCGGAGAAAGACGAGTTGATAAAGGAGCTGGGGAACAGAGTGGAGGAGCTGGACCAACAGGGTAAACTGAATGAGGTGATTGTGACTGGCCTCAAAATCAGGCCTCCAAACTACGCAAGGGCGGTTGCGGCTGCAGCCTCTGAGCCAGATGAATCTGAGATTAAATCTGTGGAGATGCAGGTGGCCGAGTTCCTGACTGGCAAAGACATCGAGGTGAACTTCAACAACGTCGAGGTATGTCTCCTCTTACCCCAAAGGAGAGAGTCTGCAACTCGAGCTGTTGTGCTGAGATTCACCAACAGAAAATTCAAGACTGCACTGCTGAGGCAGGGCAGGAAGCTCAAAGGCTTGGACGTCTACATCAACGAGAACCTCACCAAAAAGAACGCAGACATCGCCAGAAGAGCTCGTCAACTAAGGAAGGATGGCAAGATACAACACACCTGGACGGCAAACTGCAGAATCTACATCAAAACAAAGGGAGCATCAGCAGAAGAAGTCAAAGTAATCCAGATCAGGAGTAAGGATGAGCTGGAGAAATACGATAACTAAAGCTCACAAACTCTCCATAACTACAGCACAGCAAAGTTCAACGGTTCTTACACGGACTGAAAGACTGGATTAATGAAGACAAAGGCACAGAGTTTTTTCCTGGATGAATATAACTATTCATTGACAGTAATATCAAGTATGAGAGAGTACAAAATATGTCTAAAGCTGTGGATCACTTCTTGGAATGTGTGACAATTGAAATCTGTGTAACAAAAGGTAAAAATATAGTTATAAGCTGTGTTTACAGAGCACCTAACTCAAAAATAGAAGACTTCAATGAATGTGTGGGTGAAATATTATATACTACAACAATATACTCTGTACAGACACTTCATTAAATCAAGGACGGCCCAGTCAGAAGTATACAAAAAATTATGGGATATTCTAAACAACGTGACTAACAATAAAAGTAAAAAACCAAACTACCCTCCCTACCTTAAGTATAACAACACGCAGGAGGACAACCCTGTGGTCATAACAAATAGATAAGGATGGAGACAGAAATCCCAGCTCAATGTTTCTCACACCAGTGAAGGACACAGAGATTAAACACCTGGTCAACAAATGCGTAGCCAAAACTTCTACTGATGTTGATGCGCCACTATACTTGGACATGAGGCGATTGGACCCCCTTCAGACTTTGTTACATGATGAGACTGCTGCTCACTCGTGATGAACTAATATGGACACACGTAATCTGTATGCACTGGACTTCAGCTCTCTGTACCACCTACTGCTGTAACATGTTATGTCAGATGTCACAAGAAAAAGGAAAAGTTATGTCAAGTGGAAAATGCAATGATAAGAAAAGATTATGATGACGATTTTATCCTGTGGGTAATGGGGGCGGGACTAGATAAGGCTTGGCTTCTCCCGCTTTCCCTTTCGGCCATGTCTATTTTACTATGTGAACAAAGATGTGTGATGATGATTTAACGGACATGCCCGAAATAAACAAATAAATAAATAAATAAATAAATAAATCCACGCAGGATCCATCCATATTAGTGACCTTACATCTGCTCGAAATATGTTACAGCCAAGCACCCAACCTTTATCTTTTATCACATGTGGTAAGCCTTCTGATCAATTCCAGACTGGATTTGTATCTCTCCGTTCCAATGAAACCACCCCGGCTGGGTTGACGAATGATCTTTCAGTTATTGATGACTCAGAGCACTCCGCTGCCCTCCTATGGCTCCATCAATACTGTTGATCACATCTTGTTATTACACTGTCTACACAGTTAAGGTTCAGCTTTAGCTTGGTTACAGGGCTGGCAGTAGCAATCTGTCTCACCTGAAAAAAGGTTTACAGCAAAGTACCTGCAGTATTCTTAATCATCGACCTCTTGTTAATATGAGAATGATACATTTATATAATGTGAATGAAGGAAGGGCTACATTTATTTTAACCATGTTTCTCTTTCATGTATCTGTAATTAGGTTTTGGGCAACAACAGTTACTGTGTAACTGTACCTGGCCAAGAAGTAGTCTAACTGATTGATGCTGATTACACAAATTAAAAGCATTTTAATAAATGAGCTTTGAAAATTCTTCACTTATAAATACCTTGGTTTTGTTTTGAGAAGCTAATTTGTCTTTCAAACATCATGTCAAACTCCTTGAAGTTATGTTTCCATTATAGAAATAAATGGTGTTTTTCCTCTTGCTGCAAGGAAAATAATTCAAGTAATTAATCAGCAATTAATAACTTGTGATATGATATCAGTTTACGCATCATTGTTGTTTATACGAGGAAGCAGGTTTGTCTTCCTCATACGACCACCAGGAACACAGTGTGGGCGCAGCTATATAGCCCATATAGGCGAAATTGCTTGTTGCTCAAGCAGTAAAATTTATGCACGTTATGATGTTGGCCTGGATTTGCATTCTTGATGCCAATTTTAAAAATGCACTACTGTTTTTGTTTTGAACATTTGTTCTGTGTTCCATTAAATTATCCTTGAATATTTTTAACATTAGTGGGAGCAACTGTAACGTAACTAAATTTGCTGTTTGTGATGTGTATTTACAGAAAGGGATGTTTATCCCGAAGCTTGTGGCTGTATTTATAGCCAAAACCTTGCAGAAGAGCGCTTCATTCAGCTGTGAGTGTGACTACGGGGTTCACTCCATCACTCAGATAGGAGGGGCCGGATTGGAATTGGAACACTGCCATTAAAATACCAAACTCAAGTGACCCTTCATGAAACCCCGCCCCCTGCTGCAACCCCATCAAACTGTCAGAGCTACCATGGAGCCCACACTGTCACTAACTGCACTCTCTGAAGAAATATTATCTAATCTTTGGAGGAGAAAAAAAAAAAGAAGAGAGTTCAGGGAGAAGAAAACAGATGGCTCACAATATGTGTTTTAACGATATATATCCAGGATGTCAAACTGATTTCTGAGAACATTATGAAAAGGGATATACCTTAACCAGAAACAGCAGATGGCTCTTGTCAAACGCCAGTCTTCATTGACAAAAACAGTAATTTTGCCGGGCCTTCATATACAGAAACAGAACTAAACCCACCAAACTCATCTTAGTTCTTTCACTGTTCAAACAATGACCAACTCTGGTTTGATCATAATAAAACCTTAACTCCCTTGGATTTTACTGTAATAAAAGGTTTCCGTAGGGATCATTTAATTTATTCACTGTCACAATCATTAAAAACCAAATGCAGCATATCAGCATATAATTGAAGATGTGTTGTAACGTAAACAATTGTCCAGATAATTCGGACTCTTGGACCAATTACAGGGAGTTGATGCAGCCAGCTATCGGAGAAGAAGAAGCTGCAAAATCATTCGATTGAGTTGCAGTAGCACATGGGGAGAGGAGACGAAATATATCTAATAGCAATTTGGTCAAAAAAAAACTATAAAAAGACCATTATAAATCACACATAGAAATTCAGAAATTGAGGAAGCTAATTTGTCTGAATTAATGTGCTTGAAGTTGATGCTGCTGGTAGAAATACTGTAATAATACAATCTGTTCATTCATTTTCTCCATTCATTCAAAAAGAAGAGGCTACCTGCCAAATTGACAACAAGCCTGTCTCCAAACTAATCAATGTCAAGTAGAGGGAGATGCAGCCCACGTCTGGGATAATGTAAATTGGACTTAACTCTGGACTTACATGGTGAAAACGCCCCAGCAGAGCCAGATAGTTGTTAGATCCCGGTCAGAGCTGGCAGATGCTATGCTATAACTGCAGTTGTGAACTAATTAGAAGAGGTGGAAATCAGAGCTTGAACACTACAGATACTCCTGTTTGGGGTGCGCAACAATGGAGGCCAATTTTAGAGAGAGAATAAGTCATCGCCAGTTGAAGTTATCCTGTCTGAAACTTTTACAAGTACATGAGTATTGAGAAAAAACACATTGTATTTGCTTTCACAGTCTATATTTACAGCATGCAATGAAAATGCCAAAGAAAGATAACAGTGTTTTATACTCGGTACATCCATGTGTGTGTGTTGGCATGTGGAGATAGCTATTTTTTGCCTTTTGTGTGTAAAGTTTTGATACCAAAATACCATTCCTAAGGAATTTATCGCTTGGAATGAAGTGTTTGCTTCTGCAAGAGATATTTTGTCTCTAACTGCAAAAGCTGTTTGTTGTTTTAACTTTTTTGCTGTTTTGCTTTCAGTCTGTTTGCTTTTTTTATGTGAAACCTTTTATGCTGTTGTCTTGGTCTTGAAAAGGACATGTTAAATCTGAAACAAATAAAAAATAAATGATGGTAGGTGAAGCTAAACTGCCCTGGTGTTGCTGTAGCCTTATATGTAATGGATACATACGAGTGTTGGAGTGTGTATCAATTGATTTGTATCTGCCAGAAAGCAAGTAAGTGTATATTTAAACCTAAATTTAAATTTAAAAAAACAAATCATCCAAGATTTCATGTTTTTTAGTGCTTTGTTTGTATAAATTTTAAGTTTAGTTGATCAATAATCTACTGTGTGTGTGTGTGTGTGTGTGTGTGTGTGTGTTGATGTGTGATACAAGAGCACACATACATTATCCAACTGAATTTGTTATGGCAGCCTTACACCAAGACACAGCATCACCCCCTTGTTTAGAAGCTGCCAGCGGAGGTGGATCCTAACGAGCGAAAAGCCAAGGCTCCGCATCTGATTTAGTTTGAGAAAATAATGATCCCCATTGAGGGAGGACCCAGATTCTTAAAGTTGTGAGGATTAATCAGATTCTGTTTGTTGCCATCTGGAGATTCTCGCACATTTTTCCAAAATCATAGTCTAAAGATTGTGGAATTTGCAGGCAAAAGCTGCGGCCTACTAAATTGGTTGAACCCCGCTAGCATGCCACTGTGGCCCAATACCAAAGTCCACACTCACACACTCCCAAATCGTGCATTTCCAACATGTTTTTGTGTCATCACAGTAACGTGACATGCAAAGTTCTGTTCCATTTATCTCTACCATTTCAAGCCCACAGCCCCACACTCAACCATTTACCAGGTGACATCAGTTAAGTCCCTGAGGGTTCAGGGTTTAAGGCTTTAGGGGGCACATTGAGTTTCTGAGTTTCCTCAGCACCGACACAGACATGGCAGGCTGCAGCTAACACATTTACTTGTGACTGATGACAAACACACTTTGAACTATATAACGTATTGACCATGAGCTCCTGGTTGACTGGCTTCATGGAGCACAAGGTCCAGCTGCTTTTATACACAAAGTGCTGCACATTTAAAAAGTCTTAGTGTGTTTGTGTGTGTGTGTGTGTGTGTGTGTGTGTGTGTGTGAGTGTGTGTGTGTGTGTGTGTGTTGGGGCCATCCGAGGTCCAGCCCTCTACCGTTTAAAGGGAAAGAATGAGTCGACGAGTACCAGCTGTGCCAATCACCTCACCTAGCAACGCTCTCAACGCCTCCCCTGAATGCCAACCATGTCCACCGCCGCAGTCATTAACCTATTCTATTTAGCTACACTGAGCACAGCTGTTTGAGGCATTTACAAAAGTTTAACAGCACCACTCAACATACACAGAAGATCACTTGATGCGTAGCCGTAAATATTTCATCAGTCATTTGAAAATGTTCAATATGCAACTGCCAAGGAGAGGGAGGGTCCCGGCCCCGATGACTCCTAAGAGTTGTGCCGAACAGCTATGTATGTTCTTCCCGTCTCAACGTGTGAAGGTTAATGGGGTTTTATCTGATGCTCTTCTCTCCTTCACCGGTTCAACACAGGGTTGTGTCCTTTCTTCTCTTTAATTTGGTACACCAATGCATGTCTCAACCGGCACATGGTGCACCACACTGGGAGGTTTGCTGATGATTCTTTCATCGTGTCTCTTTTAAGCACTGATGACAATGACCCTGAAGTGACAGATTCTTCTTGCTGCTGTAAG
This sequence comes from Chelidonichthys spinosus, assembly GCA_029853015.1. Classification (NCBI taxonomy): domain Eukaryota; kingdom Metazoa; phylum Chordata; class Actinopteri; order Perciformes; family Triglidae; genus Chelidonichthys; species Chelidonichthys spinosus. The sequence goes on along the minus strand of CM056832.1, from coordinate 8,000,423 downwards.
GCACCCTACATATTAATGTGCCCAAAACCAAGGAGATTATTACTGATTTAAGCAAAAATCCTCATGCATTCTCTGGGCCCTGGAGTATCTGGGTACAGTTACTGAAAAACTGACCTTTGAGCATCACGTGGACTCTGTATGGAGGAAAGCTCACTGGCACATGTATTTCTCTTGAAAGCTAGTTTGATTTCTCAAATTTGTTCTTAGATATTTTATCTGTTGGTACAGGTTACTGACCCTGAAAACCAAAAACAGACCACAAACTCTCCAACTTTTACAAGGTCAGGTCCTTGAAATAGGCCCAGTCAATACCTTATCTGGGTGCAGGACAAACAGCCTTAAATATTAATGTCAACGGCCTTTTAAATAACTGTATGTACTACATATTGTTTAGGTTGTTTCTACGATATTGTCCTTCCATTGATGTGTTTGTTCTGCTGACTGCACCACAAATAACCCCTCTGGGATAATAAAAATGCCTTGAATTAGCAAGCTAGCATCTAGCCAGCTGCCTGTCAGCTAGATAATTTCACTGCCTTAATGTTGCATTTGTTACAGTAATTTGCCAAACAAAGTTGTCACAGGTGAATGGATTTCTCTCATGAGCTGCAAGAAGCAACATGCCTGCAGTCAATGTTTCACACATAATCAGTTTTTCCTCTACTTTTGGTTGGTTATCTCATATTTGTTGTATGAAATTTGCGAAATGATGCATTGTATTGGAACCAGGTGTGTTCGTTTGGATGATTAGAAGTCAGCGGTGTGCAACCTTTTTAGCTTCATCACCATCATCTCTATTTTGGCCTCCAGCACTTAAAAACAAGTGGCAGACAACCACACATTTAGGCTTAAACATGTTGAGAGGCTGTGCACAAAGCTCTCACACCCTTATCATCACTAAGTGAAGAAATGATGTTAGTGACACTACAGTTTTATATTTCAGCATGCTTCCTGTAACTACCGATGCTTTCATGGGGAGCTGCTATGTCTCAGAGGTCATTATGATCCACAGGAATAAACTATTTGTACCCATTTTCATGTTAATTTCTGCTGTTATCATCTTAATCACAGATCGTTATAGTTTCAAATTTTGAAATCTTAAGGGGAAGTCGGATGCTGCTTGCATGTCTTCCTTGACTAGATCCCACAGTTCACCCACAGGTCTTTTCCCCAGTGTTTTTGTTGTTGTTGAATGGATGTAGTTTTAGTGTTACTGAGCACTTTGCTGGATTTTTAACGTAAAGTGAAGGACTGGGGGACATAAGGCATTTTATTTTATAGGAATAAAATGCTGTATAAATTAGGCGATGAATGACATGAACAAACCTTAGGTATATGGACATGAGTGAAAGTGTAAAGTTGAGTGTATGTAGAGATTTCTGGTTCAGAGCCTGAGAAACAAAAACGTTTTTAATCAAAGATGACATTTAAAGTCTCACTGCACTGTGAAATAGTCACGAAATGCAGTCTGATGGTTTCGTGTACAATGACATCATCCATCCATTATCGGTCACTGTGATCCTGTTCAGGGTCGCGTGGGGCCGCAGCCAAACCCCTGTGGAGCGACTTTGCTAACCTCTACACCACCGCGCAGCCCCACAGGGACATAGATTGTCCATTTTGGGTGTTGCTCACCAAGAATACAAAGCCAATGGAATGGCAAATAAGATCCTTTGTCATGGTGGACACACAAATTAAAAACACCCACACAACGGCCAGAGCTAGTGATGTAGAATTATCTATTATCTTACCTAATTATCTAAACATAAATAATTGGCTTTGTCAACCTAAATTTAATTTAATTGTGCAACGTTATCCGTGCTGCAGGCATGAATGATACTTTGACACACATTCGTTTTAAAGTTGTGCTGAGCGACACAACATGAGTGGGAACTTCGTGTCCATGTTCATGTATCCTTGGATTTCCTTGATTTCGCTGTGAGAAAAAAATGACATAAGATACTACAAGTAAATAGAGTATACTGACAAAAAGATATCATCTTGAAACTTTTTAGTTAATTACTAACATTGGTACACATATTACATGGGACTGAGGAACCAGTACCAACAATTATAAGCCAATATTTAGATTTAGATTTTATCCTTCAGCAGTCCAGCATCTACAGTGTGTTAGTGTGTAGCAGGGGTGGGGAACCTCAGTCCTGCGAGGCAATACATAAATAAATAATAAAAATAATACCAAAACATAATTTATTTATGATTGTTTTGGTCAATAAATGGGTAATAACGGGTAATAAACAAGTCCTCCTATGTGTCACGAATCTGCTACAATCACCTTTCATAATATCAAACGCTGCTAAAAACAATAAGATATCTTAGCTAAAAACACATAATTATACATTGTGAGCTGCGTGTCTTTAAAATTTCAACAGAGGTAATATGTTCAATAATTTAGTTTGGCCCCAGAGGGATGATATAAAAATTGAAATGGCACTTGATAGGAAAAAGGTTCCCCACCTCTGTAGAGAGTAATGTGCTACAGTAGCACAGGATCATCTGCAACGGTTGTGCAGTGTAAATGCTCCGGTGTTAACGGCTCGGTAACCAGCAGCAGCTGCATCTCTGTCTCTGCCAGTGTCCGACACTCTCCGGCTCGGCCAACACTTCCCATCCTGTCATTAGAGCAGATTGCGTCTCTGTTGACCTTTTACTGTAATTATGGTCTGTCAGTGTGGCCTGTCTGCTGCTCTCAGGCTAATTCAGATTTGGCTCTACAGAAGGAACTGACTGGCAGCTGAATGAAGTCTGTGGTGAGGGGGCTTTTTAATCAAGTCAGTGGGAACAAAACTGTTATTTTACAAACTTCACAAAGAAAGGAAACCTATCTACTCACTGGAAATTTAACCAAAAGCACCTTTTTGGGGCCCCTCCAGTTTTCCAGGTCAGTGGAAACTTCCAGCTGAGCAGCGACCTATTTTACCTGAGATGCCGTGAGGAAGAGGCTGTTGAGGATAGCACGGATGTCGCTGTGTGATCTATGAGGGTTTCAGGTTGGTAGAGGACGGAAGTAACAGAGCAGCGCATGGGTCTTATGGAAAAATCACCCCTGTAAGATATATTCCTTGTTAAAAACTACATGGTGGATCAGTTCCTTGCACTTCTGGATTCGTGCATCAGCTATGACAGCCAGGGTTTGTTTTATTCCTCTTTAGGCATGAAGGCATGAGAAAACATTGAAAAACATTCTCCACGCTGAAGACAATTTGACATTGAATACATTTAATAAAGCAATCATTACAGTTATATATTTCCATAAAATACAATGCTGTTAAAATAATGTTTTAACATTAAGTATTATACTAATACTGTTCAATGCAATGCAGATACATTGCCCCTGATGCCTCCCTCTCCTCTCTCTCTCTCTCTCTCTCTCTCTCTCTCTCTCTCTCTCTGTATTACATTAGGTTTTATTGCCTTGTACACTTTGCACCTACTTAATTGTGTAAACCTGTAGTGAGGCAGATCATAAGCCATCTACCTTCCCTGGAGAGCTTTTTTTTCATCTCCTGTTGTTTTTAGTTGTGCTACATAAATAAACTGAATTCCTTTGACATCAACCTTTAGCCTATTCTAACATAAAAAACAAGTTAGCTCTCTAACAGATGTCTGAAGAAATGAGAATCAGACACAATCTCCAAATGTTCCAATAATATATGAGTTCAACTCTCATACACTGCTCAAAGAAATGAAGGGAACACTTAATCATCACAGTATAACACCCAGTCAGTTAAACTTAAGGGAGATCAATCTGTCCATTTAGGAAGAACAAGTGATTATGAATCAGTTTCAACTGCTTTGGTGCAAATGATAGTCTTCTTCCTAATTCTTCCTAGTTCTGTGTTCTGCTAGTGTTCCTGAAATTGTGTGTTTCTGACCAAACTGTTAGAACCAGACTCTGTGATGGTGGCTCACAGCCCAGAACCGTGCAGCACCGTTGGCATTCGCCAGAGAACACCAGGATTGCAGGTCTGCCATTGGCTCCGCGTTCTCTTCACAGATGAGATCAGGTTCAGACTGAGAACAAGTGACAGACATGAAGCAGTGTGGAGACGCCGTGGTGAACGTTAGGCTCCCTGTAACATCAGTTTGGTGGTGATCTGGGGAGGCATGTCCTTGGGGAGTCACACAGACCTCCATGTCAGCCAACGGTACCCTGACCGCTGTTAGGTACAAGGATGAAATCCTCAGAGGGATTGTCAGACCTGACGCTGGTGGGGCCTTGGTTCCTCCTGGTGCAGCGGGTTCTGGGTTCCTCCTGGTGCAGTGGGCCCTGGGTTCTTCCTGGTGCAGTGGGCCCTGGGTTCTTCCTGGTGCAGTGGGCCCTGGGTTCTTTCTGGTGCAGTGGGTCCTGGGTTCCTCCTGGTGCAGTGGGTCCTGGGTTCTACCTGTTACAGTGGGTCCTGGGTTCCTCCTGGTGCAGTGGGTCCTGGGTTCCTCCTGGTGCCTCATATGTCCAGAGTGTGTAGGCAGTTCCTGGATGACGAAGGCATTGATGCCATTGACTGGCCTTCACATTCCGATATCCTCAATCCAATTGAGCACCTATAATAAGTTATGTATAGGTACATCCTACACGGCCAAGTACCACCACAGACTGCTCAGGAGCTCAATGATGCCCTGATCCAGGTCTGGGAGGAAATCCCCCTGGACACCATCATCCTACTCACCAGGAGCACAGATGTTGTCAGGAATGTGGGGGCCAAACACACTGAGTCACATTCTGAGTTGGCTCAACCTGTGATTTAAATGTTTTACCTTGATGTTTAGTGTGATTTTGGTTTCCATTGGTGGCTGTTACGTACTTTTGTTGTCAACAATCAGTAAAGATTTTCAACTTCATGATCTGATGTGTGATTTAATTTTCCCTTCATTTTTTGAGCAGTGTATATTGAGTTTACTGACCCAGACTAACTTTTTATTTTATATCTTAAGTCACACTGTTATATGTTACATGAACAAGAAAACAAATATTATCAAAAACATCTCACGCATCAAATCTCAACAAATCATAATTGATTACCTTTATCGATCCATTTTTTCCTCCAAGATGCTCACTGCTCTATGAACTGTGTCTATGAACCTTCAATCCATTCTGTAAATTGAATATTTGTGTATCTAGCCAATGCCACATGACGTCCCTCTCACACTACACGTTTTACCAATTCTTTCTTTTCACTTGGCACTCACTGCCAAAGTGATGGGATCCAATCCATTGTTTGGTCTCCCAGAAAGATCTCTATTAAGATAAGCCTGAGTGACTCTGAGCAGCCAGTAATCGGGAAGCAGTTCCAAGCAGGCTGATACAGGACTCGGTGGAAGGCCAGCACAGCAGCAGCTGAATAAAACCCCCGGGAAGATGTTCGGTTTTGTATTTTTTGGCCCTTTGGTCCTATTTATGGACTCTAGTAGAACAAAGGGACAAACATTTTGCTTCATTTATTCCACCTTTGTTTACAGGTAAGGTTTGCTACGCATGCACCCCTCTCTTCAGCATCCGCCTTGTGTTACTTTCAGGCAGCTCAGCATTTGGGAGAGGATAATGAGAATATTAAAGAAATATTTTTTGAACTTTTCCTCAGTTATATTTACTGTTCTGTTAAAGATTGTTACTGTTTTCTTCTGTTACCATTAGAACAGAAGCTGCAGCCTTACTCTTCTGGGATTGGTCCAAACCCTGCAGCTGATGTTGGGTTGGATGGGACAAATCGGGACTCTAGTGTTCCAAAAGGACGTCTAAATGGCTGATTGTTTGACAGCTAAGAGCTTGATCTCATAAAAATCATGTCCTCACACATCTAAACTGCATTGTGAATTTCGTTTCGAGGGGAACATAGTTCGAGTACGTTTGCTCTTGATTGATCAGAAATCATTTTCAAATAAGTCCACATAGGGACGAGGCTTTCACTCAGGACACTACTGTTTGTGGCCCGTGTGAACCAAGTATTTTGGAACATTTCTGTTTGTTTCAATTTCATAGCCATTTTAAGCCAAACCATGATGTTATATATTAAACTTAACCAAGGAGTTTTTTGCCTAAACATAACTTTGTCATCTGTTAACCACATGTTTCAAACTGCAACCGTTTGATCTGGAAAACAAATACAGTACGTTTCCCTGGAAACTGAGAAATTGAGAGTGCAGTTTACCTTTATGGGAACGTAATTTTGTCGGAAACTGAGCTTGTCTGAAACTGGGCTGCAGATTTAAGTGAATGGAGATTCGCCAAAAGACAGCTGTTTTCTTAATATGATCTCAAATGTTAATAGTGATTGTTTCTTTGTGTCACTATTTTATGGTTGGTTTTCTGTGGCCTTAAAGTCCCAGTCGGCAACATTTTTTTCCAGCTTCAGATCAGTTTGTATTGCCGTGTATGTATACGCTGACAAGGCTGAACACTAGTCTTCCTTTGGTGATATCGCCAGATATCATGTTGGTATTACCAAAAGTTCCAAAGGTTCCAAAAGTCAACTGGGCTGCAGGCATGTTTTTTACAGAGAAACTGAGTGAAATGTGAGTGGAGTGCTGAAGGAAGCATAATGCAACAGTAGGCTTCTAGTTGCATGCAAGAAGTCAGACAGGCATCGTCCTCCTACAGGTTCCCTCCAAGTTACAGAGGCTAATTGTAAATCTCTGCACAACTTGGAGGAAAAAAACTAAGAACTTACTTTCTGTGATCTGAATTCACAATCACAGCATTTACCAAACAGTGAGGAATTAGAAACTGATGCTCCTCTATCCAACGCCCCTCCAACACTTGTGATTGTAGCCTATGAGGAACAAAATCAGCACTAAATGATAAGGTCAGGTCCAACGGCTTTGTAGTTTATTCAGCATAACACAAATATTATTCAGAGTATCTATTCATAATCCAGCCAGGCTTAAGATCTGGGAGAAAAACAGGGTGAAAATATGCTTCATATTCAACAGTCTCACGGCAATGAACTTGAATCTGTTGGTTTCATGCTGACTGAGACCAACTGTCCGCTTTTTTCAGTCGGGACGACATGATGCTACAAAACAAAAGTTACGTTAAACCTTACAACACTTTAGGACACTTTTTAATATGTCTGCCTAAAAAGTCCAACACAATCTCATGGCAGTTCATGAAATAAGGATTCACAAATGTTCCATGTTTTTCATGTGGTTCAGAATTTCAAACTAATGTTTTTTAATTTGTTCGTGTTAGCACCAAGCTTTTGTTTTTGTCTGTCAGTCTGAAAGATATTGTGCAATAAAACGAAAGTTAGGTTTACACAAAGAAATCACTTATTTAGATTAGGGAAAACATCATGGTAGAGCTTAAAATAACTACGTACATGCGGTGTACTGTGTTGATGGACCCATGTACCTCCCCACCCACCCACCAGAAATAGTCTCTCTCAATATTTAATACTTACCAAAGTCACTCGCTCTGGCTGTTGCATAGTCACTTGGCGTTGTTGAATTTGTGTCTCCACCAATCAAAACAATCCACATTTCCATTGTTATTTTCATGCAGTGACTGCACTTGAAAGCAATACATTTTTCCCAACCCTGCCATGGGACGGGGCCATCACATTAAGCTCTTCAATGTGAAGCAGCTGTCCTTTAACTTTCCCCGTCCTACTCTCCTGTCGGACCCTGACCTTTGCAGTCTGCAGCAGACATCCCAGTGCACGCAGTGTATTTTTTGACATCTCAGCTATCCGTGTATAGCAAAATACTTTAAACTCCAACCTGTTGACGTTCTTCTCTCTTTATTTCTTTGTAGACCTTTCTCACTATACCAATATTTTTATTTCAACTCGTGGGAGGTGTCACAGGGCTCACAGATTTTGGGAAAATAAATCATATTTATTTCTCTGTGTGTGTAACACCTGGTCAATGGAATATATCCGGGATTTCATTTGAACCACCTGTGAAGAGGCACTGGGCTAGCATTTTTGTTGATGCTGTTGGCAGTTAAGCTTTCTGATACTGGGCTGCATCCAGAGAATAAATCTCGTCGGCCACAGGAATGACAATGTTGGGATTGTCATTTCTGTTTGAGCAGCCATATTTGCAGGCCAAATAAAACACAGCATCCAACCCGAAAGTCCCGAAAGCATCCTGCCTTACAATCCCAAATGCTCTCAAAGCATCTCTGTTAGTTTTTGTATTCCAGCAATGTTTCAAAGCCTTTGCATGATTTTTATCTTTGAAACTTTCATTTCCTCCCTGAAGGTAAAAACACTGAAGACTCCATTTCAAGCTTAAAAGCAAAACACACCCGGAGGATCAACACAAAGCATCCTCACTCTCACTCTGTGTCAGCCAGTTGTGCTTGTTTGGTCTTTTTATCATGTTTTTTTTTTTACATTTTAATACAACAAACTGCAACATGTCCTGCTGTCTTTTGAAACCTCTTCATCTTCCTCTCCTGAAGGTATTCTCCCCAGCAGCACCTGTCAGATAATCAGGATGTGGCCCAGCTTGGGAGTACATGGTAGGGGAAGTGGATCTGCTGTGGCTCTTCTTACCAGCCATCTACCACTAAAGTTGTTTTGAAATAGTCAATTTGAAATAAAAGATTTAGGCTTATTTATCTGAAGTATAGTTCACAAATCTGTGTTACACTTCTCTTTTGCAAAGACAATCCATCCACCTAACAGGCGTCAAGATGCGGATTAAACAGCATGATTGTATTCAGGTGTGTCTTGGTCCAGTCAAAATAACAGGACACTCCTAGAATATAGGAGGTTTTACCACACAACATAAAGCTACAGATGTCTGGGGCTTTAAGGGAGTGTGCCACTGGCATGCTGGCTAGAGAAATGACCAGCAGAGCTGTTGCCTGTGAATTGAATGTTCATTTCATTACCATGACCTGTCTCCAGTTTTGTTTCTGAGCATTTGGCTGTACATCCATAAAGCCTCAGAGCCCCAGACCATGTGTAGCCAAGACCTCCACAACTAAATGCACCCTCAATTATGTTTCTAGAAAACGGTCTCAGTTTGAAATGTGGTTAACAGACAAAAACAAAACACACTACTAAACTACATCTCGGAGAAGCAAACCCTAGTGTGGTTCATTTTCAATGCGTCATAATCTGAGCCAGTTGCACGAAGTGAACCCAAATGCAGGTTGCCCATGTGGGTATTTGTTGAGCTGGACACATGTAAACTACATGAGTGGGAGAGGACTGACTTCTGCAGAAGTCTGAACAGTGACGTTTCACTAGCAAGGACCACACCGTCAACGAGATGCGTTTAAGGATTTTATTGTTATTGAACAGAAAACGATGTGTCGAAGATCTCGATTCTTGGATATGGAGAGCGTTGTGGGGCTTCTGTGGAGAATCAGCCGCTGCTCCCGGGCGGCGACGGACCCCAAAAAACCTCAAAGTATTTTAGCAGAGATTGAGCAGAGCTGAGATCTTTGAGATCCGAACGGATGTAGCGGTGGTACGTTTGGGAGGACCAGTGGCCCATGATGCAAATGAAATGTTCTGGGACGCCGCTACGGGAGGCTGAAGTGGCAGCTCCGATCCTGAAGCAGTGCCCGGAATAGTTGAGGGGCGCGATACCGAACAATGAGAGCATGAGGCGAAGGTGATGGTGAAACCAGAATTGTGTAGCCACTTGGCCGGATTCGGAAATAAAGAGGGGATCTGTCATTGTTGAGCTCTGGGATTTGCGGAATTGCAAAAAGTATGAGAGGGTTTCGAAGGGGTTTAGTGGTGATTGGACCTTGAAGAAGAAGACGGGTGTAGGCGGACCAAATTGATTGGTTTTGGTTTGCTTTAGATGGAACACCATGGTGTCGTCTGAAAAGTGGGACAAATCGGAAATTCAAGTGTGACGGCTCGGGTCGAAGTAGATTGTTGAGGAGGTAAATTTGGAGCATCTGAGGACACCGAAAAAGGCTAGCAGAAACATGGCTTCCAGGGTTCGGGCGACTTGGGGAGTGCCGTACCTGGAGCGGATTGTGTGGAGGCAGGTGAACAGCAGGTCGGCAGTAAGAGGAAGACGATGAGGTTTCGTGGCTGGCTCTTGGCGTAGGAGTCCTCTGATGAGGGAAGTTATTTGGCTGGTGGCCAGCCCCGTACTGCTGGTTATTAACTTGGAGAAGAAGCTTAAGCCGCTAAGGTAAGCTTTGATGGTGTGTGTTTTGATTGCCCTGATGGAATGGGCGTAAGCAGGGCTGTAAACTAATGGTCGCCACTCGCCAAATGCGACTAAAATATTCCCCTGGCGACTTAATTTTGGAGGGATACATGCCACTGGGCGGGTAAATGTTTGTCCCGATGGTCGTGCTCTTGCAATAAATTATGCATGATATAACAAAACATTGTAGTAGCTGCCAACTGATAAATTATGACGGTAGCAAACGTCAAGCTAAACCGGTGATTTGTTGTGTGTCACACTGAAGTAGCTCCCCCGACGTCACCGCTGTAGAAAATAGTTCCCCCGAAGCAACGTAGCATGCGCGTCTTTAAAAGTTTGGCGCAGTGAGTGAGACTCGAGCGCAGCAATGTGGCGGCATATTCCCGGTGTGACAGAACCAAAGAGGAAAAATACAGAGGAGATAGGTGGAAAGGAAGGTGACAAAGAAGGCGAAACATCTACGAAAAAAGCAAAAGGGAGAAAGTTCAGTGAGAAGTTGAAGACTGACAGGGAATGGCTTCAGTACAACGACTCGACGGGTGTCATGTTTGCTCCGTCTGCCGGACACACGCAAAAGAAAAACAGCGCGGAAATTCATTCGTGGTGGGCAACAAAACAATGAAAGTGGAGACCATCCGGGAGCACGAGGGAAGCCGGTGTCACGGTATCTGTAAATCAGTGGCTCGGGCTCAGTCGAGCCACACTTTTCTCAACCCGCTGTTGCTGCCTTGACATGTTTATCGGAGGAGACGAGAGCCAAACTGAGGGCCATGTTTAGGACAGCTCATGCCCTTGCGAAGAAGGGGAGACCATTCACGGACTATGAGTGGATTTGCGAGTAAGTGAAAAATGTTATTTGTCAATGAAATAATTCTGATTCCCGGTACCCTCTTCATATTGTTTACATTAATGTTAATATAGCTAAGGCCAAGGCTTGCTAAATTAGGTAACGTTACCTAGCTAGCTCTATGAAGCTCTATTTATTTTTACAATTGTTTGATAACGTTAGCCCCGTTTTTACCTCAGATATAACGTTACATCTGAAGTGAGCGGGGCTAGTTGTCCTCATTGGTGGTGAAGACAAATTTAACACACTTGTGAACTGTTCACCTTTTTTATGTCAACCAGGGTAGTAGAAGTGAATGAAGAAGGTTTTAGTTTTGCATGTTGTCACCTTTTTCATTTCTCCAGAGTTTGTAGGTCTGAATAGCAATAGCAAAACTATATGTATTGGAACATTACTGTATCTGTGTTATTAATATTATTGGATTAGTGTTAATGTTTGACATGACTTTTTGCAGCTTGGTTGAACAGAAAGGCATTGCCTTGGGTGCAACCTACAGGAACAAAACACAGGCAAAAGAGTTCACCCAATATATTGCAGAGGCGGAGAGAGATGAAATCTGGGAGATGCTGAAAAAGACTAGATTTCTGTCTATCATGTCCGACGGGTCCACTGACAGCTTGGTGAAAGAGGAGGAGCTGGTATATGTGAGGTGGAGTCACAAGGGCAAGATTGAGAGCAAGTTTGTTGGCATCAAGTCAGTCGAGAAGGCAGATGCAGCACAAATAACCAGCACCATCAGAGAAATCATGGAGCGTGTGTGCGAAGAATGGGAGAGCAAGTTGGTCGCCCTGGCGACAGACGGCGCTGCTGTGATGGTGGGAGCAAAGAGCGGTGTGGTCAGCCGGCTGAAGGGGGACCGGGCTTATATCATTGGTATCCACTGCATGGCACACTGGCAAGAACTGGCTTTCAAGGATGCTATCAAGTCCCATGCCATGTTCCAGCGAGTGGAAGAATTCCTCGGTGGCCTCTACACTTTCTACCATACCAGTCCACTGAACAGAGCTAACTTGGTCAACAGCTTCCAGGCTCTTGAGCACAAACCACTGATGGGTAGGACATCGGGTCCCACTGATCCTTGTAGGCACCAGTGGCACCATCGGCTCCTACGCACCCTGGACCACTTCCTGCGGGGCTTTCAGGGGATTGTCCAACATCTGGAACAGGTAGTGGCATTATTAATATATCAAAGGAATGTGTGACTGTGACGGTGCCTGTCGATGTTCTGATAAGTGTTTTTGAAAAGCTAGTAATTTTGTTGTATCTGTTTGTTCTTGATGTGTTTCAGATTCAGTCTTGTGATGCTGAAAATGTCAGAGGAGTCCAACAGGCCAAAGCCAGGAAGTACTACTCTACTGCCAGGGAGGCTGTCTTCATCCGCTTCTGTGGATTCCTTCAAGACACACTAACACACCTGAGCAGCCTGTCCGTCTCGCTCCAGAGGTCTACAATCACCATCGTCGAGGCTCACAGCTGCTTGAGCGCAACACAGGCAGTCCTCAAGAAGTATAAAACCATGTATGGTCATTTAAGAAGTAATAGGAAATAACTGACTCTGAACTTTATTAATAACAATGCTTCCAACAAGAGAGGGGTAGAATGTGTGAATGTGTTGTAAAGGTTTATTCTGATAGGATAGTAAAAATTACCCTTTTTTTTCCACCAGAGAAGGGCCTATGCAGGCCGCAGTGACAAAAGCTATGAGAGACAACAACAGCTATGAGGGAATTTCACTGACAAGCAGTGACAGCCAGACCCTCGTCGCCTCACGGAATAAACTGCTTGGCAGGCTAGTCGAGAGTATGACCAACAGGTTCCAGGATGTCAGTGTAGGTGTGCTGTGTGCCACTAAGCTCGTCAGCTTTGCCAACTGGCCAGAGTCAGGATATGCAGCAGCAGGTGTTTTTAAATTAAGAACTACAGCACTTAAGTTCAGGGTCATGATGTTTATATTTTAATTTTGAGAAATAAAACATGCATTATGCTTGTTGTAATGTAGACCTATGTGTACAATCTCTTCTAGATTTTGGTGACACTGAAGACACTGAAGAGACACTGGTGAACCACTTCAGGCCTGTCCTGGAGACCTGTGGCATCCATGCTGAGAATGTGATGGACCAGTGGACTGTCTTGAAGTCCTTGATGTACCAAGAGCCACAGTTCCTGTCACACCCACACGTGTCCTGAGCCACTATGAACAGGAGCCATCAGCACTCCTGCCCTGACCTGCTGACTGTCATCGACCTGGTCCTGTCCCTTCCTGCCTCCACTGCGGACTGTGAAAGGGGTTTTAGCACCATGAAGATGGTGAAAAGTGATTGGAGGTCCAGCCTTCTGTCTGACACTCTGTCAGATCTTCTGATTATTCAACTCTGCTCCCCAGACATAAAAGACTTTGATCCGAGGACAGCTATAATGCTGTGGCACGAGAGCTCAGTTAGAAGCAGATGGCCTGACTATATGGATGGTGGTGCAAAGAGGGTGTCTGAGAGGGTGTCTGCTGAAGACAGTGATGAGGAGTTCTGAGATGCATACTGGATCGAATTGGTCCCATCCCATCTGTAGCTCTGATGATTGAGTGTTTCCTTTGTCACTGTTTTGCACTGTTTTCAATTTGCAATGTTTGTGATGAAATTCAATTAATAATATTAAAATGTATTTCTAAATAACACTTTGGCCTCTTTTCTAAGCATGTACTGCTCTATAATACTGTTATCTTAATGAAAAGTACTGAAACAGATGTATATGCAACCAAAAGAGGCAATTTATTATTTGGCCGGTAAAAAATGCACTTGGCTGGTAGATTATTTCATCTACCGGTCCCCTTGGCAGGTGAGCCAAAAAAAAAGTTTACAGCCCTGGGCGTAAGTGATATAAGAAGTCAAGGTGATGAGATCGAACAATGGAAAGGTTATGTTGTATAGGTTGTGGAAGTGGTGGAAGCTTTTCCAAGCCGCCCAGTAGGAAGAGAGGGTTGAGGATGATAGGCTATTGATGATGAAGCTCTGGGATTTACTGATCATGGGTCTTAGTGCTGGATTCACAAGTTGAATGTCAGCGCTGAATATGGAGGAACTGGCGTCGGGAAGATGTCGGCGTGAGGCGGCAAGCTTCTGAACTTCTGAAACGAGAAGCGGGAAAGAGAGTCAGCGATGGTGTTGGCATGACCGGGTATGTGAGCTGCGCGGAGAACATATTGATGGGTAACGGAGTGCCAGATAAGGCGTCGTGTGAAGGAAGGAAGGTGTAAAGGAAATTGGGGATCAGGAGGCTGATTCGGTTGAGCTTTTCGACCGGGAGAGAAGCCTGGAACTAATTTGTGTCGAGGGTGATACCGAGAAACTCTAAGGATGTAGAGGGGCCCTCTGTTTTCTCTCCAGACAGTGGAACTCCGAGGTTGGCAAAGACTGAAGTCAGAATGACCAGGCCAGAGGCTGTTGGTGACGATGGGGGGGAAATGATAAGGAAATCGTCCAAGAGATGGATAACTTTTTAGGAATCCTGTGGTTGTTGGACAGGATCCAGCAAAGGGCTTCAGACAGGGTGTCGAGTAGTTTGGGGCTGCTTTTGCAGCCGAACGTGAGCCTAATGGCGAAGTAATATGCACCGTGCCAACGGACACCGAAGAAATGCCAGAAGTCGGGGTGGATGGGGAGACTTTGAAGGCGTTGGTGATGTCGGTTTTTGAGAGCCATGACCCTTTGCCAGCAAGTTTAATGACGGCGATGGCATGGTTGATGGTGGCATAGTGAAGGGAAAAGTCTTCACTCGGGATCAAGCTGTTGATGCTGGGGATGGTACTGCCGTGGGGTGCTGAAAGATCGATGATAATACATTTCTTGCAAGTATTTCCTGGTTGCAATACCGAGAGGGCTGATGCGAAAGTTAGGAAAAAGGGGATGGACAAATGGTCCGATCATGAAGCCTTCCTTAACTTCTATTGCGAGCAGGCAGTCGACTGATTCTGGATCGGTTATAGATGACTGAAGGTTTTTAATCTTGAAAGGAATGGATGGTTGTGTGGAAAAAACGGGGTGGAAACCTTCTTCGAATCCTTTAATCAGGAACTGAACGAAAGCTGGATCGGGTGGTTACAAAGTGCTTCTGCTAAAGCTGTGATGTTAATGGGTGTCGATAAGTGCTCACCTGGTTTCGGCGAGGTAGGGTTGTGCGGACATGCTGGGCGGGCTGGAGGAAGCGGCACTGGGACATGGAGCATCTGGTGCTATTGAAATTATTGCAGATGGAATGTCCTCCTTGGTGAAAGATGGGTCTGCCTTTTTTATCGATGCCTTTGGTGATGGGGAAGATGGAAGGTGCGGATGACACCCGTTTAGGAGATATGGGTGCTGGTGGAAGATGCCGACGACAGGCGGGAGAATGCTGACACTCTCGTTCGGCTTTGATACGGCTCATTGTGGGTAGGGATGGAGCAAGAAGAGGCTGGGTGAGATGGGCCGCCACAAAGGGGGGCATCAGTATATTTCATTGTCAAGAGTGCCCCAGTAGGTGGCCTCGTTGAATTATGAGAGGCGGGCTGCAGCTTCGGATGCAAAGTGTATGTGGTATTGGTAGAAACCGTTTCCGCCAAAGTGGAGGGCCAGATTTAGAATGGCGGACAAATAGTCATCCAGTTTGTGTCGTCGCGTGGGGAATTTGGAACATAAGACATCTCTGAAAAGGGAGAAGGCGTAAGCGAACTCTGTGGGGTAAGTTCTCTAGAGCATGTGGGTGCTCTCACTTTAGAGTGGGGGCACCCTTCATAACCTTCGTTGGATCTATTTGCAGTTGGCTGGTGGAGGGAAGGTAAGATTAGGAGTGCAAGGTCGATGTAATTACCATCTATTATCTGCTTACGTAGGCTGGTGGGAACTGGGGAAGGATGGGAAATGAAAGTGTTAGGGTGGTGAGCGGGAAGATTGGATGTGGAAAGAGTGAAACTAGGAGTTGCCTGCTGGAGGGGGGAGCCCGGGTGCTGGCATCCTGGAGCCGACGACCCCAGCTGACCAGGGCTGCTGGAAATGCTGGAACTGGGATGACGCAGGTCCCTGCCTCCTGGCGCAGGGCGCTGGCATCTCGGTGCCAGGAGCTGGAGCGGACTGTGGTGGTTGTAGAAAAACTGCGGCGGGGGGCGCAAGCATCCTGGTGCCTGCTGTAACGGGCTACTGTAGTTGGAAGTAGGCAGCAAGAATCACTGGCATCCCGGTGCCAGGTACCCCTGCTGCCGCGAGCTGCTGCGGTTGGAAATAGACAGCGGGGGGCGCTGACATCCCGGTGCCAGGAGCCCCGGCTGGAACTGGCTGCGATGGTTGCTGGTAGTAGGCAGTAGGTTGCTGTTGCTTGTAGTGATGAACCTGGTGGAAGTTGGAGGTTCCTGAAATCCATCTGGGCGCCCCCTCTGGAGTGTAGGGATGACGGGAAGTGGTGGTGACGATTCTGGAGTTGTTGGGTCTGGCGAATGATCTCTGTCTCTGTTTTGCTGTTGCTTTTCCTGTTTCCATTGGGCTGTGTTGTTTGGTGGTACTGTCCCTTTAACGAGAGCGTTGACCTCGCTGCCAGAAGGGGTGTGCGTGGTGACATCACCCGGAAGCGACCTGGTGTTGACGGAACGGGCGGCCATGAGTGTGGAGAAGAGTTTTGCTTCATTGTCGGATCGGTGAAACAGAATGCCATGGGATCTGGCTGGAGCATGGTGATGTTCCGACCGGCGAGTTGTTCGGCCGGGTTTGTCGGAATGATGGCGGGAGGTTGGAGTGGTCCTCGGAGGTGAAGGGGTCGGCAAGTTCCGGCGACGTTCTGTCCGCGCGTTTCCCCGTCTTGGCTGCTGAAGGAGGTGGGCTGGGAGACACGGATGATTCGTCGGGCGAGCTATGGTAGTCCTGGATATTGAGAAGGGATGAACCAGGTGGAATACTGACCATGGATGAGACGGAGTTGGATTTCATCGGAGACACTAGCGTCCTGGACATCGTTGGAGCCACTGAAGTCGGGGTCTCGGGTATGGAGGTGACGTCGGCTTCTGGTGAATCATGGTCGTGATCTTGGTGGAAGAGATCGTCGTCGGAAGGGGATAGAGAGACGAAGTGCATCGTGGCTAGTGGAGGTGAGTTGGCTATGAGGTGAGCCAAAACTGAAGTTTGCTCGTGCAAAGTTGATTGTTTCTCGAGGCGAGGTCGCGTGCTCTCACGGAAGCGAAGGCGCAGAGTGTGGGAGCGAAGCGGAGGAGAGGGTCAGGTGGTTATTTATAGGATGCGGAAATTGGTGCTGTTGAGGTGTGGTCCTGCTCCTGAAACTTTGCCAATTAGGCTACGATTAAAAAGTAATTACAGATAAACTGGAGAGGAAGGGATTTGTGATATGTACCAAAACAAACTTTACATGCAAGAAGTTGCTACACGTTTTATCTTTGTACAGAGCCAGGCTAGTGGTTTCCCTCTTCCCCAAGTTTCTGTATTGACATGATTGTGCTATTGATCATCTTATCTAACACTCAGCACGAAAGGTGAATAAGTCTATTTCCCCAAATGTCAAACGACTCCTTTAAGTATATATTGCGGCTCACAGTTTAAGTGTAGATAATCAGAGTAGAGATTGTGTGTGATGTTCATGATGATTTCTTCGTTTTCCAGCCATTTCTTTTACAGTGGTGTGTATGGATTTAAATCTTTCTGCTTCACTCCACCGATCATGTGTCTGATGTGATAGATTAAGAGCTCTCTCTACTGTTGATGAGAGCGTCACCCGGCCCTTCTTGCAGGTCTAGGTAAAACCGAGATGAGTCACATTTCTCGGCCATTCAAGGTGGTGAACAAGAGTTGTGTGGGTGCTGAACCCTTTCATGGGCTCACATGAATTCTCTCCGCACTGAGCAAAAGTGCCATTTTTCTGTGCCATTTTGGCTTGATGAGTGACGGTGGAATGGCATGTTCCCGAGTTAATGAGATTTATCCAGAAAGGCCAATCCTTGGATTGAATAGCATTTCTTCCCCTTTTAAATGGATCACATAGTGGCCCGAGCGGCCGACTTCCCCCACAGGCAAAACAAGAGGACAACACTCCAACTCCACACCAGTAAATCCATTACTGAAATCCTTTCAGGTATGAGGGTTATTCATTTCAGCTGCAGTAAAACCTGCAAAACATGAAAGCTGACAACATGACAAGGCTTAAAAAGAGGCAAAGGCACATATGCATGCCATTACCTCGAGTGAGCACGGTAAATGACACGTACAACAGATAAAAACATTGTTACAAATTAAAAGAGTGACCATCTGGTGGAGAGGAAAACCAGGAAAAGTCCACCAACCTTTTTCTTTTCTTTTATTATTGTCTTCAGTTTTGTTTTGTAGGTAATTTGAAGGAAATGTGATGTTTAAGGTGTCCGCATTCAAATGTAGTCATGGAAATCATATTTATAAAAGTGTGATGTGTAACATAGATGTTTAAAATTATTTGACTCTTTTTCACCAAATTGAGCCTGGTTGTCTTTTTTCACGTTGGACACACAAATTAAACATATCCATGTGACTATGCAACAGTCAGAGTTCACTAGATTCAAATTTTATACTATATCATACTATATACTATATTTTACGAACTGGCATGGGACTTTGTTGTATCAACAGGTAAAATCCGATGCCAAATATGTGTCAAATTCCATTCTGGAGATATTTAGGACACAACTTCATCACTTAAGGCATTGTTCCTTTTTGTAAATCCCATAAATCCTGTTCAAACTAAACTGAAGTCATGGACTAGGCTAAAAAGCTACCGCTAACTAGCCAGCCAGCCATCCCTGGACCACAGTAGACAGTTCACTGTCCGTTCCACTCCTGCTCTATGTCTATGAGTTTATGTCAATACGTTTTCACAAGCACAGTAAGGTTCAACTATTGGTTTGTATGAGTTTGTTTTATTTATCCATGTGTGAGATGTAGTATAGGGTGTTTTCTGTAATCATACTCTGATGTGCGTGTGTGTGTTTGTTTGTGTGTGTGTGTGTGTGTGTGTGTGTGTGTGTGTGTGTGTGTGTAGGCTGGAAGGTTCACTGGTTTCCACCAAGTACAAATGCTAATCAGATATTAGAGTGTCAAGAATCACATATTTTCCAAATTAACAGGTGAAGCTGCAGAGTCTGTAGTCGGTTTTATCTTCTTATATGTTGTGTTTTCCATAAATGCCATACAACCCATTAGTTTAGAACCAGTTTATCAGTTGCCCAACTACTGTATAATCAGATCAATAATACATGCGGAATCATATTCATCCATTCAGTTTGGTAGACAACACTAAAGTAGTATTTCCACTGCATTGTACCCTACAACTTAACTCACTTTTCTCAATGCCGTGAGTCCACTGCCGATAGTAGCCCCTCATTGGAGGCAGGATTCTCAGCTCATCGCCTTAGGAAGGCATGTTAAACTGTCATGGCATCATCTTCAATGGCAACCAAACAGAGAAACGCCTACATTACTACATACAATGGGTATCGGAGTAGTTTTGCAAGCCATTTAAAAATAATCTGGGTCCAGGTATGAAAATGACAAACTGAAGTGAACTGAACTGTATTGTGGAAACAAAGTTTAATGTACAAACATAAAAATAATATTAATACTACTAATATGAAAATGTCAAACATATCCAATGCTGTGTAGTATTGTGTACTCTGTGATCCGGCAGCATAGACAAAACTCGTGAGTACATCTGTTCCATGTCAAATGTCCCTTTTTCTATATAGGTGGAGATTTAATTTTGGAAAACAAAGCTGGAAACAAACTGCTGAATACCATCCATTACAAAAACATGTCTTGCATGATATTCAACAAAAAAAAAAGGACGTACAGCACATCTTGATGATGACGTTCTTTCAGGTATTGTTATTGGGGTTGTGATTTATTAGTGAGAAGAACCTGTTTAACGTGCAGCGTATGGGACTGAATTTATATCACAAAGCTCCACAGCACCTGCCATCTGTTACTATGTGTGTGTGAAGTTGAGGACGTGTTGCGATTTTACACCCTCTCAGTCGCTTGTTCATATGTCAGTGCTAAGTTGTTTGCCTCCTCTGGCCATTATTTCAACAAGTTCCCCACCTCCCGCCATCAGTCTCAAGAGTCTTTCCACAGGAAAGAGCATAATCATCTGCTCTATCACCATCAAGTTCTTCATTTAGGAAAACAAAGCACCATAACAAGCCAGCCTCTTAAAAATGTTAGCATATAAAAAAAACTGTGTTTCAAGGGAAACTTATTTTCTCTCCAATTACATTTGTTTTCTGATGTATTACAAAAAAAAAAAAAAAAAATCTAAACAAGTCTGTCGATATCCATGTAAGGACAAGGTAGAGGTGGATGGATGTGAAAAAAAAACCCCACAGGACCTTCACCAAGGAGGCCGCTGTTTGTGTCATATGTAAAACCAAAAGTCAATGTTTACATTAATTTACATCCGTAACTAACTTAACAAACCTTATTTCAAGCCAAACCATTATGTGTTACTAAACATAACTACGTTTTTTTTTTTTTTGCGTCTTTCTTTGATTTTGTTTCAAAGCGTGAACCATGTGTTTAAAACTGTGACCATAATCCAGGAGAAAATATGTTCCCCTCAACACATAATTGTATGAGGACATAAATTGGTAGGAAGCAGGGTTAAACAAGGGTAATGTTGTTAAAATTTTGGAAGTTGCAAAAATGTTATTAGTGATACGTTCAGGCTTTCTGTCCCTGTCTACAGCTCGTGTCCCCCAGGTCCTGTACTGTCCTCTAACTCCCCAGACCTGCCATTCTTTCACTGTCCTCCAGATGACCTCAGACCTTCCCACCAGTCCCAGTCACATGACTCTCATTCACCTTCTCACCTGCTTCCATTTTAAGTCCTTTTACCCCAGTTTGTTGCCAGGCTGTCATTGGTGCTTTAATGCCTTCTATGCCTGGCTGCATCTTTGTCAGTGCCTCATTTTGGGTACCTTTTCTTTCCCAAATCCGAACCAAAGTGTTTTTTGTTCCCTTAACCCAACCAAAGATCGGAATCTGCAAACGCTGGACTCTGGTGGACCTAATGATTTACCTGGTATGAGGGAATATAATCCTCTCCATGATAAAGATGTGCAGTCTATGGTTCATCTCTGTAATCATGTCTTACATGATAGAAATTATGACAAATTGATACAAGAACACCTACAGATGTAGGCAAAAAAAAAGCTAGCAAGGATGTCAACTTCAGCAACTTAAGCAAACATGCTAACCAATTTAACACCACTCAACTTCAAACAAGTTGGGAAGAATGCCACGTTCTGTAAAGTCATCCAAACTGTACTTGCCACTATGTGATGTGACCTTGGGGTGCATTCACAATGTTTCTGCAACATCATCCATTAACTACCATTTTAATGTTGATATGATCGTGATCCTTGCCCTTTCAGATGGCAATGCTATCCATTGACATCAGATTGACCCTCGTAGTTAATTCTCAGCTAAACAGAATTCTCTAACGTAACGCAACATTTTCCAGGTCTTTTGACTCTTATTTTGTGTGTGTTTTCAAAAACTGTGAATCTGTTTACAGGTTTTTCTGGAATGCATATGAACCCTGATTGACAACCCTGTAAAATGGAACAGGGTTGCCTGTTGAGAAGAGTTTTCTGTGAATTGGTAATCAGTCTGGTTTGTTTTATTTCAAAGTAAAGGCATGTATTCTCTGTGCTGCCCATGACTAATCTGTGTTCAGATAAAGTCTCCGGGCCTGGCAATCACAGCCACCAGAAACACTCTGGGAAATCATTGCGCAGTCAATCAACAGCACCAATCACAGGCAAGGTGAGATTAATCAGGCCAGAAAAATCAATTTGCTCCATGTAAGGTATGTTTACGGCTTGGAGGATAAGCAGCGCTGCTTAAGTGAAGCTATTTTGGAGCAGATTAGTTTAGGACTGATTAGCTGGTTCTGCTTTACCACACTGCTGCTGCTGCCAAGCAGAGACTTACTGGCAGCCTGTGATAGTTTCAATGCTGTGTGTGTGTGTGTTTTAGGTAAAGCTCATTTAAAGTCCCTTGCAATTACTCAGAGAAGTTTTTGAGTGTAAAATGGGCAAAAATAGCAATGTAAAAACAGCCCATCACCAGGAGGAAAAAAAAAATGCTGTCATCGTAAGTTTCTGCAAAATACGAATACTTTGGACGTTCTTCTTTTTTTTAATGTGAATATTTTTGCATTCAGGCAGAGTGATTGATGTATATTGAGCGTCCGTTAATAAAAATAATGGAGCATTATATTGAAGTGGTGGAGGGGAACAGTGGTGGATGAGTCAAACAAACACAGTACTCTCACCCAGGAGACTTCTGTTTGTGTCAAAATGTAATTTACGCTCTGTAAGAAAGTCCTCTAAGGGTTGTTGTTGTTGTTTACTCACACTCCTTATGTTGTTATGGGATGTCGTTGCACTCCAATTAGTTTTGTTCCTGAGTAGTTTCACAATGTTAACCACGTGGCATTTTGCATTTCTGCAAGCGTGATATGAGAATAATATGAAACGTATAAATGAAACATTGCCTATCCTGTGGTTTGTAGAAAATATGCGGGGATGTTGCAGGTTATATGATTTGCAGTGCCTCCATATAAACTTTGATGTATTCCTATATCCTTTGGTGTTTTAACACTTTGAAAGACTAATTAGCACTACACTCATGAGAGGAAACAGAATGGAACAGCGCTTTCTATCAGTGGGAACAACAAAACAGCTTTTAGATGAGAACATGAAATTGAATAAAACTTTTATTAATATCCCCTTGAAAATAAGTAAAGAAATTACTACATCTGAATTGCGTTTAGCCACTCATGGCTCGTGGGATGGCATGACATTCCCATCAGCCTCAACTGTATTATGCATTCAGTGCTTTAGTGCTTTTAGTGCAAATGTTAGCTTGCTAACACAACTAACCCCCCAGTTATCAGCCTTGATCAGTGGCCCTACGTTTCAAACTTCTACATACCCTGTAGTGTCAGTTTTGGCTGTGGCTGCGACGGTGTTAAAGTTTCTATTAGTTACCTGTTATCTTTTCAAAATAAATGTCTGTGCTAACAGGACATACACTGTTTCTGTTCATTACATGCATCCATTCCTTTTTATAATACACTTCCAAAGTAGGTTTTCTTAATTTTCAGGTGTACTTACACAACAAAAGTACTTGGTTAGACTGAGGGAAAGATTGTGGTTTGGGTTAAATTAGTTAGGTAACTTAGGTAGTTACTCAGTGTTACAGAACATACTCACAACAAGTTAGTAGATAAAATAAGTCAACATTGACTTTGTTTCACTAGGAACACAAGCAGCAGTCTCATGGGTGAAAGTCCATGTTTCTTTCACCTATCCATCCACCATGACCTCCTCCCTTCATGGACTTTCACTGTCTGTATACTTCATCAGTTCGTTGAATGTTGAATGACGCCAAAGGCCACTGACCACATGGCAAACATGTTAAACATTATACCTGCTTAGCAACAGCACACTAGCATTGTCACTGTGAGCATGGTAGTATGCTAATGTTAACATTCAGCTTGAGTAAAAGTACAGTCTCACAGAGCCGACAGAGTAGCTGTATACTGTCTCACATAGACACAATAGACACTCGACCGATATAATTAAATGGTTGTATGAAATTACTTAGAAACATACTCAACCCCCCCCCCCCCCACACACACACACACACACACACAAAGTGATATTTTTCTCCTCACTCTCGCTCTCTCTCTTTCTCTCTTTGTGTTGCCCTGGTTGAGTGCCGATAATCAGAGGAACATCAGAGACAATGACAAATGCAAACATGAGATGACCACTGTGAAGCAGGCAAAGAGAGGTGAAAAAAATGTATATTAGGGCCACTGTCGAAAAAAATTAAAAGATAAAAAATTTGCTAGTTTCAAGTGGCAAATTTGCGACTTTAAAACCAGCAAATTTGCTAGTTTTAAAGTGGCAAATGTTCTAGTTTACTACGATGCAACCAGCATTTATGCTGGATACTTCCCAGGAATTTCACTTTTATTTTTCTAATTTATCCATCCCAACGTGTGACAATGCTTTGCTAAAGTCCTTAGGGTGAGGGCTGTTGATGGTTAATGTTGGTTAATTTTATGGGCTAAATTGTTATCTTATGGGTGTTAATTGATTGGGTGGTTGGGCTAAGATAGCGGTAACTTTCGTGTGTTTACTTCCTCTATGACCTACCTCTAGCTTAGCCAAAACACCAGTCTGAGAACTAATTCCTTCCGCTTTTCTGATAAAACGTCTCAGAGCACTGGTTTTTAGCAGCACATTCATTATATTGTTGAACCCAATTCCACCCATTATACAAACACTGCACGCTGTACAGCTTTGTCCAAACAGATACATTAATTGAAAACTTGAAAGTCAAAAATAGCCTGATTCCCGGGTTGGGTTTGGCTTCCTTCTGTGTGGAGTTTGCATGTTCTCCCCATGTAAGTGTTGTGGTAGTAGCAGGAGCAGATTTGGTTATCAACAGCTAATTATTAATGTCAATATGATTGTCGATATTAATAATTATATTTAACATATTATCATGATATAATCATGAATAAACGAGGCACCACCCTGGGATCAGGGAAAAGATAACCAAAAACTGTATTCAGTCTCACTTTATAGGTTTTACACTCACATGCCAATCATCGTGATCATTGGCATAAAAAACAATGGTATAAAAACAATCGAACAATTAAAAAGGCGTGAAATTCGAGCACTAGCCTTCACAACCTGCTGTTATCGTGATTTATTAAAATCAGTAATAATGATCACAATCAATAACACTGCAATTAACAAAGCCCTATTACCTATACCTAACACACAAAGCTAAGCTAAACAAAGGAAGAGACACACGTGGAGTGTTGTGTGTGTGCGTGCGTGTGTGTGTGGAGAGAGAGGGAGGGAGAGAGAGAGAGAGTGAGAGAGATGGCCGGGCGCGACCACCAGATAGAGCTATTCCCCACAGCTTTCAGGGGCGGAGCCACTGACGTCGGATAGAATCGCGAGAGAGAGAGAGCGAGAGATGGTCGGGTACAGCCACCAGATGGAGCTATGTCCTTTAGCGTCCGGAGACGGAAACAGCTGGTGTTGGATACGTGTGGGGGCGGTGTATGTGTGTGCCCATGTGTGTTAGCCAGAACAAAGAGAGAGAGAATGCGCGCGTAATACACAAAAGATCAGTAAGCTATTACCATCACAAGGGAGCTTGTGAATGAACTGGCGTTCGTTCGGCGGGACCCCGGTCCTTTAACTGATGGTAGATCACTTACTGAGCTCGTGAATGTGTCCGAGGTTGGACACACATTGTTACCGAAATAAAACCCAGCGGCGTGGGTGCACAATCAGCATTCAAATACAACAACACAGAAAGCAACGGACTCGGCGGTCCGTGATCAAAACTTAAAGCACATTAACAAGAATTACAAGCGAGATCGGGGAGAAGACTGTGGCCTAGGACAAAGGAAACGCTGCAGACGTTATAAGTTGGCCTCCTGTTGCAGCGGTGTGCTGCGGTGGAAGAGCAAGTTCTTAAGGCGGCGGCGGATTATATAGCTTACGGCTGCTCCCAGGGACCCCCTGGGGTACCTGCGGTTGTCAGCCAATAGGGCACCAGTTGTGTGACGTTGCACTTCGCACCGAGGTGCGAGGTTAAACCAAAATGGAGGTTGTAGTTTTTTATCTCCTTTGTTCCTTTGTCCTGACCGCATGTGGAGGCTTTTGTAGGCCGCATTGTGTAGTCCTAATGGTGAGGTGCCAACATAAGCCTGGGTTCTCCGACTGGTGACCTGTCCAGGGTGTACCCTGCCTTCGCCCAATGACAGCTGGGATCGGCTCCAGCCCCCCCGCGACCCTGAAAACAGGATAAGCAGTAGATGATGGATGGATGATGATGGATGGATGGAGTCAAAAACTAAATTACAAGAAAATATGTCTAAATTAATGTGAAATAACAACATATCAAACATTTCTGTAAATATTTCTTGTTATATTGCCGAAAAACTTGAACTTTACAGCTGCTTGTGAGGAAATGTAAAGGGACAATAGGGTTCAAAAAGTTAGCTACAACATATTTTTAAACGAAGGTGTTTAAATGTTTGGTTTGTAATTTTATTTATCCTGGTTCAACCCATAAAATTGGATGGTTCTTGAGTGTAAATTGTTTAGTTTTTACGCTGTATGTGAAGCACCTTAAGATTAAATTTGTATTTTGTACTTTATAAATTAAATTTGTAATTAATATAAAATTTCACTGACACAAAAACAACAGAAGAACTGTCTCAACTCAGAGCCATCATGGCCGCCTCCTCTGCACCTTTAAATCCTTTTCTAATAAAATGCCCTCTCATCAGTGGGATTTAACAGGAACATCCTCGGCCCTGAATAGCTTCCTTTCACATTGTCCGGGCTTATTGCAGAGGACAGAGCTGCTTCACGCCTTTGTGTCTTTAAGCTGCTCTGAATAAAGAATTCATAATTACTTCTAAAGGCGCTGTGAAAGGTTTTCAATGACCTGAAGCACAATAACCTTTTATGGAGTAACTGTTCAGGCTGAGGACGAGATGATTAGATAAAACCTGGCACTTCTGCAAAATACAGGGTGCAATAATGGAGGGCCTGTTCAAACTATAATCTGGGAAATTAATGGCAGCTAATGAAGCCACAGTGGCACGTAAATGCTGAATAATACATACAGCATTTTAAAGGTTCAGCAAACAGAAACTTGTGGAGTTCCCAGGGTGCAACACCAAGGTCCGACATTAAACCGCAGCACTTTAGACAGCAACGGCTCTTTCAGAAAATCCAACACAGATTTTTTTTTAAGATTCAGCGAAGATTCATGCCTCTGAAACTCAGGAGGCTATGAATTATTTGAAGTTGCTTCAGCACGGACTAAATAACATCGACTGATCCCCCCCCCCCTCAGGAGGTTTGGATTTGGATTCTGCTCACTGACTTCAGTAAAACCTGGTTCCACTTCAAGTCAAGTATGAAAAGGAAGTCAAACAAAACCAGCAAGCGGGCGGCCATAAAAATAAATCTGATTATAAAAGAAGTCACACTGAGCAACATGAATACAATGGAAAATTCATGTCCATGTAAACGAATCAGCAGGTTTCAATTTTGTGACTATTTTACGAACTTAAGTGAGACATTGTTGTACGTTCACGTCTCTTATAGAGAATTATGAAAAAAATAACACAATTACAAATACTGGAGGTGCATTTCAGGCTTATTAAAGTAAAAACATAAAACGATGTGCACAAGTAAACGCTTTGAGTTTTACGCTTGCTTTTACTCGTGTTGGATATTCTAGCATTATCTTAGTGTGGAAATCAAAAACACAAAACCTTCAAAAACTTTGTGGTCAGTTGACTTTGATCCAACGCGATTGTCTGTCACAATCTGAGATGTAATATGCCACATGTTATGTGAGTGATGTGATTTGAAGATGATATCCTTTCAAAACACCTTCATGTCTGCTTTTGTTTACAGTGACTAGCTGACAGCAGAGGATGCCAAAATGTGCTCATGCTGTACACAGCAGGCGGAACGCTGTCATGCTGCTATTTCTGTAAACAAACTCAGCACCGATGCTCCATTCAGGTCCCTCTCTAACTCCATCTGCGCTTTTAAAAGATAATGAGAAGATTTAGCAGAAATCAAGGTGTGCTGGGTATTTTGACACCAATCGTGACCTTATGCTGTTGTCAAAGCATCATCATAATGAGGTAAGGCTGGATATTTATTTTGCACACGAGCATCCTTATTCCCTCCTGAGCGTCGGAGTCTGAGACCCTCCCGTGGAAGGTGCTGAGCAGAGATGTCATGTATCTTGGCCACCGATCAAACAGATTGTTTTCTCAAATTGTCGCAGAAGTTGCTAAATGAGCCATTTTTTAACACCAACACACAGAGTCACTGTCATGAGTTGTGATACATTGGTGCAATTACGGTAAACAAATAAAACCCTGGTTTGCATAAAGATCACATTTCACATTTTATGGATAATTCAAATTATATTTTCAAACATTTGTGAATATCATTCGCTGCAGTAAATGGAGGAACGGGTAGCCTTCCATCATTTGGTTTACAAATTATTTCAGTTTTTTTCTTTTTTTATCACAAAACTGAAATAGCAAAAAAAGATTTGCAACGATCATTTGGTTGCGTTTTGATTTAAGATCCTCTTTTGAAGGCTTTGCTTCTCTTTGTGTTTAAGAAATGACTGTATATTTAGATATTATCAAATAAATCCCGCCCAGAATATTTATTTTTCTTTTCTTTTGTAAATGGACCTGCATTTATATAGCGCTGTTCTAGTGTTTTCGACTACTCAAGACACTTCAATCAGTCTACATTTACCCATTCACACACATTCATACAATGATGGCAGAGGAGCCTCCTGCACAATTTGCTGCAAGACGCTGGCTTAGCCGTCCCCATGTTGAGAGCATGAGAACATTTAATGTTTTTATTTATTTCCCCTTAACTGGACTGCTGAAAGGAAAATAAATATATTACAAAGAGAGTGGAGTGAGATTGTAGTCTCTACCTGGACTCAAATTCATTAATAATTAGTTAGTTCAACAAGACACTCCCACTGAGAGTTCTCACTGCCAGTCAAAACAGAAGAAGTCATAAGAGGCAAAATGTGGACATTTTTGGCTCTTTTGATGACATTTCAATGCTGAGTTTTCTGACGCAAAAAAGGCTGTGAATCCTTTATTTCTCCCAACAAAGAGCCAGCCAAAGGACAAGCTCTCCTCACAAACAGATGGCTGCTCTTCACACACTGCCAGCCAAACACACAGAGGCAGACAAGGGCAGAGTGTCCAGCAACCAGGCCCTTTTGGGACCGGGATGGTTTTAGCTATGTCTGTCTTATATGGGTGTGGAGAGCCTGTGTGTGTCATCCTCTTAAGCCATACCACAATGTAAACCCAGCACCTGGCTCACAGCCACTAAAGAAAACTGCTAGGCTGCAAACATGCAACAGCGAGCCCTTTGCAGTGCATATATAATGAATAGAATCTGAAATATTGACTATAATGAGCAGCACTCTGTGGGCAGTCCAGTTAGCTCGAGGATGAGGGGTGCACATTTACATACTGCAAATTCAAGAATTTTAATAACACATCATCCTGACCTGAAGAGTTGTGTTTTTCTAGTTGTTGTTTTCTTTTTTGCAGTCGCTGGTTCTTCCACTCAGCATCACACCTGGCGGTTTACATTCACAGCGTTTGTTATGAATAATTGTCCTGGACTTTGCATTTAATTGGATTCATACTGTCATCAACCATGTATTTGTTGGTGCAATTTACTTGTCTGCTTCCACTTGTGGACGGAAGGGGGGTAGAGCCTCTCCCAGCATGCACTGGTATATGCTAGATAGGTTGTCTATCGGAGGATATTATTATAGGCGTCAGTCATGTCTGTTCTTATGCACTTCTAAGAGGATTTGATTGAAAGGCTGACAAACCCTTGAGATAAATGTGATTTGCATGTGGTAAACCAGACAGGGAGAAGCTCATTAATGTGATGTTTGATCAGCAGGAAACCTCACTGCTTAACTCTAACCTGGTTGCTGGTTTGAGGCATCATGGACTTTTGAAGGACTGACAACTGTGAGATGATGTCCACTTCTAAAACGAAAAGAAAGCACAGAAATAGAGACATAACATTTAACCAAATAATCTACTTTAAGATATAGCTTTCTTTTTGCTGACCTTCATGTGATGTTTGTTCTCAGGCATTCTTGAAAAAATGATTGTCTGTAGCTTTATTAGTAAATTGTTATTGAAATCTTGGTTTAGTTCTTTTTGAACTGAAGAATTGAAGAGGAGACTTTACAGACAAAAACATTGTACATACACTGAACCTTCCAGTTGCATCACTATCTATATCCTGAAAGTTTTTACCTGAGTGTTTGTTCATATATCATTCATAGCCTGATTCATACACCATTTTATTAAAAAAGAAAACATGGTGACAATAGATTTTCTTCTATGAGAATATTCTAGTACAAGAATGGCCCCTTCACTTATTCATGTCGATTCGATTTATATTTATAATGAACAGACACAAATATGCTTGTAAGAACTTTTAGTCCAACTGTCTCAATTGCAACCCTACAGCAAAACACGTGATTTTATTTTCAATTAATTTAGTCATGAATATATTAATATTTTTACCGAGCAGGAGGCGAAGTGAAGAGCCTTTTTCTTTTTTTCAGAAAGAAAGTTTGGGAAAGACTGGTGTTAAGAGTTAGAAGATCAACTTAAAATATACTAAATAATGATGATATTATCGGTCAAACTGTTCTGACCTCCAACAGTGGAAGCCACACTCTCCTCTTTAACACTCGACACCTGATGAGGTGCGACTCCACTGATTCACCCCACAGTCGGTGCTCATCTGTTTCTCCAACTCTATTTATTCATCTGAGTTGACTCACAGATATAGTATCGCTGACACTCTGCTTCTTTTTAATGAGAGCGCAACACACCTTTTAACGCCATACGGTAAACTGTCTGCAAAGCTCTCAAGACATTTGCGACGTGTTTTCATGCCTCCCATCGCCTGAGATGCGTTTGTGTTCGTGTGAAAAGCTGCACAGAGACAGAGAGGGAAAAACAC
This sequence comes from Chelidonichthys spinosus, assembly GCA_029853015.1. Classification (NCBI taxonomy): domain Eukaryota; kingdom Metazoa; phylum Chordata; class Actinopteri; order Perciformes; family Triglidae; genus Chelidonichthys; species Chelidonichthys spinosus. The sequence goes on along the minus strand of CM056832.1, from coordinate 7,969,758 downwards.
AATGAGACTCGGAGCATATGGGGAACCAGGTGGAGCGAAATCCTGCGTCGCTCTGCTTCCACTTGTAGTCGTATTTCATGCCTGCGCTCCTCTTAACACCTCAACAGTTATCAAATCATTAATTAAACGGCATCAGATCTCCGGGTCTCAGAGAGGGAGAGCAGCAGCAGCCATCAAACACCAGCAGCCAGCTGCTCCCGGCATGCTCATAGTGCTAGTTTGCTTTATAATTTTGTTGTTTTCTATTGTTGTTCTGTTTTAATGCCCTCTTCTGAAGCAGTTCTGTTGATTACAGAAGTGTCCTTAAATTATGATTTTATACCAGTAACCAAACATGTATTACCAACTCTTCCAACATGGTCTCGCAGCGGTTCGTGAAATAGTTATGACTTTTATCTAATGATTTGTTCGTGCCTGCAACACTTTTCTACGCCTGTCAGTCAGGATGACATCACCCGGCGGTTGGGAAAAATAGGACAGGGTGACATCACCCGAAGAGAAATAAAGGCAATAAGGAGAAAATAATCCATTCATACATTATTCATCACTGCTTATCCTGTCACGGGGGGAAATCTCTCAGTTATTGAACTTTGAAGTGGACCAACATGCAGTCAAATATCAGAAAAAAACAACGTTTCTCAGGCATGAATATACTTCTGTCTCATTACTTTGCTGCCGTTGAAACTTACTGACCCAGCCAATTAGATGCAAACCAAAGGAGTCAGATGTGCTGGTTAACATCACTCTGTCAGCCGTAACACGTATACAGCACAGTCAATGGTCAATAATCACAGCAGTGCAAACTTAAATAAGAAATTGAAACAGTTGTGATGAATGAGTAAGACTTTTATGATATCAAACCTGTTTTATCAAATGTCTCACATCAATACATTAAGTTCAAGTTTAACAAATCTATCACCTGAATAAAAATATGTTAAATGACATGTTAAATGAGAATATCCACGGCCATATCTATTTCTAGAAATGAAAGAAATTAATAATTTAATTGTTTTTGCTTTCAACATGCAGTTTTGTTCATTAGCAGCTAATCATTTTCAATATGTTTAACTAGGCATTAAATATATGCAGCTTCATTTATCTTTTATTTTGCATCATTATTTCTTTTAATACATGTTTATTTATTCTCGCTTTGGGTGGGTTTCTACCTCACTTGCACATGTATTTTATTTCTATTTCCTTGTGTATTTTATTTCTATTTCCTTGTCCTTAATGTGCACATCTACGTATAAGGTCTGTACTAAAAAATACCTTTTTAGTACGGATCTAAAGGATGATGAAAGTTCTGCAATATGCACTATTTTTTAATTTATTCAGAATCAAACCTCAAAGTCCACCAGATTGGGCTGTAGGCCAGTGGAGGCCTGTTTCTCAAGTATTGCAAAGCAAACACTGCCATTGTTGTAGTGCCTCTGAGCAAGACACTGAACCTCTTGCAGCTCCAGTGATGCCACTCTGCTGCTGACCTTGACCTCTGAACATCCCAATGGAGGACGAGTGCAAAAGAAATCCTCCGCAGGGAGGAATAAAGTTTGAAAGTCTTTGCCTTGAACCACTGCCTGCGTGACTCCAGTTATATTTGACCTCATCGTCCCTCCTGTCACTCATCTCGATGAGCTGTCTGCCTTGAAACAGCATCCGTCCTGAAGCCGAAGTGACACGAAGCAAGTGAACGCCCCAGAGGAGCCGGCGGTGAACACCGACGATAGATTTAACAGAGGAAATACGATGTGCTTTTGATTGTATGACATCGCCATCTGTATGTACACACAAATCACCGCAGCCCACGTGATTTATAAAACAGCCACGTTATTTATTATCCTAATGTACAATAGTTCCTCAGTCTGGTTTGACAACACAGCTGCTTCGGGATTCTGCTGCTATTAAATTATTCTACTTTTTTTTCTATCTCTGATTGCACATATGGGAGCAAGTCAGGCAAAGTTTTGACATAGTTCAGTTTGACTGAGTAGTTTGAGCAGCATTGTGATTCAGCACAGTCTTATCATAGTTAGCCTCTGCTGGCCATATTTCATGGTACAAATCTGTTAACTTCCATTTCATAGTCCACTAATGGAGCAGTGCCGGCGGCTGCTCTGACTACTGATGGGTTTGAAGTGTGTTGTGTGTGTGTGTGTGTGTGTGTGTGTGTGGAGTTGATGATAGCTAAACCTCACAATCACAGATTCCTTTGAGCAGACAAAGCAAGCTAAATCCTGATGAGACAGGAGACAGGACCAAAACTGTCATTTTTGTTTTTAAATTCTAATCAAAACTCTTGGATCGATTTTGATTGTGCAAAGCGGACAAAATGGCACAGTCTCCGTTTCGCGAGTCACAAACAGAATACTAAATTGCAGCATGGAGCAACTGCTTGTAAAAAGGCTTTGAAGAACATTTAGACTCTTTTTTTTTTTTACCCAAGAAACTTCCTTCAGATGCTTCAGTGATTGTGGTACGATGACACAAGAGTTCTCTGCTCCTGTTGAATGATTAAGGATCAGTTATGTGTTGCTTACACTTGACGACTGCTCAACATGAAGGTGAAACTGTTTTGTTATCATATTTGCCAGAAGCGATCTTTTGGGGAAAATGTCATGGTGTGGTGCGTTCAAGGACAGCCTGACATAGGGTAAATTGTGTCATCTGGAAAACGATGTAAGATTCAGAGACAGAGCCAAATGATTTATTTCGTGACTTTCATGTGTGTTATTTATCTTCTGACTCACTCACTCTAAAAGGAACATGAATATAAAGCAAATGTCAAGTTTTTGTAAAACATATTTCATACTTTGAACCAAAATGGACAAACACCACAGACTGCTTTCCAATACGCTAAGCTTGCTTTAAAAACGGTTCTGCAGTAATGCATGACTTGTAGTTAAAGTAGTTAACGGTCGATCTAAATCACCAGCATGATGCCTTACAGAACCTCCGATGAAGCCCCACTTATTTTAGTGTTTGAGACTTTCATTCCAAAATGAGGGACGACAAGAGGGGAAACTCATATTTTAAAACTTGGAATACATCCAAGTCCCCTTTCCCCATTTCCCTTATCAGTACTCGCAAGCAACAAACTCAAATGCAACAATTGACAAATTTACAAAAGGGGCAGGAAGACATGAGTCAGGCTGCTGGCTGTGTTGCCCAGACTCAATGCATTGCTTTCATCTGCCGAGGCTTTGTCAACACTTCTTGATTATCATTAAATGGACAAGAAGGACTCAATTTGAGCTGTTTGTTGATGATTTGATCCTTTAATCTCGACACTGTGTGGGCCCCAATTTCCAGTTTTCATTTGTGTTTGTCTCTCAGTGTCTCAAGTACATGATGGTTTTTGGCAGAGTTTTTGAAAGATGGAAAATAAAGTGCTACTACATTTGATTTGATTTGATGTAATCAAATTTAAGGACATGACCACACACACACACACACACACACACACACACACACAAAGTCGTGTTTTTATGACTTTAGGGGACTTTATGTTGACTGACATTCATTGCCGGGAGACTAACCAGAACAATAATCACTATCAGCCTAATCCCAACCCTTACCCTATCCCTAAACTAAGCCTATCCTTAAACCAAGACTTCACCATAAAATGTAATGATTTGCATTAAGCGGACGTGTTATTGTCCCCATTTAGTCGCAAAAAAAGTCCCCACAATGTTGGTGTGTAATCAGATTGTCACCACATGACCCCTAAAACTACGCCAACAAACACATACACTGAAAGCAATTCATTTCATGCTTCCAGGTGCAAAAGCAAACTAGGACAGACTACTCCCTTTGGAAATAATTTGATCTAAAACAGCTTCCCCTGTTTAATAATGTGAAAAATGATAACATCCAAATAAAAATAAATTAACATATCAAAACACAAATGAGAAATTGCACGATTCATCCCATATGTTTGACACAAATTGGATTCAGAGCTTCCCTGGAGTTTTTCTGGTGTAAAATTGGCCTCTACCAGGACAGGAGAAGTTTTGAAATCATAGCCCCCAAACAATCCGACCACTCAAAACTCGTCCGGTGTAGAGGTCACAGACAGATGAGACTGCAGTAAAATGTGTCGCTATCTCACTTCAGCAAAAATAAAGTTTGTATTCTGACTTCTTTCCCGCAGACCTCTTTGGCCCTGCAGACAAAAGGAAAAGTTAAGTTATCTGATTTATCGTCTTCCTCCTGCAAACAGACACACACACAGAGAGAGGAGAGAGACAGAGAGAGCTAGGCGGCTAGAATTAATTTCAGCACAGATGAAAAATTGCCAACATGACGACCTTCAGTGCAACAAAACGAAACACAACAGCAAGACAATGTGAAGTCCAACACTGCCAAATATGTGTTTAAATTCAAGCCATGGAGCAAAAACACTGAACAGCACAGTTTGGTCTAATGAAAGGATTTGGCAGCGTTAGATGTGTTCGCACAAAAAGCTCTGCATCGACTGCTTTAGTTCAAATTAACATCTTTTCTTTCTCTCTTGGGACTCGGCAATGAAACCAAACAGGCATGGAATACAGTTTTGTGTAGCTGGCCGTGCATTTCAGAAAGTATTGTATCGTTATTGTTCTGCTAACCTTTGGTCTGGGATTGTCAGTTTCATTGTTATGATGTTGCTTATTATCCTTAAGCTGGTATGACATCCAAACTAAACAACAAAATGCATAGTTGGTCAGTGTCTTCCAGAACGACAAGCATGTTCTGATGCAACACCACTATCAACAAGATGACACGCCATATAAGAAATTACATTGACATGGTTCAGTTTTAGGCTCAAAAGCAATTTAGTGAAAAGTTGGGGAATGATCATGGTTTGGATTAGAAGTACTACTTTTTTGCTACCCACAGTACCTGCCCAGACTTAAAGCCTTTTAAGCCTTTAAAGCTTGATGTAAAGATGTGGTGAAAATCTGAGCCTGGCGCTTGAGACATTACACACCAATTAAAAATCCTTCTAATTGGAGCTAATGGGGGTTTTAGTCTTGCATATCATCTTACATGTGAGCCTGTGAAGATCAACTCAAATTAAACTATTTCATTGTATTGTACAATAATGCATTAATGTGTACATCGCTTTTTTTTAATTTGATAATATAATAATACTGTTGGGTAGTTTAATCTGTCTCACTTAATCTATCATAATACATTCACCATTTATCGTTTGTTAATTAATCTGAATCTGCAAAGTAACTGAAGTTGTTAGATATACTGAAGTAAAAAGTACAATATTTTGCTATAATCTAGCATAAATTGCAAATACTCAAGCACAAGTACTTCAAGTACAAGTACTTACCACTACCATTACTTACCAGTAATTCAGTAAATGTACTGTAATGTACATTCCACAACTTTTAACATGAACACATTTAATAAGTTTTTACAACTCTATTCAATAAATGTGATAGTATGTGAAGTATTCTGTTTCTATCATCCGTCCATCCATTATCTTCCGCTTTATCCGGGTCCGTCGTGGGGGCAGCTGTCTGACCAAGGACTTCCCTCTCCCCGGACACTTCCTCCAGCTCCACGGAAGGATCCCAAGGCGTTCCCAGGCCAGCCGGGTGACATAGTCACTCCAGCGTGTCCTGGGTCTTTCCTCGGGGTCTACGCCTCCCGGTGGGACATGCCTGGAACACCTCCCTCGGGAGGCGTCCAGGGGGCATCCGATACAGATGCCCGAGCCACCTCAACTGGCTCCTCTCGATGTGGAGGAGCAGCGGCTCTACTCCGAGCTCCTCCCGTGTGACGGAGCTCCTCACCCTATCTCTAAGGGAGCGCCCCCCCCCACCCTGCGAAGGAAGCTCATTTCGGCCGCTAGTATCCAGGATCTTATTCTTTCGGTCACGACCCAGAGTTCATGACCATAGGTGAGGGTAGGAACGTAGATTGACCGGTAAATCGAGAGCTTCACCTTTTGGCTCAGCTCTCTCTTTACCACGACGGACCGATACAGCGACCACATTACTGCAGCTGCTGCACCGAACCGCCTGTCAATCTCACGTTCCATCCTTCCCTCACTCGTGAACAAGACCCCAAGATACTTAAACTCCTCCACTTGAGGCAGGAACTCCCCCCCGACCTGGAGGGAGCAAGCCACCTTTTTCCGGTCGAGAACCATGGCCTCAGATTTGGAGGTGCTAATCCTCATCCCGGCTGCTTCACACTCGGCTGCAAACCGCCCCAGGACATGCTGGAGGTCCTGGCTCGAAGGAGCCAACAAGACCACATCGTCCGCGAAAAGCAGGGATGAAATCCAGTGGCTCCCGAACCAGATCCCCTCCGGCCCATGACTGCGCCTAGAAATTCTCTCCATAAAAATAATGAACAGAACCAGTGACAAAGGGCAGCCCTGCCGGAGTCCAACATGCACCTGGAACAGGTCTGTTTCTATCAATATATTACTATAATCAGAAACAAAACAACATTTTTTGTATTCAAATATTTACTCTGAATGTAATAATAAGTTGAAGGTGCCAAAGTGAAAAAAATATAGAGAATAATAAAACAGTTATCAAGAGAGAGAGATAATAATGAAAAATATTGATGCATTATTGCTGGTTTGTGGTTTACGTCACTAACTTTGGACCCTTTTTAATACAGAATCACAAAGACAGACGTCTCAAAACCTCCACTCTCTCCTCTCAGCTATTTTACGTGCCGTCGCGGTTTTAAATGAGTAATGCTCCATTAACCTTGTGAACCTGAAGCCACTGATGCACAAAGAGCTCCATTACCATCCTGTACAGTCGTTAGGCTTTCCACTAATTCGTCACCTCCATACTCTGCCAGTTTACCACAATAAACTGCCAGCAGAAGGCTTTTTCAAGCAGCTGAGTGATTAAATGTGCACATCTTCATGTGATTGAGGTGATCTCTTTGAGTTTCTTGGAGGGAGCTACAAGAAATTGTGCAGCTTTAAATGCAGAATTAAGCTGTAAGCTTGAAGTGTGTTGACTGGGAAGAAGCAATTTGAGGTGTTTCATCTGCTTAATTTAAAGAGACAGCTCAGCATCAATTTGGCAATCGTATATATATATTTCATATATATGTAATAATATGCAATGATATGCATGTATTTGTAGTTTCTTAGGCAGGTCCCCAAAGATGTCGATGTGTAGATTGGTGATAAATTAATCTTTGGAGTCAGGCAGGTGGAAGGAGAATGATCTTTATTTAAACCTGCGTCCAAAACCATGTGTGGCCACACTTGGTTCTTCTGAATGATACTTAGTTTCTCCCTTATATGGGCTTTATTTCCTATAGCTGGTGTGTAACGCACATCCGAACAGAGAAAACACCAATTTATGTCTCAGGGCCTCATCAGACAGCTAAGCTTAATTTCCAACAGGGCATCTTCTCATCTCCCTCCTAAACCTAAACATTCCTTACACCTTCGCTCATGCAACATCTGGTATAGTCAAGTCCCAACTAGAATGTGTTGTTGTTCAACTGACCGTTGAACTGACCAGATATATTTTCAAAAGCTCACTTCCAAACTACATTCAGCAACTGCACCCACGATCCCTCAAATTATTAACATTAGGGGCCCTAGTTTCGTAGACCAGGCACAGTCAGCTCTCAGCGCACCTGCGCCACGCCGACGGGGTGTGTCCGCCTGGACTTTGCAAGTTCCATCGTGCCATCCGCCTTTGATCTGACGTCAGATGTGACGGGACAATCTATATAGATATAAATTCACGTGTTGATTCAATTAGTTGCATTAAATAGTGTTTGTTGTGATTATTTATTGCATTTAAATGTGCCTGGAACTGTGGAAACCTGCCTGTGAGGTCTCGGTGACGTGTGCGCACTGCGCGCTGTCAGCCAAACTTCCACTCCGCCAGCTGTGATTCGCCTTGAATGAATGGACTTTATTTACGCCTTGTGCCTTGCACCGAGAGTAGACCAGGTTGGAGTTGGCGAGATTTCAGCGCAGTCTCGGCGAGGCTTTTTGCCACGAAACTTCCGCTACGCCAAGCTGAATCTGTGACGCCTCCCCCTGCTGCGCCGCCACACCCATCTTGGCGCAGGCGATCCACCAAACTGCTAAACTGACCGTGCGCAAGGCTGCGCGGGTCGAAACTTGCATTGCGCCGGCTCCGCCACCCTGCGCCGCCCTGTGCTGCGCCACGAAACTAGGGCCCATAATCTCCAATATTAAAGGAATTATGTTCCATCACTGACAGCTGACATCAACTGTGTGATCAGTCACATCATTTTAATATTATTAAATTATATATCTTGGGTATTTATATATATATATTTTAAATAACTCAATCCTTAAGAAGGACATGCAGTAGTTTTATTCTTAGATGAGAGCGGCTTGATTGGGTAAAATATTTCAATCTGAGGACAAAAAAACCCACTGTTTGCAGAAATTACTGACTGAGTTACAAACTGTCAGGCTATCTGCTAATTATTGCATTACAATACGCACTTTGATTCTGACTGAATTAATAAGGAAATAAAATAGTGTTACTGGCTCTGTGAAAGGGAGGAGACAGAGAAACGGCTTTGCTTAAGAAACCCTGCCAGTGAGCAGGTTAGATTCCTTCATATCAGGGTTAATGAACTCTGGGTTTTCTAAACCTACTTTCTGGAATCTGGATCTTGCAATTATATATATATATATATATATATATATATATATATATATATATATATATATAATGTATATATAATATGCAAGATCCATATATATATATATATATATATATAATGTATATGTGGACATTTAATTAGGGTTTTTTTGAGTGTGGTTAAACGTTCATCATGGTCTGTCTCCCTTTTTAGTTGTTGCCACTTGAGCCAGGTCGTAACAAATGACTTGTCATCCATTCAGGTTAGTTTGCTAAAAAGGTTGTTTGGTGCTGCAGGTGGCGGGAGCATGCTGGTGATTGATTAGGTGATTTGGTTCAGCTGCTTGCTGGTTTTGAGGTGTGCTTTATCACAGAGCTGCTTCAGTCTTTACGGTTTTACTGCAACCTTTTGGTTCCTGACCAGGAGTCGGAGTGTGTTTACCATTCAGAAGGGAAGTGTTACTGTTTTGTTAGATGGTAAGGTGTTTTCCCCTATAGATTGTGTCCATTGTGGTTATGTGCAGTTGTTTTTTCAACAGGTATCCAGAATTTTTTTTGAGTCATCTCTCAGGCTTTGTGCTTAATCCACAAGCACACAAACAGCTTGAGTCATAGCAAACTTTGGTGAGGCAGTGACTGGGGAAATTCTTGTATCTATCCTGGAGAACTATCATGTATTGGCTTCTTTGTCAGAGATTTTTGAGGTTCTAATGGTAGCATTTGTGGATGGCTGCTAATAGCATCAGTTAGTGCAAATAGCTGATCATTACAGCAGCTACTGGGAAGAAACATAAGTCTGTCTGATTTGCAGGACGAGGCTTTGCCGGTTGAAAATATGAGATGATGCTCAAGGGTACTTCTTCCAGAAGGTCCAGTGGGAAATGAACTGTCAGACACAAGTGGCTGAAATGAGCTTCCTTTGTAGGAAAACAAGCTCAGACATCCAAAGTGAGTTGCTGCTAGGACCCCCTACTTCCCAGAGCTTTTCTGGCCAGGTCTAACTCTGAGGTGTCCTCCTGGGGGCCTGGGGATGCCTCAGGTTCCCCAGGAACACATTGAATATGGAGCCTGCTGCCTGACCACCCAGATCATAAGCAGAAGATAATGGATGAATAGATGGAGATGTTGGAGATTGGGGAGTAAAGAAATCTCACAATCATGTCTTGTGCTATTGATTTGGAAAGCTTGATGTTCCCAGATGTCCAGATGTGCACAAACCCCTGCTCTGTTTCGCCTTCCATTTAAGAAGAAATCACTGCAGAAGGTTGGCAGTGACGGACAAGGAGGAAATTGAGGAATCGACCAGGAGACAACAGAGGGATGTAGCGAGAGCGACGACAAAGAACGGAGGCAGACAGAGAGAGAATTGTTAGCCGGGAAATGGATGGCGAGTGGGTGGGAGAGCAGAGGTTATCATTGTGTCTGTTATAAATTTGCCTGTTCCCAATTCTGAGCCGGGGATACGTACGGCTACGTGCTGCACGGAGAAATCTGCAGAGCAGCTGCAGAGAGATTTTACCGCCTTCATAAATTTAGTGCAGCAGCTCACAGAAAAATGAACTAACAGCCAGAGATGTGGGATATTTATGGTGCTGCCGTATCAGGCGGGGAGAAAGAAAGGAAAAGAAATCTGTGGGGTCAGATCCACCGAGTGATTAACGCAGAGGTCAGAGGTACAGATTGTATTGCTGTTAACGACAACTGCACTCTTTTAATTAGTGTTTAAATTTGGCCTGATCGTGATTAGCAGTAGTCCAACGCTGTTTAATTTCCTCACTATCCAATCCTCGCTCACTCTCCTGCATCTGCTCCTGCCTCTTCCCGAACCACTTCCGCATTTGAAACTACGAGCAGAATTAACCACAAGGCTGTAGTTCTCCCAGTTTCAGTTTGTGCAAAAGCAAAACAAAGAAGCATTGATGTTTTTATAATCGGTTCTGGTTTGAATTAACAATTAAAATGGAAAAACTAATGATTTAAATGATCAGTTTCCACAAAAAGTAATTTAAAACACAAACACAGAAAACTTAAATGCAACCCTTAATATTCTCTAAGAGCTGACTGACTGGCTACACATTTCCCTTCAGAAATGTTATGTTCGTGTGAATCAGCAGTGGCTTCAGGCTGGATGCATTGGAGCAGCCTGCAAGCAGTCGGACAGCGTATTTCTCCACTTGAAGAACACCGTACAATCCACCAGAATGAAAAGAAGCAAGCAACAATTTAGATTTGTTTCTGATTACTTAGGCACTATCTATGAAAATGAAGGCTATTTTTTGTAAAACTCTTTTTCTGTGTGCAGGTCAGGACAGTTGCATTAGTGTTTGGTTCATTCACGTCACATGTGATGTTGTCTTGAGCGAGGCAGCGTGGGAAGTATCGCCTGGAGGGTCATATCCAGACCTGATATGACCCCCTTCCATCTTGTTTAGTTCTAGTCTGGTTCTCACCCCCTATTGTTGGCTCCTTATACAGCTCAAGATCTGATTTGTAAGTGAACTCATTAGCTAAACGTTATTTTCACGTGTCAATGTGGAAAGGCAATTGGGAAAAAAATGTAACGACGTAGAGATCAATGTTTACAGTTTTGCAGAAAGTGTGTTATTAAATTACAAGCCGCGTGTAAAGACGGGAGCGTGCCATCAGTCTGGCACACTTGATGAATACACTGGCTACGAGTGTTAATAGTTTCAGAGAGAGAATTCTTTCCTAAATGCAGTGTTTCAGACCACAAAACCTCCATTATTTCTGCAGCTGATATGGATTTAGGACGCTCGCCTCTCTGCATGAAGAAAAATTAAATTGCACCCTTTACATTTTCACAGGAGACTAGATCTACGGGAGATAAGTTTAGATAAATCACAAAACAGCATTTAAATCATCATATGACACTGTATCTCCACTAAAATGATTTGGGTTCTTTTAGGCAGGTGACATCTTATTTCATGACTTGGCAATGAAGGACACTGAGTTCTGTATGCACAGTATGTCCCATGTTGTTCAGTAAGCTGTGTTCTGACAGCGGTTTTAGCCTTTGACTCCCAGTCGTGGCCAGAAGAGGCGTTTTCTTCCAGCTGAGCGACTTCTGTCAGTCACCGCCGAGAGGTCAGTGGCGCTTCGGGATCGTTAAGGCTCTGAGGCATCCCGCCGTGAAGACCTGCACCTAATATCACGCTCCACAACCCTGTCAATACCCTGCAGCACTACCAAACAGCCTGGCTCAGCCTAAACGCTCCCAGAACACCAAAGGACACACATTCATTCACCCCACCGGCCGCCGAGGTCAAAACCACGGAGAAGAAATCAGCTCTCGTTTGTCTGGAGGGAAAAGAGTCAGCCAGTAAGACGGCCTGTTAGCTAGTCATGCAGTCAGCTCGTCAAAGTCACAAGCCTTGTTCGTGGCCTTAGTTTAGTGATTAGCTGCTGCTGCTTCCCTGAAAGCTACAGTAGCAGAATATATACATTGTCATACATTATGTCATGGAGAAATAAAGAAGCCAATTCAAGTCCTAAATTTATTGTCATATTTAATTTAATTAATCTGAGTTCCACCCACATTCTCGAAAAACTGGCCAGCCTTATATTTCAGCTCATAAACATCGTCTTTACCGGCCATTTTCTCACAAGAGCCAGATCGGTACTGAGCATGTGCAACTCTCAACAGCTTGTCGCTCCACCTGTCAGATTCAAGATCAAATTCAATTCTATTATCCCAAATAAGGACATTTGGGTGATCAAAACAGTCATTAATCTAAACAATATGCAGTCCCCCCCCTTCCAAGCACCCTCATGCTAGCATATGCCGACACCCACACACACATTTGATATGCAATAGGCAACATGAACCAAGAGAAACAAACTCTGCATCAGAATTAGAAATTCTATTAGAACCATGCAAGTTTTACATTCTGATTACCATTCCAGGTTGCCCGGACTAAAATACCACCAAAGCTCATGTTTTTGTCCCTGTAGAGGAGAGTGGCGGTGAGCAAAGCTCCAAATCCTGAATGGTATCAGGTGAATGGTGGCAGCAAGGACAGAATAAACAAAGCACCAGCACGCACAGATAAAGGGCTTTTTGTATTATTGAGGGCAATGCTAGAAGCCATCATCAGTATAATCACTCTAGCAGTGATGTCAAATTTCTGCACACAGGTGAGGCACGAACACCAGTGAGGAAAGAGAATACATAATAAGATCCAACCTTGAATGTCGGCCGACCACCAGCAAAAAGAGAGGTGTGAACATTAACAATCAGAATCAAGGACTGGTGTCACAAGCTCAGAGATTTTATACATGCATATGTAATATTTACATTTTATACCCTATTATTCACAAAATGACTCAGTGATTAAATGGAGACCTTCACTATCTGACACACAAAGGTAACAAATAATAAAATAAAAAATAAAAATATGCGTGTCCAGAAAGTGAAGTGGTTTTGACACATACTATGTAATTCCCCTGGTTGCACTCCACACCATCTACAATAATACATGCTAAAATAATGGATATCTTATCAAACATATCAAATAATGATCAAATATTGAGAATATTTTGCTTTGCTGATGTTTCCTTCTTCTGTAAGTTGTTGTACATTATGAGTACATGTTCTTAAATAGAGGTTGTAAATAATGTTAATGTATGAACATCATTACGGTTTTCTTTTGTGTATCTTGATTCATCAATCCGTATAAATAAAAACATATATATACATATATCTTTTGTTCAGCTGGTCACACTTGTGTTTGATGACTATTGTGTTCATGCCTCCTTTGTTAGGAGGGGCTGTTTGCTGGCGATGCATTCAAGGATGGATCCTATTCTAATTATGTTTTCTCCGTCCTGATTGGTGTTTGTGCCTCACCTGCGTAGACGATTGCCATTACTGCTCGAGTGATTATGCTGATAATGGCTTCTTGCAGAAACATAATTGTTTTTTCCACATAATAAACAAAAAAAGACCATTTATTTGCGATTGCCGCTGCTTTGTTTCTTTTGTACTGTTCCTGTCATTTAACAGTCTAACTACTAAAGGAACAAAAGACTTGCCAAATGGGGCTCTTCATATTTTCCTATGCAGAATCCTTCCTTTGCCTCCCTACCTGTCTGCCGGCCTCTCAGTGAACATGATTTACTCGTCGCCGTCTGAAAAGACCTTTTACTCTGAGATTTAGTTGCATACGAGTGTCGCATTCTGCCTCTCTGTCCCATCATTGCTATTCTCCTCCTGTCCTGACTTTTCCACCCGCTAGGTCATATGATTCGCCTCTTCCACATGTTCACCTCTTTCAACTCTCCACCACCAGCCCTGCAGCTCATACACCAGCACCTTGCCCACTTCAGGTGCCAGATTGTTGCTACTCGTCTTTGCTATCGACCCATCTTGAACCAAGACCTGACCCTGAACCTGATCTGTTGTTCCCGGGTCACCTGTTCCTGAGCTGCCCACCAGTCTTGTCCTCTAGACTTATTATCATTAAACTTCTTGTTGCCAAACTTGATGACAAATGCTTTGTGTTAGAGGGACCATTGTGTTACATGATGGTTTAAGCAATAGAAGTACATGGTTCAGTGTAGGAAAACTAAACATAGTCTACACACACACACACACACACACACACACACACACAGTATCTAATGTGTGTCCTGGTTGGGTGCAAATAGTATTTTTTTTGCTTATTTTTTAAAATATAAAGGACTATAAAGAGAGAAAAAAATGTACAACTTACAGTTCAAGTCAATACATATTTTAATAGATCTATTTATATTTTACTCCTATTCAAATTGTTGAAGCAGGTTTGCTACTGCATTTCACTTTTCCTGTTGAAACAGCGTGTGATAAATAAAACCTTTTGAATCTAATAAAACAACTTCCTTTGTCCGTGCCAGTATGGTACGGCCCGACTAATCAGCAAACTGAGGCTTAAGTGCTTTACCGTGAGTACACAAAGCAGACACTAAAAACGAAGGCTTGCGGACAATGACATTTAAAAAACAAGGTGGACAATATTTATGATACAAGGTGAAACGGTAATAATTAAACACCACAAGACAAAATACTGACAAAGCTTTGTTGGTAAAATGTTTAAAGGAATATTAAAGGACTTAAAGCTGTTGTTGCAAAACTTTGGAACGTCACCTGTAAAGGTCTGTTCACCTTCAGTCAGCAGCTGAAACCAAGAAATAACCAGCAGGGCCACATCCACTGATCTAAAGGGAAGCACTTGAGGAGTCAATAAATCAGTGGTATTTTTTGAGCAAGGCGATTTAATGCTTCTCCACCATCAGCAGCCGGGAAGGACGTCAATGCAACACAGGCACAGCTTACATCTCCAGGGCTTCATTGTGTTTTTATCTTTACCTTTACCCAACCCAGAACACTGCTGCCGTCTGTTCTTCTAACTCACAATGTGCAAGCACTCTTTCCTCCACTTTTCCAAACGGGTTCAGTGAGAAATGAAAGTACCACACAAACTCCTTCAATTCACAAATCATTAATTCTTACAGTAAATGTATGAGTTTGAAGGCACAGGCTTCTCAAAAGGAGACTTTCATTGATGTTTCTTAACATTATTCATGAGCAGATAGTGTCCAGGGTAACTGTTTGGAGGTCAGCTGTGGTACAAAGAAGACAACCATTTCTTCTGGTCAATAATGGAAAACAAACGGGAGTCGATAATGGAAACAAAGCCACTGCTGCCCATAAACCTCTTTATGTAGAGGAGCTCGATTGTTTGTCATAATGGTTCCAAGAGAGGGTTGTGCAATTAATGGTTTGAAATAACAGTCCTGCTTACAAACTGCAAGACGATGCAGATTTCTAGGCGGGCAATGCTTCAGGCGGCCCAATAAACAAGGCATGGCTGTGCAGAGACCGCTCATAAACAAGGCATTTCATATTCAAGGTGACAAAAGACTGAGCGGCAGCATCTGACAGAGACATGTTGATAAGTCTCTAAAAAGAGTGGCAGGGGAATAAAAAAGTTTTTCAGAGAAGCTGGTGACTCTTTTTCTTTTTAGCATTTCAAATTGCCCAAGAAGTTTAGATGCTTCGTTGCCATTTTTCCTTCCCAATACCTGAACTTGAGTGATAGCAAGTAATTATCCAATCCGTTTTCCTGGGGGGGAGTTTGTAATGTAAAATATTGCCAAATTGCTGACATTTTGCTGTTGCAGCATTATTGAAAGAGATATTTGCCCATAGACTTGCATACCCGATCCAGTATTTTAAAAACCCTCTCTCCAACAACATTACGTAATACCAAACTGTAGCAGATTTAAACAGTTGGAAAGACGTAGACGTAACAAACAGATCGAAAAAAAAAAAAAAAAACTTTACACAAGTACATTGTAAGGTTCAGGCAACAAACACCTTGGTTAGGTTTAATAAAAACATCATGGTTTGGCTTAAAATTACTATGAAAATGAAAAAAAAAAAAAAAAAAAAAAACTTGTCCCTACACAGATTTCCACAGATTAATTCATAAAAATACAATTTGTGATACGTTAACAGCAAATTTAATTCACAACAAAATACAATTCGATGTGTGGGAATGTCATTTTTAGGAGAGCAGGGTGCACTTTAGGCTGCATCGGAGGATTTTACTGTTACTGTGCTGGTCTAAGAATGGGTATTAAGTTATATCATTAATGAAACGTGTAAAAAAGAGACAAGACATCTGTGTCTGTAGCCCCAATTGACAATTTACTGCAGAAACACCATTTCTCACAATAAACAATACTGTGCTTGTTTTAAGCCTCCATCACCCACAAACTGCTTCTACATTTACGCCGGATAGACGAGGAATTGTCTTTCCCCCTCATTCCATCAGGATTAAAACATCCCTGCTCACCTTTTAAACATTGTTTGAGTCTTTGCAGTTTTGGCCCACCAGCTTGCTGGTCAAAGCCAAAATCCCTACACGGCTTGCAGCAGGTGTTGTGCATACAAAATAGAGTGGGAGTGCATCAGTCATTGGCCGGCTTCATTTGGTATGCAAAATAAAAATGAGTTATACAAAATGAGGCCTGGCAGGGGGCTGCGGAGGGGCTCGAATGCAGCTGCAAAGCAAAGTGACACAGTCAAAGCAATTCATTACAAAAATAAAAAGCCAACACAATGTCAAAGCATAAAACAGCCAAAGGAGCTCATCAGCCATTTCAGTTGTCATTCGATGTGATTAAATTCAAAATGAACGTAATAAAACTCACTGAAGTTGTTAATTTACAATAAAAGTTTCATTATTAATGACAATTATATTTGTTCAATCCATATTGCCTGAGGACTAAATGTCACATGTTGGGGAAAAGTGTTTTCTCTTCAGAATCTTAAAGAGTTTTTGAGATTGTGATCCATGATGACAGAACAAACTCTTTTAGCTAACTCTGTTGACCTATTTGTCACGTGTAACGTATGCACTTCTGTAGTTAATTTCAACCCAAATCACAATCTTGTCTTTAACCTAACAAAGTTGTTTTGTTGCCTGAACTTAACCTAGTATTTCACAGAAAATGTTTCTTATTTAAACCCAAATCAGTCTTGACCTCAACCAAAACATGTAGTTTTGATGCCGAAATACTGCACAGGCTTGTGCAAGTGCACTGATTGCACAAAAACAAAACTAAGCGATCATATGAAGAGTTTTTGAGGATATGTTGCCATGAAATGCATTTTTAAACAAGACTATTGTTGTCAAGTCCGTAGGCATGCAGCTCTGTGAGGCCGTAAATGCTCATGTTTCACAATCAGCGATCCAATAGTTGTTGAAACATTGAATTTTGGATCAAAGTGGTGAACAGATCAACCAACTTACCAACTTTTGGACCCACACTGCCATCTCTATAGCCAAGCTGCTACCATGGAAACTGAGTCCACTGGATGGATGGGTCCAGTTCCACAACAGTATTTAGACAAATATCCCAACTCCTACAAAATGAGGTTCCTATAAAACTAAACTTCACTTTCAATTATGTTTCCAGGGAAATTTATTTTTTCCTGATCGAATGGTCACAGTTTTAAAGAGTGAAAAATAAATAGAGAAAATACAGAAAAAATACATAGAAAAAAAAACCCAGCAACACAAACACTACACCTCCAAATATCAAAACGTGTCATTTTCAACATAATTTCATGTTCATCCACCAAATATGCTAAAAACAAAACAAAAGTTTAGGCAACAAAACTGCTTGGTCAGTATCGTGTGTCGATATCGGTTTGAATTAAAATGACGAAGAAACGGAGACAAAACAAAGTTGGTTCACACAGCAAAACCAACCACTCAGATCTCCCCACGCAGACTTCCGTGGACTCGCTGATTTGTGATCTGCAACAAAATGTATGTTCCCCTCGAAGCATATTTCACAATGCCGTGTCGTGTGGGAACATCATTTTTAGGAGACCAGGCTGAATAATCTCTGTCAGTTTGGGTATTAATCTACAGCAGCATTGACAATCTTTTCATCACTCGGAAACGTAAACTGAGTTGAAACTTTTTTTTTAAATATAAGCAACCGGTTGAAGATCCGGAGATAAACATGATTAGCATACTGTTATATCAGCTCATTTTGTTTTCTGCTCAAAACCTTCCAGACACAAAGATGCACAAAACATGTGTTTCCATCCGCGTCTTTGTTTCTGTTTTCGCAAGCAGCATTGCTGGTATCTCTGCTCAGCTCCCCGTAAGCCTGCCGTATTCACATGCCGCCCGACTCTCTGATCCCAAAAAGCTCCTCTGACGTTCCTGTGTGGCTGCATGGTCAGTCATCATGGCAGATAAGAACAAGCACAGTGACATGATCCAGGAATAGTAATATTTACCGTGATAATACTGATAAAGACCGCGGCTTAGTCTCTTTCTTTGCCCTGCAGAACTGAGATATTTACACAGCATTGTAAGTGAAAACCCAATTTGGACGGAGAGATTACTTCTCTCACTTACCTATTGTGTGGGGGTTTTCAAATGATAGATGACTGTGGAGTGATTGTGTCAGTTGTGTGAAAAAATAAGACATTTACAGGAGACATCAGTAAATGGACCTGCATTTATATGCTCTCTACTGAATTTTGGATTTTCTGAAAGTTTCTTTCAGAAAATCTTTCTCTAATATACACTAACATTTATTCCTCTCATTTTCATTACATTGTTTATTCATTTCTTGTCTTTTAATTTGCGTTTAAAATGTATTATCTACCACTTCATCAATAAAAAGCAACTGGACATGTTGGCCTTAATTGGTCATAAATTATGTGGAATTTAGTTAAATTAAAAATGTGTTCCTCATTTGAAATACTTAAGTTATGAACCAAAAACTTCCAACACACTAAGATAAAGAAATTAACAAAAGCTCTAAACTAGCTCCTCTGGAGCGCTGCACTCGCAGTCTCACAGCAGTTTACTCGTGTTTCTCAGCATGGCATTCAAACCGATGTATTTATTTACTTAGCTTGTGCTCAAACCGTTATTTTTCTGTTTTTCTGTTCGATTTTTCTGTTCGATTTCGTTAGATTTATAAAAACTCTCGCAAAGTTGCTACATCACTTTGGTGTCGAACACCCAACTCGTGGTGTGTGTTGTTTTCTCATAACGTAATACCACATCACTAGCTCTGGCTGGTGTGATAGTCATGTGGATGCCTTTCATTTGTGTCTACCACAAAAAAGGATCCTAATTAACTTGTTTTCAACACAAAAATGATGGACAATTGTTGATGCGGTACATGAAACCAATAGACTGCAGATTATTTCACAAACTACTCAGCGCTGGTATCTCAAAGAAATAGACGTTAGAATGATTTACGGCAAATCTAAATAATGTATTACCAAGAGTAGTAATAAACAAAAGATGTCTCATTATTGCCCATTTCAAATGATTAAATAAAACTACCTTGTGTGTGCAGGAGGGTTCCCAGCATGATGACGTGTGACAGCAGGTTCAGCAGCAGAGCGATGGTCCAGTGGTCTACAGTGGCTGTGTCCTTGCCAGGGATATGGTGAAGTGAACGGCTGCTACAACCACTGATGTCTCTCGTCCTCTCCAGCCGCTGTAGTGATTCAACGTGTCGCGTGTTCGCATTCCAGCTCGTCACATGCTGCCACTTGGTCAAAGCCCTCGGCGTCACTTTCTAACGCACCGTGTAACTGTAAGGGCTGGTGGCACAAACACTAAAGATCTGATTATGCTTCCGCGTAGTGATAACGCAACGGCCACGCAGTTGCTTGGAGACCGTGATGGTTCTGCGTTGGGTTTAGGTGTCGAAATGCAATTCAATGCCACACCGGTAGAGGGCGCTATGTTTTTTGTAAAGACTGACTGACTGACCGAGACTCTTGGCGTATATCGTCGTAGCCTCGTTATAGCGTATTTGTTTACTTTCCGGCTTTAAACATCCACTATTTTTCAGAACTTGGGGAACATATTTCTTTGTGCAAAAGCGACAAGGTGCAAACAATAAAACGAGGTGCAAACAATAAAAGTAGCCCTTTAAAAGTTTAAATGGCGGTGTTTATGAGTGGAAACCGGATAGCGGTCTCCAGCGGATGTAGTTAGCAGTCACAGCCAATGCCGCTGCGTTGGTACTGCGTTGGTGTTGCGTTGGTGTTGCGTTGGTGCTGCTTTGGTGTTGCGTCGCCTTGACGCGCGTCTAGGATTTTTGGGAGGTGCACGTCAGGCCCTTGCGTTGGACATAAGGGGGGTCCGCAAGGACGTAAGGGGTCCGCAAGCCCCCTTGAGTTGTGTTGACGCGGAAGCATAACTTGGGCTTAACTCCCAAAATTAACTAAAATGTTGTTCCCACAAAACTAAACTGCACCTTCAATTATGTTCAGAGGGAAACATATTTTCTTGCTAATTACTTGAGTTTGACAAATTATTTTTCAGAAAGTCCAGGGAAGTCGGCATAGGGTTGTTGTGGTGGAAACTCTGTACAACTGCACTGGAAACATATTTGAGGGTGCAGTTTGGTTGTATGGGTACGTACATTTGTAGGTGACAGGGTTGCATACAGAAGACTCATGAGCACAACCCTCCATAGGAGATAAGTCAGAGACAAAAAGTCAATGAGTGCGAGGCAAAAGAACAAAAACACAGTGAAGGCAAGAGAAAGTGATGGAACGCTAGACGAAGGTAATAAGATGAACTGGAAGATTACACAGAGTTTCCATGCAAAGGGAGCAGAGGCTAATGAGTCACAGGTGACACTGATTAAGGGCAGAGCCGACCATACACACTAGCAGAAGAACACAGAGGAAGGGGAGCATCTGAAATGAAATGAAAGGAGAGGTAAGTAACATAATAAAATGGGGAAACCCAAAAACAGATCATTTACACAACCACTTAGTTAGCTTGTGGCTGGGCTTGAGACAAGTCCATGAACTAAATACATTTAAATAATGTGACATGAGTACGGAAGTCACGTCACATACATCATTAATGTAACTTCAAAACAACACATTGGGACACGAACACCGGCCTTCAGGGTGAAAGTCCTGTGTCTGTTTGACCCACCCATATACACGTGTACAATAAGAAACCTGAGAGAGAACTTGGTCCACCAGCCTTTGAACATTTGCAGGGACACCTAGCAGCCCATTTGGCAAGATCTCAAACTTGGAGGGTCCAAAGGGAGTCTTGAAGGCCATCAGAGCCCAAGAGCACTTGCCAGATAAATTTACTTCCCCCAGGTTTAAGGAGATCAATTTGTGGAGTTGGATAAGAATCAAACAGTGAAATAGAGTTCAGGAACCTAAAATCAATAGAAAATCTTATCTCGTCTGTGTGCATTTTGTTTTGAAAGCAAAATCAGTAGTCTGCCTCTCATGACGTCTGAGTAAAAGTTAAGTTTCTCAAAACTCAGCAATTCACTGGCGTTGAAAGTTAATTTACTCTCGATAAAATACGCTGTTTGTCCACAAAATGTCCAGCCCGACACAAAAAGCATTTTCGGATCTGACGCACCTGTCGGTAGAATACTCATCATCATGATTACAGGAACAAACACTTGAGCTTAGGGAACAATCAAGATTTAAAAAAAAATGTTGACTGGTGGTTACAACAGCAGACTTCTTGAGTAAAAGTCCTAGTCGGCAAGTCTGGCGGATTGAAGGCACTCTGTCAGATTTTGAATGTTTACAACTCTCACCCTCCTCCCCAACGACCACTGAGCTCCTTGCCCCCGACTTCGTGCCCTTCGAAATCCCTTGGATCAAGCCACCTTTGAAACGCGGGTCCGATGCTAACTCTGGTTTTATCACGGGCACCGTCGCCAGCTTTCTTTTTTTCCCTTCTTTTCCACCGCTGTTTTCTTTTCCTTGGTTGTTTTGGACCTCCTCGTTTCAGTTTTTAACCTAAGAATTGGAAGCTTGTTGCTTCTTCCCTCCACCTCCCCCCTGTGATAGTGGAACAACCCAAGGGGGGAGGGACTCTGTCTGTGCATGAACACAGCCCTGCGTGCTGATTGGACAGGATGATCCGGGCGCTGTCACTCTTTTGCAAAACAAACAACAGGCTTTACGTGCATGTAGAGGCACGCTATTTTTTCTTTCTAAAACCAGATGATTTGTTGTTGGAGCATAGTGTCAGCTTCAGTGAATATGATCAAGAAAATGTTGCAGACAGGAACTTTAAAGTCCAACTATGGCACTTCAATCCTCCCTGATGTTTTCACCCCTCTTGAGAGGACAGTCTGAAAGTTCCCAGTCATTTTGTAGTCACATCCGACAGTGACGACGCTACATCGCAGCTGCAAGGTGATCAGTAAAACCAATTGCCAAAAGTGGTTTAACAAAAATAGGATTTTCACTGAAGTTTCACTGAAGCCACTGCTTTCTCCACTTGGAACAAGGTACCAAAGAAATAATTATCAGTTGTGATTATTATTATTATTATTATTCAAGTCAATTTTTATTATTCTATAATTAGATTCTGAATAGTAATTTTAATCCCTGTATCCTCTCTCAGCTGGATACTTTCAATTGATTTTTAGTGAGTGAGTCACCAAGCTGGGGATCCCTTCTGTGACCAGCGGACCTGAACTGCTGCATTACATGATGACAAACACACCGTGAGCAGCAGCCCAGAGCCTAATGGCTTCTGAGACGGCTCTCTCTCTCTCGAACAGCAGAATCTTGCAGCCTGCAAGGGGGAGGAGGGGGGAGACGGGGGAGACCTATGAAGTACCTTTCACTGGAACTGAGGCAGTAGTGAAAGCTCTCTCTCTTTCTCTGTCTTTCTCTCTCGCTCTCTCTCACTCCCTCACTCCTTCCCCTCACTCTGCAGAGTGCAGCCGAATAGTAGTAGCCTCATTGCCGTGGAGACGGGCGGATGTTGGTGCTGGTGAGCGCTGCAGACGCAAAAGTGCAAAATCCAGCAGCGACCTGGAAAGTGTGAGTGTGGAGGAGTGGAGTGAAGAGGAGAGGAGAGGCAGACTGTCTCCATCCTACACCCGTCGGGCTTCTCTGCAGCATCCTTCCGCCTCACCATGGACCTCTGGAGTAAAAAAGTCTGGGGAATTATGTCACACGTCACCCTGATACTTTTCAGCTCGTATGGGGCGACAAAAGGAGGTCAGTGCTTTTTTTTCAGATTTGGGGTTGTGGATCTGCTGCAGGTCAAATGTTTGGAAGTGTTTCTCCGGGTGTAGTTGTTGCTGATGTCATACACTTGTTTTTCGCTCTCTTTGTAAAAACTTTTTTTGTGAATGTTGTGACTTAACGAATGCAAATGAGTCTTTTTGAAAGGCATTTCTAACATGCACAATGCTCAATGGGGTGGTGGGCGTCTGTGAAGGAAGCATGCGGGTGCAGACGGTTTCATGCGAAACCTCTCACTCAGCATATTAAACAGTTGCCCTTGAGCAAGGCACTCAAGCCTCACCTGATCCAGTGGAGCTGCACAGGCTGTAGAAGTCCGTGGTTGCACTGTAAAAAATGACTGTGAATGTGAAGCTCTTATTGGAGGAGGTTTTTGTCATTCATTTTTTCATTATTTATTTCTACTCAGAAGGTTAGAAGCTGATTTATGGGATCAAAGTGTTGTTCATTGAGAAGATCACCAGCATTTCATCTCTGCTACAATGTTGTTGACACTTAATTTTATCATCTTATTTTCCCTTATTTTCTCATCGTCTTTTTGTGCTGGGGGTTTTCATTGTATGCGGTTTTAAAAAATATATAACAAAAATAAAATGTAATAAACATCTGAAATACCTGTTCATTTCAGTTGCAATTTTAATAATAAAACCCATCCTAAAAAGCACACATCATCATTTATGGTCCATCATGGGATCCCGATGTGTGGATGGAAATGTCAACAGAGGGATCATCTTACACAGGAGCTGTTTGCAGGCGCCAAACACCGGCAATCCTGCTAACACTGCCAAGCAGGTGTCAAAGGGGAAATCTCTATCCGACACTGTAGAAGAATGTTGTCAGAGTCAACATGTGTCACCGAATAAGATTTATTCAACATCTGAGGAAATTAAATGGCATATGGCGAATCAGTGTGGGCTGACTGGGACAAACAGATAAATGGCTGATATTACCACGTCAGGTTTATATTCCCCATGACAAGCTGCGGGAGAGAGATGGGCTGACATAAAGGGTTTTGAAGTAGTAACATAAAGAAGAAAAAGAGCTTTCTTTTCCATGAAGGAAACCAGAGTGCCTATCACAAACCATAACCAAAATAAAAGAAAATGTGGCTGTCTCTTTCAAATCAATAAGTACTTGAAATCTCTCTTTTTTTGCGTCCTGAGAGCAAACATATAGTATATCATCCACTTTATAATCTCTGATGCCCAGACCTCTCTCCACATTTTATTTGACTTTGTGTTAGTGCTGAGCTGGTGCCACAGGCAAGGTCTGACTCCAGCTATTTATCAGAGTGAACAAAGGAGGTAAAACAGTTGTGAGAGGGCAGATGTTTCTGTTTCTGCAGCTTGCTTTTTTTTTTAGGGCACAGAATGTTGACCCAGGACCTATTTAGGGGAGTCTCTGACAGAAACCTACCTACCTACTAGTATTAGAACTTGACATTGAACACACATACAAATATTCCCCCCCAAGACTGAACTCTCTCTCTCGGAGGTTGAACATTTCCTCCTCAATACGATGGAGAAATATAGTTGGAGCACCCAGCTCAACAGGACATTTAATACATACAGTATTGCTGTGAATGCTGTGATTGTTTGTCGTGTTGGATTCATGGTGATAAGCAGTACATTGTTGACTGTTAACCCAACACTTACTCCATTCATGAGTCATCTATTTCAAGTGTATTCTCATAGGACCTGAGAGATGTAAGCATCTCATCTACCCAATCAGGTTAGGACCAGAGGTGCTTCACGAACATTACAGTCTGCACATCATTAACTAGCATTAGCATATATTAACATCAGACATGGTTACTGTTTGGCTACAGTTATGCTGCAAACCACCACCATACGTTTATATAGCACTCTTTGGTCCTTGATAGGACCTATAAGTCATTTGACTGCATTTTGTGTCAAGGGAGACATTAAATTCACCCGTTTTAACTGTAAAGGGCTCAATACCCCCATAAAATGCGGCAACCTTTTACATCATCTCCACCACCTGGGTGCTCATGTATTACTTTTTCTTTCCAAGAGTCGGCCCGACTTATCATCCTGCTGCATAAATCTGTACTCTTTGTACATTCAAATGGTATTTCTGATCATAATGGCAGAGTCATAGTAGTTAATGGTCAGATTTATAATACCCCAATGTTTATGCTCCTAATTGCGATGGTGATGCCTTTTTTAAATTACTTTTCTTCACACTTCCTGATATGTCTTAACATGAATTAATATTAGGAGACTTTAACTGCTGGTTTAATAATCCATTGTTGTCTGAGTGCCATCGTGTTGGGCAACAGAGTTTGGGTATATTAGATCTTTGTATTATCATTTATTGTACAAACTTAAAAGTATTTAAGAATCATCACCAGTTAATTTAGCACGATGATACAGCGCCAGAATGCATCTTGTGGGATGATGCAGTAGATGATTTGGCAACCAATTATTAGCACATCTTGTGATTACTTTTGCATTCTTTGTATACCAAATAAGAAAATTACATGACATTTTAGAAATAGGGTTTTTGTAGGGCTAAAATAAAAGAATACAAATAAATCAAGTAATAAATTCTAAACTTTGGCTGATAACAAGCAATTACATTAGAGACAAGTATACAAGAAAAGCAGAGTTGACACTCAGTCATCATTTCGAGAGGGCAAGCTTTAATCTAAAAATTGTAGAGATATTAAGTTAAGTATTAAGTTACTTTCTTTAAACTATTCTAACTTATTTATTTTTTCCCTATTCGATATATATCAATTCCATCCTACTCAAGAAAGCCCATCGCATTCCTTACCTTTTTTTCCGCGCATTAGTAAACCATTACATTAAAGTCAGAATAAACAACACATTTCAGTTCCACCTTTCATGGTTTAGTATTAAGCACTTGGGTTATTTTATCCTTGAGCAATTGGAATACATTGTCTGTGGACAAAACAAATGTTGTAAACAAATGTTCAATACTTAGATTATTACCTCCGGGCTGGCTTTCATTCCATCGTGTTCAAAGACCATTTCTGAAATACCACTAAAGTTTTCATTGGTTCTTAGCGGAGGTTGAGCATGTACATTTCTAAAAAAAATAAAGGGAACATTAGAACATAATGTAACTGCAAGTCAATCATATTTCTGAGATATCAGCCTGTCCAATTAGGAAGCAGCACTGATTGGGAATCAATTTCACCTGCTGTTGTGCAAATGGAACCAACCACAGGTGGAAATGAGTGGCAATTAGCAAAACATAGGTGCCCAACTCCGGTCCTGGAGAGCCACTGTCCTGCATGTATAGGTTTCTCCCTGCCAAAACTTCCTACAACTAAATGAGGACAAAACTGAGATAATTGTTTTTGGTGCTAAAAAAGAAAGGTTTAAAGTAATTCAACACCTTCACTCTCTGTCCCTGAAAACCTCAACCAAAGCCAGAAATCTTGGGGTTATTATGGATTCTGATTTACATTTCGACAGTCACGTTAAATCAGTAACAAAATCAGCCTACTATCACCTAAAAAACGTAGCAAGACTTAGAGGGCTCATGTCAGCCCAAGACTTAGAAAAACTTGTACATGCCTTTATTACTAGTAGGCTAGACTACTGTAATGGTCTCCTTGCAGGTCTTCCGAAAAAAACTGTCAGGCAGCTACAGCTTGTTCAGAACGCTGCTGCTAGAGTTCTTACAAAGACCAAAACATGTGAGCACATTACACCAATTCTTAAATCCTTACATTGGCTCCCTGTATGTCAGAGGATTGATTTCAAAATCCTCCTGCTCACATATACAATCACTACATGGTCTAGGACCGAAGTATATCACTGATATGCTCCCACTACATAAGCCTTCTAGACCACTAAGATCTTCTGAGACCAATCTGTTAGTGATTCCCAGAGTAAACAACAATCACGGGAGAGCATCATTTAGTCACTATGCAACAAATGGCTGGAATAAACTTCCTGAAGATGTAAGACTTGCCCCAACTCTGACCACTTTTAAAACTAGACTGAAAACTTTTATGTTCACCATAGCTTTCTGCTAAATCTTTTAATGTCTGCACTGTTTTTAATTATTGCAAATGTGTTTTTATTCTATTTTCTTTCTGTAATGCATTTTTAAAATTTTTATTATTTTCTTTTTAATTGTTCTATTTTTCTTTTCTTTTTTTCTTCTCACTTTGTTTTATGATGTGAAGCACTTTGAGTCTGCCTTGTGTATGAAATGTGCTATACAAATAAAGTTGCCTTGCCTTGCCTTGCCTTGCTCTAACACACTTGATTCAAACGATTTTCAAACCTGTGACAAGCTTCAGTTGCTTGATAACTAACACATCATTAGAATCAGGTGTGTAAGAGCAGGGAGAAACCTGAAACATGCAGGATAGTGGCGCTCCAGGATCGGACTTGGGCACGCCTGCTATAAAGGAATGGTTCTGCAGGTGGTGACCACAGACCATTTCTCTGTTCTCTGCCTTTCTGGCAGATTTTTTTCTTTTTTGAATTTTAGCAGTGTTTGCACCACTAGATATAGCATGAGGCGGTTTGTCCAACCCACAGAAGTTGCCCAGTTAGTGCAACTCATCCAGGATGGCACATCAATGCACACTGTGGCAAGAAGGTTTGCTGTGTCCCCCAGCACAGTGTCAAGAGCATGGAGGAGAGTCCAGGAGACAGGCCAGTACACCAGGAGACGTGGAGGGGGCGAAGAAGGACAACAACCCAACAGCAGGACCGATATCTGCTCCTTTGTGCACGGAGGAACAGAAGGAGCACTGCCAGAGCCCTACAAAATGACCTTCAGCAGGCCACTGATGTTCAAGTTCCAACTCAAATGGTCCAAAATCAACTCCATGAGGGTGGTTTGAGGACCCGATGTCCACAAATCTGGCCTGTGCTTACAACCCAACACCGTGCAATGCGATTGGCATTTGCTAGAGATCACAGAGATTGGCTGATTTGCCAATGGTGCCCTGTGCTCTTCATGGATGAGAGCAGGTTCACCCTGAGCACATGTGACCAACGTGACAGGGTCTGGCGACGCCGTGGAGAACGTTCTGCTGCCTGCAACATCCTCCAGCATGGCTGGTTTGGCGGTGGGTCAGTGATGGTCTGGGGAGGCATTTCTTTGGAAGGTCGCACAGCCCTCCACGTGCTTGCCGGAGGTACCCTGACTGCCATTAGGTACCGGGATGAGATCCTCAGACCCATTGTGAGACCATATGCTGGTGGAGTGCTGGTGCTAGGCCTCATGTGGCTGGAGTGTGTCAGCACTTCCTGCATGATTAAGGCATTGATGTTATGTACTGGCCTGCCTGTTCCCCAGACCTGAATCCTATTGAGCACATCTGGGACATCATGTCTCGTTCCATCCACCAACGCCATGTCGCACCACAGACTGTCCAGGAGTTGACTGCTGCTCTGGTCCAGGTCTGGGAGGAGATCCCTCAGGAGACCATCCATTGTCTCATCAGGAGCATGCCCAGGCGTTGTAGGGAGTGCATACAGGCATGTGGAGGCCACACACACTACTGAGGATCATTTTGACATGTCTTTAAAAATCTCCACAAAAGTTGAGTTAACAAGACACAGGCTCAGGATTGCTGATCCGTCATCAGACATTATGGCACCATGTTTCACTTCAGTGTTATAGGCCATCACACTTGAACATTGTGTTTTTGTGTAACACAAAGTGCAATGAGGCAGAACCTACTACAAGGTTCAGATTTGTTTAAACTTATAATAAAATAATATTGCTAACATTATAATTAAGTTATTATTATAACTTATTATCTCACTAAACTATATATGGCATACCCACAACGTTGTGTTCACTTGTCAGCCTGGTATTGCATTTAAAGCTGCAGCTCAATTAATGTAAACCCCAAACAAAAATATCTTGAAAAGCAACTAAAATGTACTAATTAAAGTAAAGTAAATTAAAGGTTCACTTTTCACTGTCAAACAGACCGGCCACACAGCCGTTACTGACCAAACCTCAATCGTTCCAGTCCACAACTCATTTAACCTTTTGCCGTGTTAAAGTAACACATGTTCAGTGTCACTTAACGTGAGTTAATTGGGATACTTATATAAAACAAAACAAACAAAAACACTGATTTGAAGAAAATGTTAGCTTGCTAATAATGCTGTTGCTAAATTAGCTTGATTTTCCCCTGAAGTATAGTGCTTCGAAAAAACAACTTCCTTCAAGTTATTCTTCGATATACTTACAGTTAGCAGATGTAAATGAAACAAAGCAGAAATACTTACTTCGACAATATTCAGCAAAAACTCTCAAAACAAGTCTGGGCAAGTTCAGGGGTGTCCTTATCTCTCAAACAATGCATAGGGGAACAATGCACGTGACTACACCTATTGTTAACTTCACTCAGATCTATTTATTTACAATGAATATATAAGTTAAGAACATTTTGTAATTTTTTTAGTGTAACCAAATTCTTAAAATAATTTAATTGTGAATTTACTAAAACATGTTCATGTAACAAACGTAATCTGAAATTCTAAAAAAAACAAAAACTTATTTTAAGAGTTATCCACCAACCCTATGAATAACCCTGGTGTGTTTGGAGGGATTCCTGAAATTTGAATTTATGCCACGAGGCAGAACTTTCAGACTTGGCAAAGCAATTGTAGAGTGATTAGGTTGATCCACGACACTTACTGAGAAAAACCTTGCATAAAGTATACCTTTAGATAATGTTTCTGAGTGGTAGACAGAGAGCTTAAAGGCTAATTGGATGTGGATGGGAATGTCTGTAACCTTTCACTGCAGGTCTGAAGTAGAAACAGTTACTGCAACTCATTTATTGAAAACGTTTCCTGCAGCTATGCCTCGCATGATGACACAAACCTGAATAACACAATTCAGATTATAATTATCCTTATTTATTTATCAGCAACAGTAGAACTATTTTGCATCTGTTGGGAGGTGCTTCATTCTTTCATATACAGTAATACATTGATAACTCTGAGCAGGTCACCGACTGAATCAACTGAAGAAAGTTGATATTTTAATTCTAGTTTAGATGCATGAACTTTACCATTTGTAGGTATTTGTTAGAGAAAAACTAAACATTTCTACTTCCGTTGAATTTGTGTTTGCAATATGTGAGTCATTTTCTCCTGATATACCAAAGCAGAGGTTCAATCAGCGGCTGTGATTGTCTCCAGGTCATAGACGTGCACAGACATTTTGAGGGACACTTGCTCTGACATAAAAAAAAAGTCTTGTGAAGCAGCAAAAGCACAAAATCAAAATCAAGTTGTTTTTTAGCTGGTGCAATTTGGTGCATTCTGGCAATGAATTTTATCCCTGGCAAAGGCACTAATTCATGAAAAGCATGAAAAAAAAAACATTTTGCCTCCTATTTTTGAGTCCTATTTCCATTCATACTGAACAAAAAAAAAGTATTTAAAATTCAGCCTGGCCTTGTGCACAACCTTCGCTTTGGGTGCATTCTGTGAGTGAAGCGTTGCAGTTTAGCTGTGGGATTTGTCTGAAATCTCCAAGCTCAGAAAATAAATGACATGTTGCATGAAGATGCTCTTTAATGAAGTCACGGCTGTTGAACAGCGGAGTAGAGTGAGCTGAGCTGAGAACAGCAATTCTGAGCGGAGCAGGTGGAGTAAGGCGATGTATGCTCTATATGTGCAAACATCTGTTTAAGTGAACCGTGGGTGTGCAGAATCTTTCTATTTGGACTGCCTCCCATTCTGTAGTCTTTTAAAAGAAAAATCTTAGTTTTTCCTCCAACTGCAGCCTTCCTCTTAAACACATGCACCGTTTGCTCTTCAAAAAGCTATACAATCTTCCACGCAAAACTGGCCCACAAACAGATTGTGCGAAGCGAGTAATTCCAGCCAAATGCGCAACCACTTATCTCCTCCAATTATCTTCACAATGCTCCCTCAAATGCATGAGCAATAAGGAGAAGCAATTCTCAATGCCGACGTACAGAGTGCTTCTGACGAGGCTGTGTCTGATAGAGGAAACTCGCTTAAAACCCTCGAACGGGGCGTACGACACCTCTCTCTCTCTCTCTCTCTCTCTTTGTATCTCTCTCGTGTGGCTGCCCAAGTCCACCGTGGGGATTGTATCTCCTGTCTCAGCTGATTTGGAGTCAGTGGAGTGTGTGTTATAATCGCAGTCTAATGACGGAATATGCGGCTGCACCGCTCACCTGTGTGTCTGTGCGTGTTTGTGTGTGTGCGTCCTGAGATAAGGAAATCACCACGTGTGAACATGATGAAAGGAGTGTAAGAGAATACTGTGTTTGTGTGTGTGTGTGCACATAATGGCCATAAACGTGGTTCTTGTACTTGTGTGTGCACATGTAGTGTTCAGATAACGAATGACTCACCAGTCACAGTCACAAGTCTCCGAGGAGAGAGGTCCTAGAGTTAAAACTAACGTGTCAGTCGGTGCTGCATCCAGAGAGAGAAGAGGCGGAGGAAGTGGTGTCTTCTGTCATTTCAGAGTCGGCTGCTTCGTCCCACAGCTGTTTAGAGCTGGGGATTGTCGGCTGATGATGGATGCTGAGTTGGACTGTATGTGTTTGCTTGTTCAACCCTCTGATTTAATATTAAAACTATCGTTTACCTTTTTTTCTTTTTTGACGTAACAACAACGTGACGTCACGTTGTTGTTACGTTGTTGTTACGTCACGTTGTTGTTACGCCACGTTGCGTTGTTACGCCACGTTGCGTTGTTAAGTCACGTTGCGTTGTTAAGTCACGTTGCGTTGTTAAGTCACGTTGCGTTGCGTTGTTAGGCTGTTACGTCAGTTGTTATGTCATGTTGTTACGTCACGTTGTTACTTTACATTGTATGGTTACGTTGTTAGGTAACGTTGTTTTGCCAATGATCTTGATTTGATCCCTCTGATGGTGTCTGTC
This sequence comes from Chelidonichthys spinosus, assembly GCA_029853015.1. Lineage (NCBI taxonomy): Eukaryota > Metazoa > Chordata > Actinopteri > Perciformes > Triglidae > Chelidonichthys > Chelidonichthys spinosus. Next base: position 7,937,653 of record CM056832.1, on the reverse strand, counting down.
ATAGAACTATCAGAGCATTTAACTCCAGTCCAGAACTCGTGCTCGTGGTCACATTGCAGGTTGTCAAATAGTCACAAAATGAAAATCTACTGATTCAAGTACATGACTTTCTTGACTTACATATATTTTTTTATTCAGTCGGGACGACATTACCCTAAAAAAAGGCTCTAGAAAAAATAGGTTGTAAGAACATTATGGTTTGGTTTAAATAACTACATACAGTTAGGTTAAGGGGAAAAAAACCTCTCAGTTAATTTCGGATAACTGTCATGAATGCGTCACTTCTCAACAACACTTCAAAACCTGTTGTGTTGAACACTGGTCTCCTGGTCTCGCTTCTTACCACCTAACTTTCAATAACCATTGCTTGTTCTTCTACCTCACTTCCTCAGACCAATGCAAAGCTGTTAACCATTCAATGCCATTTTTCCTGGCGACTATACCGATGATGCAGGTTTGGTTCATCAGACTTTGTTGCCTATATGTTGCCAGTGAATACAATCAAATTAGTGTGTTGTGCAAAAACAAAAAAAAAAAGAAAAGCCCACTGCTGTTTATGATTCATGAGAAGCTGCAGTTTTTTTTTCTATGGCCGAGAGGAGAAAAGTGAGAGTAAGCTGAGGAAAAGCCCCCTCTCATATTTCCTCTTTAGTGTCATTTATGAAAATGTGTGTTCAGAGAACTGGAGCCATGAATGCGATCTGATGAAGTCAAGGCTACATTACGGTGGCGACGGCGGCGGCCATTGGGGTAAACCTGTAACCGTCAGTCAGGAATCTAGATTTATGAACCCGGGGACAGGAAGCTGAGTGATAAAGCTGAGGCCTGCAGTCTATCCATCTGAATTTGTCATCCATTGATATGTGCTGAAGGCCGGTCCCACTGGAGCCCTGGCAACCTAAACACACACTCATTCATCACATGGCCCTGCCGTCCCCTCAGATGACTTGGTCCAAGAGGCTGTCAAACTGATCCCGAGCTCCTTGACTGTAGCTCCGTGCCAGCCACAGTCTTGTCGTTGAAAGTCCGCTGACCGTAATTACTCTCTCAATATTTAGCAATATACCACCAGCTCTGGCAGTTGCATTATGTGTATAATTCATGTGTCCACCACCAAAAAGGACAAAGGGCAAAAATAGACATTTCTTCTCCTAGCACACACAACCAAAAATAGGATTTTGTGACTATTTCACAACTTGTTGTGAGACTGGGTTGAATAAAAACAACCCTGACTCTAGTCAGCTTTAAGGATTCAAACCCTCATGATGGAAATACTCTCCTGTATACTCTTTGGAGCTGAACAACACGCTCCGTTCATTCTCCTCCTTACACCCGCGAAACTTCGCCAAAACATAAAACGGCACCTCTCTCTGACGTCGCACATGCGCCCCACTCTTACATGCGTTCCCCCTTACAGTAGAGAATGTCCCCATCTCTAAGTACACATGTAAATGAAACACACAAGGAAAAAAAAACATGTGCATTTAAAACACAACACATGTATACAGCCAAACAGGCCGTGAGGCGATTATTCAATAAACACAACTGTTACGGGTAAAGGGCCTACCTAACCCACACAATAGCACAAACACACACACAAAAATAATAACCTACATGCGCCCCCCTTTAACATTTACATTTAGGTCATTTAGCAGACGCTTTTGTCCAAAGCGACTTACAATAAGTACATTTGTCAAAAGAAGGAAACAAGGAAACCACAACGAATCATTGCCGATAAAGTAAGAGCTAAAAGTAGAACAAGTGTTAGGTCCTCATCTGAGTAAACTAGTAGTTCACGAGCAACAGTGCTACGATCAGAATGCTATAGGTAAGGTTTTTTTTTTTTGGGGGGGGGGGGGGGGGGGGGGGGTCATGCTAGTCGAGGTGAAGTCTGAACAGGTGAGTCTTGAGCCTTTTTCGGAAAATCGCAAATGACTCAGCTGTCCTGACATTGGTCGGGAGTTCGTTCCACCACTGAGGCGCCAGAACAGAGAAGAGTCTGGACTTTGCTGAGCGACATTTGCTTGATTTCAGCGATGGTGGTACCAGCCGGCCAGCTGAAGTAGAGGAGCGAAGTGCTCGCTTCAGGGCATGAGGTTTGACCAGTGTTTGAAGGTAGATGGGTGCCGTTCCATTGATGGCCCTGAAGGCCAGTGTCATCGTCTTAAATTGGATGCGTGCTGCTACAGGGAGCCAGTGGAGGTCACGGAGGAGGGGGGTCACATGGGAGAATTTGGGTAGATTGAAGATAAGACGTGCTGCAGCTTTCTGGATACGGTGCAATGGTTTAATCGCAGAGGCTGGGAGTCCGGCCAGGAGAGAGTTGCAGTAGTCAAGGCGGGAGATGACCAATGCTTGGACCAAGAGTTGCATTGCGTCCTTTGTGAGGAGGGTCCGAATCCTGCGGATATTGTAGAGGGCGAATGTGCAGGATCGGGCCACAGCAGTGATGTTGGGGGTGCAGGATAGTTGGTCATCGAGGATTACACCCAGGTTCCTCGCAGTTGACGACGGCAATACTGTGATGCCCTCGACAGTGACCGACAGGTCCATGCGAGGGCAGTCTTTCCCTGGGATGAAGAGGAGTTCGGTTTTGTTCAGGTTGAGCTTGAGGTGATGTGCAGTTGTCCAGACAGAGATGTCAGCCAGACAGTCCGAGATGCGAGTTGCAATGTGGGTGTCAGAGGACGGGGGAAAAGAGAGGAACAGCTGGGTGTCATCTGTGTAGCAATGGTAGGAGAATCCATGCAATGTGATAACAGAACCTAGTGATCTGGTGTATAGTGAGAACAGAAGCGGTCCTAATACTGAGCCTTGAGGGACACCCGTGTCCAGAGAACAGGGTTTGGACATAGAGCCATTCCATGTGACCTGAAAGGTGCGATTTGTCAGGTATGATGTAAACCAGGCGAGAGCAGAGTTGGATATGCCAAGTTCAGCCAGAGCGGAGAGGAGGATTTGGTGGTTGACTGTGTCGAACGCAGCAGATAGGTCGAGGAGAACGAGAACGGAGGAGTGGGACGAGGCTCTGGCGTCTCGCAGGGACTCGGCCACTGTGAGGAGGGCCGTCTCAGTGGAGTGAGCAGTCCTGAATCCTGATTGATTAGGGTCTAGGAGGTTGTTCAGCGAGAGATAGGATGACAGTTGGTTGTAGGCGGCACGTTCCAAAGTTTTAGAGAGGAATGAAAGAAGAGATACAGGTCTGTAGCTTTGGATGTCAGTAGCGTCTAGGGTGGGTTTTTTAAGGAGAGGTTTCACAGTAGCTGTCTTAAAATCCACTGGAATGACACCTGAGGTGAGGGAGGAGTTGATCAGGGTGGTGAGGAATGGCAAGATGTCGTGTGAAACGTCTTGGAGAAGAGAGGAGGGGATTGGGTCGAGGGAGCAGGTGGTGGCACGGTTAGATGTAACAAGTGAGTGAACATCTTCGGAGGTGAGGGGGGTAAAGCTGGTAAGACCATCCGAGTTGAGGGTTGGGGGAGATGTCTTCTCGGAGGGAATAGGCGTAAATGAAGAGCTGATGTCATTTACTTTCTTGGTAAAGTAAGTAGCAAAGTCATCGGCAGTAAGGAAGGAAGGGGGCGGAGGGGTAGGAGGGGAGAGGAGGGAGGAGAACACGGAGAAGAGTTTCCTGGGGTTGGAGGCGGAAGAGTTGATCTTTGCCAGGTAGAAGGCAGATTTAGCTGCCGAAACAGTTGAGGTGAAGTCAGAGAGGAGGCGGTGGTAATGAGCAAGGTCCTCGTGCTGGCCCGATTTCTTCCATTTTCTCTCTGACGCTCTCAACAATGATCTGTTGGTTCGCAGAGGTTCAGACAGCCAGGGAGGGGGGGGGGGGGAATGATCGCGCAGGTCGTGAGATAGGGGGACAGAGAGTGTCCAAAGAAGAGGAGAGTGAGGACATCAGGACGGAGGAGGCTTCCTCAGTAGGTATTAGGGAGAACTGTTCTGAGGATGGTAGCGAGGAGATAACAGTTGAAGAGAGAGCGGAGGGAGTGAGGGATTTCAGGTTGCGGCGGCTGGTGACCATTCGAGGCGTAGAGGGAAGGGATGTGGTGGGCTCCATGGGGATGGAGAAAGTCACAAAGTGGTGGTCGGACACGGTGAGGGGGGTAACAGAGAGTGCCGAGATGCCACAGGATCTTGTGAAGACAAGGTCAAGTTGGTTCCCGGCGCGGTGAGTTGGTGGAGAGGGGGAGAGCGTAAGGTCAGATGCGGAAAAGGAGTCGATGAATTCAGATGAGTGCAGCTTTCCCGAGTGGATGTTGAAGTCACCGAGGACGACGAGTGGCGTGCCATCATCAGGGGAGCAGCTCAGGAGGGCATCCATGTCATCCAAAAAGTCACCGAGAGGACCGGGTGGGCGATAGATCACTATGATGTTGAGTTTGAAAGGAAGGGTGACAGCGACGGCGTGGAATTCAAGTGTAGATCGGGGTAGGTGGCCTAGAGGAAGGACCTGGTAGGACCATCTGGGTGAGATGAGGAGCCCAGTTCCTCCTCCCAGCCCTGTTCGTCTTGGGGAGTGTGAAAACGAGTAGGCAGTTGATAGGGCGGCTGGAGTGGCAGTGTTTTCCGGGGTGATCCAGGTCTCTGTGAGGGCCAGGAAGTGGAGAGACTGCAGGGAGGCATAGGCTGAAATGGTGTCCGCCTTCTTGACTGCAGACTGGCAGTTCCATAGCCCCCCTAGTACTTCAAGTTCCTTACCGGTGGAGAGTGGTGGGTAGCAGAGATTGGATGAGTTACAGCCTCGAGTGAAGGGTCTTCGGTGAAATCTTCTCCAGTGCGATGTCCTCACTGGGATAAGACACATGGCTGCGAGGGGGGGTAAGATGTTATGCCTACCTCGGTGGACTTCCTCGATGGACTCCCACAGATAGACTCCCTGTGTCTTCGTTCAGATGGCCAGACGCTGCAGCTGACGCTGTAGTGGCAGCCTTTTAAGTGCTCAGTTTACCGTAAGTACTGTGTGTGACCCCTCCCTCTAATCAAGTCTATTCACTACACCTGAGATGGCTCAAACTTAGTTGATTACTCACTTAACATATGCAGTTTCACGACGATTTCAACAACAACAACAAGCTATCAGCACACAACTAATGTAGCACTAGCTTTTACTCACACAATGCCTGAACCCAAATCTACAATTAGTTTCTGACTTACCAACAACAGACAAAGCAGCTTCCTTCCTTGCTCCAGACAAAATGTGGTTTAAAACACAGGGAGTCAGTAAACATGTAGGCATGTACGAAATGTACAAAACATTCCCTCCATTACATAGTCCCTACAGCGAGCAGGGGTCGTGATGACCTACCAACCCGAGAGAACCTCGGCGGGGCAACTGCCTGGTCAGGGCCACCACCAGCACCTAAGCCAGTGCCACAACCGCAGTCCATGTCCTCGTCAACGAGGGACAGAGCAGTTGGCGGGGAAGGGGCGAGGAGGTTTCTAGACGGGCCCTCCAAGGGAAAAGCCACAGGCAGATTGTAGCGCAGCAGCCTGTCATAGTGGAAGGTCTGAAGAGGGGGCTCCTCCCCAAATGGGCTACTAATCTGATAGGTGACTCCAACCTCATCATCCCTATCCATTCGCCGTTGCAACAGTATGGTCCTTTCCAGTGGGGAAGGTCCATACTGGTCCCCAACCTCATATGGTTCGTGCCTCAACCTGGTATCATAGAAAGTCTTTTGCCTTCTGCTTGCTGCAATGTTGTTTTCCTTTGTCTGCCTAAAAGCAGTGTCCAAGCGCTTGAGGAGAGAACTAGAAAAGTCCTCCAGTGACCCATCTACCGGCCTGCCTTGCAACAGCGGGCCCAGCATCATATCCACCGGTGACCGAGCCTCCCTGCCGTGGGTGAGGAAGTAAGGCGGGAACCCAGTGCTGGAGTGTACACTGGTGTTGTATGCAAAAGCAACCTGCAACAGAAAAGAGTCCCATTCTCCCTTACATGACAAGAGCGTTTTAGCCAGCTGGTCAATAAGTGTTCTATTAAATCTTTCTACCACACCATCAGATTGTATGGAGTGGTATGAGTTTTCTTCACACCCAGCAGCCTGCACAAATGTTTCACCATATATGATTCAAACTGCCTCCCCATATCTGTGTGCAGTGTTTCCATCACAATGTTCCAAAATGTAGTTCTGAAAGAGACACTCAGCCACTGTGGTGGCTTTCTGATCAGCGATGGCATCAAGATTGACGAACTTAGTGAAATAGTCCTCAACAACCAAAACATACCGTTTGCCTTTAGAGGTGACCAGCAACTCAAGATAGGTGTGGAAAGGTCTCTCCGCCTGTGAAGTCCTCATAGGAGCATGATGTCGAAGAACTGGGGAGGTGGGAGTCTCTATGGCACACACAGTGCTGGGGTCATTGTCCATGACTGTTTGGGTACCTTTGTGCACAAGAGTGTGGTTAGCATCAGGGAATCATTGTCCGTTAGCTCTGCACTGAGGTCGGGTCTGCGTGAAAGAGCATCTACGTTAGTGTGTTGGCTCCCACACTTACGCGCGCACGATTACCCAGTCGTAAGGGTCCAGTTCCAGGGCCCAGCGGCTGCAACAGCCCGTTCTGTCGTTATCAGTGGGAAGCCGCCGAAGGCCCAACAACGGCCGGTGATCTGTAACAATGGTGAATGGGCGAAGACCCAAATAGTGCCTGAAATGACGAACAGCCCACACTATCGCCCACAGCTCCCTGTCATACGTAGACCATCGTCGTTCAGCTGCCGTGAGGGAGTGACTAGCATAAGCCACCACTTTCTCCAGACCGTCAGCATCTTGTGCCAACTGTGCCCCCACAGCTACCTGGGAAGCGTCTGTGTATGAAATGGTGAGTAAAGTCTGGGTGCCTAATTATGGGTTCAGCACAGAGAGCGTCCCGCAGGAACTCAAACACCTCTGGCAATCTGCAGTCCACTGAAACGGGACATCCTTTCCCGTAAGGTGACTGAGGGGGGCGGCTCGCTGGGCAAAACTCCTCACAAACCTCCTGTAGTAGGAACAGAGCCCAGGAAGGCACACACCTCTGTAGCGGACCTTAGCACAGGCCATGACTTCACCTTCTCTGTGTTTTTGGGTCAGGGCGAAGCCCCTCAGCACAGGTGACATGCCCAAGGCAGACCACATGATCTCAGGCCAGGTGGCACTTCCTGGCGTTCAGCCGCAGCTCAGCAGCTCCAATCCGAGTGAAGACCTCCCCCAGAGCAGAGAGATGCTCCTCAAACGACCTGCTGTATATCAATATGTCGTCAAGATACACCATGCAGATGTGCCATGGCAGCCCCTTTAACACCAGCTCCATAACCCACTGGAATGTAGCTGGTGCATTTGTGAGCCCCATGGGCATGGATCTGAACTGGTAGAGTGAAGGCGGTCTTTTCACAGTCCTTCTGTGCCACTTCCACCTGCCAGTAGCCGTCTGAGAAGTCCAGGATGCTGAACCAGGTGGCTCCTGCTAGGGCGTCAAGCGTATCATCGACACGCGGCAGTGGGTGGGAATCTTTTATTGTCACAGCATTGAGGCCCCTATAATCAACGCAAAATTGCCAAGTATTATTCTTCTTCCTGACAAGAACCACAGGAAAGGACCAAGGGCTCCAGCTCTCCTCGATGACGCCATCCTCCAAAAGGTGCTGAACCTGCCTGTTTATTTCCCTCCGCTTGTCAGGGGAAGTGTGGTAGGCCCGGTGCTTTATTGGGGGGTATTTACCCGTTTGAATGTGGTGTTTAATCAGGTTGGGGCTGCCCGTCTCACCCCGTGCAGGGCCAAACACCCCCTGATGTTTCCCCAGCAAGGCCTGCAGCTGCTGTCTCTGATCGTCAGACAGCGGACAATTAGCTACATCAGGTGCATTCCCCTGTTGAATATCAAAACTGTCTGCAGGGGTGAGTATGTCACAGTCATTGACATGGTGAAATATCCCCAGGTGAGACCCAGGACGCAGTTTCAGTTCCTTGTCAGTCGGGTTGAGTAGCTGTGCCACAGTGCATCCATTTTTCACTGGCGCTACTGTGCGTGCGACCACCAGTCCCATGTTGTCACGCACCTCAGGCTCTTAATAGCCAAGGTAAGAGTCAATAGTTGGTCCAGCAACACGGGGGGGGGAGCACCTGACAGGGACAATCATTTCACTCAAAGGTGGAACAGTAGCATAAGTAGGCATAGAAATGTTACAACATTTAGGAATAAAGTCTGTAGCCTGCAAGAGAGGAATGTTAATGTCCCCAATGCTAAGAAGACCACGACCCACATCCATAATTGCATGAGTCTGCCCCATGAAATCAAAACCCTGCAAAATAGCCTGTGTAGCCCCCGCACAACATGCACAGTTTGTTCATAAGACCTGCCCCCCAGCTTTATTGGGATGGCCACAGTACCCAAGGTGTCCAGTAACTGTCCATTCACTGTACGGGCATACATGTACTGTGTATTCAACACACACTTACGTAAAGCTGGGATGGACATCCTTAACTCCTCAGAAATCAAAGAAACATTAGAGGCAGAGTCAATTAACACAGTCACATCAACTCTCTCTACCAGTCCCTTAACATAGGCCGTCGACTCAGACTCACCCACCGAACAGGAGTCCACCGTGGGGTCTGGAGTCGCTGCCGCAAAGTTGTCATTGGGATCCTGTGGTGGCGACACTGGCATCCGGGTCTCGATGCCAGCTACTGGAGGCTTCCCTGCTCTTCTCCGTGTGGGGATGGAGATGGTGACCGTCGCCAGGGTATAGAAACCTCACTCCCCGCCGCGGCTGACGTTCCTCTGCGAAGCAGGCGCGACGAGAAGCCAGCAGTGGTGTCTCGGGTCCCCCGCTCTAGTGGAGACCATCCCCTGTCACCGTATCCTCCCTGAAGCCTGTGCTGTGGAGACCAGCCTCTTGTGCTGTCGTCCGTCCGGTAGTCCCTGGAGTTGGATCTGCATCCAAACCCGCCACAAGCGCATTGACAGGCACGCCACTGCTCTCTGCGCTCCCCCGGGCTATGCTGACGAGCCCCAGGAAAAGGGGAGCCACACACAGTCCCACAGGTACGTGCTCTCAAATCCCTCACCTCCGTTTGCAAATTGTCCCATCTTAGAGGTGAGCAGTTCCATAGCATGAACAAGCTTCTCTGTGGCGTTAGCATTACAGTCCAACACACTTGGCGGTGCCGGATTGAGAGCGGCCACAACAGCAGGATGTGGGTTGGAGTAAGGCAATCCAGGTGTGCTTGCCCTCAGAGCCTGCCTGGCACGTTGACAACGGCCTGCTATAGTCAAGGCCTCCTCCACATCTGTTGCCCCCTGTTCATGGCACTTAGCTTGGAGGGCAGGGTCGAGCCCAGCAAGAAAACGTCTAAAAGTCTCTCCATTCTTGGCAGCTCTGTCATAGTCAGGAAAAGCCTCTGCCACGAGCATGGAGACGTCGGCTGCATAGACCTCCAAACTCTCATTCGGCTGACAGGGCCGCGTAGAGATGCACGGCTGGAAATACTGTAGGAACCGCTTTTGTCCAAAGGCGTCCTTTAACCTCTCCTTTGCTCGCTCATAATCACACTGAACATCCGGCGGTACAGTGTCCCACAACAGGAAAGCCACGCTGTCCAGCCTCGTAGGAAGGAGATTCACCAAAGTGGCGGTGTAACTCTCGCTCCTAGCCCCCCTCGTCTGGGCGTGGACCGCGGCTTCAAACTGCTTCACCCATGTAGCAAACGGCTTCTCGTTGTCGCCATGAAACGGCGGCGGGAGCTCCACTCTCACGCCACTCACGTCACCAGTCCCATGTAGTTGTACTCCCGAAATAATGTTCATCCATGTCACAGTCCATCACTTCGTTCTTCAGTCCTCCGAACATGCCGCTCAAAAACATCCACACGTGTACCGCTAGCCGGCTAACAGGACCGGCTGAAAAGTTCAGTAATTGCCGAAAGAGAAAACTGCTCCAAAAGCCAGGACTCACTCCAATTACCGCTGCCACCAATGTAGCGTTTCGAAGTGTACAGGGCTTCTAAAGTCACTGTTTTCTGCTTTTCTGACAAAAACTCACGAACATAATACTCTTTGGAGCTGAACAGCACACTCCGTTTATTCTCCTCCTTACACCCGCGAACTTTGCCAAAACATAAAACGTCGCCTCTCTCTGACTTCACACATGCACCCCAATCTCACAATAGTGATGAAAAAGAAGACAATGTTGTGAAGAAGAGCAGGAAAGTTGTTTGCTTATATGGATGTCAGGTATTGAACCAGCAACAGGCAGAAAGGTAATTTATACACTCCGTGCTGCTTCCTGAATCTATATGAATATATCAGCTATATAATCAACAGTTTTTTTACTGTAGAGTAACAGAGGCAATACAGTGCGATCAGAATTCAGCAGCGAATCTGTTATTCGGTAGACGCCCAGAATGTATTTCTGCGGCCTCTGGAGGAGTCCTGGCCATGATTTAACAAAACGTGTACTTACTGGAGCTGTCTGTATATTCCTTCAGACTGTAAATCGCCATCTGTTCCCTCTTCCACTCCGGGCTGCCTCGAGGGATAATTAAATCACATGCAGTGTCTTGGTAAACGTGGGTGTAGGAGATATGTTGTGGGTGGGAGAGGCCTGGCTGACATTGAGCGCCGCAGGACCGAGCTGAGTCTGAGCCACGACTTTAAGATGCAACCGAGATACGGTTTCTGGCCAGCGACTTAATGACTCAGGTAATGAGATGGAAGAGATCGCACACCTGCAGTTCCTCTAGTATTTCTCAAACTTTCTCCTTCTTCAACCGATATTTATGGTGCTTCAGGTCAGGGTCAGTTGCAGAACAGCAGTCGCGCAGATTTGGTGATAAATCTACAGGTTACAGATGATAAAACTTACAATAGACTGTTGTCTTTCGTTACATGTGTCAAGACTCATCATCTATTGCGCAGAAATGTGCAAAATGGTCCTAGGAATGTGCAAAGGTTCACTGTACAAAGTAAAAATGAATGTTCATTTTGAGAAAAACATTGTGGCGGGCGTGAAATATGTTAAATAAATAAAATATGTAAATGTTTCACCAATCTTGGACTAGAACACCGGTGTCCTGGTTGAAAGTCCTGCATTAGTGTCTTTCTCACTGTTTATACTGTAACACTAGCTCTGAGCGTTGCATATTCACATAGATGATTTTAGTTTGTGTGTTCACCAACAGCAGATTTTCACCTTATTTCTGTGGTGCCATCACCTTAACAGTTTTGGTTCTGTTTTGGTACATATTTTGTGCGTAAGGAGAAAAAAAATGCTATTTATATATTATAAAATTATTTATTTATTTTTCTTATGCACTAAGACATTTTACTCAGCACGGAGGCGTTTCCACATCCGCAGTGCGTGAACAAATGCTGTGTTCAAGTGCTCTAAGGCTCCGCCTGAGCCAGAGAGAATTTAAGAGAGAAATACAAACATGGAAACATGAAATTTTATTGCAAAACCGAAAATACCTCAATTCACAAGTGCATATTAAACCGCGCATGGCGTGCAATACAGTTCAATATTACGTTGAGAACCGTTGCATCCCGAGCTGCCACCATGCAATACGCGAGGTGATGGTCATTTCACGTATTTCTCCAAGATGTTTTTGTGCCATGAGCTTTTAGTCATGATGGGCTGCTGTTTCCCGATGGAAAGGAATGATTGAGAAAGTTTGGGTTCAGGGTGGAAGGGGCCAGACAGTCTCTTTACTGCCCTGTTTAGGGACTTGGAGGCGTACAGGTCCTGGAGGAGCAGCAGATTGCAGCCAATTGCTATCTCCACAGAGCCAATGATAGGCTGGTACGCTGCAGCCAAGGACAAGGGCAGACTGCAGCGCACCAGATGGGGCTGGAGGACGCGAGCATGGACTCGATGATGGTGTAGAAGAGCACCATCACTGTCTTTGGCAGGTTGAACTAAATCCTCTGTTGGGCTTTTTTTTTGTGAAGCAAAAAGGACTCAACTTGACAGGGGAGTCACACACATCCGTCAATCTAACAATAATGATTTCATATTCTGGGTTGAGTCATAAAGTGGAACTACTTTTTTCCCCCCTGTAAGGCTGCCTCAAGAACTGATCTGTACCTCATAACTATTTCAAGAAATGGATGCCACCACACATTTCTCACTTGCTTCACAGGGGGGAAATAAGCTTTGCATATTTATGAAATGATATGCTGAGAAACAAACCACAACACAAACTACAGCTTGAATATTGAATAACGTCTGTTACGTCCCCAGTTGGGCTAGGGGATGAAGGGAGTAACACATAATTAAATAACTGGGAGTTTTAACAGACAACCAGAGGTGATACAGCCAAGACGAAGTTTATTCATAAACAAAGAGAAAACACCTTTCTCCCTAGCAAAATCAGCGTACGTCTGACCTGACATCTTTTTCAGTCCGCAAAAACACTGCCTATATGCCTCGGGCACCAACTCATAAACACGCAAAATCGCACTCTTCACCTTCTCATAAATGAAACTGTCTTCCACAGACAGACAAGCCTCCTGAGCCTTGCCTGTCAACCTGCACTGTAACAGTATAGCCCAGACATCCCTCGGCCAGTGTAAAGCAGCTTCAATACGCTCAAATGAGCCGAAGTAAGATTCCACTTCAGACTTTCAAAAACACGGGAAAAAGGGAAATGTGTTTACTTACATCAAATGCCGCAGCTGATCCTTACGGCAGCTGGGCACGATCGGCAACATGCACCGAGTTCACCTGGATTTCTAATTGACGCAGTTTAATGGTTGTCTCTGCCTCCAACCTTTTAAGCTCCAACTCCCTCTGAAGCTAAAACTCGTGCTCAAGCTCCTCTTTCTCCAACTGGAGACGAGCTAAGCGTACTTTAGCCGGGCATCTAACCTAGAACTGGGAGATGACTCGATAGAGTGTGGGACAAACTGCGGTAATGTGAATGGTTTCACTTCCACCTCACTACTCCGCGCAACAGGCGTAACCCCGGCCAACTGAGGTCCGGCTGCCCGTTCAGCCTCCCCCACCGTAGGATCATGCCGACCATCTTCAACGGACATCGTTGCCATAGCCCTGCCCGTCCTCACCGGAGACTCCGCCAATGCCGGTAAGCCAAGCACCCCTTCAGCAAGTAACCGGTCCAACACAACCGCTTTTAACTCTGCTTATGCAAGGGAACTTGAGACAACTACACCAAAATATTCAGCAATCTCATGTAGATCACCCTTTTTACATTTGTCGAGCTGACCAAACGAAGGATTGTCAACAAACTTGTTTATGTTAAATGCGGCCATCCTCACCACGAATAAGCCACACACGCGCGCTATCGTGAACAGCAAACTAGCCTACACCGCACTGACCAGCCAAGCCACACACGATTTATTTACAAGAGTGCCCCACACACACGATCTACACACACACACACACACACACACACACACACACACACACACACACACACACACACACACACACACACACACACACACACACACACACACACACACACACACACACACACGTAACCAGCCCAGCCGTGACAACCAACAGGTTTCCCCCTACCTAGACAAAATTTGACCTACCTATCTTCTGGAGCTTACCAGGCTCGAGGCGGCTTTAAAGGCTGAACTTCACTGACGGAAGCCTTGAAATGCCCACCCCCGACAGAGAATTTGATCCCCGCCCAGGATTACTCCGAAAATAAAAAAGGCAAAATAATAAACGAGCGTCCGGTCGGAAAGGTTGAATAACCCAGCTGAACACTCACCTAACCAGCTGAGGAAAACCCGTCGTAAACACGGCGAAGGCCGGTAAGTGAACGACACTCCGACACTAACACTCTTGCAACAGAGACAAAACACTGAACCCAAACAGTAGAACACCACTGTTTTTGGTCAAAACGATCCCGGACGAGCCCCCAAATATGTTACGTCCCCAGTTGGGCTCGGGGATGAAGGTAGTAACACATAATTAAATAACTGGGAGTTTTAAGAGACAACCAGAGGTGATACAGCCAAGACGAAGTTTATTTATAAACAAAGAGAAAACGTGCCAACAAAAGACGGAATTCCTCAAAACGCGGGGAGCCGAAACACCTATAACACAAAGACCACAATTATGTTTGGGCAAAAACAACCAAGGTTCACTCATAGCAAAGCACAGGCTACCTACCGGTTTCCTAAGGTAATCAGAGCATATAAGACAAACACTTAGCGCGAACGCTGCCACGCAGGCCAAACCACAGACTGAGAGAGAGCGAGCGACACCAGTTCCACCTCAAGGTTATATGCCCCGCCCGCTTGAGTAGCCACAGGTGAGCCAGATCACTTAATGATGCACCGGGAAAAAAGGGGCAGAACCTAGAGTGGGGGAAAAGGGGAGAAAAGAAAACACAACACAAGCCGGCGGCCGTAACAATGTCTTATAGTAATGAGGAGGCTCTTGGACTCATGATTTCTAGTCAATATCATCGTAAACCGTGTGGATTATTGTTTTAAATGCTGATACTGTTAACCCTTCAAAATTGCAAACATCGACTTTGAGAGATCGTACACGTTGAACTTTGTTTAAGGTTAGATATCAGTGATGCAGCATTAATTTTTTGAAGTAAATGTTCCCAATTTGATGCAGGGGACCCTGGACCTCAAAAAGACCAATCTGGGCTGTAAATCAGAGGCGGCACAGTGGCGTTTAGGAGTCTGTCCTTCAGAATAGAAAGTCTGGCTTCAGTCCCTCGTGTCAGCAGGCCTCTTCTGAAATGTGTGTGCATGTGTGTGTGTGTGTGTGAGACACTGAACGCCTGCCAACTCGAGAGGTGCTGATCGGTAGCTCAGTCTGCGCACTCATCTACCTGCGAAACACGGCCGCGGCAATCAATAGAGTAACGAAGGAGAAGATGTTGATTATCAGTGCGGAACTTCTCAACAGGTGATTATGTTCTGAACACAAAGCCATAATAAAATTTGATTGTGGAATCAGTGAAATGATGCAGCCACGTCGTCGCCAGCACACACACACACACACACACACACACACACACACACACACACACCGTCTGTCTTTGATGTTTATGTATAATGCAGGCTGCTGCAGTGCTTGTGAAGGCTTAACGAGTGCACATGGTGTGCATTGTACAAACCCTGGATGGTTCAGAGACCAGCTGGTCCACACAGCATCGGCATAGAGCTGCAGTCCTCAGCGTGCTTGAAAAAGTATGTAAAGTGCAATTCTTCTCTTGATGCAATGCAGCGTTTTCGCAAGATGTCTGTTCTCTTATACTGTTGGGCTGAACCGCGTTCTTTTCCTGCAATATGGCATGGAGGGGCCTGAAGACTTTTCCATGTCTTGCACAAATGATAAAAAGTAAAATGTGTGTGGAATGAGAAAAAGTCTCCTGCTGTGACAAAAAAAAAATCGTGTTCTCGTTCATATCATTAACTTGTAGCTACCAGCTATATTTTAAGGATATGTGATGTTGGATTAAGTTTTTTAATGAGACTCATGGTTTGAAAAAAAAGGAGATGAATATTGAAATATTGAACAGTGACTTTTCAGTGCTTTTCCAGCAATGCACAAATCATCTTGTTGTTGTTTTGTTCCTTTTACTTGCGTCACTCTACTGGAAAATCCTTGAAATTTCTTGTTCAAGGGCACAATGTCAGGAGAATGTTTCCCTCCGGGTCGTTGAAAGTCTAGCTGTCTCTTTTCACTTATCTGTTGGTGTAGAAGAGATTAAAGCTAAACCTGGCAAATTCAGAGTAACAAGGATCAGCAGCAGAGTAGAGGTCTTCTGATAATCAAAAGAATCGTTTGCAAAGTGTGGTAGGAGTGATGTCAGAAAACAGCAGGGGAAAGTGTTTCTGACGTGGCTTTATGTACAGTAGAAACCTCATAGTGCAAAAGTGAAGCTAGAGGGGAAAGTAGGGCATCATAGTTTGAAGCTTTGGATCGCTGACAAGTGGGTTGACGGCTTGGAGTGAGAAAATGTTGTTTGTCCAGGTCAAATAAATAACTTTAAGAAGATGGGTTATAAAGTTAGGCATGAAAAGGACAGCTTCACTATTAACCGAAATGTATGAACTGCTTTCAGTTACAGTCCGGCCGGTGTCAACCACACCTGCTTTCCCCATCCACATTAGGAGAGCCTGCATCACTAGCAGCCCGGACTGTTTCTCCTTTGACGAGCCTGAGGAACATCCATTTTCACTGCATCTCTTTGGTACATTTTTGGCAGTTTGTCATGAGCTGTGAGGAGACAGATAATTACTCTTTTTCCATCATGATTTCAATTTGCACGCAACAGCAGCCTCAGCTAGCAGGAAGCAGCCGTGTTATGATGCAAAGTATCATGGGAGTAAATTTGAAAAAAGAATCTTAGTTTTAAAAATGTACGAAAACTGTTCACTGAATTCTTAATTACTATCAAATTTGCATAGGAATTATTCTATCCCTATTTTGATCCGTATGAATTGATCTCTGTAACTGAAAGCTAACTAAAAGCTGTTTCCAATGTATAAGCATTATTAATGTTGCATTCATTCTTGCAAGAAGTTAAAATGCTGCTTCAAAAGAAGTGAGGTTGTGATGAAGAGAGCACTCTTGATATGCTGTCACAAACTGCAGTGGGTCTATAAACTAGTGAACTGAATGAACAAGGATCCCTCACTTCCTGGACTTCCCAAGGTGCTCCTTATGTTTTTTCACTGCCCTTGTCCTAAAATTGAACGTGGGTGAAGCAGTGAGTACACTTAGGACATGCATCAGTGAACGCAGGAGCAGCACCAACAAGAGCTCCTGCATGGAGTGAAGATATTTTAGCAGTTTTAAAATTCTCCACCATGCAGAAGGTCAGCGGCCCCCCACCAGGGGACGAGACTACAAACACTTTCTGCTCAAAGCAGCAGCCCAGTGGATTTTTAATCTGTATAGCAAATATCAAGAGGGACATGATCAGGGACTTGAGCTCACATGTTGTGTTATCACTCTTGCTCTTTGGTTGGTCTATGTAGTCTTTCATTTGTCCTTTAATAAGGTAAAACCAATTGAGATTAAAATAAATCTCTTTTATGATGGCGATCGCTCCAAGAAGGCAGCAAAGTTAAACGTTGAATTCCAAAACTGCTATGAAACTGCAGGTCGCACTTTTAAACAGTTTGGAACAGTCAATGAACAAAACCAAACAAAAAGCGCTGCAAAACGAAATAGTAAGCTTTAGGCAACAAAAGTACTTGGTTAGGTGTAATAAAAATCATTTTGGTTTGGCTTAAAATGTCTATGAAACATAAAGGCGACAAAAATACTTTGTTCACATGGGACACTAACAGCAGTGTCCTGGGTGAAAGTCCTGTGTTCTCACTCATGCACTTTTCCAACATCCTCTCCATGTGAACTTCCACAAACTAGTTTGAAAGTAATTTGTGTTACACTGAGAGCAAAAGTAATCCACGACAAAATACATTTCCATTGAAACGTACATCACAATGCACTTTCATTGTGTGGGACTGTAATTGTTTAGAGATCAGGCTGAATCAGATTAAACTGATTCGAACACTTGTCCTTCCTAAACGGACAGATCAATTTCCCTGAAGTTTAACTGACTTGGTTTTATTCTATGAGGACTAAGAGGACTAAGAGTTCACTTTTTTGAGTAGTGTCAGTTGTTTTCATCCAAATGGTCATCCAAATAAAGTGTCAACTCTGCTTAATGTCGTAACAACATACTGGTGCTATATCAACAAAACATGATAGTGGAAATGCTGTCCAACCTGATAGGACATCTTTACAATGACATATTCTCAATACTGCACATAATCATTTAGTCCATGTATTACTTAATGAGAACCTAAAAAGACCTAAACAGAGAACCTAAAAAGTTAAAAAATTAAATTTAGCAATTCAACATTTTAAGCTTCATAATAGCTGTTAGTGTTTCTGCATTGGATTAGATAAAGTGTGAATTCGCCCACACCATGTACTGTATTTATACTGTATATTTGACAGATATTGAGCTACTGACTTGGATTTTCTGAGGCTTCAGAAGGCCACAGTCACAAATTCGTCAGAAGAAGGGCTGCAGACATTGTTTTTCAGCCTCCAGGCCGAGGATGTGCTGATCCTCACAGCTCAGTAGCTGTTTAACAGACAGGCTGCTTTGCTCCAGCCATAGCAAAGTGCTGGCAGGAAGTCAGACAGGTCAGAGCAGAAAAGAAACTAATCAGTCAAATCAAAGGGCCCCGTCCTTGTCGACCAGCTGATGTGTCAAAATCCTCAAAGTTGTTCATTCTTAATTAAATAATTTATCAGGCTAAACAAGTCACTACACTGCAACCCTTCTATTCTAAAAAAAGTACATAACCTCTCTAGGAATAGTGTTGAGGTTTTTCTCACCAATTGCAATGCTTACATAGCTATCATGGCATCAACTAAAGATGCTAAGATGTGTTATTATAACTAATATTTCTACAATTTCACTGCAACATCTCCCCCAGTCTCTAGCTCTGAGCAAAGGGCTTTTTATCGAGTCCTTCCCGGCACTCAGACTGTCACTTTGGATAAAAATGACATCTAAAGAGCAAAAAAAGTCAAATGTAATGTAAATGTACATTGCATGCACTATTAATGCAGCTCTCTCGCTCTCGTTGTATACTTATACCAGGTTTAAAATTGAATGAGCTCTACCGTGGGAGGTGCAAGGCATATGCATTTCATCACTGCATCTTCTGATTTAAAAAACGATTCAGAAAAAGTCCCATTCTTCGAACAATTGTACACATTTACTTGGAAGAAAGAGCAGCCTTTGATCTCTTTGGTCAAACCGTGGCTTGAGGTTGTGCAGGTTTGCAATAAGATGATTTACTTTGAGGATTATGCTCCGTGTTTGAGGGTTGCGGTGTGATTAGTGCACTCAGAGATGCATGGCTTAATGGTAACATCAGTGAGCAGCATCCAACCGTGTGTCCCGGACCCTTAAAGGGCTCTGAACCTGTAAATCTCCTGGTTGCTGTTGTCAGTCGAGTGGAGGAAGATGCTCATCAGCTTGATTTACTCATAAATGTTGCAGCAATATGGTAACATGGATGCCGTGGATGGATAGATCGGTAGCTGTTGAAGCTCACTGCAGGATAAATGATCATTAATAAGTGTCGTCGGTGTGGAGGGTACTGAGAGTGGAAGTTTAGTTTATAGTGCTCTGAAACTCAGAGGAGCTGATGAGGTGAAGAAGACTAATCATAAGATTCACGATAGCTCTGTTTAGGCCCAAGGCTGTGCAGCTAACATTCTTTTAGCAGCCATAACACTCGGTCCTCTGTGAGCCTCTCAAACACTTCTACAGTTTGTTGAATGTGTGCTATAACTGACAGACTTGAGATAGTAACTTACAATACAGACGGCAGACCAGGAACAAACAACAAGGTCACTGTTTTTTGCCTGACGTTAGTCAGTGTTTACGTAACTGCTACGCTGTTAGCATAGCTTAGCTCTGAAGTTATTTGCGTATCGTCTTAGGGACAGACTCAAACCATGACATTTTATTTTTTACTAATCGTCGTTATTTCAGCCACTAATAAATAACTATGTGTTTTTTTTTATAGCGACCACTGCTGTGAATACGACTCTATGAGATTCACCGATCCCCCTCCGGGTAAAGGTATAAACTCAGACAGTACGCCGTTTAGTGTCCCGGTGTGTCCAGGACTTCCACAGCATGTACAAAGCAGTCATAGTGTTTATTTCGGCCATGAATGAAGAACATTATCCTTGTAAATGCAGCGGGTGCCGGTCGCATTTCTCTCTCAGCAACACCACACCACAGACTGTCTTTTGCGTTCCGTAAACAATACGGAATAACACTAATACATTTTCGACAATTGTGAATCGATTCAGAATCGTCCGCATTAAGATGCATATAAGAATCGATTCCCCCCTACCCGTTTACGCGACCAAAATGTTACAATTCAATTTCAACAGAAAACACAGTGAAAAGGTTGTCATGCCTGGTTCAGACTATACGACATGCTTGTCGATTACAGTGGACATTATGTCAGATTTGGTGATTATGTCATCATAAAGACTTGGCCGAGAGACATGACAGACTACACATTTGGTCCTCGAACAATCATTGCTGGTAGTCTTTCACCATGTGTGACATC
Source organism: Chelidonichthys spinosus (assembly GCA_029853015.1). Classification (NCBI taxonomy): domain Eukaryota; kingdom Metazoa; phylum Chordata; class Actinopteri; order Perciformes; family Triglidae; genus Chelidonichthys; species Chelidonichthys spinosus. The sequence continues at coordinate 7,917,541 of CM056832.1, read as the reverse complement.
ATCCGACTCACCTGATTGCTGAAGTATCTCTGCTAGTTTTCTCCAGTTTCTCGTGATAGTCTCTTGAGGAAACATGAAACAGGTGGGGCTGTTGTTGCCATCATAACTGACATTTTTCTTCCTTTTCACAATTCCCCCTCACAGCACCAACATTGTTCCTCTTTTGCTTCTCTGTTGTTTACAGTTGCGACAAATTGCTTGATGCTCTTATTGGTCAAAGTGACGACATGTCATAGAGGGCAAAAAAACACGCCAGACATTCTGACAATGGCGTGGTAAAGGTCTGTCAATCATCACAAGGGAGCGCCACCCTAAAGCATACCCTGCTGTGGTCCATACGAATCTAAATGGACCATAATTTACCAAACAGTCATCATGCTATTGAAGAAGACTTGAGATCATAAACTCACGTTTACTATGTTTACTGAGATAATAAATGAAGCAAGAAGTAGGGTCATTTTCTCATCGACTTCCATGTAATCAGACTTCTTTTTGCAACCAGGGAGTTGCCCCCTAATGGGCAGTAGAGAGAATTCTACTTTAAGGGACTTGAGCTTGGCTTCACTGTTCAGATTTGGAGGTTTCCACCTGGTGCTAAGCCACATGGTTGCCAACTGATCATGAGGACATGATCATTGTTATTGTGCCTTTTCACTACATTAATCAAAAAAAGCAATGGGTGTAACATTTGTTTCCATTTTGGAGGAAACATCCTGGTTACCTGCAGAAGTTTTAGTTCTCTCTATAATAAGAGAGTGGACTCTTTTTCACCGAAACTGCAGAAAAAAACGCCTGCTTCAAGGTAAGACAGCTCACACTGTTTCTATGCGCTTAAGGCTGTCAAATGAAGAGTGAAATAATTTGTTCGACTCTGTTCAGTTGGATATTTGTTTAGAGTTTCGGGGTGTGACTTGACTGCTGATGGAAGTGCCGACTGATGGAAAATACATCTTGTTATTACGCCTCTATATCTTAATAGAAAAAGAAAAGTCTCTGTTCATGATCCTGTGTGGCTTTCAGATCGAAAAGGTCACATACTACGGTGGTTTTATAGCTGGCCCCCAATCAGACCTCTGAATTTAAAACGAAAGGAGTCAACATTTGAGATCACCCTTAAGGGAAGACCTCAGTAAAGCCCCTGGGATAGTCAGAAAGATCTGGTGAGTTTTAACCTTTCACAGGCTTTCCTTCACTTTATACAGGCTCGGTGTTTAGCAATAAGGAGCAGTTTGTAACATTTAGCTCCACGTCCTGCTGATGTGTCAGGGGATTTTTTGCTCCACTGGTTTCAGTCAGCACCCCAAACTCAACTGAAGTGAATTAGTTCTGTGTTTTTGGAAATCCTCGGCATTCTAAAGATCTGTCTATTCTTGCGAAATGTTTTTTACTGCTGGGGAATTTTATTTCACCCATATGGGCTTCATTTTGCAGGAAGTAGCAGTTCACGCTTCAGCGATCCCGTTCCCCCGAGTGCACGTTAATATGTTCATTTTGGACAAATAGTTTAGATTACTACTTTAATTTGCACTATCCAGTCATGCTAATATTAGAATGCCATAAAATGTGCCCCAAAAACATTTTACATAAATTTCTCTGTAAAGCACAAAGGAGGCAACTGACTACATTTTCATCCTTTATTTCTGTGATGATATTATTGTAGATCACTTGTAATTTTAGCAAACTTGTGGCTGAAAATGAGGATGTAAACTGTGACGGCCCCTCTGGCCTGTCTGCTATTCATCCACTCCTGCTGACTAGCACCTGGTCCCAGTGCTTCCAGTCACTGTAGCAGCTGCCACCCTGGTCTCTCTTGCAGAGACTCCATCTATTTGCTTTGTTTGGATCACATCCATTCACTTCTACCACTGACATTACTGCCATCCACATCATCTCTTCTTGCAAACAGATGACCAGATTAAAATGATGAATTATTCTTGGAAATTCTATTCATTTAAGTTCCAGTTTTGATATCTGACACTGTTTACTTTAAAACAGTGTGACATGTGATATGCAGCCTGATCTCCTAAAATGTTGGCAATTATAGTTAGAGAGAGGAAAATATTGTGTCTTGAATTATGTTACAAACTAGTCTGCATAAATCCTTATTGACAGGCGATCAGGTGATGTATGTAAAAAAAAAAAAAAAACACAGAGGAGACTGCTGTTCGTGTTCTGAACACAGTAGACACTAAACACAACCAAGTACTTGTATTGCATTTTTGTTTCAATTTCTTTCTGTTTTTTTAACAACCCTATCTATGTAATTGTGTAGCATTTTCCACCACAAACCACATGTTTGAAACGTAATTGAGAGTGCAGAGCTGGGATTACGTCATATTTATACGAAGAGTCGATACTTCTGTTATGTTGAAACCTACTGCATTCAGTAGCAAAGCTCATTTGGTGTAAGATTGATAAACAATTCTGAAGCAAAAAGAATGTTGTAGATGGTTGAAGGTTGATACATATTAATATCAGATGGCATCCCATGAGGAAAAAAAAAGAGGGAAACTCAAAGATTTATTGCAAAACAACTGTTTTGACTCATGTTAAATGATGGATCTAAAATCAAGCACACACAAAGTGATATTTCTGTATTCGCTGGCTTTCATTTTCTGCAGACAGCGAGAAGAATCCTCTCATGTGCTGAATTTGCAACTTGGTTATTTATAATCAAATATTCTCTTTAAAATCCAGAGTTGTTCCTCTCTACCATCTGCCAACAATGTGCACAGTTTTTGCCTTGGAGCTTATTATATATATATATATATATCATATATATATATATATATATATATATATCATATATACTATATCATACATATATAATATATATATCATATGATATATATATATATATATATATATATATATATATATATATATATATATATATATATATATATATATATATATATATATATATATATATATTGTATGTGACTACTGGTTAAACTACTACTACTGGTTCAAACACCAGCAAGTTCTTAGTTAAAAATAGATATGTTAACAATGTTCTAACTCATGATCATCTTAAAGTTATCGTGCATTGCTAAATTAGTACCAGATTATTAAGCACCCTGCAAACAACCCTCATCAATGAATTCAAGCCAGATAAAATCAGAAGGTCTGTGAAAGAGAGACCAAAGTCAAAGCTTCTGCGTAAGTTTCCTCAACGGGCAGGAATCCAATATCAAAGCTGTGAGGCTGAGTGTGATTAAATCTAGACTAAACAAAGTAAAGACAGCTCAAGATCCTTCATTAATATAATCTCTCCAGGAGATATCGCCGCTCTCAGAGATAATTTCCCTTCAGCAATAGAGGAATCTCCATTAACAGAGGGGGGGATTTAGCCGAGGGCTCCGCAGGTCACTTACGTTTTAAGTTTAATCAAGAAAAGGGGAAAAAAACAACTAATTTAATAAAGTGCCTTGAAAATAAGGAATGTTATGTGTCAATGTTCACCAGAACAAATTTAATATGTAAAACAAATGGGAATGTGTCTGTAAGATATGTATAAATATGTGTTGTATTACACACAGCATCGGTGCTGCAAAGTCTATAACCATCAATATGCCTCCTCTGACATCAGTGATCCACTCAGTGGCCAGTTTGTCTAATGAATGTGTCTGCGTTGTCAGGAACATAAGACACAATGCATTATTTATCCAGCAGTGTCTCATTATGAGCAGTTTACTGGGCTGATATGAGGACCAGTAATTGGGGATTAGGCTCAATAAATCTTAGACGTTAACTTGGCGTCCTTATAAGGACTATCAGACAGGGTTCAAGGAAGGGCCGCGTCTCGTTCCTGAAAATTAGTAATGATTTTTAAACTGTCTGTTCCTTCTGTTCTGTGACCCACAGAGGCGTGTCACAGTCCGCTGGTGTCTAATCTACTGCCATCGTCCTTCAGAAGCTCCTCACAGTCGTCTGGCAGCCACGGGCCGGGCTTCGCCAAGCTGAACCGCAGAGAAGGTGAGTAACAGGAAAAACCACTGTGTCTATGGAGACGGGGAATGGAGAGAGGTAACAAATCACAAATCAGTGGTTGGTATATGCTTGCTTTTTACATAAATGGACACAAAACCTAGATATGGGATTAAGCCTGGATTTCATCCTGGCTGAAGTTAGCCTTGATCCGGCTGTTCGAGACCAGGATCTATCAATCTCATCCAGTATCTCAGTCACTTCGTTCGGAAACCAATGCGTTCATTACAATTATCCTGTTGCTCATTACATGTTGCCATCCAGTGAAGTAGGCCTTCTGTCATTATTTACCCTTTATTCCACATGTGATTCCACATGTGTCATCGTCACAGTTCTAATTGTTCATGAAGGTGTTCATATTGTTCAGAAAAGGGATCATTTTAAAGGGACAGTGTATAACATTTTAAGTAATTTATTAGCTAAAATCAATATCTTCATTCATAAAAAGGGTCCTCATAAGTGTATAATTACCTCTGCCAATAATTGATTCATCCTCGTAAGCAAAGCATTTCTTATTTGTATAGACATTGGACGGGTAAGTCCTCAGAAGGCTTCCATGTCCATTTTGAAGACTATAACCGTTGAGGAGGGACAACACGCCTAAACGCTGTTCAGAGCCAGCGTGAATGAAAGATCACATCAGTGAGGGACACGCCGGCTCTCCCCAAGGGCAGACAGCAAGCTTTTCTTACACCCGTCGCGCACGGATCTCGGATACAGGTGCACGCACGTCCCACTGTCCCCTGGAGCTCACAGAGAGTGAATTTTACTAAGCTTCGTCATCCACCCGTGGTGGATATGACCTCTTGCCTTTTACAGTCAGTGTTGTAGAGCAATATAAGCGCTTTAGTCACATTAGTTTGTTTGTTGTTTGTCTAATTGTTAGCTGATGCTATAGGCTACGACATAATAATAAGGGTTCCAAAAATAAACAAACATGGCAACATAAATCACTATCTTGCTCAAGGAGTAATAACTTATACATGTTCACACATGTTTGTTTGAACCTCATCAACCTCATCACCTTGAGTGGATTGGATGACATGTTGTCATAGCTTACAGTGTACATGGTAGGGCTCCCCACCGAAGGCATAACTCTGCTCTAGGTCCATCTTTCACAGGTTTCCTCTGTTGATCTCCGTTTTGAGGACCAGGTCCTACATTTTCCTCTTTCTGTACCGGATCTACACATCAGGCTGCTCAATTTGGTGCTTCAGGTGTGTGGCATAGAGCTGTCTGACATCGATTAGCACAGCTGGAAATGTGCACTATTGAGATGTCCTTCCAGTAATACTCACCATGGTGCCAGGATGGCTTTCAGTCTGTGCAGTGTCTCATGATATTTCATGTGGGCACCAACAAATCATGACTTCTCTCACCCATTGTGGACTGAATGAGTACCTCCGCAAGCTTGACATGGTACCTCAGGTCTTCTGGAGTTCAGGGACAGGGTTTCCTCATCATCTGCTGCTCCACTGGTGCCTTCACGCTGCCACATTCAGTGGGATTCATATTGAAGTGAGTTGACATGTCATGCCAGGCCTATGCTTTGATGGATTACACAGAGGATCAGCCTCTTCTGGTGCTTGTGGGTCTGCTACTAGTGTTGGTGGCTCCATGAGGGTGATTGTGTTTCCAGACACTGCAAGGCAACCCAAAGTCAGATGGCTTCCTGTGAATGGTTGGTTAAGTCCCATGTAGGGGTGACGGAGGGTACCATGTATGTTCTATCTTTTTACTTGCATGTGAAGTCAATTTCATTTGGAATTTAAAATAATGCTGAACACCCGTTCTTCAAATAACATTTCATAAAAAAAAATATATATAAATAAAATACAAAGATAGATTATTTCAACTTATTGACATCAATCAGTGGACAACTGTTAATTTCCAGGGATGTTAACAAACTCCTTGGATTGCTATTTCAACGGTTTCAGTGGATTAATGGTCAGCGAGTGCGTTTGTTGACTAGACTACTCACACATACAGCGCCAGCAATTGTTTGCCACCCTCGCTCCTCCTGTCTGATTATGGTGTTTGTATTTCCTTTCTTTTTTAAGAGATGCTTGACCTCCTCACGCCTCCATCAAAAGCTCTTGCTCAGTTTGTGAGAAGTACGCCACAGGCACCATGGTGAGTTTGGGATCTGCATCAGTGAATCAGTGATCGATCTCTCGGGCTATTTGAGGAAGCCGTGTCATGGGATTAGTTGCACCTGGCTTCACTTAGTCTCAGCTTCTCATCCTGCTTTTGCCTTTGTGCAACGAATTAAGCCGGACTGCTCTCATTGGGATACATAAAACCCAGCTTTGTCATTTCTCTGGATCCTGCTGTTGTGCAACGGGCCCCTGGTGGTATCACTGTTACGCAAACCTGCGAGTACTTGATGACCCGCATAATACAATTAGCAGCCTGGTCTGCTGTTTATTGTTGTGAATTACATTTTCTCCTAACTCATCAAAAATGTTCAAGTTTCATAAGAACGGGCTAGTCCGCACAGGGAGGACGTGAAGGTGGACTTTCACCCAGGATACAGCAGTTTGTGTCCTGGGTGTTATTTGGCTTTTTTTTTTTTTTTTTTAATTCTAAGCCAAACCATGATGTTTTAACTTAACCTCATGAAGTAGCTTTGTTGCATAAACATGACTATGCAGTTTAATAGCTTTCTTGTTCTTCCACCAAATGTTTCAAACTCTAGAAAACTGCAACCAATTGGTCCAGAAAAACACATGTGTCCCTGGAAAACCTAATTAAGAGTGCTACATTTGCGTCTACTGGACAGATGATTGCTAGCAGGATACATATTATCAGGAAACAATAGTTATTGTTCTGTCTTCAAAAATATCTGGGTGCAAAATCTGTCTTTTCCAGCTTTACCCTCACCACGCTAGTGAAACATTGTTACATTGTTAAAATACCTCAGTGGTAGTATATGTGGAATATTCTGACATTAATATTTTTTATATTATATATTTTTTTCTCGATGAAGATACATTAAGGAGCAGGCTATTATAATATTTGACTGATCATTAAGGGCCTGGATGCTGCAGTTCATAAGAAAACCATTGTATTGTCAGACCTGTGACATGCTGTCTCTGCCATGGTGTGATCTTTCAACCACTCTCTCCATCTGCCATACTCCTCCAGTATTCACATGTAAAATTTAGTAGTTTAACATCAATAAATTATCATTGCAATATTCTCCTCTTTCCTTCTCCCTTTTTTTCTTTTATTATTATTTTTTTCAACCCCCATTTTTTTTGTTTTTTTTGCATTGGCTGTGCATATAAAATCAGCCATAAGAGGAAGCTCCCCTCTGCTTCTGTTCTGATGTGTTGCAGCAGCCCCGCTCACCTCATGATTCACTGCCCTGCAGGACACGACATCAAAGACAAGTCTCAGTTGACTCCACACAAACTGGCAGACATCTCGTTGGGCGGATGATGGACAGACCGACAGATAAAACCCACAACAGTCCAGCGGTCCCTGCCTCCTTTCTGTTGAGGGTATGAAGAAGAGTTGGACAAGAAAGTTGGACAAAACAACATGTGCTGAAACATGGGGATTTCGGGGAAACACTACTCTGTATTTTAGCGCGTTGTGGCAGGAGGTGCTGGTTGATAAACACGAGAGTCAGACAGAAGTGCTATGACGTTGTTGTCTCGGACACAGAAGAGGATCTGATTGGTTTTCACCCCCTGCAGTACGTTCAGCCTGCATGCTGCTGTTTCCCTGGTGGCTGTGATGATGTTCCTTCACTTCAAAACGGCTGATCTGAGTTCAGTCTGTGTACAGCATCTGATGCTTCTAAAGGAAGATCCGATCAAGTAAAACTTAAGTTAGTTGATCTGCACGGAAGAAAAAGAGAGAAACAGTGAGATTAAGTAATGAAACAAGATGAGATCTGGTCTTGTTTTGTTAATCTGGCACTCAAATAAAGAACCTAAAGATGCTGGTGAATGCAAACACGTTTCATTAATTTACCCACATAATTTGAACATAAGCCATATAATTACATAAGTATTATTCATAACATTGTGCACACAGTGTCTTGCATCTGATTTGTAAGCAAAGTGCCCTATGGATGTTAAATGTGCATACATTAAGCGTCCATATATAGCTGTTATATAATGCTGGGGATGTGATGAGCTTTGAGAGCTTTGAGTGATCCCGTGCTTAAGTTTGCGATGGTGTCAATTGTTAGGCTCATTAGCTGTGTCAGTGATTTACCTCTATCAACAATGATCGCAGGTTACAACGCTTTATCGATCCTCTGCCCGAGACTTGAATTGAATTACAGTTTAGAACCCAATTAGACGGATCAATGAATCCATTTCAGTTTTGAAAGCAGCAACGCACATTAATGAAATGCATCGATGTAAAAAGGAAAACCACTTTAATTCCCGAATCGCAGCTGTTCTCTTTAGAAATCATTGGATAAATTAAAAAACCCTGGTCATTCCCATCTCCTCCAGCTGCTGACGCTCCTCATCCTCTGCTGTCGTTCTCTGAGGAACCGACTCATTCCGAGTTAATTCAGCAGCAAAATGAGAATAATGCACAGCTCTGTTGAAGAAAGATGCTGATATCTCCAAACGCTTCGTGGTAGCCTTGTTGCACTATTAACCTGTGGATAACCCATGAGATAGAGCTGTTAAGAATGCAAATTTTCATTACTCATTAAAGGGCTTCTAAAATACAACATTCATGTTTCTCCCATTATGAATTTTTTAACAACTGATGGGCTATTTTTTTTTTTTTACAGCATTAGCATATGTGAATCATCATAAATTAAAGCCCCAATGCGTTAATTAGACTTTAATGTCTCATAGTGAAAGTATGTGGAAGAAACTGATCTCACCCTAAGAACCTAAAAGTAACACAGGCTGTACCAGGAACTGCTATTAAACTAATTAGAGAAGTCTGGTATTCGCATATAAATTGTGATCAAATTGCTTTTAAATTAAAATACACTGCAGACCTTTATTTAATAAATGGCTGAACTCCATTTATCTAATACTTCTGTAAAAATTGCAGGCTTTTCAGTGAGACATAAATTATGTGATAGACTAATGTAGAGCACTGCAAGTAAAGCCTTATCCTCTCTTTTACCAATGAAATACCACAAGCAGTAGAATACAAATGTCAACGAAGTAATTAAAGTTACTACAGGGAACTTTTAACTGGTTGTGTAACGGTTATTGCGGGGGAAACTGGAGGGAAGGGAGGCACGGGAGAACCAGGACTACACGAGCAGACTGTCAGACCCTGCTGCAGTAAAATGAAAGGTTTTCAAAAAAGGTGCAATTTTGGTGCACCGAAACTGCTTTTGACCACAGCGATGGCTAAAATCAATAAAAAGTAGCTTTAAGTAACCCAAAACGCACAAAACCGTGTGCTGCAGCTTTGTTCTGCCGCTCCTGCAACAGTTCATATCCAGCCACGATATCCAAGACATTTAAGATTATATCAGATAATTCAAATAATTCTAAAGTCCTGTTTAATACCATTGACAGACTAATCAACCCTCAACATTTGATACCCTATGAGCTCCACTCTGAAGAGAAGTGCAATCAGTTTGCTTCATTTTTCTGTGAAAAATGTTCAACTATCCGGAGCACTATCACATCTTCCACTAATGGCTTTGTTCCTCAATCTCTTAGCCTACCTCTGCCCGATAGCACAGTTACTCTCCATAATTTTGCTCAAATTAATCTGAGTGAGCTGGTAGAAGTCATCCAAAAATTAGGGTCAGCTACTTGCTCCCTCGACCCTGTACCTACTAAACTGTTCAAACAAGTCTCAGCTGCTTGGCCGCTGACATACTTTATATTGTTAATACTTCCCTGCTATCTGGAACATTCCCTGATTTTCTCAAACATGCCATTGCTACACCACTTCTAAAGAAACCTACGCTCGACCCCTTGGCTTGTGAGAGTTATAGGCCCATCTCAAACTTGCCTTTCTACCTATTTGTCTCAAAATTCCATCTTTGATGCCTGTCAAACAGGGTTTAGAGTAAATCACAGCACAGAGACTGCTCTAGTCAGAGTTGTAAATGACCTTCGAATTGCAACTGACAATCAAAAAATATGAATTCTCCTTCTCCTCGATTTGTGTGCTGCATTTGATACAGTCGATCATGCTATTCTTCCTCAACGTCTTCAGGACTCAGTTGGCCTCCAGGGTACAGCTCTTGATTGGATCTTATCCTACTTAAACGGGAGATCCTTTTCTGTTTCTATCGACAGCCTCTCTTCTTCATATGAGCCCATTTTATATGGGGTTCCCCAGGGGTCAATTCTTGGTCCTTTGCTTTTTAATTTGTACATATTGCCACTTGGGTGTATCATCATCACAACACAACATTTCCTACCATTCATGTGCTGATGATACCCAGCTTTACTTATTTATCTCCTCTGATAACCCCAGTCCGGTAAATGACCTCACTAGTTATATCTTTAACATTAAAAATTGGATGTCCCAAACATTTTTTAATGTTAAATGATGCCAAGACAGAGATTCTGGTTGTAGGCCCTAAGGCCCTGAGAAATCGCCTTCAACCATTTCTGACCTCCCTCTTGGCAAAACCATGTGAGAATGTTAGAAACATATATCTAACATTACTAAGATAACCTTTTACCACCTCAGAAATATTTCTAAAGTCCGCAGCTTCCTGTCTTTACAGGATTCCGAAAAGTTAGTACATGCTTTTATCTCCAGTCGGTTAGATTACTGCAACGCACTCTATGCCGGTCTAACAAAACAATTCTTAAACAAACTTCAACTAATCCAAAATGCAGCCGCTAGAATAGTCACTAGAACCTCAAAATGTAATCATATCACCCCTGTTCTCCTCACCAGTAAAACAGAGAATTGAGTTCAAAATACTCCTTCTTGTTTTTAAATCACTTAACAGCCTTGCCCCACCCTATGTTTCTGATTTGATTTCTTTTTATGATCAGAGCGCGTTGCCTAAGGTCCTCTGGGGAAAAATCTTCTCTTGACCCCCAGAATCAACACCAATGCTGCACATGGTGCCTTCAGCTACTGTGCCCCAAAACTCTGGAATAGCCTACAACTGGAGTTAAGGTCATTGCAATCAGTGTTCGCTTTTAAAAGGGGAATTAAAACTTTTTTATTTTCCTCAGCTTTTAATTCATGAATATACTGTAGGTCTTATTGTTTTTATTTTCATGTCATTTATGTATTCATATGAAATGTGCTATATAAATAAACTTGACTTGACTTGACTAAACTTCCAGCTTCTCTCTGTTCTGAATGTGCAGAGGGCATTTAATCACATTTCATCTGTGGGAAAAATATACTTGGGTAGAACTTTGATCCACCCCTCTCTGGCTGTCATCCAAGTTGGGAACCAAAGTCACAATATCTAATCTAATGAAACGTTGGCTCCAAAAGTACTTGACGGTTTCACAAAAAAAAAAAAAAAAACAGATCGGGAAATGCAAATCAAGTTTTTCCACATGTAATTGGGCTCTGATTCCAGTGATGTCCTTGAATGAAACTCATGAGGAGATTCAAAGGCGAAATCTAGCGCAACATGATTTCCTTTAATGTTCCCTGAAGGCAACCTCTAACGACTGGTACCAAGGGGCTCGATGGGCAGAGGGCCCAAACTCAAAAGAAAAAATTCTTCCAGCACTTTGTAGAAACATACCGATGTCTCTATGGCTGTTGCAATCTATGGCTGTCGCTACAAAGGGAGATGTAGTGACAAAAGGATGACACTGATACAATCTGTGGTTGTGATTATTAATTAGCGGTTGGTCTCTGAGCTGTCGTCTTTTGATAAAGATCGGGTAAAATGAAAAACACTGCTCCCCTGACATTCGTGGGAATTTAGGGCCTTGTAACTTTTGTGTACTGTTTTAAGGTGGATTATTTTGCTTGTACTCCTGTGAGGACCATTTCTGGAGAGTGGGGACATTTTGTCTTTTCCTTCCAGCTTCAAGACTGTTGTTGTTAGTTTATTGTTTCCTCCTCTGCCTGCTTCACCCAAGGCTCTCTCCTCCGTGGAAAGGGGAGAGTGATGTTATGCATCCAGGTGATGGATGTGAGGGCAAATGGTGGTCATGGGGGTAAGATCCTGATCGACTCCGCCGATAAGACGGTTAGAGTTATGCTGTGTGCTGGCTGAAGTAAAGGGGACTTTATGGTAAAAGAATGAATGAAGAACGTTGATCATGATGCAGTAGCCACAAAATATGGTGGCATTGTACTTTTCTGCAAACTGCAGATACGTTTCATTTCAGCCTTGTATAGCGATTACAGCAACCCCCTCTCCAAAATTCCTTACAACCCAAACAACTAAACTGCACTCTCAGTTACATTTTCCAGGGAGAGTTATTGGTTTCCAGACTGAACAGTTTGAAACACGTGGTTAATGAATAAAACAAAAAGCAGACTACACAAGCATAAAGTTATGTTTAGCTGCTTGCAGAAATGCATTATGCCACATGGTTAACATTGTGAAATGATTGGTTTCACAACAAAACTACTGAGTATGATGAAAAACAGTATGATTTTTATTAAAATATAAATGAACAAACCTCCTTACAAACTCTCATGTAACGTTAAGTAACGACTTTACATAAAAAGCATATATTAAGTGTTTACTTTTGGTTTCACACGGAGCATGAACAGTGGTTTCCCGGGTTAAAGACTAGCTTGTTTCACCTGAACTTTGTGGCCTCTCGCTCATTAAACCACCCATGTAACAGTCGAAAACGGCCACTCCATATACTACGTCACTGAATGCAAAAGCATTGACAAGGTAAAGAAAAATGTTTCCATGGTTTGCAGAAATGTAAATCTCTTTTTCAGAGGATTTAGCATAGAGGGATGCTAGGGATGCAAGTAGGTACAGACATGTATGCATTTTGTTATATAAATCCATCCACATGGTGTTCTTGCAGCAAAATGCCACTTTGGTACGACTCAGCACAAACACACTCACACCTTTTGCTATGTAAATTATTTACTGTCTTCTTCTTCTGCTCCTCTGCCCTGGTTCCTAGACTATGTGGAGGTCTGCTATGGTCACTTTAATATTGTATAACGCTTCAGCTGCAGCTCGTATAATGTGCAGAACTTTCCTTAAGCTACAGATTAAAACTCTTTTGACTGTTCCAAATTAAACATCAAAGAAATTGATTAACTATTTGTGCTGGGAGCTTTTAACACGATGGGAAAGTTTGGATCTGATTTAATAACTTTTGTATAATTTGTCTTTTAAGAGACATCTGAAAACTGAGGATTTGAACATTTTATAGTTCTTGTTAATGCAGTGGTTATATTTAAAGCATCCAGCAGTGTAGATGTTCCTACATGGCTTCATCTTTGTTGATAGGCTTTAATTAGTTTTATTTCCATTTTATTTTGCCGCTTTCTTTAGAAAAGGTCTGTATAGCACCCAGATATGATTTTTATGTTGAGAAATAGTCTGGGTAATTAAAAGTTGTTTCTCTCTTTCAGGAGCTGGAGGTTGGTCTCCTCTGACTTCAGACAGGTATCAGTGGTTGGAGGTCGACCTGGGTGGACGGACACAAATCACCGCTGTTGCTACGCAGGGTCGCTACGGCAGCTCTGATTGGCTGATGTCCTACCTGCTGATGTTCAGTGACACAGGACACAACTGGAAACAGTATCGACAGGAAGACAGTATAGGGGTGAGTGCATTGTGATCCACAGAGAGGCAAAGTCTCGCCCTGTCTATGTACGGGAGTCAACGGCGTCGAGGTGAAACACAACATTAAAAAGTTGGAATTGCAAAATTATCTTTTAAATTGAGAAATATATGTTTACTTAGACATAAAATTGCAGAAAGTAAATTCAATTATCACTCACTAAAACACTGGTGAAAAAAATGTTTCATCTACAAGATGACCATTGCACAACAATTTAAATCAAAAAAGCATCCAGGATAAAGTCCCTCTGATGATTTTACAAACACCCGAATTTTCATTAAAAAGGCCAATATTGGCACACTGATCATTTTAGTTCAACTGGCCAATTGGCAAAATAATAAAATATTCTGCTAAAAGATAACACTGGTATGAACAGTACAACACACAAAACACAGCGTATTGCTTGCTTTACTTGTTACATTACCCAGTAATGATAGTTTCTGATGTTTATTTGCCTTTTTACATACCTTAAAGTTAACCACTGACATAATAGCTACTTTATATAAAAATATGTGTCAGTTTTTTGGATGGTTTTGGAAGATGATCTTCTTTAAAGTCCTCATGGTTTGGCTTAAAATGACTACAAAATTAAAAAATGAAACAAAACGTCAACAAAAGTTCTTGTTTCACGAACTCCCTTGGTCTTTTGACCCGTCGACCATCCCGACCTCCTCCATACACGCACTCATAATCCACCATAAGATATGTTTCCCCCGAAACATAATTCGCAATGCAGTTTAATTTTGTGAGGACATCATTTTTTTAGGAGACCAGGCTGGTGTGTGTGTGTGTGTGTGTGTGTGTGTGTGTGTGTGTGTGTGTGTGTGTGGTGAATGCCAGTCAAAGAGCTTTGGATAAAAGCCAAAAAGGTGACAACTTTTAATATGGCTCCATTAAAAGTCCTGAAGCATCATCCTCACGGGACACAACTTGATTAAGTTTGGGTTAAAAGAGTTCCAGAGGTGGTGTTAAGGAAGTTATCTGACAAATAAGGAACAGGAACTGCAGTCTCCAGGGTTAAAGTCCAGTGTTTTTTCTCCCACCTATCCACCCCGACCAGATTGTGTCACTCTTTATTCTTCCTGGCTCACACTCACATGGATTAAAATACAAATTGATTTTGTGGGTTACAGAATGACAGATCTTCACATTGGATTAGCTACAATCTAACAGTGATAACAGCCAGTAGCAACCCCTCATTTACACCATTAAAACAAAACCAGCACTTAACAGCACCTTTCCAAGCGTGGAAAGGTGGTCATTACTGATGAAAGCTCCGCCACTGTGAAGAATGCTGTATCAAAAAAAAAAAACTCCTCCAATCTAAATTAATGAACAATTTAGCACATTAGCACAACTCCTCACTTCCTGTCTTACTTAACCACATTAAATGTTTGTAGGTAGAGAAAGCAAAGAGTTACCTCGGAGCTCATATGGACAGAAAAGCCTCGTGACAAACAGCTTCAGTTTAAAGTTGATGATGACGGTCGACTCAGAGGGGGTCAAACAAATGTCGGGCTCAGACTCCTTCGCAGAGAGAACAGAATAAACAGAAAAGCTTGTTGATTTCACACTCAGCATAAATCAGGGTAAATCCACACTGTGTCTCCGATGTCCTTCTAAAGCCCTGCACATTAGTCAGCCCAGTTTATTGTGGGTTTCGGGGAACAGTGTTGACCGCTGAGCCGCTTCAGTCACAATTCCTCCAGGATCTCTCCCCGTTCAGCCTACAGGCCGGAGTTTGATGCTGAGTGATGTTCTCTCGTTATTCCAATTTTCTCCCCCCAGCAGATGCTGTTGGGAATATGCTCTCCTCCTAATCAGGGACTAGAGCATCCTTAAGTGTTAATGGAGGTAAAAGGAGTACATCATTGATTTCCCTGTAGGACTGACACAGACACAGATTCTGTTAACAAGCTTCATTCTGTCATGCAAATATCTTTGTGCCAAAAGTGGGGAAAGCCATAAGTGGCAGTAGGTGAAGAATGGAGGTCATGAGATAATCGATGTTGGATACCTTTAACAGTTTAAACTGGATAATTGGGTTTCATTTCCTATCTTTGTCTGATGGAAATGAGAGAATGGAGGGATTGACCAACACATTTGGTTCAGTGATGATTTCAAAGTCGTCTTACCGGCCTGTTTTCTTCAAACTACAAAACAGAGGGTCTTTGGAGAGTTATGATAATAAAACAGAGCATACTAGGAAGTATGCTAATATAATGCATTTGTAGAAACTTACAATTTGAATTGGGTTAAATTTCACCATTTCAACTTTCAAAACTTCAGCAGTCCAGAATTTCTGAAGTGAAGCTCTAAATAAATGTGATGTACTATTGCATTTTGGTGGTTGGGTCCTTTCCACTGTCTTTGAAAGCTTATTCGTAGGCAACTGGACCTGTTTTTGAAGACGTATCTCCTCTCCTCCTACAACCTAAAGCAAGTCCAGTTGCTTTCAAGGATAACCATGATTAGGAACCTTCACAGACAGGACTTTAAACCAATAATTTATATTATATATATTATATTAATAAATAAATAATAATAATAATCCATCCATCCATTTTCTACCGCTTATCCTGTATTCAGGGTCGCGGGGGGGCTGGAGCCGATCCCAGCTGTCAATAATAATAATAATAATTGTAATAATAATAATAATTGTAATAATGATAATAATAAATGAGAGCGCTTTTCTCAATACTCAAAGACCCTTTACAGAGAATACAGCCTAATGTCGTCCCAGCTGACAAAGAAAACAAAAAAAAACAAGGTGCGGGCAGAATTGATGTTTCCAACTGAAATAAATTAATTCAAAATTCTTGTTGAAGGACAATAAATAAATAAATGTATGTCCGTATACATGAGTGAGTAGATTTCAATTTCAGCTAAAATGAATCTTTTGCGCTCAAATCCCATATTATCAGAGCTTTTGGTCAGCTCTCTCCGTTCTCTGCCCTCCGTTTTTCCTTCAAACCTGCAAACTCTGTGTTACTTTACTTCTTTCCACTTCCCTGCAATCAGTCTCCCTTCGGAGGATATGCTGCCTCTACTCGGGGTGATATTTGGAAAGCCAATCCTCAGCTAAATGAGGTGCTGTTCTCCTCAGCCTCCCCAGCGGAAACTGTCATTTTAGGAGGTTAGGATTCTGTTTTCTGTCTGGACTCACAGGATACAGTTCCGATGTTCTTCCTCCTGTCATGGACTCAAATATCACCTGATTTAAGATGAAAAAAAATCAGATGGAAGCCTGTTGCCAAAAGTGTTGATGCTGTTCTGATAGTTTTCAATCATACCCACCTCCACAGAGAGGTCAGAGGTCAGGATCAGCTATGGACAACATACACCAGAGTCAACGGGAATTCAGTGGTTTGTTCAAGGATGTTAGAGTCTAATCCTGCAGCCCTTTTACTTCCCAACAGTGAAATGCTGCAATGTAATTGTCTGTTTACAGTATTTGCATATAAATTAAAAATGAATAAAGTAATCAGAGTTGGTATGCAGACTTTAGCTTTTAAGTGAAACACTCAAATGGCTAGGGCCTGAGAGGAGGAAGGCAGGGGAAAAATCTGAAGCTGAGGTAATTTAGGAGAGCAGGAAGAGATCAAGATTCAGACTGGAGCAATACCAAACAGAATGTTGTTGTTTGTGAAAAGAAGTCAAACTTCCTGAAAAGAGAAAGCAAAGTAGTTTAAGAGGAGAGAAAATGTCTATGTTTTACAGTGAACTTTAATAAAAGGGCTTCAGATCGAGTCTAACTTGAAGCAGAATGAGTGTGCTAGGGTCACAGAGGGTAATACATGTGAGTCTCCACAGACCAAGTGTTTACCAAAGCCTGTTAAACATATGAAACTACCACTAGTGCTTCACAAGTCTAATTTTCTACCTGACTGAGACTCCATTCACCAGGAACATGGCCCCATCTCCACAATTTTCCCTTCATTAAGAGGAAAATCAAACATATCACTCCTCACAGAAGGAGGGGAGGAGTTGCACTTCAGCTTCAATAAAAAGATGAAAGAGCAGAATTTAGTCATAAGCTTGCCTACATTATACCTGAGGGAGGGATTTTATAGCTATCTTTGTGGTGTCAGCAGACGGATGCATGAGGGAAGGCAAGATAATGAGATAACCTGCTGTTTTTCCAGGCTTTTCCAGGCAACAGTAACGCAGACAGTGTGGTTCAGCACAAGCTCCAGCACCAAGTGATCGCCCGGTACGTCCGCCTGATCCCCCTGGACTGGAACCCCAACGGTCGGATTGGACTCAGACTGGAGACCTATGGGTGTCCTTACAGTAAGTGTGGACTTTTTTTGTATTCCTACACTTCCAGATATAAACTGAGAAGATGAGAGTAGAAAGGACACCATTGCATTATTGAATGGGAAAGAAGATTCTCTACGTCTCTTCACATTCACTTCAAAGCCACTTTAAAAAATGTGTTGTTGCATTACCAGTCATTGTTATAGTATCAGCCTCATGCTTCCTTATTCAGTGTGCCCCAAGAAAATCCTCTACATCCTTAAGGCTGGTTGCACCAACAAGGATTCAATTAGAAGATTTAATCAGCAACCCTGTCTCCTACAACTCCCAATTAGGTTTCCAGGGAAACTTATTTTTAATGGACTGGAAAGATGCAGTTTAATACACCTGGTTAACCAACAAAAACATAATATGCAAAACTACAAAAACCACTTGGTTATGATTAGTAATACATTATGATTTGGTTTAAATTGACTATGAAATTCCAACAAAACAAATAGTAACCTAAAAGCATTTTTGACCTTTCCCTACACCAACCTCCACACTATGCGGTTTCCAAGGACGTAGTAAAGTAGAGTAAAGAACGTAATCCACAACAGGATGAGACTGAGCGGCTAATCGGAGTCAGGCCTGTCCAGAACAATTTCCTTGCAGAACTGGTATCTTGAGAGAAATTAGGCTGCAGCATAATCAACTCAATTAGTTTAGTCTGTCCCTTAATATTGTACGAGGAACTCAATCAATCAATCTAAAATAGGCTGCAGGTAATAAGTTCATGCAACTACAATATTTTATTTCTATAAATGGATCTGTCTTCTCTCATATGACACGAAAATGGTGACATGCAACATGCTACTGGAAGCTCTTTTTTTACCTTAATGTTACATATATTTTACAAATTACATACACAGCTTAAAAAAATAAGGGAACACGTAATCATCACAATTTAACACTCTAGAATATAATTCTCTTCACAGATGAGATCAGGTTCACACTGAGAACAAGTGACAGACATGAAGCAGTGTGGAGACGCCGTGGTGAACGTTAGGCTCCCTGTAACATCAGTTTGGTGGTGATCTGGGGAGGCATGTCCTTGGAGAGTCACACAGACCTCCATGTCAGCCAACGGTACCCTGACCGCTGTTAGGTACAAGGATGAAATCCTCAGAGGGATTGTCAGACCTAAAACTGCTGCAGACCAGTTGGGGTTCCTTGGGTTTGTGCTGGTGTAGGAGGTCCAGGATTCATCCTGATGTTGTGGGTCCTGGGTTCCTCCTGGTGCAGTGGGCCATGGGTTCCTCCTGATGCAGTGGGTCCTGGGTTCTTCCTGGTGCAGTGGATCCTGGGTTCTGCTTGTTGCAGTGGGTCCTGGGTTCTTCCTGGTGCCTCATGTAGTGAGAGTGTGTAGGCAGTTGCTGGATAACAAAGGCATTGAAGCCATTGACTGGTCCTCACGTTCCGATGCCCTAAATCCAATTGAGCACCTAACGTTACGTAAAGGTGGGTCCTACGCCCAGACAGTCCAGGAGCTCACTGATGCCCTGATTCCAGGCTGTGAGGAAATCCCCCTGGACACCATCCTCCTACTCATCAGGAGCACAGATGTTGTCAGGAGTTCATAGAGGCACTCGGAGCCGAACACACTACTGAGCCACATTAGGAGTATGAACTTCACGCAAGTTGGATCAAACTATGATTTTAACCTTTAATTTCGGTGTGATTTTGAGTCCAACCCTCAGTAAGTTGATGATTTTCCATTGACTGTTGTTGTGTCATTTTGTGCAAAACAAATGACATAATGTCTGGTAATATTTTTGAGCTGTGTAATTTATATTGACACAGAAACTTCATCTCATCAAGGATTTTTCCAGCATGTCAAATCCCTGATCTGTATGTGCAAATGAAAAATGTGCTTATAAAGAAGGATGGAAACCAACTGTATATGTATACCATATAAAGACTAATTGGAGACAAGGAGCAGATGGGAAGCATGCAGCAGATCAGGCTTGATTAGAAATGAGCCACAGGACTGACAAACATTGGGAGCTGATGGGAAGTGAAGAATGGCCATGAAAACCAGATGTAGCATGGGAAGAGAAGGAGCGAGGCCTCTTGCTATGTCTGCTGTTTGGAAGGGAAAATTTATTATTATGCTACATGAATGCAGCCAGAAGTGATTTGTCCGTTAGAAGTCAAGCCAGTGTTAAAAATTAATGAGTTCTTCTTCGCCTCCAAACAGAGTTTCCACACACTTGTCATGCAAATCCATCTATGGAGTTATAGAAAGAAACAGTCCAGCTCTTGAAAATGAGAAAACCACACTGCATGGGTAGAAGAAGGGAATTCATAGATTGTTGTGTAAGAGTGTTACCTTTTTGAAAGAGTGTGTGGTTGATAAGAACGCAAGTGTGTGCTTGTCTGTTCAGTTTGATTCAATGGTTGCTCTCAGCTATATATATATGAAAGGGTTTAATTAGTTGATTTTGATGATGATGCTGAGATTATTTTCTGTAATAATCCAGAATGCAATGGAAACATTCCAGTGTCTTTGTTGTCTATGGAACCAGTGTGAAGCTCACCTCCTGTTGGCTACAAAAATCCATTATCCCTGCAGCGCTCCATCCAGGGACAACACCCGAGCAGTAAAATCTGGTCTGCATTTGTTGAAAGGCTCACTAGCCTCATAGAACAAGAGAGCAGTACTAGCAATTTTTGTATGTTCTTATTAACCATAAACACTCCAAAGCCTCTGGAATATATATAAAGGCATACTTGACATGAGAATGTTCTACCATCATTGACTGATGGATCCACTTACTGTATGTATACATATATATTTGTTTATATATATCATTTTATAAAGGGGTTCCTAGTGAAGATGGCAGCTTCCTGTTGCTGTTCAACTTTAGCTGACGTTATTGTCATTTACACATGAGAGAGAGAGAGAGAGAGATAGAGAGAGAAAGAGAGGCCCGTATTGTTAATGATGATCAGTGAGAGTGTACCTGTAATTTATTCAAATGTATCTCCATTTAGTCAGAGCGCTCTCTAGAACGCTTTGTTTCTTTGTTCCTCATCAGTTGGAGGTGTTGAGGAATGATTTATGATGAGATGTTTTTGTTGGATCTCCGTCCTCTATGAACAATAAGATGTCATCTCCTCTGTAAGGAGATGGATTAGAATGGGATTAGGATTTATGTGTTGTGAGAAACCGATCTGCAGATCACAAGAATGTAAACTTTGGTGAAATAACTTTTGTCTCGGGCTGCATGACCTTTGTTCTTCTGGTTTAAGCATCTCCATTATTATTGTATGCTCTATTGAATTTAAATCTGTGGAAGTTGAAAATCTGTATGTATGCATGTTTGTGGTCACTAATATGTTTAAATATAAGGATACATTTATTTTTTTCTTAATGTGTTTCTGTTGTTTCTCAGACTCTGACGTGGTGAGCCTGGACGGACGCAGCAGCCTAATGTACAGGTTGAGTCCCAGGCCGAGGCAGAACACCAGGGAGAGCATCTCTCTGATCTTTAAAACCCTGAGGAACTCTGGGATACTGCTTCATGCCGAGGGACAGAGCGAGCACAGCCTCATCCTCAAGTTAGAGAAAGGAAAGCTTCTCCTGCTGCTCCGCAAAGGTACAACTCTGAAATCCTTGTATACGCATAATGTGATTTCTCAAAGTCTGTCTGGTGCTGTGTCAAACTTTTAAAGGGTACTTGTGTTCTGCTTTCACTCTAATGTTTTAGTCTCCACTGAGATGTCGTTAAGGCAGCCATGTACTGCTTGTGATGGATTGCATATCATTATTCCTTCTGCTCTGAAGTCTGACTGTGTGGTTAGAAATATCAGAAAGCTATAAAGTGGCTGAACCTCGCTGACTTTTTATCGCTCCCCCACTGATCCGTTGGTTGACAGTATCATGATGTTTGCTGACAACAAGTTTCTCTACTGTTGCATAGACTTATTTTCAGTATGAAAATGTCTGAAAAGATCAGTAACATGTTGATAAGATGTGAGATTAAACGTTAGTAAAATGTCAAAATTATTCGCTGGAAAATAATATGAAAAACATGAGTAAAATATCCAAGAAATATTGGTAAAATGTCTGAAAAACTTATCTTGTCTTAAACTTGTCGTATTTAAAGGGGTGGGAGTTGTAGGGTTTTGTAACTTGCTGGAAATTCAAATTTTTCTGAGCTCATGATGTACAGTTTATTTTTTCATGGTGTTGATTTACAAAGTGGTGGATTACTTGCTATTCAGACAACCTTATAAATGTTTCTTTGTTTTATAAAATAGTTTCAACAAGTTAAATAGGCGTGGATAAAAACATGATAGATCCAGTCCATAGAGTCAATACCAAGTGCTCATGATAAAGTGCCCACTCAATATAAAGTGCTCCTCAGTAAAGTGTGTAGAGATGTTCGAGTGCAGTGTGCTCTTCACATTAAATGTTTAGTATGTATCAGAGAAGAGACAGACTTGTATTTTTAGTTCTCCTCCTTCAGAGGTCACCCAGTATTTATTTGTCTACCATCACTGACAGTATCAGTCTGATCAAACCAGGACCATCTGGTCTCCCACTGTTTTAAACACACAACGCTGAAATGAGTTGGAACGGATCAATTCTAGATGTCCATACAGGCGCTAACTTACGGTTCTGAAAAGTGAAGCCGACGCTGAGGTGCCTTTAACTTGCATTCTCTCTGCTGGCCATCAGGGGGTGACTCCTCTGGTTTTCATGCAAGTCTGTGAGAAAATGATCTGACTTCTCACTTGATTTATTATCCCAGTAAACATTGTAAAGATGGTTTTATGGTCTCAATTACTATTTTCAAGTCTTCTTCAATACAGCATAATGTTCATTTAGTAAGTTATGGTCCCATTTAGAGTAAAATAGACCATAAAGCAGGGGATGCTTTCGGGCTTGACTGTGATTGACAGAACGCTCAGCGAGGCAGATGCAGTGAGGTTGCCCCTCAGGTTGACGATCCATTGTGTTCTTCAGATCCGCCTGTCGCTCCTCTGCAAACCAAATATGGTCACTTCCAGTCACTGGTTGCAAAAATTAAAAGATGGCAATGGCCAAAATGCTGAATTTGAGACTTCAAAAGTCAACAAACCAGTGGTTGACATCAGGATGTCCCCTTCTTATATCCGGTCTATGGTTGTAGCTGAGATTTAATAAGAGTCCAACTCTTTGTGAGATGGTCCAGACCTCTTGTGTCTCCTCCTCTGTCCAATAAATCACTGGATATTCTGCAGTTTTTAGAAAGCAAGTATGGGAAACCATGGGTCTCACTGGAATTCTTCCAACAGAGATGAAACACTGAAAGACTGTTATCACCTCTGTGCAGCACAAGCTACACTTTTATATCAAATGATCCCTCGATGTTTAAAATTATACATTATTGTCAAGATTTCGCTAGTAAAATCACACCAGTTTATCCGTAAGTACTATTGCTGGATAAATCTCCATTATCTCCATTAGTATAATAACGGCCGTGTCTTCACCTCATGGAGCAGTTACTGACCACAAGAGCGTTTCTGGAGCCGGCAGCATATTGAGTGAAACCCATCTCTCCGGCTCCCTTTATCTATTAGGTCTCTTTTAGTTCCCTGGTTGTACCCAAAATAAATGTACACACTGTTTGCTTAATATGATTATCATTTTGTTGGGTGGAAGGGGAAAAGTGGAGTTTGGGCCGGATGCAGGTCTTGACAATGTTAACTTGTTTTCACATTTGTTTTCACCTCTTCTTTCATTTTCACACCATTTTCCCAGTTCCTGTCATCTGATTCTCTGCTACAAAAGGTCAATTGTATTTCTTGATTAACTTGAATGTTTCATCTGTCATCCTCCGTTCCGATCCAGACTCCCTCTGTTTTTATTATGATTTAATCTTGCACCAGATGATACAGATTTAAATCATGAGTTAACACATCGTCTCATGCTGATTTGTATAATGATAGTAACATCAACAGGATATAATCAGCAGTTGTAAACTAGGGCGCATGTCCATGTAAGGACTTTGGGGCCAAAACGAATAAAATTCGCAAACCCTCTCTACTTCTAATAGCTCCGTTAAAACATGTATACAGTCATGTGATTTGTCATTTGTCACAAATTATGATGACATTTTAAAATGCATTATTAAAGGTCTAAAGGCCTTTACACATCAGGGGCGTGACAAATAAATGGCACGAAAATGTGAAATACTCACCTGTTGATATTTGGTATGAAAACTATTCAGACTGGCAGTAGTCTAGACAACAGGAAGTGAAGGCTCTGGATCAACACCCGGAGGAAGGAAGTCAGACTTGAATACTCCCCTTCTGCTTTCTGTGTCTCCGTTCTCAAACTCCCTTCCAATCGGGAAACAACAGCAGCGACCTCAGAGCTAGCAACTCTGGCAGCGGCATGCACCAGTGATGTTGACTTGACCAACGAACTGATCCGTTCCGCTTCACATGAGCTTCCTGATATTGGTTTAGAGCTACAAACAGCGAGTCCACCGAGCTCCTCCAGAGCTAAATTATATACGGGCTTCACCGCTGGGTCACCGACCATCACATTATGATTTGCTTTTGTTTTAATAAACGTCTCGTCACACAATCGACATACGTTTTTTAAGGTTTTATGCAGTTTTCTTTTGCGGGGAGTCAGCCATGTTAATGGCGGGGCTCGATGTTTCATCGAAACAAGTTTCCTTCCGACACTATTTTGCTTCTGAAGCTTAGCACCGGTCAAGATCATTGTGATGGTTTGAAAGAAATACAAACGAGCCAGAGCGTTTTTTCCCCGATACCAGAGAAGCGAGACTAGACTGGCAGTTAATCGAATTTATGACCGTTGCAACAGTTAAAGTTTGAATGGATTCATGCAGTCTGCCTGAGGTAAACTGTTGTATAGCAGAAGCTACTCTCTGGTATTTTATTGAGTTTCCTTTCAGCGAAATGCTCTGAGCAGTTTGAAGCAGGTACAGAGTACCTTGTGCTTTTATATTGAAAGGTAAGAACAGGAGTGGAGGTTGAAAGGAGGAATACATTTTGCCTTGCTTTGCTTGGTTGAATCTACAGAGCCTCCATATTGTTCTTTTTGAATGTTCCGCACAATGTGATTGGTTAAAAGCTTTAAATGTGGTTGCAAAAGCTCAGAAAAGCAACTCTTTTCCACAAAAGATTCACTTTTCACACTATGGGCCCTAGTTTCGTAGACCAGGCGCAGTCAGCTTTCAGCGCACCTGCGCCGCGCCGACGGGGCGTGTCCGCCTGGACTTTGCAAGTTTCGTGCACCGCGCAGGCTCGCGCAGGTCACACCTCCCGTCTCGCCCACCGGCGCAAGTGGGAAAGAGGGAGGAGAAGAAGGCGTGACGGTGCGTGTCCACAGGCAGCGGTGTTTCCCCGCGTCCCATTCATTGTCTATGTGAAAAGCCGTGCAATGCATTCTGGTAGTGTTGCGGCGAATGTCGAGAGACGGCGCGCGAGTTGGCCGCTCCTCATTTGCCTAAAGTTGAAGTCGAATCTACTTTATGCTAATCAGAGGCGCTGGGCTCGACTCGCCTCCTCGGGAACGCTCGCGAACGCTCGCAAAAATGTGTTGTTTAAAGGAGAGCGCCTGTCAATCATCCTCTAGTGGCAGCCCACCAAGCGTGCAATACTGGGAAGCAGCGCGTCCACACGCGTTTAAAATCACCCCTGTGGACACGCACCTTCAGTGCAAGTTCCGTCACTTGACAACCCGATGACAGAAGCAGCGCCACCGCTCTCACCACGCGTATCACGCGCTGTGCGCGCGTATCATAATAATATCAATGCCGATATTATAAAAAACAGGAGAGAGAGAGGGAGATGTTTTGGTCCGAGAGGCTGAGTTTCCGTTACGCGTGCCATCCGCCTTTGATCTGACGTCAGATGTGACGGGATAATCTATATAGATATACATTCACGTGTTGATTCAATTAGTTGCATTAAATAGTGTTTGTTGTGAGTATTTATTGCATTTAAATGTGCCTGGAACTGTGGAAACCTGCCTGTGAGGTCTCGGTGGCGTGTGCACACTGCGCGCCGGTCCGCCAAACTTCCGATCCGCCAGCTGTGATTCGCATTGAATCAATGGACTTTATTTACGCCTTGCGCCGAAAGTAGACCAGGGGCCCTAGTTTCGTAGACCAGCGCAGGGTGGCGCAGGGTGGCGCAGCCGGCGCAGTGCAAGTTTGACCCGCGCAGCCTTGCGCACCGTCAGTTTAGCAGTTTGGTGGATCGCCTGCGCCAAGATGGGTGTGGCGGCGCAGCAGGGGGAGGCGTCACAGATTCAGCTTGGCGTAGCGGAAGTTTCGTGGCAAAAAGCCTCGCCAAGACTGCGCTGAAAGCTCACCAGCTCCGACCTGGTCTACTTTCGGCGCAAGGCGTAAATAAAGTCCATTGATTCAATGTGAATCACAGCTGGCGGATCGGAAGTTTGGCGGACCTGCGCGCAGTGTGCACACGTCACCGAGACCTCACAGGCAGGTTTCCACAGTTCCAGGCACATTTAAATGCAATAAATACTCACAACAAACACTATTTATGCAACTATTGAATCAACAGCTCATTTATATCTATATAGATTGTCCGTCACATCTGACGTCAATCTTAAAGGTGGATGCACAGCTACGGAAACTCAGCACTCTTTCACCAAAAGCATTCCTTTTCTCCTTACATATGGCCTAGTTATTAGACAGCGCATCAGCATCAGCGCATGTGCGCCGCGCCGCGGGGCGTGTCAGCGCTGACTTCTGTCAAGGTTTCGTGCACAGCGCAGGTCTGCTGCAGCACACCTCCCGTCTACGCCACCGGCGAAGTGGGAGCTCATTGAGTGGATGAGACGAACGGCTTAACCAGTCGCCGTCCCGCCACGAAGGTGCGTGTCCACAGGCAGCGGTGTTTCCCCGCGTCCCATTCATTGTCTATGTGAAAAGCCGTGCAATGCATTCTGGTAGCGTTGCGGCGAATGTCGAGAGACGGCGCGCGAGTTGGCCGCTCCTCATTTGCCTAAAGTTGAGGTCGAATCTACTTTATGCTAATCAGAGGCGCTGGGCTCGACTCGCCTCCTCGGGAACGCTCGCGAACGCTCGCAAAAATCTGTTGTTTAAAGGACAACGCTTGTCAATCATCCTCTAGTGGCAGCCCACCAAGCGTGCAATACTGGGAAGCGGCGCGTCCACGCGCGTTTAAAATCGCCCCTGTGGACACGCACCTTCACACCTTCTTCTCCTCCCTCTTTCCCACTTGCGCCGGTGGGCGAGACGGGAGGTGTGCCTGCGCGAGCCTGCGCGGTGCACGAAACTGAAATCGGGACACCGATATTATAAAAACAGGAGAGAGAGAGGGAGATGTTTTGGTCCGAGAGGCTGAGTTTCCGTTACTGGTGCCATCCGCCTTTGATCTGACGTCAGATGTTGACGGGATAATCTATATAGAATACATTCACGTGTTGATTCAATTAGTTGCATTAAATAGTGTTTGGTTGTGAGTATTTATTGCATATTAAAGTGCTGGAACTGTGGCAAACCTGCCTGTGAGGTCTCGGTGGCGTGTGCACACTGCGCGCCGGTCCGCCAAACTTCCGAATCCGGCCAGCTGTGATTCGCATTGAATCAATGGACTTTATTTACGCCTTGCGCCGAAAGTAGACCAGGGGCCTAGTTTCGTAGACCAGCGCAGGTGGCGCAGGGTGGCGCAGTCAGGCGCAGTGCAAGTTTGACCCGCGCACCTTGCGCACCCGTCAGTTTAGCAGTTTGGTGGATCGCCTGCGCCAAGATGTGTGTTTTGTGTGGCAGGGCAGCAGGGGAGAGCGTCACTAGATTCAGCTTGGCGTAGCGGAAGTTTTCGTGGCAAAAAGCCTCGCCAAGACTGCGCTGAAAGCTCACCTGCTCGACCTGGTCTACTTTCGGCGCAAGGCGTAAATAAAGTCCATTGATTCAATGTGAATCACAGCTGCGGATCGAAGTTTGGCGGACCTGCGCGCAGTTGTGCACACGTCACCGAGACCTCACAGGCAGGTTTTCCACAGTTCCAGGCACATTTTAAATGCAATAAATACTCACAACAAACACTATTTAATGCAACTAATTGAATCAACACGTGAATTTATATCTATATAGATTGTCCCGTCACATCTGACGTCAGATCAAAGGTGGATGGCACGCGTAACGGAAACTCAGCCTCTCGGACCAAAACATCTCCCTCTCTCTCTCCTGTTTTTTATAATATCGGCATTGTTATTATTATGATACGCACGCACAGCGCATGATGCGCGTGGTGGGAGCGGCAGCGCTGCTTCTGTCATCGGGTTGTCAAGTGACGGATCTTGCACTAAACCTCCCCTAACGCATTAAAGGAGAGGAGAGGAGCTCATTTGAGTGGTGAAGATCTGAATCGGCTGTATTAATCCCAGTCCACGCCTCGTCTCCTCCTCGTCTCCCACTGAAGGTGCGTGTCCACAGGCAGCGGTGTTTCCCCGCGTCCCATTCATTGTCTATGTGAAAAGCCGTGCAATGCATTCTGGTAGCGTTGCGGCGAATGTCGAGAGACGGCGCGCGAGTTCGCCACTCCTCATTTGCCTAAAGTTGAGGTCGAATCTACTTTATGCTAATCAGAGGCGCTGGGCTCGACTCGCCTCCTCGGGAACGCTCGCGAACACTCGCAAAAATCTGTTGTTTAAAGGACAGCGCCTGTCAATCATCCTCTAGTGGCAGCCCACCAAGCGTGCAATACTGGGAAGCGGCGCGTCCACACGCGTTTAAAATCGCCCCTGTGGACACGCACCTTCACGCCTTCTTCTCCTCCCTCTTTCCCACTTGCGCCGGTGGGCGAGATGGGAGGTGTGCCTGCGCGAGCCTGCGCGGTGCACGAAACTTGGAAAGTCCAGGCGGACACACCCCGTCGGCGCGGCGCAGGTGCGCTGAAAGCTGACTGCGCCTGGTCTACGAAACTAGGGCCCCAGGTCGGAGCTGGTGAGCTTTCAGCGCAGTCTGGGCGAGGCTTTTTGCCACGAAACTTCCGCTACGCCAAGCTGAATCTGTGACGCCTCCCCCTGCTGCGCCGCCACACCCATCTTGGCGCAGGCAATCCACCAAACTGCCAAACTGACGGTGCGCAAGGCTGCGCGGGTCGAAACTTGCACTGCGCCGGCTGCGCCACCCTGCGCCACCCTGCGCTGGTCTACGAAACTAGGGCCCATAATATTAACATTCTGGGCCACGTCGGCGTGGCGCAGGTGCGCTGAAAGCTGACGGCGCCTGGTCTACGAAACTAGGGCCCTCTATGTTGAAGAAAAAAACCCTGCAGTTTAAAAAGAAATCTATTGACTTGAGAATCACTTGCACAGAAACAATGTCCCCTGGTGTGTAACGATCTTAATTTGCATGTCAATATATTTTTTCAGGTGTTGTTTTTGTCATGAATATTTATAACATGGTGAAAAAGCATTGTGCTTATGTTTTCGAGTGAGGTCCATTTCTCTGAGCTATATATGCATATACAGGCATCATCCAACAGGTTGAGTTGTGCTGATATTTGTGAAACAACATTAACTGTGAACCTGATCCACTCCTTCTGTTCTCACGTTTCAGTAAAAGCCCTCGTCACAGAACACTTACACTCCCAGTTGTGAGAAGGCCTTTATTCTGCTGCTGCAGTTGTTGAATTAGATGAATCCATCTCAGTTCACTGAAGAGTATATTTTCTTTGTGGTCTGAGTTGTGTCACAGAAGAACGCTCATATGACGGCTGGCGTCTGGCTCAGTAACTTTGGCTTTTCCTTCTGTGTGGTTTGAGAGGAGAAGTTATTATTGTCACTCCCCATCTCCGCTTTGCTGAGCCCGGTGTTGGTGGGTGTTTGGAGCCATGGGGTTGCTTTGATATCATTTCTCTCTGTGTCTTCGCCCTCTGCTCTCACTTTCTTCTTCTGTCGTTTCTGCTATTATTGTTCCGCACTTGTAATTAATTGCAGCCATATGAATGTCATTGCAGTTCTCTGCTTCTGCTGCTTTACCTTCTATGTCTCCACCGCTAGAGTGGGAGTTTTTTTGTCTTATCCTCCCTCCTCCTCTTCTTCCCTCCTTCTCCTGAGGCTTTTGCAATCTAAAAAGCAATACACTTTTGGTCTGCAGCTTTGTGCATCGGCCTTGAGCACAATGGATCACATCCTGTCACTTAAAGGTATATATTTGTGTTTCTGCAAGGGGGATTTATAATGCATAGAGTACGGGACACACGTGTGTGCCTGTCATTTTGCTTACTGTGTGTTGAATGTTTCAGGGAGCTTTTTATATTTTGCAAGATGGGTTTTCATCTGTGTGATGACGCAAACTCTCCTGGCTGGCAGAGTGCAGATTTCTGCCACAGCAAAATACTGCTGAGTGAATGTTTGCATCTTCAATTATATAGTGTATCCTTATACAATGGTTCATATGATATCTGATAAAAACGCATTCCTTGTCATTGTGTTCTTCTAGTAAAACGCAGCAACACGTCAAATTCCACATTTCATGCATACCGTCTTAAATAAACTAACAGGTTTACTGTTGTCTAAACAGGTTTATAGGAAAAGTTTGTGGCTTGGGTTGAAATAATTACAAAGTGCTGTTAATTAAGCAGTACAGTAGTTAAGATCTCCTGGGTGTTTTTCAACCCACCCATACACCGACCTTCTCCCTGCATGGTTTTAATTACTTATGTTGTACAAGTGCACAAACGGAAATCGACTAAAAGTGGACAGAAACTAAACCGAGGGGATACTTTATGCTGCTTTTGCAAACGTCCACATAAAGGCATGGAAATAGAAGCTTGAAGTTGACTTAATTTATGGATATGGAAGACTTGCAGCTCTCTTGGAAGAGTGACAACAATGTTAATTGTGCGGCATCATCACCTCCTTCTATGTTGCTGCACAGAAGCTTGGTTTTCTGAGCTGTCAGAAGCAGCTCTTTGTGATTTTGTTTCTGAATTGTAGCCTGGGGCAGATCCTAGTCGTTGCATGTGTTTTCTCACTGTCTGCAACTTGTTCAGTGCGCACTGATGGATTGTGGGGGTTTCGTAAGTGCCAAGTTTGATTATTCCGCAATCCCTGATCGTCGTTTTGAGCAAGAACTGTTTTGCAACAAGCTATCGGAGAAGAGGTTGTTTTCATCATCATAATCATAAAAAAATCAACTATGATGAATTTATTAAAAAGATGCTGACGACTACATGTTTGTGAAGCACTAATAGGAACCTTTATGCATCTATGATGTTTTGGACATTATGCAAAGCAGCATCTGTCAGGATCAGGAGGTCAGAGAGTTTGATTTTCTTTTTCCAGCCAGTAAAGGATCGAGCCAGTCATGAGCTAATGACACTTTCACATGTGCATACCTTCAGGAGGGTCAACCATAGAGCAGGACTTATTTCTCGGTTCAGTTCTTTGCTCTATAAAAATGTAAAGGCTGCCTCTCTAAATCTATGCAACACTTTTAAAAACACAGATAATTAACTAACTTGCACATCCAGCCCCCTAAACCCCCCTTCCGCCGATCCTTAACACCCCGTTATGAGAGTCTAGTTCCTCTGTGTCCCCCAAGCAGCCTTCAGCAGCACTGAACAGAAGACACTTAGTTCCACTCTTTTTGCCTGGAGCCGGCCAAACTGTTTGAATAAATACACCGGCTTATTAAAATGTATGCGCTCCTTCCAAGAGCCATCCCATTTCCGCGCCGCTGTCCATTCATCAAAATGTCGGTTTATAGTTCTCTAGCTCACCGGCTCATAATCAAGCTCAGGTCTTTTCCTGCCACTGGTATATTCTGTGATAGTAAATATAAAAGCGGATCGATGTTCATGGGTCTCATGCCCTCTGGCTGAGCTTTTGTTCGAATGAAGAAGGACGACAGGATATAACTTGATGGCCTTTTATGAACACATGAAGTGAATGGGTGCTAAAATTGCATGCAAATCGCCGCTCAATTTCAAAATCCCAAACTAATTTGCTCTCCAGTGGGAAATTTGTTTGCAGAAAGAATTGTTTGGTGTATGACAAGAGACATCAAAATGACGCATATAGACAGTCAATCCATAGAAAAGAAATAAATACAAAGCAAACAACAATAAGATCATGTAGTTGTTGTCCTTGTATACGGTAACTAAAAACAGATGCTGAGTGCTCCCAGGCGATGACTCATTGTGGATACAGACTGTCAACTTGGCTGTCATGCTGAATGGTGAATGTGTGGCGTGTTCAATACCACAGTATTGACCACCCGTGTTGTTCTACTGTATCCACAGTGATTTATAGGACAGCGTGCCAGTCCTAGAGAGAGAGAGAGAGGGAGAGAGAGAGCCAGCTGTGCTTTACTTTACAGCCCACAGCTGGATCACTGCTGTAACACAGAGTTGGCTCACAATGACAATCTGATTAACTGCTTTGAGTGCTTATTATAGTGGGTTACAATCTGTCTATAGCACCATTTAATCATAGCTACTTGTAAAAATCCATAATGCTTAATAACAATAATCATAATACATTATAAAGCAATATCTTACATATAACATAAATGATAGTACTTCATAATTGCTGCTCCTTCACTGACATTTTGATTTAAAGATATTTTTTTCACTTCACTTCAAGTAAATACTGACTAATAAAATTGTTTCAATGTGTAATATCTGCCTATGCCTCAGGATAGCTATGGGCAATTAATTATACATTTATTTAATGAACCATTAGCTGACTTTCTTTTGTAATGTTACATAACAAGCAAGAACGTTGCGTGACACAACGTTGCGTGAAACAACATTGCATAAACTACGTTATGGCGAGAGCGTAAGGTCAAAGATGACTTTCACACAGGACACGAACAGCAGTATCCTGGGTGAAAGTCCTGTGTGGACACTCTTGCTAGTTATGGTTTTTATACCTCATAACTTTCAAAAAATGGTTTCTTGTTGTATTACGTAACTTTTTCTGACCAAATCTCAAATTGCCATCAAAATGTATGTATTCATGGTTTGCATAAATGTTGACAAGATGTTCTTCTGACGACACGGCTGATTATAATACACTATCTTCCTTGCAGAAAAAAAAATGTCAGTTACTCAACTGCAATTATCAAGCATTATTACATTTTTACTGGTAACTCATTAGAGTGATTATCGTTATAAAGTATTATGACTAGTTCTGAGTTCTTAATTCTAATTGTAATTATACAGTGCTTTTTTTACTTTTAGACATAAGCATATGGAACATTAACTTTTGGCCAGGCTTCTTTAAACATTCCTGAAGCGTTGTGAGAGGTTCAGAGGTTGCACTTTCTGCTCGTGTTGACTGATTGTGTTTACGGTCTCAATCATTTAAGCTGAATGGAATAAAATGAAAATGCTGAAACAATTACAGCAGTCTCTCATCTGATAAGAGCTGTCAGTGGCTTCCAACAAAATTAGATTTAGGGCTGTGATGCAGAAGCAGACAGCAGATGATGAGGCGATATTGCCTTGGGGAGCTGTCTGCAATGATCTAACACAGGAGCCAGCACTGTAAAAAGTAAGACGTCTTCAAGCGGCTTCTCAGGCCATGAGAATAGGACTGTTCCCTTTAAAAAATCCCTTAAAGATGATCATGTGCGTCCTGAAGACTCACTGAAAATGTAGATGACCTTAGTGAACCCTTATTGATTATGGAGATCACACAGGTGAACTCACAAGTTTCTTGAACACTGCAAACATGAACATTATGGTTTCCAACGATATTCTACAGTGGAATTTAAACAAAAACATAGGTCTAAAGTGTTTCAATGTTTTGCTTATCTGTAGGGTATAAACGAACGGACATCGTTACCTCATTAAAACCTTATTATATATTTTTTTTACTTTGTTCTAAAATATTTAACATTGCCCTGTGGAGCAAAGCAGGTGTTATTCACCAAAACTCATTTCAAGAATATTTTAGCACTTTATTGTATCTTACAGTCTCTTACTTTTTTTTTCATAAGTGGTCTCATTCGAGCGTGTCAGATTCAGGAAACGCTCCTCTCTTCAGATAACTGTGTTAATGACCAGACTCCCATAAAGACTCCATAAAGTATTCATAAAGGATTCATAAGGGAAAGTCTATAATTTTGAACAGGGTAAGCAGCAGAATAAAACGACCTGCTAAGGCCAAGGAATCAGGACAAATTATGAGTGTTGTTAATGTCGTGTCACCTGAGGGTCAAACTATCACTGAAATACTGAAATGGTTCCGAAAAAGGAGGTCTGACCATCAGCAGGCTGGCTGCAACGGGGGGCAAATATGAGCAAATGAATGCTCATATTGTTAGGCTTCATAAATACATTTAGGACTAGCCTTTAATTCAAAGTCAACAATGATGAAGTGTAGGATTGGATAACAGCAAACTTCTTGCACATGTCTTCTACGACGGGTCACTCAAAAATAGTGTTCGTACAGAAGAGAACATTCAAAACATGAGAAAGGTAGCAGGAAGTTCTCCACTGAGGAACGAATCTGTTCATACGAGTGGTCATTGCATACAGCCCATTGTGTTTTTCTGTATAACTTTTCAAACCGTCCATTCAGGGCTCATTACTACCACCTGTAGACCAGTAGAATAGAGTGAATCCATTGGTTGGACTGGATGTGTCACCAGCGTGCATGTGACAAGACTTGACTGTAGACTGCACACTCACACCTTCATGTATTCCCTCCAAAAGGAGTAGTGACCTGCCAATCACAAGGCAGCCCGCCCTAAAGCATGCCCCAGTCATATCATAACAGGGAATTTCGTTGAATTTATAAAAAACTGAATTTTCTAAAACATAGAATTATGAAAAATGTGAACGGAAAACTGGAAATGAAAACTCATTTTCATTTACACTAACCCTAACCATAGAGGGGGGGCTGCAGAAAAAATTTGGAACCACTACCCTCGTTTATGGTCACTCTAAATGGGATCATCCTTTTTCTAAACAAACATCATATTGAAGAAGACTTGAAAGCAGCGATTGAAACCATAAATTTAGCTTTCATTTCCCTCTCTCTCTCTCTCTCTCTCTCTCTCTCTCTCTCTCTCTCTCTGTCTCTGTATATGCATGCCTCAGTCTGCTGATCAATGATCATTAAGCCCACTCTTTCCCTCCACGTCTGTCTGTATCTCTCCCGTCTCCACAGTCTCACCATGCGATGCCAAGTATCTGTCCGACTGATCAATGATGATGGATGACTTGAACACATTTGACTCGGTCTCTGTCTGTCTCCCGTTCCCTTCCTCTCCACGTCTTTTCCCACACAGACAACGTTGTCTCCTTTTCAAACAATACCTAATTCATATTTAATGACCTTGTGCATTTAGCTCCGTCTTCACCTCCTTCCCTCGGCAGAAACTCTGCACTCTGCCAACGCTTTAGGGACGACAGAGAACCGCCAAGCATTTCTTTTCATTTATTTATGGCTTTCTGCCTCTTTGTCTTCTCCCTTTCGTGTTATCGCCTACCTTTTCTGGTTCTCCATCAGTTGATTCCGAGATGTGATCCCCAAAAGGAAACTGTACAGATTAGACTTAAGAGGGCTGGGAAGTTAATAAGCAGCCACCTGGATTCAGTGCACATGTTGGTCCTAGAGAGAAGTGGAGACAGAATATGAGAGCAAAATAATGTCCTTGACGGAAACATTAAAACGTATATGAACATAATATACAATATAAAAATAATCAGCATGAAACATCCCCTTTTGATTACTTACATAAGACTTTTTAGTGTTACATTAATTCTGAGAATGTTAAATATCTGCCAATGAGGCATGGCATTTGATCATATACTGTATGTACTAATCTTCACACAATTCAATTTCACGTCAATGTTATTTATAGTGTCATATCACAACAGAAGTCATCTCAGGACACTTAACACATTGAGCAGGACTAGAATACGCTCAAGATTTCCAGAGTCAATGTAGTTTCAAAGTCCCAACATCACCCAGGGGCAAGCGTTACAGCGACAGTGGTGAGAAAAAACTGCATTGTTAGGCTTTTAGGCAGAAACTCATGCAGCCCAGGCTCTTGGGTTCCAACTGCACACCAGAGAGAAATCTGAACAATGGATGAAGCCAGCTTTAAAATTGTTTATTATGTTTACTATTTCGTTGACACGTAAGTCAAAAATGTTTACAGAAAGGAATTGTTAATATCTCTTCTGCATCACTCTATTAATAAGAAAATACTGTCAACAAAGGTTTAAAAACATCTATTTAGTCAATGTTTTCAGTAAAAACATATAATAATAAAAGTTTCAGAATATATGCTGCTGAAGTGACCGTTTCTGGCTCAGAGTCTGAGAAACTGAAAGAAGACGTGGAAAATAGCCCCAAATCTAAAAAATGACCTCTACATGAGAAACATGTTCTTGCCTGTTCTCTTCCTCTCCTCTACCTTCACCAGGTCTCCGTCTCACTCTTTGTCTCCCTGCTGCGCTGCAGGCAGGAGTCCTTCTCCCGACAGCCAGCATGCGGTGTCTCTGGGCAGCCTGTTAGACGACCAGCACTGGCATCACGTCGCAGTGGAGCATCACAGCACTCACCTCAACCTCACCGTGGACAAGAGCACACTGTGGGTGCAAATCCCACCCAGGTTCACCCACTGGGACCATGACCAGGTCTGTGTGTGTAGTAACAGAAAAACACCCTCTTGCAGTCACACCTGCTCAGGTTTGACTGTGACAGTTGCATGTGCTCATGTTTCCCCGTGCAGATGAGTGTGGGAGCGGAACAGGGCCTCGGCTCTCAGAGGTCAGTGGAGTCAAACAGAAATTTCCATGGCTGTTTGGAAAACCTGGTTTACAACGGCGTTAACCTGGTCGACCTCGCCAAACAGAGAGACCAGCGTGTCATTGTGAAGGTAAACCATGTTTGTGTGTGTGTGTGTGTGTGTGTGTGTGTGTTATACACGTGTTGTATATGAACACATCTGCACTGCAGACACACTAGATGGATAAAACACACTCTATCATTTGGTAGGTGGGCCTCCAGTTGGATCCACTGCTGTATCTGAGTGTGTAGTATTGCTTTCACACCTGATATTTTCTTAATGTTTATTGTGCATTACTATCTAGGACTGGAAAGAGTCTGTTGTTGAAATGTACTCTACATGTGTTTGTTCAACCCAGTCTCAATCCTGACATCGAGTCACCAGACTTTCAACTTTACCCCTCTTACATCGTTATAAGCTGCTCAGAGTAACTGATGTAGAATAGACCTTTTACTTTTTCGTGTCCTGTGTGAAACCAAGTCAACGTTTAGTTATTTTATTGTGTAATTTACATATGTAAGGTCTCCTACTAACTTAAATTCCCAACTACATTCTCAATTACGTTTCAGGGGAAGCTATTTTTTCCAGAATGAACAGTCGATTTAAAAAAATTAAACTCATAGTTCACGAAAAAAACAAAATAAAGAGCTCTACAAAACTACATTGTTATGTTTAGTTAATCATGGTTTCACTTAAAATGACTATAAAATTGAAGGAAACCAAATCAAAAGTATTTGGTTCCCACGGGACTCTAACAGCAGTCTCTTTGGTAGAAGCCATGTTTTTTTAAGGCTATCCGCCACCACGGCCTGCTGTGTATGTGGATGTCATAGCACTCGTTTGAAACAAATTTGTGATAGGTCAAGAGCAAAAGTAATCCATTACAATATGTCTTCCCTGGTTTTGTTGTGTGGAAAGATAATCAAAGAAAACCAGACTGTACATACGTAGCTAATGTTACATAACAAACACAAACCACAACCTTTTCCTAAACACAACCTACGTAGTTTGGTTTCGGTTGGTATCATGATCAAAATGTTGAAAAAAAAAATAATAATAATTAGATGATGATAAGGGAACAAATAGAAGAACACAATAAACTGAGGGTTATTTTATGAGAAAGTAAAAATGTTATCTTGAAGAGCAATCATTAAAATTTGAAGAAGTTAGGAAAATATGCTCTCACTTTCATCCTTTTACCGTAAATGAGAAGGTGTGTGTGTGTGTGTGTGTAGTGTGTGTGTGTGTGTGTATGTGTGTGTGTGTGTGTGTGTGTGTGTGTGTGTGTGCGTGTGTGTGGATAACGTCAAACTAATGCACAACACCGCTGAGTCTCGGCGGCACTCTCCTCTTCAGTCACCATTACTGTGTATCACTTCAACTTTGCCACAAAGAGCTTTTAGATTTGATCAAGTGAGCTGCGTCCTCCACCCAAAATAGAAAGTCAGTGGGGAACCTCGGATGAAACACATCACTGTTGGTGCTCTGGCAGTCAACTTACTGCAATTACTGCTTCCCAAAACTACGGGCCTACATAAGGAGATCACCAACTGCTCCTCATTGCTCGCTCTGTCCCCTGTTCACTTTGATCTCCGGATGCGTTTCTAACCCTGGCTATGACTCCTGATGAGAACTCTGTGCATCAGAAATGAACTCAAACGAATGTGTTATCGTGTTTTCCCTCTTTCGCTGTAGTCATATCTCCTTTTCCCCTCTCCATCCACCTCAGGGCGATGTGACCTTTTCTTGCGCTGAGCCCGTTTTTGTTGCTATGACGTTCACCAGCCCCCAGAGCTTCCTCCAGTTGCCAGTAGTGACGGAGCCGTTGTCGACGGGCACGTCGGTGGGGCTTCAGTTCCGGACGTGGAACAAGGCGGGGCTGCTGCTGGCGTTTGATCTCCCAAAGCAAGAGGGTGCGGTGTGGTTGTACCTGAGCAAAGCCAGGCTCCATCTACAGATCCACAAGTCTGGCAGGGCGCCGCTGGAGCTTAATGCAGGTCAGTCTGACTGCAGACCTCCAACTCTAACCTTCAAGAGGCAGTGTTGAACACCGGCCTCGTGGTTGAAAGCCCTGTGTTGTTGGATCCATCCACCCACCATGCTTAGTCTTTCATGGGGTGGTCGATAACGGAGGTGTTTCATTTATGTGTTAACCACGAAAAAGGATTCTTTTTTCATTGTGTCCCCGTCCCGGAAACCAATAGATTGCCTTTTGTGATTATTTGAAGACCTGTTGTGAGAATGGGTTGTGTACACAATAGGCTATATTTAATTGTTTGTATGTGCTCAGGCTCATCTCTGAATGACGGTCAGTGGCACGCTGTGGAGCTGATCTCCAGACGAGGACATCTGACCGTCTCCGTGGACGGAGGTGAAGGAGCCACTGCTCACGCCAGCCCCCCGTTTCTCGTCACGACGGGAGGTCAACTTTTCTTTGGTGGTAAGAGAGAGATGAATAAGTAACAATAAGCACAACTCTTTCCAAAGTTTTGATTATGTAATAGTGAAGTCCCGCCTCTTCCGTGGACCATGGGACCTTATTTTGGGAAAAATATTTACAGTAGTCAATGGTGAGAGAATGGTAATAAGTTCTGATCCTCTTTGAATTGTGGAATTAATTAGACATATGATGTTTATCAATGTAAATGTTGGACTATAACTGTTGAAGTATTCTTGACTTTCAAAATTATCTTTTAAATTGACAAGCATCATACATGTAATTCATGGCACAATTCAAACAGCATCAAAAAAAAATTGTCTTGCCGCCGAGTACCGTACACGTTTTCTGGAATAAGTGTCCATGCAGGAAACATGAATGGGCATGACTCAGCCGCTAAATATTGAAGTTCAGGGTGGAAGTCATCTTGAGTGGTGTTGCCTGATGTCGTTCCCTCTCCTGTGTGCAGGATGTCCTGCTGAAGGGAGCAGCCAGGACTGTATGAACCCCTTCAGGGCTTTCCAGGGCTGCATGCGTCTGCTGACTGTGGACAACCAGCCAGTGGACCTGATCATGGTTCAGCAGAGGCTGATGGGAAACTACAGTCATCTGCAGGTTGACATGTGTGGCATCATCGACAGGTCAGACCCCAAAAATACTGATCACATATTTCCCAAGTGAAGTTAACCTTGTGAATGCTACGCTAAATGCTAACTTGGTCCTTACCTTCATTTATTCAGGAAATGTTGGCTTCTGATTGTGTAACTCCATATTGTGTGTGTCAGAAAAGAGGATCACCCTGTTAATCTCCCTCTGAAGACTCTGTGACTGGTTTCCCGTGAAATGGGGTTACACAAGGATTATTAGACAGCAGTGGAGTGGATACAGAGGGAATTATGAGAACAGAGTCGGACAGTCTCAATGTTTCCCAAAATGTTTCCTCGCTAAGAAAATAATCCCGTTATTGTTTTGTCTATCTAGCACCATATGAGGCATGCAGGAGCTTCCTTTCTCTGAGCTGAAATGCGCTTTTGCTTTCTTCCCAATATGATTTATTTGTGAGACGCAGCAAGAGAGTTGCCTGGCTCTGTGCCACAGCGTATGATTGAGTTTGGAAGAATTCTGGGAGATATTATTTTGTAGTTTAGTGTCAGTGGATTGAGAGCATCGGTGGGTTTGTTAAGACTCTGGCTAAGGCTTTCTGCTTCTACTGTTCAAACTTCTGTTGCCAGATAATCATTATCATTATTACCAGCATGTTTGTGTTGATTGTTGTTTTTATGTTCTGGACTCTAATGCTGTTGGAGGCCGACTATGCCCATGAGCTTAACCAATTATAGTGTTTAAATATGTATGTTGCAGTGTTATGAACAGTTTGCACTACTCTCCTAAACTCAATTCAGATACACCTAATGTACTAATATATTAAGGTTAATTTAGATTTAAAAGACTTCAACAAATTAAGCTGTTGGTCAATTATGGTTCTATTCCACATAAACAAATTACACAAAAATGCATGCAAATATTATATTCATTGTGAAAGGTAAGAATGAAAGGAATGGCTCTTGTCTGTGTTGTTTTTCGTCAAGGTTGCATTGAGTGATAGTTTGCCATCCTGGTTCTTACTACAGAAGTGTTAATCAGTATAGACATAATTCAACCCGTTCCACTCAGCGTGATTGATGGTTGATGCCTTTACTCACAGTGCAAAAGAAAAATCACCCTTGTTCCGAAAAAAAAAAAACGTTGGAGTATTCTTGCTGACCATGTCCATCCCTTTATGACCACAGTGGACCCATCTTCTGATGGCTGCTTCCAGCAGGATAGCACACCATGTCACAAAGCTCAGAACATCTCAAACTGGTTTCGTGAACATGACAATGAGTTGAATGTTCCCAAATGGCCTCCACAGTCACCAGATCTCAGTCCAATAGAGCAACTTTGGGATCTGGTGACAAATCTGCAGAACTGTGTGATGCCAGCACATCAATGCAGACCAAAATCTCTTGAGGATGGTTTCCAGCACCTTATTGAATCTGAAGGTTGAAGTTCTCAAGGCAAAAGTGAGTCCAACAAACTACTTGCAAGGTGTACCTAATAAAGTGAGTGTATACATAAATGCTGAGGACTAAAACTCACACATTGTACACTGAAAAATCCATTACCACCGTTGGACGAAATCATTATTATAGACATTTCTCCGTATCATCAAGTACTGGAGAGACCATGGCCTCTCATACATTTCTATTGCAGAAAATGTCAAGTCGAGCTCTGCCGTGTCAGTTTAATGTTGCGTTGTGTGTGTGAGCGATAACACATTGCACTCAGAACATGACATTAGACCTTTTTTCCGGATCATTAGAGCCCACTGGTATATTGCACATTATCCTCTGAGCAGCTGTTGTTTCAATAAAATGTCAACTTGGAAAAATGGATTTACACTTCTCCAACCCCTCACCCCCGACCTACAGTGTACCTTTCTGCAATAAGTGCTGCTCGACTGATCGCATGCACGCAGAATTTATCCTCGGAGTCGAGGAAAAAGATATTTGTTCTGCAATATGTTGCATATGGATATTTTCAGATAAGCTAAGCAACAATGCACCTCCAGGATTTATAATGCATGTGTTTAAAGGCACAAAGCACCCACCTGCCTCCATCCCAGCT
This sequence comes from Chelidonichthys spinosus, assembly GCA_029853015.1. Classification (NCBI taxonomy): domain Eukaryota; kingdom Metazoa; phylum Chordata; class Actinopteri; order Perciformes; family Triglidae; genus Chelidonichthys; species Chelidonichthys spinosus. Next base: position 7,875,659 of record CM056832.1, on the reverse strand, counting down.
TACTTTTAGATTAAAGGAAAGTAAACGAAATTGGTGCTAAAAACCAAACTTTACCATCTGACAAGCCTGCTGAGTAAGGCTTTTTCCGACAGTGAATTTCCCACTGACTAAGAGATTAAAAATACATGCTGCGCTGCCGCTCTCTTTCCCTTTACGGTCTCTGTGCAGTCACAATTCGTTGACCTCGATTCCCCTTCCGAATATGTTTATGCAGTCGCTGCTGAGCCTCATTCACCTCAACTTTCATCCCCTTTGTCACTCCCTCGCTCCTTCGATTCTGCCCTCAAATCCCCTTCCTGTATCACTCGCTTTCGCCCCTCTATCTCTAAGTATCTCCATCATCACTTTACTCTCACCGTTTCTTACATCCTAACCCTTTTGTGTTCTTTTTATTTTCAATTCCTTGTTTTACTTGCCGCCCACAGCTCAGTGCTGACACAGGGCTGACATTGTAAATTGGAGAAGAACAAAAATCCAAGTTAACAGCTGCTACGTTTGCTCCTACATGTTCCACTGGGTGCAGAAATAATAACACCAGGACTTTTACCATTCAGATAAATACATTTCAGAGCTCTCAGAAACAGACAACAGTTCATCTCAAGTCACATCCACAGAAGACAAGAAAAGTATGAAATATTCACCTGCGTGTGTAAACATTGTTTGTTCCGTTAAGTGCCGTCGGAAAGATGCTTCAGATGACGGGAACATTTTGGAGTTTGTCGGCCTCAGCCGTGATTGGTGTAGAGATTAGCCTCTGATCACATCCACACTTCAAACTGCTTCACACACATGGTTACTCATGTTCAATCAGTGCCGCGCTGCTGCTGTAGAAGGAGGGCAGGAAGCAGCAATGTAACATAATTTTATTCTCCTCAGTGGAAATTTGTTTTCTTGGGTCCTCAGCCTGAAAAACAAGCACACACTCGTGCACACACTCACACTCCACACACACACACACACACAAACGGACACATACAACCACTGCAGACAAATGCAAAGTAGACAGTTACTATGCCACCATGATGAGGCTCCCCTTGCAACTCCCTTCCTGCAAACCAGCCTGAGATCAGCACCATGGACAGCAGCCACAGCGCCAAATTTCACAGATTTCCAAAATGTCAATTGTTCAAGAAGACAGCATAGAATGGTCAGAACTTCTCTCCTACAAAATGATGTTCTCATACAACTACACTGCATTCCTATTACATTTCAAGGGAGACCTTTTTTTTATCCTGGATTACAGTCGCAGTTTGAACCAGTTTGAAACACATGGTTAGTGCTTAAATTGACACAAACAAACCTAAAATATGGTATGGTAACAGTATTCTCCTGAATGAAAGTGATTTTTGACCAATCCACTACCCAAAAAACTGCTCCCAGACTACCGCTCCCCACAAAATATGATTAAAAATGCAGTTTGGTTGTAATGGAACCTATTTTTGGGGGGTGAGAGACCCCTACCTATAGTATGGCGACAAGCAAAAAACTGCATTGCTGCACAGTCAATATCTACACCAAAGGAAGGAAGGAAGGAGTGAAGGGAAGAGCATTTCTGATTTACTCCTCCTGTCTCCTGTTTCCTAGTCAGTCCTATATTCAGTCGATTGTGACAAATATTTAAAACGGTTTTATTAGGATTAACAATTTCTCTGAAAAGATAAAATGAAGAATGGAAGACAAATGTGTCTTAAAGCTTGATATTCTTTATGCATTTGTGTTATATGCGACTCTGTTGTTGTCCAAAAATGATTAAAATTGCATTAAAAAAGCTGTTGCCATTGCCAACGGGTGACATATACTTTCATTGCAGTGATAAATGAGGCAGCACAGCCAGAAAGAAGCAGTAGTTAGATATTGAACGCAGTGAAGAGTAAAGGTGTTTAGGTTAGGGCGGTGAATGAACAGAACATTTACTTTTATCTTCTGCGATCCTGTTCAGCCTGCAGCTAAAGAGGAACACTTTTAGTGGACGTTTTTGCTATTTTATCGTCAGGAAAACGTTCCCCTAACCTGCTTGCATTAAAATTGACAAACCTGAACCTTAATGTGACGTTAACTTTGTACATGCACAATGTGTGTCTAACTCGGTGGTCTTTTTCATCTAATTCATCATCAGCCAGACAACGACGCTGCTATTGTTTTCACCTTGTCTGTGGTTGTGTCCAAAATCAATATTAGGGCCATTGTAGGTAAAAAAAAAAAGAAAGAAAAAGAAAAAAGAAACAGAGCTGGGAGAGATTAGACAAAAAACTCAAATTTGGTAGAAATAACCTCACTTGCCATGTATGAAGCCTGCAGTTGATGACCTCATAAAATTATATTATTGTGGCATAGAAAGTTGCCACCCAGGGTTCTCACAGCTCAAGTGATTGCAGAGAAACAGGTAAACCGTTCTTAAGTGCTTTTTATTTGCTATTTTATACACACTTTATACACACAGCCAATTGGCACGTCTTGAATGGCGCACGGACCAAAGCCACTCTCCCCGGCCTCTTCCAGCATGTCGCCATGTGTTCCACGTCCCTCTCGGCCGCCCGCTGTGGAGTAAAACACGACTTGATAATCAACCCAGATCCCCTGTAGCTGTGCCAATCAGCGGACGCTGCTCCCGTGAGCCGCGGCTGCACCACGTCAACCTCCACAACTTTGCAGTTGGATTTAGCAATAGGGAAATTTTAGCTCTGAATCGTCATATTATGCACCTCGAATTGTACTTTACTTTCCACCACTGCTGCTTCGCGGGTTTTAAAGTGTAAACGTGTGTCTCTTTGTCTCTTAGGTGTTCTCCGAGTCACTGTGAACACGGAGGCAGCTGCAGTCAGTCGTGGAGCACCTTCCACTGTAACTGCTCCAGCACCGGCTACAGCGGAGCCACCTGTCACAGCCGTAAGGCCCCGAAGCTTTGTTGCTTTAAAGGTCACACACACACACACACAGTATTGACTCTGTGTGTGTATGGTTGCACTTGTTCACATGTTTCCCCGTAATGAGACAACCTGCCGCTTTTAAGTCGACGTCCATGCAGACGTTGTTGTAGCAGAAGGTCAAGAGATCAACCCTCTTTCCCGCAATCATCACTGACAATGTTTACATGCACCAAATATTCCAATTTGTGCCCTTATTCTGAAAAAAGGAAATTTTGCTAATAAGCTGTTTACATGGCTAGTTGCTATGAATATTCCACTAATATTACAGTTTACATGCAGCTGTGTATATTCGGATTAACATAACATTAGTTGTCCTTTTCCCCACCTTACCAGCATTATCTGCAAGAGCTTACTGTGACACATGACCTCTTTACAGTCCCCTAAAGAGGTGTGCCCTAAAAACCTCTTTCAGTTACATAGTGCAAATACAAAGTATACAAGTCCAAAGAATGCTCCTGAAATCTGAATAATATCCTACAAGATTTAATCAGAAAATGCTCCATCCAGAAAAAGGCCTTAGAATATCGAAACAGAATATGATGTTCACACGACCCAAATCACATCAGAATATTGTCATAATCTGTGCATGTAAATCACTGTGTAAGCATTGATAAGTCACAGGAACACAGAGGGAGATTTAGAGGAGGGTTCGGAACAAGGGAGATTGAAAGTGGAAATAAATACCTCTGCTTTAAAGAATATACTTCAAACTGAACTTCATTACAGTTTTGAATTTAATGTTTTGTATATTGCCCTCTACTTTGTATAATAATTGTGGAGAGGAGTATCAGTGTGGGTCTGGAATGACCCAGTCCCCAGTAAAGATGTTGACATTGTACAATTCTGCAAACCACAGGATTTGTTGAATGTCGATGTTTCTGAACCCAAAAATATGTTTAATATCCCACTTTCGTCAACCAAACTTGCTCTGAATGTCCCTCGTTGCTCTGCCTGCACACAAAAACATTAACATTGAGCAAAAATGAAATGTTGACATTCAACCAACAGTTGTTCCTGGTACCCCGGCTGGTTTTCATATGGCTGCAGAAGGAAGTAGGAATAATGTAAACATCGATGACAGTGATGTTTATGATGATGATGTGTCTCTCCCTCCACAGCGATTTATGAGCAGTCCTGTGAGGCATACAAACACAAAGGCAACACGTCAGGCTATTATTACATTGATGTGGATGGCAGCGGACCCATCAGACCACAGCTGATATACTGCAACATGACAGGTAGCTGACACGCACATCAAAACACGCACACATCAAAACATGCCCTTGTGTCCTCTTTCACCCGGCCTCTACTTCTGTCTGTCAGTCATACTATAACCCACAAATACAAATGAAAATAAATAATGAAATTGCTTCTGTCTTTCTCGTCTCCACCAGAGGAGAAAACCTGGATGGTGATCCAGCACAATAACACAGATCTGACAAGAGTCCGACCGCCTCTGGGAAACAACCAGCACTCTGCTCACTTTGAATACGCATCGGAGGAGGAGCAACTGGTGGCCATCATCAGCCAATCAGAGCACTGCGAACAGGAACTGACCTATCACTGCAGGAAGTCACGCCTCCTCAACACACCGGGTAAGGCTCGCATTTTAACTTATTTTTCAAATAATATGAAAATAGTGAGTATGTTGGCTCATAGTGGTAGTAGGAGTAGACAGCAGTGCAGTGTGTAGACAAGCAGCAGCAATGGGAGTATTTGTGTGTTGCAGACGGCCCTTTGCTCAGCTGGTGGGTCGGGGGTCCCGGAGCAGGACAGGTGCAGACTTATTGGGGCGGAGCTCAACCTGGCAGCCAGCAGTGTTCCTGCGGCCTGCAGGAGAACTGTGTGGACCCCAAACACTCCTGCAACTGTGATGCTGACCGCACTGAATGGTATAGTTTTATGATATCATTATGTTTTATCTCACCGCCCAGTCTCATGGCAGGTTGTGAAACATCCTAAAATAAAACCTATTGGTTTCATGTACAAGATTGAGAGAAGAAGGTTCATGATTGTTTTCCTAAACCTAACCAAGAGGTTTTGTTGCCTCAACCAACTTTTGTTTTGCAGCATTATGACGTGTAACCATTCGATTCAATACTGTGACTGTTTCACAAACTGCTGTGAAACTGTGTTGGACTTTAATTTATTAAAATACAAACATTAAATCTGTCTATTACAATAATATTTGATATAAGATCTCAAATTATGTCAGTAACTCTGTAAAACTCAGACATCTATTAACCTACAAAATATGAATTTGAAAAAGAAGTCAAGCGACATGAAAACAAACCCCAGGTAATTAGTGTCGCTCCGCCAGAAACCAATAGATTCAAATCTGTGACCGCTTCAGAAACTGTGTCATACATTAACACGATTAGAGACCTGCTAATGGTGCTTTCATTCAGAAGAATATTAAATCAAATGGACTAGTAGGCAGGTAATTTATACCAATAGACAGTAAACATGGAACATTTCTCCTCTTTATACCGATGGCTCTCTAACTTCTTAAAGTTTTTCATCTTTGTGTGAGCTGCCAAGATATTTTAAAGGTCCTATATATTGAAAAACAGGTTTTCTCTGGTCTCTACACCTATAAACTGGTCCCCCCTGAGCGAGTCAACTCCCAGAATGAGGAAAACAAGCGACTCCTGCATGGTCTCTGCAGCCCCCCCCACTGGTACAACGGCGCTCCTACCGGCTGTTCGGATTCAGCTCCTGTTATTACGTAACGAAGGGAGTCATTTGAATAGACCGACCTCCTCTGATGATAGGAGACATCCGAGAGGAGGCGTTTTATTTTTGATGACAATGTGCCGCTACGGTCCGTGTTAGCTTGTATGTGTGTGCTAACCACTTCACATCGGACTGCTTCAGTAACGAGGGTCAGTACAAAGCTGACCATACGGGACCCAGCAACTTCACCTGGGACACAGAGGCGAGCTATAGCGATACATCCTCCGTAAACATCCAGCATAAGCGGCATCGTCTCCGTCTCCGTCTCTCTCCAAGTAGGCGATGACAGACTAAGCTCATCAGCATTTAAAGGTGCAGGCACAGAAACAGCCTGTTCTCAGGAGAGCTCATTTGAGCAACGTTTATACAGCTGAGATTCAGGACCACGGATGGGTTTGGGGCAATGCATATGGAATACAGTGTTGTTGGACCTCTGACAGCTGTGTGGAATTGATGAAAATCAGTATAATAGGGGACCTTTAAACTAGATTATTTTATAAGATGGAAGCACTCAAGTGCATTCAGCACTCAAATGATAAAGGATCATTTCAGTGCTGAATGTACTGGCTTGATTTATGTCTGTCATCTCTTCATATTATTTACGTTTTAATGTTTAATCTTTGCTGTTTTATTTTTTTAAGTCTGCTTTTTCTGTTTCTATGTGGTGAAACTTTTATGCTGCCATCTTGTTCCGAACCTCCTCATAATGGAAATTCAAATTCTCATTGTAATTATCCTGGCTAAATATATGTTATAGAAATAATATAATAAAACATAGATAAAGTATTATATCTTCTGTAAGTTCATCATGATTGATCTCTCTGTTTCACTCTCTTGCTGGTGGTAATGATGCATTTTCCTGATCATCTCCCTTCCTCTTTTGTCTGATCTATTTTCTTGAAAGTGAATCTTTTTTCTCCCCTTCAGTCTTTGGTTTCCTCTTTAACTTCATCTCAGTCCATTTCCCGTCCAGGGCTAACGACTCAGGCCTGCTGACCCATAAGGAGAACCTCCCTGTCAGATCTCTGGTGCTGGGCGATGTCCACAGGCCTGGCTCAGAAAGCGCTTACAGGGTCGGACCCCTTCGTTGTCATGGAGACAGTAAGTCAAGTCTAGAGCCCTCAATGTCACCTTGTACGTATGAAACAATGTGTGTTCATGTCTCAGTACAAGGCTGGGCAGGAACTAATGACATTCATAAGGAATTATAATAGTGAGCTGAATTCTAAGCCTATGATTAATAACTTTTTTTTGCTTATTTTTCAGAAAATGTCTGGAACGCTGCATTTTTTGACAAGGAGACATCGTACCTCCACTTTCCCACATTCCATGGAGAGCTGAGCGCAGACATCTCCTTCCTCTTTAAAACTTCTTCATCCTCCGGCGTCTTCCTGGAAAACTTGGGCATCAAAGATTTCATTCGGATCGAACTCAGCTGTAAGTAAAAACCTCTCCGGTTAGAAGTCTAATCCAGACTCCACTTGGAAGGATCATCCTGGGACTTTAAGTTATATCTGGGGGTTTTTGGTCTTGACTCGAACTCCACCTCTAAAAGTTTACTTTCCAGCAATAACGCCATTTATTTCTCCTCCTCTGGGAAATCACTGCAGTGACATTCTTCTAGTCTGCTGCAATACATTTCCTTTATAACCGCCTTCATTGTGTTGTATCACTGCCTAAATCATACTACTATTATTGTAGTGCACATATTGTGTAGATGTCCTTTATGATAGCAGCTATGATAAAGTACATTATTACATGTGTTTGCCAAAGAAAACATCTACTATTATGGAAAGGGAACTTCACTGTACAATCCTATATAATATATCCACACAAAGAAACAAGGTTATCGAAGAAATCCTGTTTAAAGGAATTTCTTCCCTGAAATAACCATTTATGTATCAATTACTCACATTGTGTTGCCTTGAATGCTTGAAGAGGATGTTGTTTTTCTCTCATGCATCTAGGTAGCAGAATAAAAAAGAAATTGAGAAAAGTTGTGATAATTAATGATAATGGGGGTAAAAACGTAACAAAACATCCACTTTAAGCACTTCAGACAGATAATGGCACGCCTGTAAAGTTTGAGACTGTTTATGTGTCTAAATAGTGAGGTTTTAGTGACGATGCATGTGTTTGTGATCATCCGACTGGATGAATGAGACTCTGATTATGCTTCACCAGTTGTGAGAGTTCCTTAACAAATGTTTTCATCTCGTTTTGCGCTTGAGAAACAAGCTCCACGTTTACTTCGGTTTGACTTCTTTCTGTTTCATCGTTCACCGTGGAGGAGAAAAACAACATCCTCTTCAAGATTTCAAGTTCATACGCAGTCCGTTATTTGTATACAAGTATTGCTGTTCTGCAGGCCAATAGTGGCGTGTTAGTTATATATGAAGCTCAGTGAAGCATGCACTGAGTAAGAGGACAGTGGCAGAGATAGTGCCTCTTGTTAAGCACTGTTGCCTCACAGCCTCACCCCTCACAGACGGGCCCGGTTTCAAATCTGCATGACCCTGAACAGGATAGGCGGTGATTGATAATGGATGGATCATATAAACTTCTAAAAACCTGTTTGTTGCTTTTATTTACAGACTGTTGAATGTGTGTGCATGGATCTGACACATATACATATATCATATTTAAAGTGCATTTGTGTGAAGTTTTGAGTCCCTGAACCCAGCCTCTGATGCACAACATGTTGCCTTTAAGTGCTTGTGGAAAATATGTTGAAAACTCCTAGTTATTAAAGCTGGGTGAATTGTTTTACATTACGAATTGATTGCTTGTGGCTTTGTGGATTGTAGCGTGCATTTATAAACACCAGCAGACATTTTTCTCTTAGAATTACAGCTGTAAGTAGTCGGGTCCCTGCAGGAAAGCGGCGGTGTTTGATGACTTGGAGCCTGTAAACACACCAAAAGTAGCTGCCCATTATAAAAAATAGCTGTGCGTCCTTGCAGCCGGTTGATGTATAAACAACCTTCAGTTATCTTTGTAGCTCGTCACAACTACAGCAGTTTAGACGTCCCAGAGTTATTATTGTAACTGGTTGCTATGACGACTGCTGTTTACTGTCTCATCAGATTGTGTTTGTTTGCATCACTTTGGTGAGACATTACTTTAGTCTGAACATATTTTCTTTTCAAAGTTTAAGTAGTGCACCTGATCTTCTTGCGTCCCCAGATTGTGTAACGGTTACAGGGAGGAAGGGCTTCAGAGGGATGTGCTTTATTTTAGAAAGGTAACAAGAGAAACACAGGCAGCAGCAGAAGAAGAAGAGGATGAAAGTTCTGTTTACAGACCTGCAATCAATCAAATAAACCACACAGATACAGTGTGCAAATAATTCTGACATGTTTTTCATTCTTTTTCTTTGAGAAATAAATGCTTTGGGATTTGCTTTACAATATAGATCAACAAGATCATAAATCTTCCTGCCAGTGTGTTGATAGTGGAGTACTGGCCGACAGCAGGACTGTTTAAAGGTGAAACAAGTGATGAACAGGCTGTAGGGAGAAACAGGGGACGAGTTGGCTAATTGCTAAGAAGGAGCTGTGTTGATTGATGACGTCAGTCTTGATTTTCTTCCTTCCCCGACTCAGCTTCAACTGAGGTCCTCTTCTCCTTCGACGTGGGCAACGGTCCGTTGGAGGTTCGTGTGAAGGCTGAACTGCCGCTGAATGACAACAGGTGGCACCGCATTCGAGCTGAGCGCAATGTTAAAGAGGCCTCGCTTCGCCTGGACGAGCTACCCGCCGCCACGCAGGAGGCTCCTGCTGATGGACACATCCACCTGCAGCTCAACAGCCAGTTATTTATAGGTGTGTATCTTGTGTGTGTGTGTGTGTGTGTATGTGTGTGGCTGCTGCACACGCAGGCCAATTCAAAGCTGTCTTGACAAATAAAGAATCAACACAATATTCGCAGCAGCTCTTTGTCCGTACATCAGCAGTTTCCCACTTTCCCTCCGTTCCATCCTTCATGTGAAACCTTTCATTATCTGCATTCCTGCATTCCTCTCTCTTTTCTTTCTTTTATTCTCTTTCGCCCACACAAAGATGACTGTACTCAAATGTCTGGCGGGCTCCTGAAGTTAGCAGTCAGTGACTAAACTATACATATATACGGTACAGGGAATGATTGCGTAGCTGTCTGGTTTGAGAATAATTCAAAAATTAATGGAAACTATTGGCTTCCTGGAAAGTAGAAATATTCAAAAGCATGAGACAGGGACATTGCTTTGAAAAAATGGTAAGAGAGTAAAATCCCATATTGCCATGCTGTCTGATTATTGGTTCAGGTTGAATAGTTACATCCATAGTGTCCTTTCAAAATAAATGTTGTCTGCACAGGAAGTGGTGTGGGGGATGAACTCCACACGGCTGTTTGTGAAATAGTCATGAAATGAAATTTGTGTCTCTCAGCATGAAAACAATACCAATGTAAAGTCAATTAGGATCCTTTTTCATGGTGGACACACACATATAATCCCCATTACTGTGTCGGGTTAACTGTATTTCAAGCCAACGCATCAAACACTTCAGTGACCCTGGGCATTTGAACACACCACCAACACAGACATACATTATACGCAGCAGCACTGTTTACCAGGGAAACAGGCATTCACTCACTGCATGTCAAGATGCGACTCAACAACATACCTATATAAAAATAACAATATAAATGCATCACATAAAATGTTAATTGTGTGACAAAAGTGTGAATGAGTGAGTGATTTAGTACGCAACCAGAGATAATTTAAATGCTCAGAGCAAATAATGTAGTGAGGAAACAAACTTTCACCCAGGAGGCCGGTGTTCATGTCCAATGTCAAACCAAGTCAAGGTTGTCTTATTTTTACTGTTGTTTTGTTACGTAATAGACAGAACGTACATTATAAATGCCATGTACCTAAAAAAACACATTCTAACCAAATCGTTTTCTTTTGACTAAGTTCACCTAAAGACTAAGAAACCAACATTGGAAGTTTACCTTGAAAGGAGACTGTATGACCAGAAGACAATTCCTGAACATAGAAGTTTATTTTGAAAAGACCTGCATAATGAGCAGAAACCAACACTAACACATCTAAAATTGATTTCAGAGGCTTACCTAGAGCATCATATATGAAGCTTAAGGCCACTGACCAAGTATCAGTATTTTGCTTGAGATTATGGGCGTAATACCTTTTTATATCCACTTAATAGACTTAGAGAAAATCCTCAGTACTTGATAGAAACATCCTCAGGATGATGCAGTGAAAGGTTGTGTTTGTAGCGGTCAGTTTCCCTGCAGTAACCTTGGTACATTCGTTAAGATAGTCCTTTCATGACAGCTGCTGTTGACACTCCAGGACCTGATATGTGCCTCGTCCAGTCCAGGAAAGCTGTTTATCTCATCAACAGTCTTGAGGTTGCCAGTTTGGCACTCTGAGACAATTATAATGTAGCAGAGCCTGAAGTCCAAGGACAGTTGAAGGTTGTAATGCAAGATGTCGGACAACAATAACTTTTTGAGTTTAAATTCTGCTCCAGAAAGGAAAAATATTACAGTCAGGGAGATTATCAGACAGATTGACACCTTGCCAGCTTCCAAGATGTGAACAATCAGCGTGATGCTCACAGCTAGAACTCCTTGAATTTTCACCTGCCAGTCTTGAGTTTCACAATGTTTCACCGACTCATCATTTGAACAATTTACAGTTCTTTGTTTCTGGAGGTGGCAGAGCCTGTTCAGCTGTTTATAATAAAATCAGATATGAGAGATGATAAGATTTGCCTTCTTTCATTTCTGTAGAGTATGAAAAGAGTTTTGCTTGGGTTGCATAATTAATTCACAGAGAACATCACATCTGCGTTTATTTTTTATTTAGTTCCATCACTGTTATGAGGTGCAGCGATGCAGACCTCTAAAATCAATCTGCACTCAAGTTGCATTACCATGCAGCAATAAAGGTACTTGGAAATAGAAAAGACTCATTGTGACGGATTATACAACATGAATGAAGTTTCATGGTGGGTTTGTGCATCATTCAGAAATGAATGGAAATGAATGGCTGCCTAGAAAGGGAAATACATTTAAAAGTATGAAACACTATGTTAAGAAAAGTGGTCAGCGGTAATACTAAGTAGTCGTGATTTAGCTAAAATAATAAAACACACCTAAAAGAACATTTTAGGATTTTATGGTCAAAAGTTGGGGATAGGTTAATTGGTGAGTCTAAATTGCCCGTAGGTGTGAATGTGAGAGTGAATGGTTGTTTGTCTCTACATGTCGGCCCTGTGATAGACTGGCGTCCTGTCCAGGGTGTACCCTGCCTTCGCCCAATGATAGCTGGGATTGGCTCCAGCCCCCCCGTGACCCCGAATACAGGATAAGCGGTAGACAATGGATGGATGGATGGATGGTCAAAAGTTCGAAATGTTTCTCTCTACTCATAAGGTAAATTCTGGGGCGTACATTAAGTAAGGTGGCTGAAAATAAATTATGATGGGCTATTGAATAGGCATATTTTCTCAAAATACCTGCTTTCAACCTTCAAAAAGTGCACCTTGTATCCATGGGTAATGTGTGTGAGCGCAGTGAGTGCTTTTTCCTGCAAAAGTGAAAAAAATATTCAGACAGAACAGCATATCACAGTTAATTGATTTAATTGACCACAACAACAGTTATCTGCAACACTTTGGATAAAAGATTAATTGCTTCAGGCCATTTATCGAGCCGGATGAGAGGATTGAATACATTTCACATTTCGTCTCATTGTGGCTTGAATGTTTTTGGACAAAACAATCTCTCTTGAGAAGAGATAAAAAAAAGAAACGGATTGCAGCTTGATGAGGTTTATCCTTTTGTGTGTGTCTTCAGGAGGCACGGCGTCTAGGCAGAAGGGCTTCCGCGGCTGTGTTCGCTCCCTGCAGCTGAACGGCGTCACACTGGACCTGGAGGAGAGAGCGAGGATCACGCCGGGGGTTCAGGCAGGATGTCCGGGCCACTGCAGCAGCTACGGTTCCCTCTGCCAGAACCAGGGTCGCTGCGTGGAGAGGCCCAGCAGCTTTACCTGCGACTGTGGGTCATCTGCGTACGCCGGCGCCTTCTGCGACAGAGGTACTCGCCCAGCAGCGCCTGATGGGAAATACTGGAGGGTTACAGGAGGATATTGTGTGTTTAAACGTGTGTTAAAACCAATTTGTTTACTGCCCTATTTTAGCTCAAGTGGGACAGACCACTAAAACCATGACATAATAACCTTTAAATCACAGCACTACCAATTGTTCCCTTACTTTTAGTGTAAAGAAGTATATTCTGAAAACGTTTCCTGCTTGCACGTATTTTGCACCCTGAAAGTGTGTGATAGTGGTGCTAAATATTATAGGTGCGAACACAACAAGAACATTGGCTTCTGTGAAGAAACAGGCCTGGTCCATGTTACTTTGAAAACCTGACACATTAACAGTAGCCTATTATCTTTAATACTGTATCAGCATAGGGCCTGCTGCTCTTATAGGACAACGAGACCCCCTGACAATAGTGGTAGCAGTGGGTTTTATAATTGATGAATTCTGCAATTTTCACACTTTGCAAAGTCATATGGTGGGCCGGACACAAGGTGGGAAAAACCATCTTGTTCCGCCCCTACAGTCCCCTGAGTATTTACATATTATTTAGTATTTATACATTCACATTGTCATTCCATAATGTTAATCTCTACAGTTATTTAAAATGTTTTACTATACTGTTGGCAAACACTTAGATTTATATACTGCAAAGTTTTCTGAATGATCAGTATTTAGTAAGTTGTCTATTTAATTTAAAATATGTTTATTGAGCCAAGGATTATATCTTCAGTAAACCAAAAAAGAAAGGAAAAATCCCCAAAAATCAAATGAAATAAAAACTAAAAATAAAATAAAATAAATAAGTAAAGGGGACAAAAACCTGTTTATAGTTGATACTACAGTGGAAACCCAGAGGTGTGTTTCTTCACTTTTGTCATAAAATTGTAGCCTTCTAGTTGTTTTCAGACACCTGAACTTGTTCCTGAAGTTATCACTGAAACACTGAGTCATCACGTCAGCGCAGTAACAGCCTCATGAGTATTCAATAATTAACAAGCCCAGCTGTGTCGGAGCGTTACAGGTGTTCCATGATGGAAATCACAACTCCGTTATAATGGGCGGACACAATTTTGCATTGTTCTCTTCACCTGTAAGCTGGTTCTCTATGTCACCACGTCTTCAGAGGTGTTATACATACTGTTTATATATATCACTGATACTGCCCCCCTGTAAGATTAGTTGTTAGATTCAGAGTGACAGAGTGAACACATAGAGTAGCCTATATACTCATTCATATTTCATATCATGCTGCCCCTGCAAAATAAAGCTGCCAACCAAACGAGCAGATTCAAAAATCCCACATGTACAATTCAACAGCAGTAAAGAACACTGCTGTAAATCCACTTTATGGTTAAACTTTCTGACATGATCGCTACCGCTTTGCAGAGGTTTCAGCCTGCTTCAAGCCGGGGACGTCCGTCAGCTACACCTTCAAGGAGGCGGTGTTGAATGAGCCGAGCCGGAGCAGCGGCGCCCTGCCCTCCTCCATCTACTCTGATGTGACCCTGAGGGCAGAAAACGTCTCCCTGAGCTTCAGGACCAGCCAGAGTCCGGCCCTGCTCCTCTACGTGGGCTCCCACCACAGAGAGTACCTGGCTCTGCTGCTCGACAAGCATGGTGAGCACTCAGTACAGTACAGCACCTGTATCCTATTCTTGACAAGGAATACTGATGGATCTTTCTTGATCCACATTTGGCTTGACCTTTCGTTGAATCGTCTTTCCACTCCATTTGTTTTTTGCTCTTGATTACTTCACTGGAGTTTACTGGCTGAGTGTTCCAGTGTGGCATCCGTATTTATGGTGCATGGTGTGGTCACACATATGTAACCGTTTAATGATTCAGTATTGCAATATTTTTGCGACACTGTAAGCAAAACAATATATTTGGATTTATAATCAATTTTATGAATGGGATTTTAGGGAAACTGTTATAGTATAAAGAACACACCCAACACAATCTCAAGGCAGTTTATGAAATTGTCACTAAATTGAATGAATTCTTTACATGGACATGAATTTTGCATTTTTTTTTTTTTTTCAGGTCACTCAGCACAACTTTCAAACTAATGTATTTCATTTTCTTAATTTGATGTCAGTTGGGACAACCTTATGCTCCAGAACGATATTTTAGGCAACAAAACGACTTCAGAGAAACCTTCACAAACACATGACCGTGTGTATACACAACAACACAACAACACGGGTACAAGGGTCTCATGATTGACTTAAAGTGATTGTTCGGTGTAAAATGCACCCTAGGTCATTTCCACCATGACATCCAGCCAAATACCCCCTCAGAAGCATTTTTAGCGATGGTCAGCATAGGTCAAGATAGGGCTATCAGCCCAATGTCTTAGTACAGGTCAAGACATTTTTATAAATGCTTGTATTATCAGGTCAACAAGTGTTGACAAGTGTTGACCTGATAATACAAGTATTTATAAAAAATGCGTGACGGCATCGGCTGGGTAAACACGGAAGTGGCGTCTGTGCTGCGGTAGCGTTAGCAGCCGAGGATAGAAGCTATCAGGCAAGTGTTCTTTTAAATAAACTCCTGGTGTACTTACAAACTTTCAAATGCCTCGTTTTGTGAGTACAGACCCTATGTGTACTACTGCAGAAGTTTGGTAACATTCCATGCATTACTAGTGGGGTAATATACGAGATAATGGGGTAATATACGAGATAATGTACCATTCTTGCCAGTACTAAGCCATTCGGCGGATCACCCTATCTTGACCAATGTTGACCATCGCTAAAAATGCTTCTGAGGGGGTGTTTGGCTGGATGTCATGGTAGAAATGACCTAGGGTGCATTTTACTCCGAAATATCACTTTAAACAATGTACTAAGCAGTAATGTTGGTTATTTCAGCCATAAATGATGAGACGTCGCTGTGTACACACAGCCCAGCCTCCTCTCCAGTGCGTAATGCAACGCGAAAATCTACGTCACTATTAATTCAAAACTAAACCAGTGTTTTTGAGAACCAAACAAGATGATATTGCAATACTAAAGTGTGTCTATAGTTTCATTTGATGCGTCTGCTGCCTCACTTCACTTCAAGTGGGATCATTTGAATTGGAAAAGGGCAAAGATGGCTGATAAAGGTTTCTTTTGGCGATGAAGCACTTAGGCATTTTTTAAAGACCTGCATCTTTTTACATCCTATTTAGTGGATTTGTTAACAATGAAAAACATTGCCTGCATTATCCTCTAAAGATCATTCTGATAGTTTTAGTCCATCTGAATCTGGGGGTGACATGAAAGTTGCGATAAATTCTTCTTTTTTATTCTCATGTTGAAGTTGATGCAGCTGTGAGCAGAGAGTTTTTTTTAATTCGTCTTGTGTTTCCTTTAGCAGGGGCGGGTCCAGAGAATTTTTTGTGGGGTGGCACAGGGGGTAACGACCATTAATCTGGGGGGGCCGCCCAAAAGTAACAGAAACAAGGGGGGGGGAGAAAGCTTTGTACAGTGAACATAGCAGTTCTGTTTAGTAAACAGTTTTAAACACCACTGAAACAATGTAAAGAAAAAAAAAAGAGCCCATGATATTAAAAATAAATAAAATTAAAATGTGAAATAGAATTTTCAAAAAATAGAATAAAAAGCTCAGTGTTCTGTGTTTTATTAAGATTAAGCAACAACATCAAAATGAAATTAGGACAGCACTGCCACTCAAATTCTCACAGTGAAATTGACAATAACAACTGCTCAGCTCTTTACATTGTGTCAACAATTTTATGTCCTGTATCACAATCAGATCAAGTAAAACTCAATGTACTGCTCAGTGCTGACACTTCAAAATAACTTCTCAGCTCTTTACATTTTATAAACAATTTTATGTCCTGTATCACAATCAGATCAAGTGCTGGTCTGGCTCTGGCCCTGGGAATTTTGACCCTGTTCTGCCTGGCTGCATTCAGCTTGACTCTCATCCTGGTCACCTGCACTTTCCCTGCTAATTTTCTTCTTGGAGAAGAAATCGAAGATATCTCCCTGCCTCCGTTTCATACTGTAGTAGGCTATACATTGAAAACGTGTTCACAAACACAATGAAAAGCATGTTATTTGCACTGTACCAACAGTAGCAACAATGATGATAGGCTACTCTGTTGTTGACTATTAATTCATGTCGCAAAACACACGACAGATGCTAACCTTACTGAAACAGTGGAGAGATGTGTTGACGTTTTTTCAGGTGGAGAGCTAACTAAAGTAAAACACACCTGTCGTCGTGTTGTTTAAGAGCAGTTTTTCATGCAAATTTAACAGAAGTTGGCAAAACATTTTTGTGACCGACAGTTTTAAAGAACCTGTAGTGTTCTGTTCTTACCTTAACTCGTTGCACTCGTTGTAAGTTACCGAAGCATCATGTTGCAAGAAAGTCCGACTGTTGAAGTTAAACGAGTTCATTACCGCAGAGCCACAGAGCTACTTCCTTTGTATTTTTTCGAAAATAAAAGCCTTCATGAGTCCTTAACACGGTCGTCACTTTAGGTTTCACATCTACTTCCGTTTTAACGTGCGCCGTGTGTGTAGCGAACTTTACACGATGATTGACATTACCAACGAGCCAATGACCATTGGGGGGGCACGCGGGGTGGCCAATCAGAATGCAGGGGTGGCACGTGCCCCCCCGTGCCACCATGGAAGACCCGCCTCTGTCCTTTAGTCTGACTTCTAAGATTACAGAGCTGAAAGCAATGCTTTCAGAAGCAACTTTATTGAAAGTTGCTTCGACAAAGCTAAACAACAAACAAAGCACCAATATGATTGGATATTGTAGAAAACATGATTGTAATTATATTGTGTTCTTGTGTTAAAATAGAGGGGGAGATGTTGTTTTCTAGCCGCTGATTCTTATTTAGATATTCAGTTTTTTGCGTACACTCATTCCTATGCATAGAAATGGATTTATCAATTTCTTCTTGTGCCTGACAATGTGTGTACCAGGCATACCAACAAGTTCAACGGGTGTAATCAGACGGACGGATTCCTTTATTGCAGAATACAACAATTCTACAGTGTTCTATGTAATAACAGATAGATTGTAAACTATTTGCCCTGAATGCAACCACTTCTTTCACAGTAGATTCGGCAATAACTTCCTCTGTTTCTCTCAACACAGAGAACATTTGGCTCAATATGAGCGATGCAGAGGATTTTTAATGGCAGTGAATTGTGATTAATCTCCATTAATTAAATGTTCTCATTAGGTTTCATTCATTTTAATTGCAACAGTGAAAACCAATTAGACAAATGTTTTTATCTCTGATCTGCATTGAAGAGCTACTGTGCCAAATATTCTGTTTATGATTTATTTTATTTCAAATGTATTTAACTAGGAAAAAACCTCAACCCTAGTGACCTGGGCCAAGGCAGCAGCGGCACTTTGCACACAAATTCAGATTTTAATTCTATACAAATAGACAAAAAAACTATTTCAAATCACAGCATGATTATACCAAAAAAAAAAAAAAAGGCTCAGGGCATCACATCGGGCATTTAGCTCAGTCAAAGTATCTAAAACCTGATGTAACGACATTTAAAGAGACCAGCTCCCCTAGACCCAAATCAGTCTGCAGCAAATTCCAAGCCACAGCAGCAGCAGCAGCATACCGAAGTGCTCTTTTTCCCATTTCAAGATGGACATTGGGAACCGATAGCAAGAGTAAGTCTTGTGAAGGGCTAACTTCAAAAAATATGGCTCCAGGTTATCAGACTTGCCGGTCTTCCTGTATCTCAAAGTTCTAGGGCTTTGTGCACTTTTTTTTTTGGAATCAGGAGTTCAGTCAGAGCCAGTGTGTAGTATACCAGGCTGTCGTTATTGAAACAAACAGACTTTCACCCAGAAGACTGCTGTTTAAATAATATAAGTAATTCTGCAGGTGGTTGTTACTTAGCTACACTAGTTACGGTTGATACATCATGTGGTTACGTCATATTGTTACGTAGTTATGTCACATCGTAGAGTCAAGTCACATGGTTGAAACGTCACGTTGCAACATCACTGCGATTTTTCTGCAAAGCGTGATAAGAAGCTGATATGAGACAAACATATTTTTGGTTCAGAAATATCCACATTCAAAGTATCCTGTGGTTTACAGAAACATACCTGGACATCTTATGTGGCGACTGGGTTGAGTAAAGTGGATGATCTGCCAATCACCTGTCGACATATAGTTATTTATCTTTGGACTAGCCTCTTGTGCAAGTGTCACTTAACAAACTGTTTGGTGTATTGGGATTTATAACCGTGGTGACCTCGGACATGGAGTGTAAGCTAAACATTATCCATTATGTTAACCATTCATCATTGTAATGTATTAGTATAGCTACTGTAACCTGAGAGAACCAGAGAAGTGGTGAGATGAACAGATACATTCTCCATTTTAGACGCACCAGATGTAACTCCTGTTCTTCACTAAGCAAACCTGAGAATCTGCTACTGAGTGACAAGTTCAGCAGCACCAACTGTTCACCACTTACACACTTGCTGACAATCTCTACGTCAGAGGTGTGATCCGGCCTGTCACCGCCTCTGACTCATCGTGGTCATTGCAGTGTTCTCACTTAGTGTCTTCTCTAATAGGTGTGGTACAAAAGGCAACGATTTAGTGTTAAAGCAACTATGGAAAGTAATTAACTGGGCTGAACAATAAATAATGCATGATTGGAAAATCTGTAAGTAATAATACTCTTCTGTCCTGGTCAATTATTTACAAGATGAGCATATCTTGTGAATTTCTAGAATGCTTTGTGATGGACGAGTTATACTGTTAATGGAACTTTAGCTTTCCTGTCTTATCATCCATAGCCTGCAGAAACTCTGGTATTCACGTGAATGCAGTGAAATTAACATTAACATTAACATTTTCTGAATACTGAATTATTTTTCGGTATGTTTTTTAGCTGTTGCCCTGGAACATCCAGATCTCACTTGATACATATGAATATATCATATACAATTCTATTAAAATAGCTGATGGCGACAGAGACAGATTTACCAATGAATATATTTGAAGAAAGCTTTTACTGGTTCTGTTTTAGTGCTTTGAGAAAAGGTTAGAAATATTTCTTATTCAAAGTAGTTGTATAGATGATTAACCAAATATGGCTAATGATTGAGAACTAATTTCTACATTCGTTATTTTTCATCATGGAAACATTGTTTATGTACAACCCATAGTACGTTGAATTTGTTGAAATAATAAAAGGTTGCTTTTGAGATAATATATTTAATTTGAAATATTTCATTTTAAAGGCTTTATTTGTTTGTCCTTTCATTGCCCCCTGTGTTTGATTGGCTGATTTGTGTGTGCAGACATGCTGGAGGTGAGATACAGACTGGACAGCAGCAAAGATGCAGAGATCCTGAGGAGCAGAGTGAGGAACCTCGTCAACGGACAGCTGCATGCTGTCACCGTCAGTAGACTGGCAGATGCCGTCTCTGTGCAGGTAAACAAACAGTGGAGTCTTCCTGTTGGTCAGTTAAAGATGGTGCACAGCAAATAGTAACAATCCTTGGCTTGAAAAACATTGAAGACCTCTGCTGTAGTGGATCAACCAAAGTCCAGCTGTAATTAACTGTTAAATATTTTAGACTATAAGAAGAAACAAGTTCATAAAGACCTAAATGTGAAACATAAATTGGAAAAAGAATGAAAGTTTAAAATTAAGTTTATTTGAAACTGGTTCGTGGTCGGAATTGTAACAGGTTTTTAAAGCACTGGTTTTACACCGTATGAAATAGGCCATGAAACCACAGATTAATTACAAGTCATTAATCTGTGAGATCTCGCTTAGGGAGAATCTCGCTTAGGGAGAATCTCTGCGCACGCTTAAAGATAGGTTGAAGCACAACTATAGTTCGTAATTATCCTCGTCATGTTATTCATTAGTAAATTATTTACTTAGGAAGTGTAGTAAATTTCTCACCATGGTTATCTGAAAAAAACAATGTGAGAAACTTTCGAAACAGACTTTATTTTGACAAACTTGGGAATCTACATGGTTTCGTGGCTTTATCACAAACTGGCAGGAGACTGTGTTGCAAAAATAACTGCAACGTGCTTACCTTCAAAATAAGACACTTTGGGCACTCGATCCTCCTGCTTATAAAGGTCCCTATTTTATACATTATTGTGGCACCTGACTCAAAGACATCTTTATTTGTTGCAAATTGTACGTTCCGTGTTTCTGTGTTTCCATGAACAAACGCCATATCTTAATATATTGCAGCCTTTTGCTTTGTTGGTTTTTCAGGATCGTAAAAAAACGTAGAAAATTATGCAATCAAGAGGAAAATCACAATGAGGGAGATCACAAAGGACAGAATCTATATCTGTTAAAAAATGTGTACATTTCTTCACATATTACATTTTAAGATGTGTAATCAGTGAAATATCGACAAACCAGTGATGTTGAGGTGCCTGAGAATTCTTTTTGAAGTGAACATTTTAATTTTCTTTCAGATTGACCAGAACACCAAAGAAGACTTCAACCTGACATCTGATGTAGAGTTGAATGCCGTCAGGTCGCTGGTTCTGGGTAGAGTGCATGGTAAGTGAGATGGCTACAAACCCCTGACAAGGCCTTTCAGACTGAAGAGAACTCAGACAGACTGAGTTCAGAGAGGGCTATACTGTATTGGAAACTTTCCTCATGATGGTTGGATCCCATGGGGCAGCGGCTAGACAGCTGTCTAGATTATATCATCATTAAAGAACTAACATAGAAATACAAGGATGAACTTTAAGAGGTGGTAGGTTAGACCTGACAGAAGTGAATGTAAAAGATTTAGATTTTTAAAAACTCACCTGCAAACACAGGCGATGCAACAAGACTATGCAATTTTACCAAAGAGAATACCTAAACAATAACGGATTAAAACACTTTTCTTGACCTGGTATGAAGATTAATGTAAATTTAGACTAGGGGCTCATTGAGTATTGGCCCGGCTGATAATCAGCGGCGATATTCAGCATCTTTATGAGTTACATTATGATCAAGATCTAATCAGTAAAGATGAGTAACACTATCTTCGTATTCAAATATAATCTTGTAAAAAAATGTTCTCACTATTTTTTTACTTAATTAAATACAGTTATTTGAACAATATGTTTTCAGAGCAATGTCAAATTGGAGAATTAATACCTGTTTTGATCTTAAACACACTGGTTTCGGATTGGTAGTCGGTGTTGGTTGATACAGAAGTCAAGGTGTCTGAGTCTCTAACAGGAAGGCAGAGTTTCTATGGAAATTGTCATGTTAAACTATCCAATAGTTGTTGATTAATTCTTTTTGTAACACTTCTTCCCTGAAAAATATGGCTCTGTTGAGCGTCAGCCTGTAAGACGCACAAAAAAAATGGTTTCACCTTTCAGTTGTTTTTGTAGGAGGCGTCTAACACAGGTTTATGTATGTTTTTATAGAAATGTAATATTGAAACATTGGGCTGAGTTGGGAGCAGAATTTCTGTATTTGTACTCACATTATCTGAACAACAATTTAGAACAATTATTTGCAGGGTTGATAGCTTACTTAGCCCCATAAAGGTATAACATTAATAATAATCACACATTAGTCATATTTTTATGAAGTAATTTATTGAAAAAACAACAATTGAACAGGATGAAGTCGTATGTAAAAAGGTTAATTCTAGCCTTTACTAGAAACATCTTCATTCTTTTCTTTTTTTTTTTTTACTTTTCATGACTTTGACTTTCATTAGTTGTGAAAGTTCCCAAAAACAGTTCTTGTCCTCTGAAAAGCAAAGACGAACATCACACTTGCTGTATTGCGTGTTGGTATATCCTTTATTGCAGTGTCTGCAGCTTCCTCTCACTGTCTTCACTTGGAAGTGTGCAATTAGGTCCTTGCTTACGTCCAATGGGGGTGTACACATCTCTTGGATGGTCTTTTCTAAACAGTCAGAGGGCTTCCTGATGTCACTGTCTGTCTTGCTGGGCTTCCTTTGCCTGAAGATGGCCGTCCTGCATTTGGAGTTTGGAGTTTTGTGTTCACCAGGATGAGAGAGGATGCTGGCTGTGCCTGAAACTGTCTCCTGTGCATTGTCTCTTTGCTAGACACGTTGAGAGCTTTGCAGTCCCACTTGTAGAGGAGACAGGCATTGACCACAGTGAGGGTGATGGTGTGCCAGAAGATTTTATATATATATATATATATATAATATTTGGCTGTAAATAGGTCCAATAAATCCATCTCATCCCCAGAGTTGTGCTCTTTTGGTAACACCTTCAGGCACTTCTCTGTGAATGAATGTCTTCCCTTTCTGTCTCCTATACTGATAAGTTTTTGCATACTAAATGCAATGAAGTAAACAGAGATTGGAATCTGTTCACATCAATGCAGCAACAGGGGAGTGCCGTGTCTCTGTCTCCCAATACATACGGGTTCCAGACATTTTTACTAGGCCCATCTTTAGGTACATTTTCTCAGTTTTCTTTGTTGTGGTGTTTACAGATAATCCAAGTGTTTGAAAGCTGTACTCATTTGTGAACAGCCTGAATCATGTGTTCAAACACACACTTCTGGAAGTCTTCCAATGGTGTGTGGAGGGAAATGGTTTGTTTGGGGCTCGATGTCCACAAAATCATCAGCTGGACTGTCCGTGGGTGGTTGATTTTCTTTGTCCAGACAGATATCTTCATCTGAGTCTTCTTCACTCTCATCAGCGTCATCTAGTTCCATCTCAACTGCACTCTCTCCATTTTCGATGATCACATCCTGAACACAGTATTGGGGCTCTCTCCTTGATGGCAGCATTCTGAAAATAAATATTAATAAATTGTTTACATATTCTTTTTATATTTTAGCACATAACCTGAAGGAATTCGATTAGCAGTGGACCAAGTGTTCAGGGTATAAATAAATGTTTTCCAGGCAGACAATGCTGTCTGGCTGTGCCTATGCTATCTACTTATCATACTAAAATGCAATCTTTTTCCCCCAGTTCTCCTCGGCGTTTTGTCAGGAAAATCTGCGTTCTAATAAATCAACCGTAAAAGACTCAGCGTGCTGTAGTACATAATCCAGGCCTATATGTGGCACTGTTTCTGCTACCAAAATATACCAAAACGGAGAAGAAGAGACAGAGCATGTACGTAACTTGCACACTGTATACAAGCATGGACAGTAGAAGAAACCGAACAGAGTAGGAAAGGTAATGGATTAGAATGCTAAAACAAAGAAGATGTGTGTGTATATATATATATATATATATATATATATATATATATATATATATATATATATATATATATTACATGTACTTTTTGCATGTGAGAAATATAATGATAGTAGAATAATCTGGCAGGAAATGGAAGGAGAGAACTCAATACATGTTATACTTGGAGAAAAGGGCAGCAGGTATAATGAAAAGAATAGAAGTGTTCCCTTTGTGTGTGTGTGTGTGTGTGTGTGTGTGTGTGTGTGTGTGTGTGTGTGTGTGTGTTTGTTTTGAATTAATTCAAGCCTAGACTCTATGACGTTCATGGTATTACACACTCAAGGGTGTCGTTTTGACTTTTTCACCCTGGGAACTGGTTTCAAAAAAGTGCGTTTTCAGGCACCAAAAACTCCGGATCCGTGTGGACAGTCAGCCCAAACATGCAAGACATGCAAGCGTTTACACACACACAAAAAAAAAACATTCCGTGTGGACATGGTTAAAATATAACAGGTATTTTTTAGAATGGCTAAAAGTTCCGTTGAGGGGGTGTCACAGGGTTAAAGACAAAAGGAACACTGAATGCAGAATACCAAAAAGGAGGCGAAGGGAAGTATTTTAATTAAAATGGCAGGGATTAGGAATGCTGGGTGCTCAGCGGGGGAAGAGTTTCTGGGTTTGGGGAGGTCAGGTGAAGGCTGGTGGAGAATCTGGCAGACGAGAAGACAAAAAAAGGCGTTTCAACGATGAGATCACAGGCAGGCAGAGGGTAAACCAGGGGATTTGGTCATTTAACCTTCGAAGAAGCAGAATGTTTTATGGCCAGTGCTCATTCTGCACAGCTTTAACTTTAAGACAAGCTATTGGTAATGCCAATTCCTGTGTGTGCCGCACACGATTTCACACTTCCAGGACAGCAAAAGCTGTGAGGAGGTTATGGTGTCTTTCCATGATGCTAATGACTCTTTCATTCATCCATATTGCATCTTCTTCGGACAAGTACATTGCCATAGTGGTAATTCGGGAAAGCTGTACCGTGTTTACGTCCATCCATATTTTGTAGGTTTATGGCAGTGTTAAACCATATTAATAAATATCATAGTAGTAACTTTGCTTTGGCAGACAAAGCAAAGCAAAAGCAAGATACAAGGCAATAAACCAAGCCTGACAAACGCAACGTTATGCAAAATTAAACACTAATGAAATGGTACAAGAACAATAAAAAAAATATCAATATATACAATTAAAAAGAAAATGGAATAGAAACATTTAAAAGCAGTAAAAAGACATGACATCTCATTAAAGCCCGTCTGTAATGTTTTTGCCTCTGATTCACTCACACAGACAGAAAAACACATCAGGCTGCTCTGGTAAAATGTTTGCACACTGTTTAGAGGAGGAAAAGCAGATCCCGATGATTTGATCAGTGCATTTAATAAAATCCAACTCGGGCAGGGAGGCGGTCTGAGTGTTTAACCTCTCAGCATGAACGACTTCTCTCCATGCCTGGTGTGCCTCAGACAGATCACACATGTAAACGAGACACAGCTTCACTCTGGTGCACTTTGTCATGACCTACTTCGGTTCTTTTTGAACAGCGCCTCCGGAGACGGACTGAGAAATAGTTGTTAATAAGATGAGAGGCAGTGGGACCTCCCTCACCCAGGTGAAGCCCTGCCACGTCAAACCCACTATAAAAAGTATTTATTAGCAGATTTTTTTCAGCCTTTTAGAGTATCGGTTTTGAGGCGACATCAGAAATGTTTCACGCGATGCATGATACGTCCTTATATCGTCCTCTTTGTCTCCAGACTCTGCTGAGCTTGATCCGGACCTGTCTCGGGTTGCCTCTCTGGGCTTCACAGGCTGTCTTTCCGCCGTCCTCTTCAACTCCATCAGCCCCCTGAAAGCTGCTCTGCTCCAGCCGGACACCAGCCCCATCGTCATCACCGGCCCACTGGTCCAGTCCGTTTGTGGCTCCACGTCAGCCAATCCTCACGCAGCAGAAACCACACACCACCTGTCAGGTCAGAGGGAATGTTTGGTTGGCATTTTCACATCTGTGATGTGAGTCAAGTAATGCACTATAGTCGGAATGGAAACGTGCAAATGCTGCATGTAAACAACTCAGTCTCATAGCAGTTCTTGAAATAGTCACAAATCTATTGCAATCTGTTGGTTTTGTATACAGGGACATGAATTGTCATTTTATTTCATGTTGCTGAGCACGAAAACAATGGAGAGATAGAAGACCTTTTTTCATGATGACGCACAAATGCATCCAATCTAAACCTAAACAGCATAGCGGCTGACTGAAAAAAAAGCATACTTCTAATTGAAACACGTTAGTTTGGCTGATGGATAAGATTGAAAATGTGTGTCCATGTACACGAATCAGGAGATTTCAATTCCGTGACAATTCCACAAACTGCGGTGAGACTGTGTTATTGTGCTGACAGATGCTTCAAATTGGTAACGGTACACAACCAATACTTTGTTTGCTTGTTGCAAAACATTACTTTTAGTCATTTTAGTTGCTAGCGCTTCTCTTTGCAATCACAACTCACTTTCCTTAAATATATAAAAGTATTTTTATCAGCACCGCTTTTCCACAGCATACTCTCAAATCGAAACCAAAGCATGGCATACTTAGCACACACAAATGACCTCCAGCACTGTCTCTGCACATTGATCTCTGAGTCTGTGGAAGACATGACGTCAGTCACAAAGTCTGG
Organism: Chelidonichthys spinosus; assembly: GCA_029853015.1. NCBI lineage: Eukaryota > Metazoa > Chordata > Actinopteri > Perciformes > Triglidae > Chelidonichthys > Chelidonichthys spinosus. The sequence goes on along the minus strand of CM056832.1, from coordinate 7,848,947 downwards.
ATGTCAAACATACAGATTAGTATCCAAGCTGCAGTTTGCTCCACACAGCCTCTCTGCAAACATTTCTGATTTAATACGTGAGAAGAAGGCCGGTAAGTAGCAAACTTATTGTTGGTGTATTCCTACAATTAGACCACCATGTTTCTCTGGGGGCTCACATTAATACATATGATTGAGGCTGTCGTAGGCGGCACTGTCCTGCTGTCTGTGTGGGTGCTGCCTCTCAAACTGTATGATGGGACCTTTGGGTGTCTGTAGCCTGTGTAATAACATAATGGCCAGGTTAATGTTCACTAGATGAGGCAATTAATTCAGTTTCCTTTGCCATATCTTTCCCTTGTGGTTAAAAGACAGAGAATTGTGTGGAGGTGTGCTGCATCGTGTTATCTGCTCAAACAGATGGTGCACTGCATATGATTCCTGTTGAGCATCTCTCCGCAGCACGTTTCTTCATTTCTATTTTTCGTGTCACGAATGACCTCCTCTGTTTTCCTTCATCTCCTCTTCTCACCTTCTCAACTTCTTTGCTACTTCTCGTCACTCTTTCTATTCTCCTGTGATCCTTCCTCTGCATTTGTCTCCACTTTTCTTTCCTTTTTCTTCCTTTGCGTCTGCACCTCCGTCTCGCCTCTCCTTCTCTCTTTCTCTCTCTCTCTCTCCATCACTTTCTCCTGTGTCTCCGTGCTGCAGGTCAGTCTGGATCAGTGGGAACAGGTCAGCCTGTGGTGAACGCCATCAGGAGTGACTCAGCTCTAATTGGAGGTACTGTAGCAGCAGCAACGTTTTTCACTGTCCCACTGCCATTATCCTCAATCATAAGACAGGAGCTGCCTGCCAATCTGGAGATGATATGATGTACAAGAGCTCCATTGAAGATACAGTTCCTCAGTGCAGAAGACCTGACAGTGAACTGATGGTCGCAATTCAAGAGTTATATGACAAACTCCAATGTGTATTTGAGTTTTGTGGAGATATTATGTTTTTTTTTTTAGAAAATATTCACTGGTTGCAGAAATGTTTTTGTAAAATTGGCCTGCTGTGTAGAGGTTTGATTGAAAGCCCCAGTTGTCCCTCAAACAGCGTGACTGTGTCTGAGCACAAAGGAATCCACAGCTAATTAGCATACAAATGACTTTATACTTATAGTTTTTTTATTGCTAACATTGGTGCTGAGACCTTCTATTAGCTGAACTGGCCCTGAGAGCCTGGAGAAAATGAGCTGGCTGCACCACTAATGATGGAGCAAAGCAATCTCATGTTTTCCTCGCTGCCCGTTGGGGCACTGACCGGTTGATTTTAAGTGGGAGTTTGATTTCCAAATGTAATGTTTCATCTCCAATTAGTTTCTGAAGACCTAATCTGTCCCATCTGAAAAAGTAAAGCATTCATTTTGAATTCAACAGGTGTTCAAAGTGTTTGAATTTAGCAGGGAATTTACAGCTATTTAATTGTGCAAATCTATTTTCTAGATCAATACTACTTTTTATTCTTGCTTGTTATCCTAGCATTATGGTCAAACCTTTCAAAACAGCTTTTATTTTGAATGCATTGTATTTTGCAATTGGCAGGCTAATAAGTCTCTCTCCTGATAGGACTTATTTTTGTAGAAAAATATATAGCCTACCATTTTTTGTTGTTGTGTTTTTAACTGATGCAAAAACAAAACATATTCTTACAGATTAAGTAACATTCTTACGGTTCATTTACATTTACATTTAGGGCATCAGCAGACGCTTTTGTCCAAAGCGACTTACAATAAGAACATTTGTCAAAAGAAAGAAACAACAACATATCATAAATTAAGAGAGAAAAAAAATAGAACAAGTGTTAGGTCCTTGTCTGAGTAAAGTAGTAGCTGTTCAGCAAACATACGGTAAGAACAACAGTGCTATGATTAAAGTGCTATTCATCAAAGTGCTATACTTAAGTTGTTGTTTTTTTTGGGGGGGGTGTTGTTAGTGTAAGTTGAGGTGAAGTCTGAACAGGTGAGTCTTGAGCCTTTTTTTGATGATGGCAAATGACTCTGCTGTCCTGACATTAGTTGGGAGTTCGTTCCACCATTGAGGACCAGAACAGAGAAGAGTCTGGACTTTGCTGAGCGACATTTGTTTGATTTCAGCGATGGTGGTACCAGCCGGCCAGCTGAAGTAGAGGAGCGAAGTGCTCGCTTCGGGCCATGAGGTTTGACCAGTGTTTGAAGGTAGAAGGGTGCCGTTCCATTGATGGCCCTGAAGGCCAGTGCCATCGTCTTGAATTGGATGCGTGCTGCAACAGGGAGCCAGTGGAGGTCACGGAGGAGGGGGGTCACGTGGGAGAATTTGGGTTGATTGGTAGATAGGGGGCTTAGCTCAGGAGGTAGAGCGGGTTGGCTGGCAACCGCAAGATTGCCGGTTCGATCCCTGGCTCCTCCTAGCTAAACCTGATCACGGTACCCTAGGTATCAAGGTCACCCTAATTTCTCCTGAAGTGCTGGCTGTCGCCCTGCGTGGTTGACTCCGTCGTCGGTGCGTGAATGTGTGCTTGAATGGGTGAATGTCAGTCATTACTGTAAAGCACTTTGGATAAAAGCGCTATATAAATGTGGACCTTTTAAATTGAAGACAAGGCATTCTGGATACGCTGCAATGGTTAAGTCGCCGAGGCCGGGAGTCCGGCCAGGAGAGAGTTGCAGTAGTCAAGGCAGGAGATGACCAGTGCTTGGTCCTTTGTGAGGAAAGTCGGAATCCTGCGGATATTGTAGAGGGCAAACCTGAGGATCTGGCCACAGCAGTGATGTTGGGGGTGCAGGATAGTTGGTCATCGAGGATTACACCCAGGTTCATATCAGCAAACAAGAAAAATGGAATAACAACAAGTTAACGGCGAAAGACAATTGTACCATGAACTACACATCTTTTGTCATTTTAAAGGATTATTTGATAAGGCGGTTTATTGTCATATCGTTTAGTGTGAAACCAGGGTCCTGGCATGACACTCATCTCTTGTCCCACACAACGTACGTCACCCACACGGCCGTTAGATTGTCTTGCTAGGTAGCTAGGTAACTTAGCTGATGTTAGCTGAGCAACCCTATCTTGTAAAACATCACGTTCCCATACAACAAAACTTCACTTTCGATTACATTTTCCAGGGAAATTTTGAGTATCTCGAGATGGTGAGAATCTCAAAGTTCTGCTCCGTGAAATCATGTGAATATCTCGTTGAAACCTTTTTTGAAATGGTAAAATGAGTGCAGGAAAACACTGACGTCCTGAAGGAAAACCTGCCGCTGTGTGTGTGTGTGTGTGTGTGTGTGTGTGTGTGTACTCAGGAATGTCTGCAGCACAGCAACAATGTGTTGTCCTGGGGAGGATCCAGAATTCAAAACAGAACTTCAGAAAAGCTGCTCAGTCAATACTCAGGAAACTTGCCAGACCTTGAGCAGGTTTCCAATGAGGAATTGGCAAAAAAGTGTATCCAGAAGAGAGTGTCCAGCTGTGTAAAGCTCACACAGACCAGCCCGGTCTCATGGCAAGTCATGAATAGTCAGAAAATATGTGTTTGCTGTACAGGGATACACATATACATAGGGATTTTGTGTTTGTATCTTATTTTGTAGATTTTTCACTGTTGATCTATGCCAAAGCCCACATTGCACTTACTTCTGCCATTTCCTGTGCAGGTGTGATAGCGGCGGTGATCTTCGTGGCCGTGTCCGTGTTGGCCGTAATGGCCCGCGTCCTCTACAGGAGGAAAGGGACGTGTCGGAGCCAGGAAGTCAAAACGGTGAAGCCTGAAGATGGCCCAGAGCTGGCGTTCAGCAGCCAGACCAGCTCACAGAACGGTCCGAGCGAGCACCAGAAGGAATATTTTATTTAGGTGCTGCTGACCCGGCAGCGTTGGGAGACAGAGACAAAGATGCCTTGTCAAGCCTCAGTGCTGTACACTACAAACTGAGCAGAAACAGAACTACACACTCATCTTCTGTCTCCTTTTGGTTTTGCTTCTGTGCTTGTATTTTGTAAAGACTGTATATAGATGCACCGGAACAAAGTGTTGAATTTATATGTCAATACTGTCAGTAGATCAATTGTAAATATTTCAATCTTAAAATTCCGTCTTTATATCGATCAACCCTTTCTCTGTCGTTGAAATGATTAAACGAGGAACTGTATGTTTCATGGAGTTGCTGGTTTGACAGTTTAAACAGCTTGGTTCGGTCTGATGTGGTGTAAATACAATTTCCCGACATGGACACTGAAGGTTTGCTGTTTTGGGCGAGTGAGCCTCGTTAATGGAATACACAGTTGTTGTTGTTTTTCATGATTTTGTATTGTTGTTTTGTTCTCATTTTCTGCACCCGCTGTGTGATCTGTGGTGTTCATATTGAACCTTTTTATTTTCCCAAAGTTTTACTCTCCAAGATTATCTTTCATTACGTTGCAGCTTGAAGGTTTATTTCCCTTTGCTTGATATTTCTTCTTTCTGTGGTTTTCCTGCCTGCCGCTCAGACACACGTTACCGTTTGCTCTCAACATCATTCACACTAAAACATTTAATGTGTCTTTTAAACACAACTGCCATTTTCTTAAAGAGATTCAGCAAAATATGTCTTTTTAAAATAAACATCCATCTGCACAGAAAGTTACATGTTTTTTTCTCCCTCAACAAAACCTTTTAATTGAGTTTAGGGATTTAGGGTTGACGTTACTAGTGAGTCGAGTCAAGTGACTATCGACACTGAGGATTCATGTTGCCAACGACTGATGTTAATACATGTCAACTTTGCTTTAATTTCACATTGGACGAGAAGAACTGTCTCCTGGACAAAAGTCCATTATTTGTTTGACCTGTCCACCTCAAATGTGTCCCTCTCTTGAGCATCAGCGTTAGATGCCAAGAAGCTCGAACCAAGCTGGATTATTATAAAATGGGTTTGAAAAATATGTTCTATCAGCTGATAGAGAGCATAGGATTTCATGTCCATGACTTTCTGTGTTTTAATTTGTGTTTTCTATGCTAAACTTTTGGAAAAAGTCTGGGTTGTGAAGTTTGGAAATCTCCAAAATGCAGATTTCTACTTATTTTCTTTTTGCTGGGAATATATTGTTAAAGGGACAGTTTCAGCAGTATGGATCATTAAAATAAAAAAAGTAGTTTTGTGTAGGAACCTCTCTGACCAAACTACAACCCCAACCGCATCACCACGCAGAAGGAAAGAGTTGTGTAGTTCAAGTTCAAGTTAATTTATTTGTCTCCCTTGGGAGAAATTTGATTTAGAGACAGGGTACAGCTGCCTAAACAAATATGGAACATACGAAGACAACCATGCATAAAAACAATAAATCATCCAACATAGAAGGAAGTACATAGCTGGTAACCAGATAAGGACGAGAGACGATCTAAGCTGTGCATTTGCCCTACCTATTAGTCAAAAAGTTTGGTAGAAAGAAACTAGTTCCACATGAAACTGCTCACATCAAGGTCTGTTAAGTTTTCCGATGTGTTCTGAGGATGATATAGTCCCATTATATCGTAGAAAAAAGCAGACATCTCTACGGCTGATAATCTCTAAAATAAGGCAACTCACACAAACATAATCTAGACTGATAAAAAGGACTACTTTTTTATTTTGGGGTGGAAAATGTATTTCCCCTAAACTTGATGTCTTAAAATTGGAACATAAATCACGTGATAATTGTCTTGCTCCTAACAGCACGGCATGGAAGGGACACAAGGCATGCTGGGAAACAGCTTTCTACTAAACGCACATCACCAAACATAAAAACAGTGATCTTTGGAGCAGATTTCAACGCTATGAACCGTCTGCTGAATGTAGTTTTGAGGAATTTGGGTGTCAGTGGTTTGGTTTCTCTCCTGGCAGTGTGTCAGATTAAGATCATGAGAGAGTTCTGATGTCAGAGAGTATATGGAGTTGGATTTGATTTGTAAATATATTTGTATATATTTGAGAAGAAACACAATTCTGTTCAGTGACAATAAAACATTTGATCTTGTCTTATCTTTGCTCACAGCTCAATCACAATTTTTATCACCAGCTCCGGCAGCATCTATTGTAAAAGCCGAGCCTTTGTTGAGTAGAATCACTGGACATGAGATTTTGAGGTTGATTGATGGAAACCTTTCAAACACCTACATAAAGCAACATCTGTTACGTGAAGCTCAAACGTCCAGGTGCTGGTGATGTCACCGGCCCACAGCAGGCCCACCTAGCAGAGCTTTGACGTGATGGGGCCTCCCACCGCCTGCTGTCCGCTTTCTACACACACACACACACACACACACACACACACACACACAGACAAGTCAAACTTATCAAGTCACTTATCTGGAGTGACTTGAATGACTATTATGTTCTTCCAACTAAACCTGAATTATGTGACAATGTGCTGCCATAAATCTGATTATTAAAACTAGACAAATCTGTGGGTTTAATTTGTTATGAGAAACTGGAGTAAATAGAAGGCATAAAACTGATGGGAACAGATTCTGTAAAAGGCAAAAAAACACTATACAGATTAAGTGTTACGTTTAGATCTAAGTAGAGTTCTTGAACAAATTGTTGTGGGGTTGTGGCCCATTTTCATGGCACTTCCACTCTTAGTGGGCAAATATGTGGTCTAAATATTCAACAGTTTGCAAAAGAGTCACACAATTCTCTTGATTTGTGTACATGGACAGGGATTTACTCTCTTTTTGTGTCGCTCATCTCAACTTTTAAACAAATGCATTTCAATTCAATGCAATGGGGTTCGTTTCCACGCCTGCACCTCAGCCCTCTGAAATAAACAAAATGTGTGTTTAATAAAGAAGTGATGAACAGAAGAGCAGAGCTTTTGTGATGCCTCCCGCGCCACACTCTATGTGATTTGGATAATTAACAGCCTTCTATCTGATTAGAGACCCCGTCGGACTGCAACAACACAAACAGCTCCAGAAAACCACCTGATGAAACGCCAGCGCAGACCTCTGGCTCCGTGCATCCGTCATAATCATGCAGGGAAACGCATCCAGAATACGAATGAGACATTTACTGATGTTAAAAGACTCTTCGGCTGTGTGCCGCCGCTGGCCGTGTCACAGCCGCGATCCCGCTGTCCCTCGTGTCAGCTAGCCCGCGCTGTTCGAAGGCCCCGCTGACAGAATGCAGACCGCCTCCGTTTGCATGCTGACAGTGCAGTCGTCAGGGGTCAGCAGCACACCGGCCACAGCTTGTGTCACATTTAACTCACGACAACCTTTTTTCCCCCCCTGGCTGCAGATGGCAGCTGGGGAAGACGCAGCGGCGGCGCGGCTCGCCACATGACAACGGAATCTGAAGAACAGTTTTAGTTGTCATCGCCTTGTTTTCCATACCGCTTTATTCAAGGCAGTGACACTGTGATAGCTCCCCTGCTAACACACGCCAGAGATCACAGCACGGCTGTCAAAGCTCTCATCTCACTTCACCTGTGATGGGTTTGCTGCACAGCAGCAGTGGGAGAAATCGTCTTTTGCGTATTAACCTCATCTTAAATAATGCTAACAATGACGCCACCATGTGCCAGCTGAAAGGTGCTTTGCATTTTGGGGAATAACTAAACTGTGAGGAAATCAGTGTCAGCCAAACCCAACTCATCCTTTCTCATTCTTGGATAAGGAGAAACATGTATGTGACATGTAAGTGCAGTTAATGGAACAATATGTAATGTATTTACTGCATTAAATCATAAAAAGACTGCAAAAAGGCTTCTCTGACAGCAATGCTGCATGTTCTCCTGTGAAATTTCCATCACCGCGTGGTACGTCTGCTAATGTTTTGGCCTGTTTGATCCCGCCCACTGCCTGTTTCAACACCATGTGGTGCCAGATATGAAACAAATTGGCACGCACACACAGCATGCTGCATCCATGGAGACAAGCAAACGAACTGGACCGGCAGAGATAACATTGAATTCTACCTGACCAAAAGCGCCTCAACATCTTCCTCCAAAGCTCAACGACCAGAGACGCGGTGGAAAACGGGTAAATATTGGAGATGGAAAATGGAGACAGCTTAGAGCCACAATGGAGGATATACTGTATTTTATATTCAGGTTTTATCTTGAATGGGTCAGCATTGAGCTTCAGCTAAGGTTAGTCAACCTAAAGCGGCGTTCAAACCACCTTTAAAGCTGCAGTGTATATTTCCAGGTATCTATTATCAGAAATGGAATATATTATTATTATCTCCGCCAGAGGATCATGCGATTGGTCGCGTGAGTGAGTGAGAGTGCGCCTCTGTGTCCTCCGCAGCTAATTTTTCATTCTGCTGCAGCAAAAGGCATCATATTACAGGTGACTAGTTATCTGCATGCTCTATGCTTCTTGTCGTTGCAGTAACTCACACTTTATCAAAACACCTTATATTGCCTGTTTTATACTGACTCCTTACTCTTTACTCTTAACTGCCCAAAGTATTCACTTTTTACTTTTACTCCCAACATTTTAAAACAATTATCTGTACTTTCTACTCTTTACATTTTCTAAACCTACACATAATTACTTTAGCTTTATTGCATTTGAGGGCAATTATCAATTTTAATGTTCATTCATTCATATGACATGGGATTCAGTACGCCTTGCCAAATAAACACTTGTCCTTCATAGGGATATTTTTTTTCTTTAATTTCAGAGCCTGTAGTTTTTCATTCACTTGAGTGAAGAAGTTGAATCAGGACTTCTTACCAGTCGTTTTGAACAGAGTATCTGTACTTCCACAGTATAGAATGTATCTTCCTTTAACACCTTTAGCATGTATTGTCAATGACAAAATGTCAAACAACCACATGCACAAGCAGCTATATAATAAAAATGCAGCTGTATAACTCGTTGCCTGCAGGTGACAAAAGTGTAGATGCTTTTCATTTGTGGCTGTAGATGGTGATTAACTTCCTTTCTAAAGATATCCTTTCAATATTTGTTTCTTTTCTCAACAAAAGTGTGAAGAGAGGAACTGAAACAACTTCAGCATCTATATGAAGTTTGTTGGGACCATGAGAAAGAGAGCTCTTATTCTGGGTTAATGCAGACGACCCCTCTGAAAGAGCAACAATCTACTGTGGATTAATTCTAAACTGCTGCTGTCTGTTGGGAATATTTATGAGATTAATGCAATTTCACCCACAACACGGGGTGCTTTGCTGCCTAACTCCTAAATAAAGATAATACTGGGAAGGGTTTTGAAGAATAAACACCCACAGGATCTTGGGCTAATCTGCAAAACCATAATTATAATTCTAGACGACAGTTTCACAGCGCAGACTCTCTGAAGATGAGATGGAGTTCATCTCTTTGTGTTTAACAAGTCGGTTTTCATCCAAAAAGTGGATTTATAGAGTCATAAATATATATATAATAAACTTTCTTACATTCTATTTCACATTATTTCTCTTGTTTCTCTGCTGTAGATCTGAATACTTCAATCAATTAATCAATCACTCACACCTGCCTCAGCTGACACTCCTGACTTCCATCGCCCAATTATCTCAATCCTACTGATACACCTCTCTGGCAGCATGGTGCTTCTTTGACCCTCGCTGCTTTTACTGACATGGCTTCACTGAGATGACACGGAGAAAGATCCACCTATCACAACGAACAAAGCTGTTTAACAGAGCAGAGGCAGCACCGCCTTGACTTTCTCATGTGTCTATCCAAGCAACAAATCCACACTCGCGTGTCCTTCTGAGGCTTCAGTGTCTTTCCTCTCCAGTTGAAATGGTCCTACATTTAACTCAAGTCCCAGCTTAACAAGTCTGTCCTTCAGAAAAAAACATTAAAATAAAAGACTGTGGGTGAATTAAAGTAGAGTTCATCAATGTTCCATTCAGTCGACTCTTAATCTGCTGCCACTCAGCAGTCTGGTCTCCTAAAAATGACCTTCCCACACAAGGAAACTGATGTGAATTACATTTTGAGGCAGACATATTTTGTCAAAAATTACATTGGCTCTTCATGTATACAAATAGGTTTTTAAAAGAGTCTAAATTCTTGGGCACAGAGGAGGTCGGGGAGGGCTTCCCCTCAGCAGACTTTTTCTATCCTGTGTGAATCAAGTAGTTTTGTTTGTTAACCACACATTTCATTCATGACAGTCTGGCTATCACAAAACATAAGGGAAAGATAATGTTTTTGCTATGAGACCTGGCACAGAACTATAATAGCTACACTATCTTAACCAATACTTGTGTTTGATTGAATGTGTAGAACTCCACAGCACAGTACGTTCATTAGACACCTGATGGGTTTGTAGGGCTGCTGCTTAAAAGTATTGACCGAGTGATTGCAGCCGTTTTCCAACTCCGGTACCAGAGATCAGTTCTCACAATGCTGCTGTTCTTCTACTTCTGGGAGTCATAGTTGAGGACAACAACAACAACAACAACAACCCAGTGGTTGTTTTTGGCCAGAATCACGAGGAATAAAATCTGTAAACCCTGTTGTATAATATTTATTTTAAAGCTTGGAAGGCAAAGATGAGCAATTTCAATAGTCACCCTGAAAATGTATCACTGTGGGAAAAAAGAGACAAGAAAAGAAAATAATATTTTTTACATAATGAATTAAAGATGGAGGTTTAAAACAATGTTTGTGGTTGCCGGGGGAATATGAATAATACATTTGCAAATGGATTAATTAGGCCCAGATGAGTTTTTAACATGTATTTTCTGAGACAGCTTGCTGCCGTCGAGTCGACTAAAACGTTTGATAGCTGCAGTTTAATTTTCCCACCAGGCAGAGTGAGTTCATTTGGTCACATTGTAATAATCATAACTGTCCCTGCACAGCCCAGTCCACAGGAAAACATTGTTTCTGCAAACCATCCATGTGCTGAATGTCTGTTCATGTCCCGTGTGAAACAAAACGTAAACGTTGACTTCTTGGCTAAAGGTGGTTATTATTTACGCGAGTTACCAGTGTTGTGTTATTTTAATAAAAACATGTTTCTTTCTTACTTTTTAAAATTATTTTAAATTTTTGCACCGCACTGCACCACACAACTTACATTTAGCTGATCAAACCCAAGAAAGCTGATCATGTGCACATGTCCCTGCTCTCTGGGATGTAACATATGAAGTATTTATAATCATATATCTAACTCAGACAATGAGTAAAAATATCTAAAACTTAAGCCAACACTACCTCGTTTCTGTGATATCATTTCAAGACGTCTAAATTTAATGTGGGGAAATATTGTTGGATTCAGTCATTTCTCAAACCTGAAACATACAGTATATTATTGTTAACATTATTGGTGTAACAAACAAAGTACTTAACTCATAAATGAAGAGGTGGCTTTGATTTTGTAACACAGGTGAGGTAGGCTTACTAATTAGCCATAAATACCATAATATCTCATCAAGTTTACATATCATATGGCATTCATGTACATATTTATCAACAACACAGATGGGGGGGGTGTTCTGATAGCTCTGCACGGAAGCCACCTGAGCTGCTCAATCACCACCCACGCTGTGTATTTTCTCTCCACTTATAATCAGTTTGCAATGGTTCAAATCACACCCCTATCCATATTTATAGCCATCCATGAGCGAGCCCGGCCGCGTGCTAAAGGTCCTCTCCTCCTCCGTGTAATTATTCAGTCCCAGTTGCTGTAATACATCAGTAATGCGGTTTATGGCTCAAGGTTGGAGCCGAGGTTCCAGAGAGCCAAGGCAGTGATGGATTACTGTTTTCCAGATCCTTGAACTCTGCAGGACAGTGACAGATTTCAGTGAATCAAGAGAGTCTGAGTCTTTATTGACACTTCAGAGCGCCTGAAGGGGAAAATAGCCTCAAAGAGCGTGTGATGCTCTGCCGTCGTCCTGCAGGATAAATGGAGCTTCTCCCTCTGAGGAACCGGTAATCTCCTCGCTGTTAACAGAAAAACACGCCCTCCCGACAACCGTCCACCTCACTCATCTTCCTCCTCCTCCGCTTCATTTAATGGGTTGTTGCTTCGTGGTAAACATCTGCCTACTCAGCAGTAATGCATTTCCCTACTGCTTATAATGTCCTATTGGAGCATTACATTGTTTTTAGTATTTTTTTTTTATTTTCTAAGTGTTCAGTGTGTTCTGGCTCTCATCCTTGTCTGTCAGGTTTCAACAAAGCGGTCACAGGAAGCTTGTTATCAACTCGTTAACTCAACCCAGGGTTTACCTGTCCAGCTATGAGCGCATGCACACGAAAGAGGCGGCGTTTGCAGTATTTGACCAATCACAAACATGGATCAGTCTACAGCAGCGGATTACTTTAAAACAATGAATGTGTTGCTTGGATGTATTCTTATAACGTGGTTTATGACAATATCAGCCTCATTCTTTCAGCTGCAATCCCAGCGGTGTAAAACGGACTTGGGAGCAAATCAAATAAATATTAAACATAATTCAAAGTGGTCAGTAGGCTGAACGCTGACAAAGAAAAATCTTTCCCTCCGATGAGAATCTGTATCTCTCATAAAAACATCGTCAGGGACAGAAAAAGGGTTTTGCCGGTCTCTAAACACTCTATATTTCTCCTACGAGACACTCTCACGATCCTCCGAGCTTCTTTTTTTTTTATATCAGCGCACCAAGACAGCTGATTGGTCAGTCGGCGGTGTGTTTCTCCACGTTGATCTCTTATCAGGAACATAACCTGCTCCAGAGCAGGTTAGCTCCACAGCGTAAGTTACCATGGTGATTTACCCCGGTAAGAAGTGAACCAGCGTCGTAGGACGGAAAACCCAGGGTTAACGCTTAAGTTACCTCGCTAAGCACAAATCCTGCTTCGTAGTACAGGCCCCTGCACTTGCTGTGATTTGTTTGTGAGTAAATGAAAATGATGGAAAACAATAGGCTACATTACAGAGTAAAAATGTAATTCCACGCATCAACAGAATAGTGATAATGGTGCCTGTTATGAATGTAGTTTATTTGAGTTGGTGTTGAGGCTTAGTGAGTTAGAAGCCCCATGCCCCATGGAAACTAGCCAGCCTCCCCTAGCTGTTGCAGACCGACCTGCTATCCGTCCGCTGGCCGGGAGGCTGGCTGACTGTCCAAAGGAAGTAGCCGATACTCCAAAGCATAACCCACAGTTCACCTCCAACCACTTCAAGCCTCCAACAGGTTCTCCCCACTTAACATCACAGCTGCTGAGAAACCATCTCTGTTTAGTTCCATTGTGAGAAATCAGCCACCATAGTCGCATGTAATTCTGGGGCTTAAAGAACAACACACTCAATCATATTGAAAACTGCTGGCTGAAGATGCACATATATACAATAAGATTCACATCAGTGGTAATTACTCCCGAGTTTGCCATCAAAGCTCACTAAGGTTAATGTAGCATTGGTGTGTCGATTTGCAAACACAACGTCGTTCCTGCCAAATGTGACCAGCGATGAAACGTTGAGCTGCATGTCTTCATTCTGCCGCTAGCTGTCAAAGTGGTGTCTGGCAAATGATGTGGGCTTCATAGATAATTGGTGTACTCAGACCTGATCTGATTAGGTTCTCATGTCCAGAAATCTGACAGTTTATTAGTGGACCGAAACCCCGACAACCCAGAGTTGAGACCAGGAGGCAGAGTTGCAGTCTTCCAAAAGAACAGTTACCCACCAAGTACCGCATAGAACCGGGGTTACGCATAAGAGCCGTGACACATAATAACATAACCGATATATATCATATCAGATCTGTCATCTACAGCTGTACTAACGGACTCATTGATTTGAGACCTGGCTGAATATCCCCTCCAGACATATTAATACTCACATTCCTTGAGGCATCGGCCAAGGGCTCACAACCATATTTCATTGAAGCCTATTAGTCGATCCGAAACTAATGTATAACTCCAACCTAGAAAACACCATGTTTTTTTTTTTATTTATATCAAGCTCCAGGTCAATACTTATCAAGTTTAGTCCTTAAAACAGGACGTCATTATTGTAGGTGATTTTTAATATTCATATGGCTTTTGATGATAATAAAAGCCATAGTATGCCATTTATCTCTAAAGTTTTAATTGTCTTCTGTCAGTGTACAGAAACCCACTTACTGTTTTAATGACATCCTCGAACTTGATCTGGCTTATGACTTTGAAGTTGAACATTTAATAGGCTTTCCACAGAACCCTCTTTTATTGGACCATTATTTCTTAACTTTTGAATTCTTAAGCAAGAGTTCCCACACTAGATGTCTATCTGATAGCGTTGTAGCTCCATCTGCATTTAATTCAGTGCCATTTCTCAAAATTTAAGAGAGAACTCCTATGCTAACTAGTCCCTCCCAAATTGATCATCTTGTCAATAGTGCTAAAGGCGCTCTGTGAATGACACTCAATTCTATTGCCCCCCTAAAAAAGGAGATAATAAGGTATCGGTTCTATCTTATAACCCTCAAACCCACAAATGAAAGCAAACATCAAAAGAACTTGGAAAGGCTATGCAGTTCCACCAATTTAGAAGAATCTCAGTTAGTCTGGCCAGATAGCCTCAAAATGTTGCAGGCTACCTCTCATCATTAACGGGGAACAATAAGAACAGGCTGACAGGAAGTCACAGCTCTACTAAGCCATGTCATCATGTAGCCTTCAGTAGTGACTTCATGAGCTTCTTTAATGATGAATCACCTCATACCCTCAGCCGGTCCTGACCTATCCTCAAAGTTAGAAACCTTTAGAAAAACCTTCAAATCTTCAAATCTATTTAGACTGCCTTTCTCCCATTGACCTTCACCATCTGACTCTAAAATCCTTGAAAAGGCAGTTGTGTGACTTAGAATTAGTTTATTTGAGGTCTTTCAGTCAGGATTTAGGGCACACTCACACCAGGGCCATTCGATCCATACCATGCCTCGGCATGATTGCCCCCCCACAGTGGTCCCCCGTCGGTTTGCACTTGCACTGCTCCAGCCCAAACAGGCCTCCGCCTGATTGCCTGTTGTGTATATACCTCATCATGTCGCAATACGACACATGCATGGCTTGACGTTATTTTCAAGGAGCACCGTCTCAAGTCATCACAAGAGAGAACAACATAGAGAACATTACTGAAACTTAGAGTCCATCATAGCACAGAGACAGCACTGGTGGAATTACAAATGATCTTCTAATTGCATCAGACAAAGGACTCGGAGGACTGTACACTATCGACCATTGCATCCTATTACAGAGACTGGAACATTAAAATGGCTTTACATGTTAACGATGAATCCTCCATGCATGCCAAAGTTAGCCCCACAAGGTTCTGTGCCTGGACCAGTTCTATTCACAATTATATATGGTTCATTTTGGCATTATTAGTAGGAAACACTCAATAAACATTTATTGTTATACAGATTATACCCAATTATATCTATCAAAAAAGCCACATGAAAGCAGCCAGTTAGCTAAACTCTGAGCATACCTTCAGGACATGCACTTCATCTCAAAATGATGCAAAAATGCATGTTTTACAAAAATGTCAAACATGTATTGCATTTCCTTATAGGCAGCTCTAATGAGTCTCAACATTCTCCAGTTGAGCCAGAATAATATAGCTCAAGTTCTGACAAATGATGGTAAAAGAGATCATTTTACTCCTATATCAGCTTCTCTGTACTGGCTCCCTGTAAAATTGAACAGATGTCTTTTGCTGTACAATCACCCTCTGAGTTAAATCTGTGATTTGCAATTTTGGGTAATATAAATAAAATTGTATTTAACAGAAGAGGTTAATATGGACACAGAATCTGACAGGATTTGACAAAATGGTTATTCATTGTTGCGAAAACAAATTGTGGTAATAACTTCTGTTAACATTTGTATAACTGGTTAGAGTGATTTAGTTTTTTAATTTACTTTAATTTACTTGGGAGGGATTTGTCTTCATATATTATTATTATATTATGGCTTGTTAATACCCTGAAACATCTTATATACAGTTTAAAGATGAAGAAAATGCATGTTCTGGTAAAACATGATTTTGTCAGGTAGGCATAAATTACATGAAAGGATATAGGATACTTGGGAAGTTGACCAAGTTCACCATTTCGGAGAAAAGCGAGATGGTCAAAACATCTGCATAACACAAAGGGTGCAAAATTGCAGCTGTTAAATCAAAATGTTAAAGAACATTAAAAATAAAGTAGCATTCAAACACAGAATTCTTAGCTGCCCTGCAGCTGTCTATTATGTCCAGCATTATGTTCAACATTACAAGTAAAAAATATGTTTTGCAGTAGTCAATCATGCAGAAGTTTCTCTCAAGAGCTTCTCCACTTCTCGTTCATCCTTTACTTTTCACACATATATGAATAAATAAATAAACATCCACCAAGGAAGGGGAATCCCTTTGGATACACATTGAGAAGAAAGCAACACTTTTGTGTGTTGCTTTCACAACAACAACTGTTTTTTGCGTCAGTTTTATTTTTTGTTCATTCACAGTTGAGCCTGAATACATGAACACACTGAAGGTGTTAGTTACTTCAATACTTCCAACACACGCAATACCCCAGCAGGGCTGTGGCTTGATTTTCTTCATTTTTTTAACTCTAATCTCCAGGGTTTTTACTGAGCACATCTCTGCGGGGCTTCCATAACATCAAGACAGCTCGATAGGAACATAAAAGTGCTTCAGATCAGACACAGACGGCTAGTTGGCTTCAATAGGCTGTTTTTTTTTATCGATGAACAGGTTAGTTTTAAAAAAGTCAGGGATACGATCCAGAAAAGTTGCACTCTGCAAAGGTTTTATAAGTCTGCTGCATCAGAAGAATTCTTTGTTTTTCACTGGCTTCTTTGGAAAGCAAAGTCTCTGGATGGTGACAAAACGTGTCAGTGGGTGTGTGTGCATCCAATCCTACATATAAACTACCTTCATTTTGTCCTTTTTTATATGTACCATATGGCCACATTTCATATTCATATTCTCACCAAATGAGGAACCCTAATTAAATATATCATGCATTGACTAAACTCCACATCATAATAAGTGGGAATACATTTTCTCTTGGCTGAAAGATGGCGCCTGCAGCTATGACAAGATCTGAATCAATTGAAATGAGCATCATCTGTCTCATCCAGTATTTTCATTATACTGGAAAATGTTATTTTCATAATTTTCCTGCATTGGAAGAAAAAGCACCAGTTTTTTTTTTTTTTTTTAAATGAGTTTTGCCATGTTTGAGTGTGTTATGATACAGGAGGATAAACAATAACCTCTGTTTGCTCAGTCAGCATATCAACACATTTTCAGATAACTTTTTTTTTTTTTCAGTTTTACACCGAATAGTTATTACTTCCTCAGAGAAGGTTATGTTTTCAGGCACAATCTCATTCCCAGTTGTTTCTGTTTGTCTCCTTGTTGGTTAGCACGGTATCTCAAAAGTGAGAACAGATTTTAATTCGATTGTTTGGGAAAGTTCAGCTGTGGGTCAAAAAACAAGTGATTGGTTTTTGGTGCAGATTCAGGAATGTTTTGAAGGATATCTGTGGGACATATTTGCACATTTTATCATGAATTTCAGCATGAATTTAAATATGAACAACATAAGGTGTTTCCTCTAAGAGTCTTATCCATCATCATTGCATATTTTAATATGAATATATAGATGCAGATCCAATGTAATTAGATGATTGTGCATCCCTAAAAGATAATGCATGGTTTCTTGCTTCCTGTTTTGCCTCTGTTAGGCAGATGAGCCCAGAGGTGAGTTGTCATCCCCACAGGTCACTTGTTTTAGATTTAAGTGTTGATGGATTTGGATATGGTAAGAGCCAGGCAAGCTGTTTCCCCATTTCCAGTCTTTATGCTATGCTAAGCTAATCACCTCCTGGCTTTAATTCCATTCTTGGCACACAGACATTTTCATTTGCAAAGCCAACTGCTGACTTGTTCTTTATTATCAATGTCTTCTGGCCTTAAATAGACTTAAAGCAGTTTGGTTTTTCACCCAGAAACCAGTATACCTGCCCAGTCAACAGAAGGAAAAAACCTTGCAGTTAAATGTTTGCAAACCAGGGATCCCATGGGTTTTGGGTTTTTTTTCATTCGGTCAGAGCAAGTCGCATTGTATTCGTAAAGGGCAGTTGTTATTGACGCCAGTTACGTTGTTAGTGACATTATTTTAACAAGCCATGAGCTTTTTTCAAACCTTATTCAAGTACTTTTGTTGCAGAAACCTAAACAATCTGTTCTTGATGAAGGGGTGGAGTCCACCTGTTAAAAGCAGCAGACTGCAGGGTTTTCCTGTGTTTCTTTTCAGCTTAGTTGTGTTGGGGATCTTCAGTTTAGGGGGAGGAAGCTCTGGATCCGACGGTCCACTGCGCGGCTGGTCCAGACTTCCTCCACCTTTTTGTTTTGATTGCCAGTCCTCCTCTTTATCTTAGTTTTGTGTGGCTTTATAAATAATCATCCATCCATCCATTGTCTACCGCTTATCCTGTATTCAGGGTCGCGGGGGGGCTGGAGCCGATCCCAGCTATCATTGGGTGAAGGCAGGGTTCACCCTGGACAGGACGCCAGTCTATCGCAGGGCCGACATGTAGAGACAGACAACCATTCACACTCACATTCACACCTACGGGCAATTTAGAGTCACCAATAAACCTATCCCCATCCTGCATGTCTTTGGACTGTGGGAGGAAGCCGGAGAACCCGGAGAGAACCCACGCTTACACAGGGAGAACATGCAAACTCCACACAGAAGGAACCTGGGGCCGACCCGGGAATCAAACCCGGGACCCTCTTGCTGTGAGGCAAGAGAGTGCTACCCACTACACCACCGTGCACGGCTTTATAAATAAAATTAACTATTATTGTTTCAATGTCAATCCTGGTACAGTGTTTATTTTCTTACTTTTCTGGTCACTGGTTATGCAAGTCAATCTTTGATGAGGTGGCCAGGAGGGTAACATATTGTATCATGTGGTTTGCAGACAAAGAGTCACTTGCCATGCTGCACTCTCCAACCTTGTGTGCTTTGATCATAGCACTGGTGTTCTTAAGGTATGTTTGCTGAACAGCTACTACTTTACTCAGATGAGGACCTAACACTTGTTTCTATTTTTTAGCTCTTACTTTATCAGCAATGATATGTTGTGGTTTCTTTCTTTTGACAAATGTACTTGTTGTAAGTCGCTTTGAACAGAAGTGTCTGCTAAATACCTAAATGTAAATGTAAATACAATGCCAACATACGAGGCATGCAGTCAAGGACGAAATTTTGATTTCAGAGGTAGGGGGGGACACAAGTATTTTTAATAAAACTCTAACTCTTTCAGTTCACTGTGTTTTCTAGTAGTTCTTCTAGTTTTCTATTGCTAATTTTAAGTCTACTGTTACCTTTTTTGGTTTGACTGGTTGTAAATCATATAGCAAAACATTATCACCGAATTCTAATCCAATAGTAATAATAACAACAATAATAATACATTTTATTGATCAGATTATTGAGAGCTTTGTAAATGATGAGGAGGATCTTGAAGTGGAAATGTTGTTTATTGGGAGCCAGTGAAGGTGTTGCAGGATGGGTGTAACGCATTTCTTTGAGTTACTTACACTTTGACTTCTAAAGAAGTCTCTTATGTCCACTTTTCTTTTTTAGACATCCTGGCTGCGTCTAATTACCAAACACACACGCGTGCACATATGCACATGGACACCGATTCAAACGTTAATATAAATAAATACCTAAATAAAGTAAATAAAACCTCCGATATTACAATCCTTATAGCAGACGCGAACCAGGCAGGACAAACTCCCAACTTCCAGTAGCGGACTCCTGTAGGACTCCTGACTGCAGACTAGCAGACCGTCGGTGTGCAAGCAAGATGGAGTGACAGTGGGGACGGCCAATCACACAAGAAACGGCAGAGCCAATCGAGGAGCTTGTGGGCGGTCTAGACTAAGGGAAACAGGCTTCAGTTTGAGCGGCCGTTTTCCGCTTGGTCCTAGCGCTTGACGCGTCTCTGTTTAATATAGCGTAACATTGTTTTTGGACGGTAAAAAGTGCAGGGGACCAAACGGCCTTTTTGAAAAGTGCAGGGAACATGTCCCCTGTGTCACCCCCCCCCCCCCCCCCCCCCCCCCCTAAATTACGTCCGTGCATGCAGTCTTCGACTAAAATACACTGTAAAAAAAAAAATCCTAAAAAAACGGTAATTTTCTGGCAGCTGGGGCGCCAGAAAAATACTGTGAAATAACAGAAAATTACTTTCTCATAAAAATACAGTTATTTTCCATAATAAAAATACAGTTTGTAGTTGTAATTTTAACAAGATTTCCCTTATTTTCAGGTTGCTTTTAACGTTTAATTACAACCATTTTCACATTTTAAAACAATTAAATTCCCTAGAAATATAGTAAGTACACGTTGGATTACAAATAATAATGCTTAAATTTACAGAAATGTGCTGTTATTAGTTGGTTTTATAACATTATTTTATAGTAAAAGGTTGTATAATAATTTATATTTGATGTAATATAACTGTATATGACACATGAAATAATGTGATTCATCTTTCAAAACATGTCAAAAAACTGTTGAAAAACTAGATATTGGGTTTAAAATTACAACAATTTAATGTTAATTTTAGATCACATCAAATGTATATTTAGTTATTTTATGTTGTTTTTAACATTTAATTACAAACATTTTAGGTTTTAAAACAGTGAAATTACCCATAAAGATGGTAAATAAACATTGAAACAAGAACAGCTACAATTTTCCCATTCTCAGTATTTTTATTCAACTGTAACAGGTAACCATTATTACAGCAATATTCAAAAATCAATTACATTAAAATGACTCTGAAACAAACAAAAAAAATCAACTGAATTGGAAATGAAAAAAAAAAGTTGAGTTACCAATTTACAGTATTATTTCTATCCAAGGCATCCATAACTGAGCACTTCTTATTCCCTCCACTTGTAGTCTGACATTTTGGTCATCAGCGTGAAAACTTGTGGACTGACTGCAGGTTGTTTTTGGTGGTGTTCCACTCCACTTTTGATCCCTTGTCTCGATTTCTCTTGAAGAGGCACCTGTCTAATGAAAAGAAAACAATTTTAGTAACTGTGGACTGTACTATATTTGTATACCTTTGCAAAAAGGTTACACAACAGTGCTTTGGGTGTCTTGAAAAGCACAATATAAATACACAAAGATGGCATAGTGACTTTAAAAGTCTGCTATAGAACATATTACACACCATACATGTAAATGTACTTCACAAAAATCCTTTTAAAACTTACCCATGACTGCTGCAACGCGGCGAAACTCCTTCCTGAAGTGATCCTGGACATCCACGTCGACCGACAGGCGACGAACAAAGTCCAGGACGAACACCTTCGACACCGACTGCAGGCACTGGCGATGAGCGCACGGAAGTCCTCCCCTGCCTGCTCCACCGTCCTCCTGGCCGTCAGGTTGTTGCTGGGGGCAAGAACACAGACGAGGTCTGGGGTACGTGGCACAATAGCACCCACCAGCTCGATCCTCAGGTCCCTGGTGCAAGCCCCCGGCGTCGCCATGGCACCAAAGGAAAGGCATCCCTCCGGCATCGTGACAAACCCATCCACGATGCTGCGAAGGTGGGAGTCCCCAACAAGAAGAACAAACTGGAACAACACAACGGAGAATTATTATCATCCAAACAAGATTATGATCAACATCAAACATCATTTGTCAAATGACTTCCAAAACAACATTACCTGTTTGTCTGGAGAATCTGGTGGGATGACCAACTTGTGGCTCCTGCCGGTACAAGCAGAAGTTGGCCACTTCCTCACGGCATGGCGATGACCAGTTCCATGGGCTAGTTAAAAAGACAAAATCAGTCAGAAATGTCATTCATAATTTATAATAATTATATACGCATAGCTCTTTCCACTAGGTCAGGTGTACAAATATAGTGAGAAAACACCTAACAATTAAAGTAAAACATTCAATGATATTAAAAAACGTTTGAGTACAAACCAGAGGGTCTGCCGGAGAAAGAGATGACAGGCTCCTGCCTGTCACACCGATCCTCCATCCTCTGCTTGGCAGCAACGGACAGCCAGTGGTTTTACCCGTGAGGCATCCTAAATGAAAAAAAGGCACACTGGACAAAAACGTTATCAGGAATATAACAGTGAAAACTTGTATTGAATGCAGTCAAACAAATAGAAACCCATTCCTCTGGTACTCAAAGTGTCCACTGGTCTCCTCCCTCTGATGATTTTCTCCACTGCAAAAAAAAAAATAATAATTGTGGTTATTCATATAACATCAAGTCATATATCATATCATTAAAATGTAATCTCAGACCACTTATCATACAGAGCTGGAATGTAATCTCTATAATATATAAACGTTCTTAAACATACGTCAGCAGTGGAAGAAGTGTAATATATATATATATATATATATATATATATATATATAATACATATACAAGTTTTGAATTTATCTTACACAGGCTTGACCCAGCTATTACAAACTCAAACCTTTATAAGCCAATTAATTATTGCAGGAGGCTGCACGTGTACACATTAACATGCTGTATATCATACACACAGCCACTTCGCTTGCGCTTCAAGACTTGTGAAAAAAGTGCATGACTAGCATAAATATCCATCACATCTCCCCTGTCCCTATTGAACTTGAAACTGCATGAGACACCGCCATGGATATTTTGTCTTTTCTTGCAGTGGGATATCTGTGTAAAACGCTGAGTAACTACCGCAATAAATATGAAATTAACAAATTAATTTAAATGCAAACTCATGGTGGAAACCAAAGCACACGACAAATACTACTTAGATCAAGACCGTAAAACAAACTCACGGTAAAAGGCAGAGCTCGAAAAAGCTGTTTACCTCAAGGCCACCAGTCAGTCAGCCAGCTAGCTAGCTAGCTACCTGAATAGCGGACTTAAGCTAACGGCCTTTAACTCAACCACACAGGACAAGATAAGTTATAAATAAAACACGTAATTCTTTTAACATAGTAACCCCTATTAGAAAGACAATATGTACCAGTGTTGATAATGTCATTAGCTGTATCAGCCCATGCTGTTGCTCGCTAACGGACATAGTTACGACATAGCCTAGCAAGCTAACATGTGCATGCTAAATACAGATTAAAATTCATTAATAGTTCAAATAACTCACGGTTCGTTCGTTCGTGCACCAAAAGCTGTCCCAATGTGGTCTCCTCTCGTTGTCCAAGGTCCAAAGTGTCAAAAGCCAGTCCAAAGTCCAAAGCCAGATATCCAAAAGCCTCTCGTGAGATTCGTAAATGCCGCTCGGAAAGATCTGGAATATACGACTGGCCGATTGAAGACGCAACGTAGTGTATACTGTCTCACTATTAGCCAATCACAGCGCCTAAAGATGGACGAGAGCACGTCACAGATTCGACACGCCACAGACGTGTCCAGACACGAAAAATAACTAAACAGGAAAAAGAAACGCGGCGACAGGAAGTCCACAAAATAAAAGCGCTCTATATGTCGGATTTATATAAAATATGAAAGCAAAATCAAACATGACTTACACTGACATATTTAAAACAACAATACGTATTACTATGTTGCCATAGTTTACAAATGTATGCAGTGAATTAAGTAAGCCATGACAATGCCACGATTTTAGATCCTTATTGTAACTTCAGTGTACATTGTGTGATCAGCTCCAAACTTCACACAGTTGATGAGAGTCCCACCCTGAACACGTCTGCACTGCAATATTGACTCACAATCAGAGCGCCACCTATTGGCGACATGAAATGTCATGTTTTTACACTTGTATGCGCTCCTCCTCATGTGTCAAATTTGGCCGGAAGAGCCTCCAGACGTTGCTCACGCTTCCTGTCGAAGATTGGGAGGACGCTTTGAATGCCGTTACCGCGCCGTTATGTCTCCATGTAAGAGGGAGCGACGTTTCCAGTGGGTCGCTACAGTCCCAGTGTTGTGGAACTTTGCACCCCAGTCGAGCATGATGACTTTAATCGTCTGATATGGTAATCGACATGAAAATTCAGGCAAGGGACGACCAGCGACGTGGCATGTGGGCAGGCCAGGCGGCCTGCACTGGCAGGCGTTCGTAGCACTAACCGAGTTGGCTATGCAAGGTCCCATTCATCACTGCGCAGTTTTAATTGTAGTTGTTTTCAATGAAAACATAAGTCAATTAACAAATAAATTATAGTAAAATTAGAAATTAAATAGTTATTTTACTATTCATTTCTCAGTAATTTTAAATGATTTTTTTCCCTTTTTTTAGAGTTTTAAACTTGAAATTTACAGTTTCTTCCCTTAAATAACAGACACATATTTGTGAAATTACGATACATTTGTGAACGTATTTTAACAATAAATATATGTATTTCTAATGTGTTTTTTTGTAAAATAATATAAATATTGTGTGTTTTCACAGTTACAATGATTTCATGTTATTTTACATTTGACATGTAAAATCACAGTCTCTTTTTGTAAATTGAATGGTATTTTAAAAATACAGGATAAATATGTAACGCCACCTCAAAAACAGAAAAACGAGCTAAGAGAGCCCCGTTGGTAGGAGAGAAACACATGGTTAACTGCTTCATCCAAGGTCAAAGGGTTCAAGCTTTGTGGGACTCAGGTTCCCAAGTGACAATAATTGACGAGTTATGGAAAGAAGTGCACTTACCAGACACAAGACTAAGAGACATTTCTGACATTTTGGATGTGACACCGGCCCTAGACATAAAGGCAGCAAATGGGGAGAGCATGCCATATACAGGTTGGGTGGAGATAACTTTCAGGTTAGCTTCCGGTGCTGCAGCTAAGACCGAAGTAATTGTTCCCACACTTGTAATGAAAGGTGGTAAACTTGCTCAACCAATCATCGGCTCAAATGTAATCAAAATCATTATTGACAGTGAAATGAAACAATCAGATACTACTCACAGGGAACAGCTAAGCGAAACAGTGAGGGCAGCATTCCCAGGCCACACAGACACTTTTGTAAGACAAGTAACCGCTGTTGTTGAGCAAGTCAGTGTCAGGCAAGCAAATGAGTATATAGTCAAGACAAAAAGGGAGAGAGTCAACATACCCAAACACCTGTCAGTCCAAGTTGAGTGTCACGTCCACATGGACTCCCCACAGGAGGATGCAACACTAATCTTTGAGCCTGATGTGAATCCGCGCTGGACAGAGGGACTTGAACTGTGTGACATGCTCGTAGAGGTAACCCGAGGCACAAGAAAACCCTCTATCACTGTAAGTGTGCAGAACCCAACAGATCACGACATAGTGTTAGCAGGGAGAACTGTTATTGGGACTGTTCAGTATGTCCAGGCTTTCTACCCCGCCTCCATGCTAGAGAGATCCCGCCTACCATCATCAGTCACAACAAATCACATCACAGCTGAAGAGGATCAAATTAACAGTAATGTTTGGGACCCACCTGTAAATCTGAGTCACCTCAGCGAGCCAGAGCAGGAAGTAGTTCGCCAGATGTTAAGAGAGGAGTCCGCCTCTTTTTCAAAAACAGATGATGATATTGGCTGCATAGACAAATTACAACTTAGCATATCGTTGAAAGACACTGAGCCTGTAGCAAAAACATATCTCTCTGTGCCCAAACCCCTGTATCAGGAAATGAAGGACTACCTGAGTGACCTCATCGCTCAGGGTTGGGTAGAGAAATCTAACTCCCCTTATGCTTCACCAGTCGTATGTGTCCGAAAAAAAGACGGCAGTCTACGACTGTGCATTGACTACCGTGAGGTGAACAGGAAGACGCTCCCTGACCGTCAGCCTATCCCCAGGGTACAAGATATTATGGATGGCCTAGGAGGCAACTCTTGGTTCTCTCTCCTCGACCAAGGAAAGGCGTACCATCAGGGATTTATGGCGAGGGAGAGCAGACCACTAACCGCTTTTGTGACACCATGGGGTCTCTATGAGTGGATCAGGATTCCCTTCGGCCTTATGAACGCTCCAGCCGCCTTTCAGCGCTGTATGGAGGATTGTTTGGAAGGGCTGAGAGATAACATCTGTATCCCTTATTTAGACGACACCTTGGTCTTCAGCAGAACCTTTGAGGATCACGTCGAACATGTGAGGACAGTGCTACAGCGGCTACGTCAGCATGGTATAAAGTTAAAACCTAGAAAATGTGAAGTGTTCAGACGTGAGGTCCGCTACTTGGGACGCATCGTGTCCGCGGAGGGCAATAAAATGGACCCTGCCGACACGGCAGCAGTGAGAGCCTTAAAGGAGAAGAGGCCACAGACTGTGGGAGAACTGAGATCAGTCATGGGGCTCCTGAGCTACTACCGGCAGTACATCAGAGACTTTTCCCGCATCGCCGGCCCTCTTTATGCCCTGACAGAATCAGACCCCAAATCAGACAAACACAAAGACAGTAACACGAGGACAAGAAAAGTGAAAGGAAAGTTTAAAGGGGCACCTTCACACCAACCGATCACATGGACTGAGGAACATCAACTGATACTGGAGAGACTGATTGATTGCCTGGTTGAGCCACCGATTCTTGGATTCCCAGACTTCAACAAATCATTCATCTTACACACAGACGCATCACACAAAGGTTTAGGTGCTGTATTATATCAAGAACAGGACGGTAAGCTACGTGTAATAGCCTATGCATCACGCACCCTGACAAAAGCAGAAAAGAACTATCATCTTCATTCAGGGAAACTTGAATTTTTAGCATTAAAGTGGGCTGTTACTGAGCGTTTCAGAGACTATTTGATTGGCTCCTCCTGTACTGTCTTTACAGACAACAATCCACTTACCTATGTGTTGTCAACAGCCAAACTCAATGCAACGGGGCATAGGTGGGTTGCAGAATTAGCCGACTTTGACCTAATTATCAAGTATCGTCCGGGAAAAGAAAATTGTGATGCTGATGGTCTTTCAAGAATGCCCTGTGACATAGACACCATGATGGAGGAATGCACAGAAGAAATGTCATCCCCTTCAGTGCAGGCCACAGTACAAGCTGTAGAGAGTGATGTTTCACACACAGTGTGGTCCATGATGTCTTTTGAGTGTGCAGAAATGTGTGGAGACACACCTACACCATTTTCCAAAACAGATATATGTCAAGCACAGAGAGATGATCAAACCCTTGGCCCAGTCATTGCCTGGAAACAATCAAAAGAGAAGCCTACAAGAGAGCAGTTAAAGTCATTCAATGTACAGTCAAAATGTTTGCTTCGTGACTGGGAGAAACTTACCTTTGATGGAGATGGAATACTTCAACGAAAGACTGCAACCAGAACTCAACTTGTTCTTCCTGAAAAATACAAATCAACAGTTTTGAGACAGCTCCACAACGAGATGGGACATCAAGGCGTGGAACGCACAACATCGCTCATCCGGGATCGCTTCTTCTGGCCACACATGCAGCGAGAAATAGAGCACTACGTCACACAAAGCTGTACATGCCTGAAACAGAAAAAGCCCTGCAGAGAATCCAGAGCTCCACTCGTACCGATTGTCACCACTCAGCCATTCGAGCTTGTATCCATTGACTTCCTGCATCTGGATAAGTGTCGGGGTGGATATGAATACATATTGTTGATAGTAGATCATTACACACGCTTTGCACAAGCCTACCCTACAACATCAAAATCTGCAAAGACTGTCGCTGATAAAATATTCAACGATTATGCGCTGAAGTTTGGGTTCCCTCTAAGAATTCACCACGACCAGGGAGGTGAATTCGAGAATCAATTGTTTGCACAGCTGAAGAAAAATTGTGGAGTGATGGGCTCTCGAACCACGCCCTATCACCCGCAAGGCAACGGGCAAGTGGAACGGCTTAACAGAACATTGCTACAAATGCTGAGAACGCTCACAGAGAAACAAAAGTCAGACTGGAGAGAGTCATTGCCCAAGCTCATCTATGCATATAACAGCACCAGAAGTGAAGTTACAGGTTTTTCACCTTTTTATCTCCTGTTCGGCAGATCTCCAAGATTACCTGTTGACTTATTGTTTGGCTTGACCCCAGAGACTGGAACTGCTGATCATCGAGAGTACATGAAAAAGTGGAAACAACAGATGCAAGAGGCTTATGAGATCACAAAAGCAAATGCAAAAAAATGTGCTGAGAGGAGCAAGAGGAATCATGATAACAAAGTCAGGAGTTCTGTTTTGAATGAGGGCGACCGTGTTCTCATTAGGAATATGACACCTAGAGGGGGAACGGGAAAGCTCAGAAATCACTGGGAAGATTGCATCCACAAAGTCATCCGTCAGGTGGGAAAAGACATGCCCATATATGAAGTGATACCTGAGCAAGGCAAAGCGAGAGGACGTAGGATCCTGCACCGTAACCTCCTGTTGCCATGTGACCATTTGCCTCTAGAGATTCAGTTGAAACCAGCAAAAGTGAAAAGACAAATCACAGCTCAGACTCAACGAGACAAAGATCAAACAGACCAAGAGACAAACAATGACGATAGTGATGATGATGACTACGGATACTATCCACTCAGACATCAGCCTGTGCCACAGCCTCAAGTCCACACAGAAAGAGAGGATGCTGAAAGTGTCACACAGCTCATGCAGGACGTTGAGCCTGAGCATCAGGATATGCACCAGCTGGAGCGGGACACACGAGATCCACTGTTAGAAGAGGACATGTCAATTCAAGAGGAGACTGCACTGGAGGAGAGAATACCAGCACCACAGTCACCTGCTCAAATTGAAGATCACAGTGAGAATGAACAGCAGTGTCAACGACCAGCAAGAGAGAGACGGCCCCCAAGAGTCTTCACATATGATCAGCTTGGCCATCCCAGTTGCTGTGGCGCCGGTCTCCCAGGTAACCTGATGTGCTATTATCCTCCAACATCATATGGGGCCATGCAAGCAGCAAGTACATGGACAGCTCCAGTACAGCACTGGAATTATCAGCCTGCTGTTGCACATGGCTACTGAAAGAAGAAGATGCACTTACACACACACATCATACACGTATCATATACGCTCATTGATGGACTTTCTCACAAACTGAGTGTTGATAAACACGTGCACACATTGTACACTCATTGATGGACTGTTGGACACTGAGTGTTGATGCGCACATAATACACACATGCACTTATGGATGGACTGTTTCATGAACTGAGTGCTGACATGCTTACAGATACACATACTGTACCTGAGACAGTCATGAATGGACTAATGAACAATCAGAGTATTCATGCACATGTGTCGCACACTCCTGGACTTTGAAGAAGCTGAGTGATTGTATACACTGTTGAATGAAGGATTAATTTGATGACACTGTACAGTAGCTAAATGCTTTAAACATAACTTAATTACCTTCCTCACCTGCTGGTTGAGATGTCGGGGACGACATCTGTGTTGTAGGGGAGTGTGTTATGGTTATAATATCGGGTATAATACTGAACATGATAAAAAGCTGAGTTTAAAAGAAGAGCTTATGGCTAATAATAATAATTCATGGTAAAATGTGGTTAAAAGGACGGTGTCATGATCATAATGTTGAATGTTGTTTAAAACAGGATAAGCAATGAAAATAATAGTAATTCAGGGAAAGACTCGATTAATAAGATAGTTCATGATGTTCATATGTTAATATAGCAATTCATTACAAAGAGTGAGTTAAAGAAGAAGAAGAATTCATTGTTTTCATGTGTCTTGAGTTAAAAAGGTTAAAATGATGATTGATCATCTATTCGGTGTTCAACTGCTTTTGCCTGGCAGGTATGGAAGACGACAACAGAGACAGTAACAGCACTTACAGATAAAAATAGTTTATTTATATCACATTTTGTTTACAACATTTTATTTACCTTTTATCAAAATTCACTTGCATAAGTTATATTTTTGGGACTTCAATTGTTTTATTTTCCTTATCAAGTCTGTGGCGAATGTGCTGGACGGTGATCGATTGTTGATGCCTGTTTTCCGTGTTGTCGAGGAAGCAGTATGGCTGACTGATGAAAATACACACTGGCTGCTAACGTGTCGTGCTCGTGTAGTTTTTCCACCTTTTTTTACATTATCTTTTCCCCGGCAACGGGGCGTAACACATAGTGTCCTTTCAAAATAAACTTCCATCTTCAGAGGAAAGTAGGAAGAGGCAACAAAATGAGTTTGGAGTAGAAAAAGAATAAAGTTAATGTTAGAGATAAACAAGTCGTGTTTACTTTTAGTTTTGGACAGGACACGAACACCGGCCATCTGGATCAAAGTCCTTTTGTTTGACCAAACTTGGAGTGAGAACAGGTTTCCATACATACGTTTTATTCTCTTTACATCCCGTTTACATGTGTAATTCCTTCTGCACGTCTGAGTGTCTCCACACATTCAACACATTACTCTATAAACTGTTGAGGCGTATGAAGATACAAAGTACAAAAAAGAAAACGTGATTGTGTCTGTAAGGCGGTTAATTTCCTTGTGTTGACTTGTGAGGCGTCAGGAGAGTGAGAGTAAGACAATTTGTGAAAAAAACGAATTACAGCATGTTTACTGTGATGGATCATCTTGCACTGTGCATGTTGTTTTCACCCTAAACAACATGAATGGCATGAAGCAAATGGCTTCTTCTGACGGGAGGAAAACCAGCCTTATTATCTCTTTATAGATGCTGAATGTGTGCAGACGCCAGCTGACACACATTGAATGAAATGCTGGAATAAACCTTTTTAAATGCAGCTTTTTGACTGGTTCCAAGGGTTTGGGGGTAATAATGTACAACACGGTGCAGGATAAACGAGCAGTCCTGTGGTTTTGTTTTCCTCTGTGTGCAGGCGGAGAAATGCAGTCATGACTGGAGCAGCTGTTCAGTCATCAGTGTTTGAAGTGTTGAGGTGTGTTTGAGTCCCTGAAACACACTCAGCATTCAGTCCGTCATGGCGTTCTCCCCTGCGGGCTGCAGACCGATAGCTTCCTACTTCAGCAGATACACTGACTGCATGCAGTAGTCCAGTCCCAGAGTCACATGGGTAATCCTCCATCCATCGACTCGGCATAAACATCACCTCCTCAATCCCCAACATCCAATCTCCATCAAAGCATATGATTATTGCCAATTCTATAATTGTATCAGGAATCATAGCAGGCCTGAAGCGTTTCAGGGAGGAAATGATTTACCTAATGTTTGCCATGGTAACGGTAAAGGAGCAGCTAATTATGTGCAAATTAAATGGATTCCTGGCAAATTAAAATATCACTCCATCGGGAATCCATCTTGACTGTCAAATACAGGCGAGGCCAATGTAAGACGTGGTAACGCTGCAGTACGGCTGTGAATCCCTCCTGATGTCTGTATGAAAGTTAATCCAGTGCAGAAATGGCAGACTCATGACAGAAGGAATGTAACCACATTTCAATCAAATGTCTTTTAATCCTTCTTTGCTGCATGAACAAGCAACAAACCTTGATGGTGCAATCACCCAACTGTTTTTGGAGGTAGCCGACAAAAGCCCCAGCTAATTATATTCATTAAAATAATCTTTTTTTTTTTTTTGTAATTTACAACCCTAGTTAATTTAATAATCTAAATGTGTTCAAGCATTCACATCAATACAAAAACGCTGAGTTAAAATTCTTAATTAAAATGGCCGGTAACGTTACAATATCACCACGGCAATCATGACACATCGAGGGACAAACGTGTTGAGCCACTGTCGGCTAACGTTCCTATCGGATGCAGTCACACAAAATGGATCGTTTCTGACCACAAAGGAGATGCTGCGTGGTGAGGATATGACCCTGAATACATTAAATGTGGATTCATAATGACAGGCAGTGATGGGTGAGGAGGTTAGCACAATATTTATATAGAGGTCATTACAGCTGACAGTGTCAGAACACACATTTACAGCCCAGCTTTTTCTCCTTTTTTATTTTGGAAGGTGGTTTTGGATTTTAAAAACAATCAGAAGCAGGCCTTAAAAACGAAAGCGGCTTTATCTTTGTGAGTATTCTTCTGTGAAACGGAATGTTTGATCGGTGTCACAAGAGGGATTTAAATCAAATCCTTCACATTTGATTGGACCTCAAAAACAAAAGGCGGGCCTTGAGTGTGTACTGTGGCTTCAAACTCCCTTATCGCTAAAAGTCGCAGTTCAATTGGATGGATGTCATGATACTGTTGGTTAAGATCCTTTTTACTACTTTAACACACGTTAAATTTTGTTTTACAGGGAGTAAAGATGTTTGGATTTGGAAATATTTTTTGTAATTTGTTTTTTTCATATATTATTGGTGCACAAGGTTTATTTTCATCTCGACGACAAAAGGCTGTTTGGAGACCAGGCAGACTTGTCAGGGATCTCCAGCACCACTTATTCATAACTGTGGCGGTGCTTCTCTCTGGTGTGCTGAAGCATGTAGACTGTTACACTCGACATCTCCCGTGTATTAATGTGTGAATTAAATCAGTGCTTAGCAGAAAAGGAGCACATGCACCTCAATTAGAAGACGCTGGAGGCTGGGACAGCACAACCACAGACCATATGGTGCTATGGGGCCACAATTCGGTTTTTCGGCAGAACTTTTGGCATCTCTCAAATATGAAACTCTGCAGTCAAAATTAGTAAGAGGATCAGATCCGGGCTTACTGTTTTCCTGAGCAGGTCTACGTCAGGTGTAGGAGCAGCAGCTGTGTCACTCCTGCTTTGACTGCAAATCAATCTGAGCTGCCTGATGGGAACTGGACTCAGTATAAGCCATTGCCACAGTATAAAGCAGGTCTGAGCACAGGTGGGACTCCAGTCCTGAGTCAAGACAGGCAAGGCCGTAGTTAAGACAGACAAGCACAGAGTCAAGACGGATAATTTCAAGTCCTTATAATGTGATTTTCACAACATAATACTAAATGATTAAATTAGAACCCAATGAAGGATTTGAAAACATCTAAATAAGTATCAGGGTTTGGGGGAAGGAATTAAGTATTTTCAAGCCAGTGTCGAGTCTAAATTTATCAAATGTGTGACTCATTTGCCGAAGCATGCACTCTGTCTCGAGTCCACACTTCTGGAGCAGTTTTCTCCATGAGCCAGTTAACCGGACAACGCGCTTTTCTGAAAATCCCCAGTGGAAATGTTGATATGTTTGATAATTTCAACAAAAGTTCCAGAGAGAGGATATGGCTTGTTTTATGCAGGGAGTTGTCCTCATGATCCTGTGGAGATGGTATAAAGCCTGCATGGCTGAAATCCCACTCTTGGATAAATATCGATTTGATCAATAGATTTGGCAGCCGAGGCCATCCATCAAAAGTGGGCGCATGTTTGAGCCGGCCGCATTGCTTCTTCACATCCTTTATTGTTTTCACACGCCTCTCTTCCCTGTGAGAGAACAGGGATCAAACACATTATGAATCCCTGATGGAAACACAAGCTCGGCATACGGAAACACACTCGTTTGAACGGGGAATCTCACAAACACTCACACAGAGACGCACACAGATACAAACAGATGGCTCGTACGCGGTAAACACACTTACACCCACAGATTTTGGACAAGCTCTTAATTCTCTACAGCTGTGTCACTTTGTTTTGATGTTTTTACAGTTCTGCGTTGGTGTGAACTGATGGTGTGTGTGTGATTGTGAGATGGATTACAGAAATATCTTCTTTCATCCCATCTTTCAGCCCAACACCTCCAACTTAAACATTAGGGTGAATAATGCAATTATCCAGAGTTGTTTATTACATGAAGAAAATTATGTTTTCTTTAACACATTTTGTGAAAATGTTTGTTTAAATATGCAAATGAGGCATTATATAATAAACAGAAATCTAAACATTGGATTAAGCCAGGGGCAAAATACTTGTTTTGTTGGCATTTTAGAGTCACAGTTTGTCTCTTTGTATCACTCCACAAATACAAAATAAAAAAAATCAATTTTCACCATGTTTTAGCAATGAAATGTTATATGAATCAGGCTATGAATGATACAAACCTCCCTATAAAAAATGTAACTTGAAACTGAAGAAAACAATTTAGAAAAATGGCCTTTAAAGATAGGAGTTATAAAATATTTCAACACAAATCAAATGAACAGGAGAAAAAAACACAGTTGATCACTTACATTAAGACAATGATTTTTTTCTGAAAGGTTATCTAAAAAAGGTATTATCTAATGCTTTTGTGTATTTATGTGAAATCTACAGGTGCAAGTAATAAAATGAATGCCAAAATATGTATTTTGAATGTTTTCTATTGAGTAGTCTGAAGGAAAACATTTAAAATGTGAACGAGCAAAGGAAGAGTTATTCATTTGTATTCATGCTGAACCACGAAGCGATGTGTTACACGGCTGATTGCTCTAATCCCCCTGTTTAATTACCTTTTTAATCACCATGGTAACTGCACTTAACGGTCAAATATACTTGAAGCAGGTGTGTGTGGATCTATCCTGTTAACCAATAAGCTGAAACAGTAAATGGTGCTCCGACTTATAACAGCTGCTGCTTCTGCTTCAGGTTGGGATTTAACAAAGTCGTACAGGTTTGTCGGTGGCAGAGCTGGAATATCCAGCAGGAGGAATGTTGATGTCTTGTTTGTAGTAATGATGTTTACTGATCCAGGTAACATCTTGTGAGTACGTGAATGACGTGTGTTTCTGCCTGATCGATCAGTGGAGCCAAACGGATTCATTTTAAAGCCAACCTCAATGTTTTTCTAAACCTAACCAAGAGACTTTGTTGCTTAAACCTAACTTTTGTTTTATTGCGACCCAGGGGGGGAGAGCGGGTTGGCTGGCAACCTTAAGATTGCCAGTTCGATCCCCGGCTCCTCCTAGCTGAGTGCCTGGTGTCCCTGAGCAAGACACCTCACCCCAATTGCTCCTGACGAGCTGGCTGTCGCCCTGCGTGGTTGACTCCACCGTCGGTGTGTGAATGTGTGAGTGAATGGGTGAATGTCAGTCATTACTGTAAAGCACTTTGGATAAAAGGCTATAAGAATGAGGCTGTTTACCTTGGACAGGTCGCCAGTCCCAGTTCTTCACAGCCAAGGCACTCGAGAAACGGACAGGATTTTAATGTTCCAGGCTCTTGCCTCACAGAGTGGACAACGGTAATTAGCAAATAATTAAAGTATTAATTAAGTCTTTTTTTCATGTGCTTCTAATATAACATCTTTGTTAATGTAGCGTTTCTTTGTAGGCAGACCAGCGCGCCCCACATGCCAGAATAAACACGCATGTGCCAGTACTCTGATGTGGAGCAAGTCCAAAGTAATCTTCTTCCCAGTCCAAACACCTTGGACGAAGTTGGCCAAGGATTTGGGTGTCTCATGAACCAAACCGCCAAAACATAACCAGCCAAATTATTTCAACTACAAACAGATTCATTCCATTCAATTTCAGGGCATCTACAATTTTCAAGCTGGCTGGGCCCGGGCCATCATGGAGAGGACATTTAGGGTCATGAAGGCTCATTGTTCAAGGCGCTGGAGGTTTGGAAGTTTGTATGAAGTTGGCCTTTGCATTCCTCCACAATGTCTGCCTCATGCATGAGAGGTTATGGAAGAGCCAGAACTCCAGTCTGAGGAACCTCGTCCTCCTTTTTCAAGAACTACATGAGGAGAGGAGCCAGGTGAGGAACAGACCACGTATCAGCAACCCAGCACCTTCATGCCCCATTAGGGCATCATGGTTATGATAGAAGGTGACAGTGTTTGTTGTTTAGTCAGTTCAACCAGCTCCCAAGAAAACCCTTTTCCCCTTTCAAGCATTTCTGTTCACAAAATGTTCTGTTTCTTGGCTATAAACATGACGTTACTACTTTCTGTGATCCTTGTTTGTGTTGGAACCCAACATTCTTGGCTACTCAAGAATAATATTTATACACAAATTTCTGTTTTCTGTTTTACACACACAAGCAACACACACACACACACACACACACACACACACACACATCCCCCTGAAAGCAAACCAATATTCATGCTGGCAACCTAAAATGCAATTCACTGAGACGGATGAGAAGCAACTTTTGTTTAATGTCATTAATTTAAAGAAACAGAATCTGTGTAATTTATAACAATACATTCATTTTTTTTAATTTAAAATGAAAAGAGCCCCTAGGGCTGTTAACCAAATTATACACTAAAATATTCAAACCCCAAATTACTACTTTTGCTTCTCCACCAATTTCCCAAAAATGTCAATAAGCGTGTCCAGCTGCTCCTGCTTTTTTTCCCCCGATCTCTTCCGGCTGCCTCTTCTCCTGCCTTTCTGCATTTTCTTTGAGGTACTCCACAACCTAATGTTTGTGGTTTGGGTCCTTTGGAACCCACAGACAGTTGGTTTGGGGTTCCTTTGGCCTGATGGGGTCCCTCTGCCCCAGAGCCTTGTGCATTTCCTCAAAGACAGTTTTGCACCTGTCACCTCACCCTCCGTCCCTGATCCAGTCAGTGGTCATATCAGATTCTGTGTAAAAGGTATAAAAGAAATACAAAGTTAAATTAACACATGACATGTTTGATAAAACCTTGCTGATTAGTTATTTGTATTGAGTCAGGAAATTCATTAACATTCACCCCTAATGTAAAGTAAAGAAATAGAGAAATAGCCCACATGTGACCATTCATCAGATAACGGAAATAAATAGGCTCACCCCAAACTTCTTCTTCAAGTTTTCTACATTTCTTAGTGGCTTTAGTTGTTTTAATATTGTTCTCCAAGCCCATCTCTTTAATGAACACACTGATGAGGAGTTCTGCAGATGTGTTAGCTCCAGCTGTTTACAGCCATCCATTGGCTGGCTGAATAATGATGAACAGACATTTCTAAAGTTTTCTTGCTGAATACTAACTTGAGCCGAGTAAAGCTTTAGTTGGATGAATCACAGAGTTTCTTCCTCGTTCCCTGTTTGTGAACAAAATAGTAATGTTGTTGGACCAAATCTCATGAAAGCATATTTCTAATTCATATGGGAAATTTCATTCATCAATCATTCATCACTTCATCTGCATGTCTTTGGACTGTGGGAGGAAACCGGAGAACCCAAGAGAACCCACGTTGACACGGGGAGAACTCAATGCAGAAGGCCAACATGAACCCAGTATACATTCATCTAATATTCCAGAGATCTGATATTTTCACAACAAAATCCTAAAAGGGTTTGTGGAACAGTAAAAAGTCCTGTTTTCTCCTGCAGAATTGGAGCTGCTGGTCTCTGCATTATAAATACTTCTTAGCCTGCTCTCTCTTATGAATTTCATGTTTTGGATCCTGAAGGTGTTATCACATTGACGAGCTGCATCTATTTGTAGAGGAGGTGAGATTGGTTTTCCTGCCAAAAGAGAAGGAAGAACGTTCGTGCTTCAAAGGTTCGCATAAAATGGCAGCCTTCATCCTCCTCCTCCTCATCCTCCATCCTCACTTTGTTTCTTATGCGGCTCCCGTCATTATGTGATTGTCTTGATTGTTGCCTGGTTCCGTTTTTTCCATCACAGCGTGCAACCTGTTTCAAGTCAGCCCTTTTATATTCGGCCGTTTAGATTACAGCTCAGCGTCTCATTCTAATGTCCCTCTGTGGTTGGCGTCTCGAATGCATCGCACGGTTGCTCAGGCCAAAAATATCTAAAATACATCTGGATGCACTGCTTTTTAGTTGAGTTTTTGTATGTTAATGTGTTTGGATGTGTGCACATGTTGTTTACATGAGGTGTAATGGACTAAACACAGATAGGTATGAGAGGCTAATTGGAAATAAATTAGTGTAATTGATGACGATGGCCTTTTTCTCTTCTTTTTTTTTTTTTTGTCTAACTGATTTTCATCTTGTCCTTGTTGTAAAGACATTGCCAAGTGAAACCCGCAGCATCCCATTAATCAGCTGAGAGCTGTTATGGATATTAGTGCGTGAACGGCTGATTAGTTTGGAGTAATGGAGGTGGTGGAGGCTCCGGGGAAACAGATTAGTTTCCTCTCTGTGGAAGAGTCGTGTGAACAGGCAAACACAGGGCTGTTTATGGTTCCTGCAGCTTAAATGTCAGCTTGTATGCTCCACAGACAAACATGCTTTATAGACACATGCAGGTGCAGATTACACCACTTTATCCCATTTCTATGGTGTCTTTGAATATGTGGACATGGAAAATAGCCGGCTAACATATTTGATGTTTTGCATAAGTGGTTACATAAACTGATTAAATCCTGTATTTCTGCGTGCACAGAGAGGTAATGCTGTGATCATGCTTTTCTGTAGCTTTTCATGAGTAATGCAGTAAGCAAACATTTGAGATGAATAGCCTGAACTAATCCTCTTGAACAGATCTATTATAGTACATAGGAGCCAGATAACGGCTATGCTAACTCATTTATTACAAAGTAAATAAACAAGTTCAACAAAATCCACAGCAATGTCTCTCGCTGCTCAGTTCATACTCTAACAGTCTCACTGCAGATGACCAGGAGGGGCAGCGTAGAGAGTTCTGTTGCCCAGCTCCACACCTTTTATAATATACCAACCTTTTTCAGTTTTTAACATTGATAATTTTGTTTTTCTAAATCTCGACCACCTTGAATGACATACATAGTGAGTTTGTAAACTGATCCTGTAACAGTTTACTGTTTGTGGGCCGGAGCAACCCCTCACTGCCGAGGCAACAAATAATTAAACTTGGTCAGTGCTCCTTGGCGTCCAACACCGACGCTTTTTTTTTTTAGTCACTTGGGTGAAGTTAACATCAACCTTGTCACGTCATCACTGTGAAAGTGACGTTAGAGGGGAGCGTAGAGCTGCATTATCCAAAGCACTGAAGTGAGAGCGTGTTTGTACGAGCAGCTGCAAAGTGGAATATATGGGTTTGTACGATTTCTTGTGTCACCACTTGCATTGCTTGAAGCTGTTCAATTAAGTAAAGTCATTTTGTTCATTGGCAATTAATTTGGTAACACGCAAAAGCAGAGGAAGAAGACTAGAGTGCTTGTCAGAGAAGGACTATTTCCTGGACGCAGCACAGCATAGAGCAGTGTCACGCAGGCAAAACCTGTTCATTCGTGAATAACTGAGTAAAATGTCCAAGGGTAATTAAAGTCCTATATGTGATGTCCTACATGCAGTATATTTTCCTTTTATGGAGTGGAGGCACGGTTGTTGCTGAAGGCGTTGTATTGCAATCTGGTTTGGGAGCCGATAGAAGATATCTCACATTTTACAGATGAATCAAAACAAGGAAAACTGATCCCATGTTTCATGTTTTTCACCTTAAGTCCTGATGACATCAGATCCCTAATGAGGTGCTCGCGTTGAAACGATGCCGAATACATTTCTGGCACTCTTTGAAAGAAGCGTCGGCGTTCTTCTTTTCATGATTTCAGAAGAAAGGGTGCTGTGATGAGAAGGGCAGACAGTAAAGGTGAAAGAAGATAAGTTTGTTTGTTCTTCCTTTTCCTTTGTCTCCCTTGACAACTCTGATCTCCCTCTCTCTCTGTCTGTCTGTCTGTCTGTCTGTCACCGTCTGTCTGCCTCGCTCTCTCTCTAGCATTACTGACTGTTTTCATTTCACTACAGTGAGAATCCTTGGTGGAGATTCAGCTCCCTGATTCCCTTTAAATTACCAGCCTTTGTTTTGCAGCCGGAGAAATGTTTCAAACCCCTCTCTCACTTTGTCCTGTCCATTTACATTGCTGTGTATGTGTGTTGATGTTTCCTTTTAACCATCTTCAACCAACAAAATGCAATCCGTTTTCTCATGTGGCATTACACTGATTCTAGGTTTCAGGCTGCTTTACTTTTGCATGCACTTCGCTTTTTATCTACGCAGCTCTTTGCTCAGTCGCCGGTAAGGAATGTTGGGATTGTATGATTCTACAGACGCATCGAATGTGGACTTTCTTGTGGTCAGACGTAGACAACAGACAGAGGCGGCCTGGGTGACCGCTGGCAGCAAGCGAGTATGTCACCCACATGTCACTCAACGAAGCCACACTATTAATTAAGCCTAACTTTATAAGCCTTAATATAATTCATGCTATATGAAAATTCCCCCCCTAGACTCACTTTTGGAGCCAGCCTCGTGTGGACATTTGAGGATCTGCAGATCTTTGGCTTGATTTTTCAGCCCCGAGGTCCTCGCTTGCAGACCTGAACACAGAGACCAGATCACATGTCAGAAGAACATATATTAACATATAATATATAGTGATTGTTGTTTATTGTATAGAGAGAAAATCCTTCTGCATAGGACTGTGGCTTCTTAACCGCTCCAGTCACATTTTTGGGGGGGATTTTATGAAGTTATAAGTTTGTGAAAATAAATACCATTTAAAAAATGGGCAAATAAATACAAATGCATGAAACCATATTAATTAGCAATTAACAAAAGCCCTTTGGCAGCATGTTGTAGACCACTTAGCTGAGGCTTTGACACAAGTAGAGGTGAACTCTGTTAGTTCATTTTGTAGAACATATGATAATGAATCATGTGAATTTTCTTCTGTTTCATAACTGCTGTAAATTAATAAGATACAACTCTGAAGTATAAAATAGGAGCCCAGACAGGAAATGCACTTTGTATCAATGGAACTATTAGAATATCAGTCGGCTTGTGTTTCTTGGTTGTTACATGTAACAGACACCATATGCTGGAAGCACTGTGTGAATAAAATCAGACAGGCTGGCTGACCCTCGTCACTTTTACAATCTCTAAATTTCTGTTTCTGTAAAATAGAAAAAGGGCCAGAGCTGTCGTCGACCCCTCTGCACTAAGCTGCCGGTTCTGGATTCACGTTGTCATCTTGTTGTGAAGGTTTGTTGTGGCCCACGAGCCGGGCGTAACGGTGATCTTCATTAAAATTCTAGCCAATTTGCAACATCATAAAACAGTAACTCCTTTAAGACACAAGGTGGCACCATTTGATCGTATAATTAATTTAATCATGAGGAATCCCAGCTCTCAGCCTGCACCAAGAACTGATCTTCAGGACTCGATTGATATGACAATGGTGAAAAAACAAATCCTGTTCAGGCGCAAAACTCTTGGCAGCCGTTAACAAGTTCCACTGCTGAAGACGTGACGTGAGCAAACAGCTGTTCAGAATCCCATTCCCGTGTACTGACAACGTCAGAGCAGTGAGATGTGACTGCTGCTACAGAAGCTCATTATTGAAACTATGAGCAACTATGTAGCCAGCTGGTGATCCACACTTGAGATTGCATTTTCTTTATCAGTGACACAAACATTTCAATCAGTCTGATTAACACGGAGGCATAAATTGCCTTTTATAAAACGTTGTCATGCTCCATTGGCTGCCAGTCGTTTCCTATTCAGAAAAAACCCACGGAGCATGACGGGGCTTCCCTTGGCCCCTTTATTTATTCAAACCCTAACATCTGGAGGCCATTGTTCTCCTCTCTGAGTGGAAACAAACCCGTCATATTTTCAGACACACGGGGTTATGTTTGTGAAGTTGTCATAACCTGAAAGCATAACATCTTTTGTTTATCTTTCCGCCAGTGTTTATTTGTTGACAGCTCTGGAACGGCTGAACTGGCAAAACCACACGGAGGATGTTCTTCATTTACAGTCTTTATGAGCCAACAGCAGGCGGTTATTGTGACCGAAATCTACAAAAAAGCTTGTTTTTTGTGGCCTGTGGCGAATGAATTATGTGATCATGAGCAGCAAAACCAACAGGCTATGACACATGGAAGGGAAAGTATGGAGATCAAAAGAAATTATATTTTATTTCTAAATGGAGGCAAGGTGTTTTGTTTACAACGGGGCTCACATTGACTTGAGGAAGTGGATGTAGTCAGTGTGACATCACCCGTTGGTTTGTGGACTACTGTGTGAAGCCTCGCGTATTTATCTTGGAGGAGCTAAATACAACTAAACGCTGCATAAAACAAATTTAGATTACCAAAATGTTATACTAACTTCTATGAGCTGTTAAGGGTGTAAGAAGAAACATGGAAAACTCCCAGACTACACCGCCGTGGTAACGACCTGTCGATCACAAGGTAGCCACGCCCTAAAGCATTCCCTGATTTATCATCCATTGTAATTTACTAAATGAACATCATGCTGTATTGTAACCAGAGGATTGGATTGTAGGGAGAATGCAGGTTTAAGCCACTTCAGCTTCCCCTCCTGGGCTGCCACCACAATTCCTGCTTCTGAGTGGTTCAGTTTCAATAAGTAAAAAAAAATCCATTCCCTGACCTGACAGCAGCAGCAGCTAATCTTGTTCAGTCAGCCAAATGCAAAAACACTCAGTGACTCATCAGGAAACAACAAGGCACTCTTTTGATGCCAGATTCAGAAAGGCTGATATGATTTCATTCAACTCTATTTAGAGAGTTGGCAAAGACTATTTACGTTTATATGTCCACAACTGGAAAATGTAGTCAGTAAATATCAAATGCACACAGGAATGCAAACAGAGTTTTGAAAACATCAACAAGGGCAGCTGGTTTATGTTTCACTTTTCATGAACAGTGAAGCACATAAACATTATTGTATCACAGAAAATCTCTCCACTTGACCCGCGATGACGTGGGTCAGCGGTGCAGATTGCCTTGTGGTCAACGAGAGGAGGAAATGAAAGCAGAGCCCAGACGTCTAGGGAGGAGGTTTCTACTTTACTATCAGACTCTAATTGGTTTTGCAGCCTGAGGCGAGGTGATGGTAAGCTGCGGCGGTGGAGGGCCGGACAGCTGGAGCCGCAACCCCAGCCGGAGGTGATTGACAGGCAGCAGGGAGGGAGAGAGGTCTGCGTCCGGATGGAAGCTGAGCAGCCACTTAACAGTTCATTCAACTCATCTTCTGCTCTTGGGAAACTCTTTTTTGTCAAACCCTGCGTCGCACCGCGTCCTTTCCCCTCAGGCAGGGTTTGTTCGAGAGTGTGGACTGATTTCACTCTGGTTTTTTAATCAATCTAGATTATTTGGTGTGAATTGTTTGGAAGATTTCTGCAGTAGAGATGTCTGCTTTCTCTGCAGTGACATGTGACTAGATGACATCCAGCTTGTGGTGCTGGAAACACCAAAAGAAAACATTTGGAGAAACTCTTCCATGAAATCATGATCCAGTTGTTCTAGATAATCCTTGTTGTGAGCTGTTTGATGCAGGGACTATTTTCTTTCAACCCCAGTTCCTACATGGTGCTTCATCGGCTCTTTCACATGAATGGATGGAGGAGTCTGGGTTGGGTTATTACTAAGATTTGCAGATCTATTTCACAATGTAAATCTATGAGAAAACGTCTTTTTGGGCCCAGAGTCAGATTTGCTTCAAAGTCCATCGTCGCCACATTGAAAGTACATTATACAGGGTCGCCAATAAAGTTGGAATCATTTGCAAATGTCATGTCTTTTATAGCACCAGTTATGCATGAATTAATTTCCCCTGGGTAATTGTGACACATAATGTAATCATTGATTCTGATCCAAAGTGATGACTA
The DNA here is from genome assembly GCA_029853015.1 of Chelidonichthys spinosus. Classification (NCBI taxonomy): domain Eukaryota; kingdom Metazoa; phylum Chordata; class Actinopteri; order Perciformes; family Triglidae; genus Chelidonichthys; species Chelidonichthys spinosus. The sequence goes on along the minus strand of CM056832.1, from coordinate 7,805,545 downwards.
ATATAATTAAATGGGAATAAACAGAGGATTGTGTCTGAAAACAAAATATTCCAACTTTATGGGATAACCGTGTATTTTCTGAATTTCTGTATTGATACGTTTTTTTTAATGTATGAAATCCTGCTTACTGTGTTGTTTTTTCTCAACCTCCCTTTAAACTGTTCCAGTGCCAACCAACGTCAACTGTCCTCTTTATATGGAATCTACAGTAATAATTAATGAGACTCAATTAAGGCTATATATATAACATGCAAAGAAATCTGCTGAGAAAATCACTGACATAATAATCATCATAATTATAATACAAATAATATGTAATAATATATAAACATTTTTACCTGTGTGTGTGTGTGTGTGTATCTGTACTACTTTTAATTTTCTTCTTACAGTCACACTTTTGAAATATTTAAACACCTCTTCAGGGTCAAGTGACATCATATACTGACGTTGTTTGCACAGGCCTGTCTATTTTTGTCAGAACGTTCTGTGTGGGTGACGTCAGCTTAAAGAAACCTAACGCTCTGCTGACATCTAGTGGCTGTATGGCAGTAAACTGGAAAGATGTATCACATATTTCACTATCACAGACCGTTTCCGTTCATTGTCTCAACTCTTGATCTCATTGTGGACCTCAGACTGTGGTCATCACACAGACCACGTTGGCAGGAGATGAAAGGCTGCAGGTTAAAGTCCACAGTGGTTTCCTCAGTATCGCTATTAATAGTTCAGGGCAAGTTTCCACCACCAGGACTGTTTGTGAAATGTAGCTTCTCAATGACGTAACTTTGACCTCTAAAATATCTGTTGCAGCACACTAATTGTTATTTGCCATATTTATTTAGTATGGCAGCTTAATAAATGAATACAACCACAGTGGGACCTACAGAGGAGGGGAGATCTACGAGGATCTATTCAGATGTGACACGAGAACACATGATCAGACTGAAAGATTCACTACAATACAAGTGACTTTTTGACACGGTGGTGATTTGATAAGCATGTTAATGTGGAAATATTATAGAAACAATGTTATATCTTAGAAACGATGTCTTATATTGGGTATAGAAAAGAATAAAAAAATGCCATCATTCTACTTTTCCAGTTGAGCTGAGTCATGATGAATGTGTCTTGCTAGCTCCACCACTCTCTCTCACGTCTTACATGTGTGGATTGTGCCTGCAGCTTGGTGGGAGTAATCTGGCTCTGTGTGTTCGCCAAGTGGATAATGGCCAATGCTGTATCGGACTTTACATTCCTGGAGTACAGGAGGTACTGTGGGTGTGGCAGGGAGAGTCCCTCTGCTACTTTACTTTACAGATCTCCAGAGCCAGGCCGTGACGTTGTCAGCCTTCGCTGGGAATTCCAGGACAATCGTTTTTTTGGCCACTGGCATGTTCCATCAACGTACAAATAATACAAACAGCTTGTGGTTGTATTCAACTTCAGCAACAAGCACCTACATTTCTGTGGCAGAAAAGTTTCCTTTCTTTGCTTGCTGCTTTGTTTTTCCAATGAGGGGGAAAAGGGATGTTTTGCATATAAGGTTAATTGGGGTCGTTTCTGAATACAAATGACCCCAAATGTGCGAGCATGGTGGTTTGGACCATGTGGGATTCAAACACTGATTACATACTGGTGTGTGTACAACCAGTGTGCGCATGTTTGATAAATACTGTACATAGACATGTACACATTTGGTTCCTATGGCCTTTTAGAATTTAGAACTCTTTCTACACACTGTTGATAAATGAGGGCCCTTGTCTGTTTTTGCATTTTGAACGGAAGTGTTTTCACAATGACTGCAACACGTGTCTACTGTGAGAAAGAGTTACCATCAAAGCTTGTTGGTAACCATAGTAACAAACTTTTGTGTTGTTGTTACGCCTGTGTTTGGATCCGCCTGTTAGTGGGTGCGTCCTGTGCGATGCATTCTTATGTTTCAGTCACCTCCGGGGATGTTGGAGGTTGTCAGTCTCTGGCACTGCTATTTTGGAGGTCGTGGGCTGAAAAGTTTGGGAACTCCTGTTCTAGAGTCCGGGCAACTCGGCTAAAAGATCTTTTCCACAATCAGAGGCTTTAATGGAGTCTTCACCAGAGGACATAACATGTGGTCGTCTCATGAGGCTGTGCTGTATTCACGAGCTGACCTAATACACTTTTACTGACTAATATCACTCGTCTTCACTGGCTGCCATGAGGGAGCAGCGGCTTCTTACATTCACACACAGGTATCACACTTCCCATAACACTCTAATTTACACACGTAGGTTACACATAAGGCCACGCCCTTAAAGATACAGCATGAGCTGGCAACAGTGTGTGGTGCTTTGAAAAAGTTTGGGGGTTTTCGGCTCCGCGTTCAGAGCGATCAAAAGAAACTGTCCTAGTCAAATCTGTACCATATGGTTCACACACATGCAATAACAACAACAGCATAATAAGAGGAGGAAATCACTGGTCGGCTTAAAATGACGTTAGATTATACGTTTGTCTCGTGATGCTTAGTGAAAACCAAATCAGAGAACTGTTCACATGCCGCAGCTGGGTTGTTTTCGTACCACAAACAGCACATCACAGTTCAAACAGGAACTGTCTTTCAAATATGGTCATAAGAAGAGTTTGCTTCCTCGACAAGACCCATCGTAACCTGTATCCAGTTTGCGGGTGACCTTAAGTAACCTCAAGTTGACATATCACAACTTCCTCTTTGATTTTTTTAACTTCTAATATGTCAACACACTTTACATTAGACATTCATATAGAGAGGCACTTCACTCATTTTTGAACCTGTTTGGATTGTAGGCCTACCATGAGTCACACTGAGATGTTTGAGATTTTCTTGACTCCTGAATCGTGAGTCATGAGACCTGACACCTAAACAGAAGCCCATGGTTGCAACTCTTACTTCAAACTGTGAGAACAAATTTGGTGGCATGAAACAACTGAATAAAGAGAACAACTGCATTAAAGAATATAATTTATAAGATGTGCTCCCATCTCATCTGTCAGACACACATAAGCCATTGAAAACATTATTTATAACAATGTCGTATTGTCCGGTTGTTGGAGGACTTTGTCAGGTCTTTATCACACAAGTGCATATATGTGAACAAGTTAAACATTGAACCCAGCTGTACATGACATCTGCTTTGTGCAATCATCAGTGTTGTCTTGGCAACCACTCTACCACATGCAACAGGTTTTATTTGAACTATTATTTTCGTTATGTCTAATGTCCCCTTAGTGGCTTTCAATATACTGTCCGGTTTGATTCAGTTTCTCCTCACTTCTTCTTCCATTTGAAATAATCTTTTATTGGATCATTATTGTCTTACATTATGTTGAATTGCCTTTTATGTCTTATTATTGTGTAAACCTGAAATGAGGCAGATCATAACCTGATATAATCATAATGTGCCTCTTTGTTTCAACTCTTGTTGTTTTTAAAGGCATGTATGAATAACCTTACTCGACTTATCTTTTGTTAGTTTTGCTCCGCGCTCCCTTATCACAGCTCTCAAAGGGAGGCATGCAGAATGTCTTTTGCCGTCATTGGTTCCCCTGATGACTTTGGGACTCCCCTGATTTTTCTTAATTTGACATTCCTGTTCCCCTGTTCATAATGACGTTGTTTTCTTTGTCCTAAAATCTGCACACCCAACAACTTTTACCACTATTTAAAAATAGTGATATCCTTCCGTTGTGAAATCCTGATTTAGAGTATGAATTTCCAGACTTTCCTGTTTGTTGGCTGCTGCTTTTTCACCTGAAGGATCACTCCCACAGTTGGCAACCCCTCACCAATAGGGTGAAATGACTTCCTCCTATGGCCCGTGTCATTGTTTTGACGTGACATGAGCTCGACACAGACGTCCTTGCATGACACGCTACCTTCCTAAAGTAGTATGTATGGCTGTTGTATGTTTAGTACATTCAGTCAGTCTTAAACAGCTTTTTTTGCATGTGTGTTTTATTTCTTTATTTTTCAGTTATTCTGCTGAACAAAGACCACATTAAAAAAAATTTTACAAAACTCAACACAAAATCTCTGCTCTTTTTTCCTACCTGTGATCCATTCTTCTCAGTACATTGTCATGCTCCTGTTCTGTTTTGAGGTCAAGTAGTGTTTTGGCATATTTTCAGTTGTCACTTCCTGTTAAGCCGTCTCGTCTCATGTTCATACAGTTTTCGTTTTACCATTGCAGCAACAGTTTTTATTGTAATTATCTTATGAGGTTCAGCTCTGATGAGATTTGAATGTGTGGCCGGAGAGGAAGCGGTTTTGTGATCATGCCAACATCTTCTTGGAGAGTTGTGCACAGAAACCCCCTACATGACTCACCTCCTCTCACACCATGAAGCGTCGGCTCCACCCTCACCCAACGTTGTCCCTTCCTGGCAGAGGAATCAGCTGATGTTCATCAGGTGATATGATTGATATGCCTCTGCTGTTGTTGCACAGCAATAAAAAACAACAGAAACCTTTAAAATAGAAGTTTAATTTTTCAAATCAAATCACAAAAGCAAATCACAGTGAAAGCATAACAGAGAAAGATTAATGCAAACAAACTTAACCGAAGAACTCATAATGGCCATAACCACCTCCTGGTGAGGTTAAATATATGTATAAAATATGTAGTATCATTATCAAAATATTCGGGATTAATTCTACGTTGAGTTTAATCCCTATAAGTATGAAAATATACATACTGTATATAATAATACATTATGTTATCAGCTCTTAGCAGATAACATTTATTTAAAGAGATATGTATTTTTACACAGTGGAGCTTCAGCAGAGGGGTTGCTGTAATGATACAGGGTGCTGAAACTACACTGTGGTGCTCTAATAGGAGTCAAATAGCTTCCACAGCTCAGGTTCATGTGAATACCAACAGATCAATGGGTTAGCCAATTCTTACTCTTACCGAGGTTTGTGCTTGTTATCGTATTATTATTATTATTATTATATTATTATTTCTCTCTCATCAAACATGGCATCATCATGATGTGATTCAATTGAAAGTCTATGAATGATCTTATTGGATTAGTGGCTGTTAGTCCTCAAAGTGCACTCACTGGTGCCGCAGAGAGCCTCTTAGCTTCCACAGCCTCAAGAACTTTTCATCTGTGCACCAATTTATGACTGGTAACTAGTGGCTGTGAAATAATTACCATGGCAAAAATAGACAAATAAAATGTTTATAAATAAATATTAGGGCTGTCAAAAGATAGATTTTTTTAATCGCAATTAATCGCATTTTGTCCATAGTTAACTCGCGATTAATCGCAAATTAATCACATTTTTTGGCACATTTTTTTTTCTTCTAAATGTACCTTAATGTATTTTTTTCATATTCTTAATACTTATATACTTGATTTATGAAAATGTTTATTTAACACTTCAAATATCCCCTTACCAAAACATGGGATCAAAACAGGGTTATAAGAATATATCACAAACAATTAAAGTGAACATGTCACAGGAGAGAGTGTAACAGGAGATAAGTACAGTTAGGATATAAGGATATATATCTCAGACTGGACGTACTTCTATGGTAGCTCATTTCATACCCACAGTACGCGCAGATGACTTTGGTCTTATCGACTGAACCATCTGGCAGTCTTTTGAAGGTGAATTTGCCGTTCACAAATCACCCCTGTGGACACGCACCTTCAATGTACGTGTCCACAGGGACATGTGGACACGTACACCGCTTCCCAGTATTGCACGCTTGGTGGGCTGCCACTAGAGGATGATTGACAGGCGCTCTCCTTCAAACAACACATTTTTGCGAGCGTTCCCGAGGCGGCGAGTCGAGCCCGGTGCCTCTGATTAGCATAAAGTAGATTCGACTTCAACTTTAGGCAAATGAGGAGCGGCCAACTCGCGCGCCGTCTCTCGACATTCGCCGCGACAAGACCAGAATGCATTGCACGGCTTTTCACATAGACAATGAATGGGACGCGGGGAAACACCGCTGCCTGTGGACACGCACCTTCTGGATCAAGACTACAGGTGCCACCGACGGCCATAAATCATACAATGCACATTTTTTTTTTTTTTTTTAATACCGAGCGTTAATCGCGCGTTAAAAAAAATGAACGGCGTTAAGAGGATGTTGCGTTAAAGTTAAGTTAACGCGTTAACTTTGACAGCCCTAATAAATATATATACATATACATACATACATGAACATGCATAAAGCAAAATGACAATAGGACACAAAATAGGTGGGGGGGGGCTAAGGCATTAACGTGAGTGGAATATAAAGAGAAGTCCTGAGCTTATAGGGACATGATTTTTGGCAAACTGATCAAACCATAATACATAGTTCATGCAGAACATATAATGCATTTGCAAAATGAAACAACCTATGAAAACAGTGTTTCCCTATAATTTTTTTCTGGCAGCCATGCAGCATGTTAACATGACGATGGTGCTGGTTGATGTGTTGATGTGCTAGTGCTTGGGAGTGCTGTGTGTTGCAGGAACCCAATCAAAAACTAGGTATAACAGTCATTTTGCCACCTAAGAGCCAATTCATGACAGTGATATAAAGTGAACTGCATAAAAATGTATAAATCTGATATGAAAATGTAGTAATGAAAGCACGATGATACCAAAAAAAATGTAGAGGAATGCTGTGAAGAGCTTTTTCCATATGAAGATATAATAATACTGCCGTGGATCCAAGTGTGCGATAGAAGAAATGAATTCATTATAACGTAAATGTAACAGATCAGAAGGAGAGCTTGAATAAAATCATTATATCCCATGTAGAAAAGTGAAACGAAGTTCCTCCACATCAGACAACCACGTCGTTCTGCGTCTTCACCGAAGAGTAAAAGCCTCTGAGGATTAGAAAACGTGACAGATGAGAACAGCGAGGTCAAGTTTAGTGTTGGGTAACATGTTAAAGAGTAGCACACTAGACTAGTGTTTCACAGTCGTTTTTTGGGGGGGAACACACTTTGTAAAAATGACAATCATTTTGGTCGAATCCACAACATTCCGTATCTATAAATAGATGTTCCTAACCTGTCAACACCATCAGAGAGAATAGATTGTATTAGTGATTCTACTGAAACATTCATCACAATGCAATACACCAATGTGGGATTTCCATCTGAAAATACAGCTCTTAAATCTTCTCATCACACATAACCTGCTCCAGTCCGAATAATACAGGTAATGTGTGCAGTAATGTTTTGACTCTGTAATACCTCAGAGATGCAGCTCCGACTGTAAAGGACCGACTCCAAGCATCTCTGAACCTGTAGCCCAGCAGCCCCACCAGCGCCACCAGCCCCACCAGCCCCAGCAGCCCCAGGCTGATGCCGATGATCCACTGGCTGGATGGCTCCAGAATTTCTGCCAAGAGAACAGATTGTTTGACAGGTTACCCATCAAGAGGCAACATTTTTAATTTACTTCAAAAGTGCAATAGTTCATACAAATAATGTGGTCAAGCATGTTTTCATCATTAACGGTTACCAAAAATAAGAGTTTGTCGCTTTCTTAAAGGACAAGAGAACGATCTCTTCATCCAAATGTCAGGTGTGTGCAGACAGAAATGTCATTCACACCATCATGTGTGCCTTTTGAATCCCCCACACAACAGATGTCAAAAGGAAAACGACAATCAAAATTCATACGCTATTCCTTCGGTCAAAGATCAATTCAATATTAATAAACACAAACGATCTCCCAAATCCAGAAACTAGAGTGATAAAATACTTTTAGATTTTTGAAGCATGAACGCAATCAGCAAAAGTAAAAAGCTGACGTTGGGCTATAAAAAAAACTACATCACAGTCACATGACTTCATGTTACCACCACTAAGCTAAAGGCAGACGTCTTTATACTTGACGACGTCACAAGTTTGAGACTTACTTCTCGGGTTTCTGGCTTTGAGAGAGAAGCTCATTCCATCTTTGTCACACCGGTACGACCAGCATTTGTCTCATTTTTGTGTCCCTTTTGTTTTCTTATATATCCTCTTCCTAGAGGGATTTATGTCTTTACCACAGCAATATTGTTTTGATTTTATTTAGTTTATGTTCTTGTCTTATTTTACTTTATTTTAAAACATGGTTAGGTCTATATTACAGCATGTATGTAATGTACGAGATAGAAATAACATATTTGAATTCTTATCGTAGGTGGTGTTGCCCTTTAACTGTAAGGTTGCAAGCAACGTACTCACTTTTCAACCTGATCACTTTTATGTTTTTCAATGAGAATGATGTAAAAATTATAAATCCTTCTAATATTGCAATCACATCGCAATAACAGTCAAAATGATCACCATTGACGTTTTTCTAATTTTTGAAATCATGCAGCCCTACATTGTGGGAATGTTTGATCTGCTTAACATTCGTATTTATGAATGAAAAGTGCTTTGATGCAAAACATCTGCAATCTCATTCTAAAGGCGAGTCCACACCGGACCGAAAATCGGCGTCTTTGACAGAGTCAGCATCCGTGACACGAGTCTGCTTGGTGTGGTCGCTCGAATCGGCCCACGTCGGCGTTCATTTCAGCCGATTCAAATGTGTAATCCGCCGTTCGAGTCGGTCACTCTTTTACCATTCTGATTGGTGGAGGCTAGCAGCTTGACTAGCGAACCAGTGAAGCCCGGAAGTGACGATGTAAACATACCAGATAACCAGTGGAATCGGAGAAGGTGGTCTAGAGAGGACCGCCTATTTCCGGTTTTCGTGTTTTTTGGCCCACAATACAGATTAGCGCCGCCTGTTGTTTTGGAGACATTACATCTCGCGCAAGCGCGGAACGTCTGGCGTCGGCTGTAGTTCCGTAGGTGTGAACCGCCCAAGTCGTTGTTCGAGTCTGCCATGTTAAGTAGCCCGACTTCACGAGTCGGGCAGTCGGTGCGGTGTGGACCCGCCTTTAGTCAACAGGAAGTGGTGGCACATAACCTTTACATAACGCCCACTCAGGTTTTGGCTCAATGGAGAAGTTTCATAATTGTTTTTCATTCACGCGTTCTGCCTTTTATGTTCAGTTCACATGTTTATCACGCCTGAGCTGTTACCTGATACCACTTCTAAGATATCTGATACAAATATAAACTAACAGATGATTTATTAAAGTTTGTTCCTACCTCGGCCGTTCTGCAGCCCGGCATCTTCGCTGCAGTTGGCTGTAATTACGGAACATTGTATAAATAACAATAACATTTACTTCAAACTGAATGAAACTAAATGAAAGTTCAAATAAATAACCATATAAGTCACTTTGGACAAAACATGGCAGCTAATGATACTCACTGGTGCAGCTCCCCATCAGTTTCCTCCCCTAAGCAGAGAGAATAGATTGTATGAGTGATTCTACTGAAACATTCATCACAATGCAATGCACCAATTTGGGATTTCTATATTAGCTCTTAAATCTTCTCATCACACATAACCTGCTCCAGTCCGAATAATACAGGTAATGTGTGCAGTAATGTTTTGAGTCTGAAATACCTCAGAGATGCAGCTGCGACTGTAAAAGACCAACTCCAAGCACTTGTGGGTACGAAGAGTCCGGTCACTTTTCATCACCACCAGCTTGTCAACGCGATTCCCCTCATTTGCCAGCACGTGGTTCTACAGTCGACAAATGGAAGAAAATCACAACAGTTTTACAAACTGGTTCAGATTTCCAGGTCACATGACCAGTGACCCGTGGACACATACCTCGACTATCACCTCCATCATAACAAGCTCACGTGTCACAAATGATACTGAAACGCTCCTGCACAGAACTAGACCTGAAGATGTGTGATATCTTTCTTTATTTTTACAGTTAACAGGACTAACTGTCAGAAAAGTCAAACGCAGGTGTCACTAACATAAATAACGGCTGCAGTCCATTCAGGTGTGTACGGGAGCCCTGAGAAATGATATTTATAAAACATCAAAATACACATTCAGGTGAAGTCTGAAAGCTTTTTCTGGCAAAACCGTTCTTATGTCATTAACAAAACTAATCAAATCAAAGTCACTTTTTTCTGTTTTTTTTTTCATCTCTAGGTTACTTCTAAGTTACTTCCTGCCTGATGGTATTCATGAATGAAAAGTGCATCGGTGCAAAATGTCATGTTGCAGCTGTCTCAGTCATGAGTGACTGTGTAAACAGGAAGTGGTGACGCATAATCAAAGCCTCAATAAGAACAACACCTCCGTGTAGAAAAGTGAGACAATGATGTTTTTCACACTTCATTTTCATTCAACTTTTCATTTCTCAAGTGATCGGCACGATGCATCAGGAAGTAAGTATTGACGACAGGCAGGCCGTCCAATTATTTTCTCCCGCCTGACTTTTTTTGATTGGACGGGATTTTACAGTCCTGCCAGAGCCACTGATGATTTTTTTTTATTTTATTTTATGTCGGAGCATTTCATGTATTCATTGCTATCGGTATGTTACGAGGATTTCAAGTAATATAACAGAAAGTGTTTATGAATAGGACATAACACGTAGGTAAAGTTATGTGAATTACAACTCACCTGGAAGAAAACATGAATGCTTTTAGTCTCTTGTGCTTCAGCCTCTTGTGGTCAAAATTAATATTACAATGGCAACAAAAATTACACCTGACATTACTTTCAAACTTTTTTTGATCTAAAAAGTCACCATTTTTTTGGTCCTAATCACGGGACTTCCATTGTGCGTGTGCATTGCACGGGTTCATCACTGATATTAATAAGTTACACCTGTGTTATCACAGGCTTATCATGTCTACCATGAGAAAGTATGCATAGTGTTTTGCCCTGTGATTGTTTTAACACAGACAACACGTGTCACGTCAGAATAAAACCAGTCCGGCTTGTCTGACTCACAGTGCTGTTCATCCACTGGTAGAGGCAGTGGGTCGCGTTGAACTCCGGTATACTGTAAAGAGTCGATCCACCATCCTGCGTGACGTAGCAGGGGATGTCCTCCTGAGCACTGCAAACCTTCACAGCGATGACGACTGTGGGAAGAAGAAAGACAAGAGAAAACTGCTGCTCAGATAACGTTGTTTTAGCAAAGATCATGTGAGCATTATTATGTTCGTCTTCATGACCGAGATGCCAAACTTACATGAAAGCATTCTACTGCCTGTAACATGGTGTTTAATGAATCTCCAATGTAGAGCAATCCCACAAACTGAAGAGTGGTGAACGGCAGAGGTGGAGGGAGGGAGGCCTGGCTGTGGGCTTGGCCAGCGAAAGAGCACCCGCGGCCGGCCTTACTACCGAGCTCACAGACCCCCAAGTCTGGATGTCTGGACCGCGGAGATTTTTTCTGGTGTCATGTGACTGCCGGGCGAAACGGAGTCATTCGAGTAAACAGATCGCGCATTGAATAAAAAGGGATTAAAACATTTAAAGTAACGAGCGGAACGCAGCTCAACAACCTTTGGTTTTTACTTCTTGCACTTAACGGGAACGCGTATCAGTCTGTGAAGCCCCGCCCCCACGCTCGAGCACTCACGCGGATGATGAAACACGTAATGTAATGCATGATACTTGACTCCAGACTAAAGATACCGCCAACGAACTATAGGTAGGCTAAGGATGACTTCTCGTGTAATGCACACTACAGGTTGTTACTTACGTGACATAAACACCAGCGCATTCCGCAACATCTCCGCGCGCGCACCTGAGTCGTGTGAGTCGCACGTGCACACAGAAAACTTCTTCTCGGGACTCAACCGAAGCAGTCGTATGCGTCCTCTTCTCTCTGCCAGTCTGTGTGCTCTCGTTGATGATCCGACCCTCAATGTTTCTTTCCGCCGCTGTCCTTCCCCCGACCAGCAAACCTGCTTTAGTATCACGCCACCCCCTCCTCCCTCCCTGGGCGGGGAGGGAGGAGGGGAGAGGGGTGGCTGATGAAATCTAGCAGCGGACTGTGTCTCATTGTGTCAAACCACACATCCCATAAACCGAAAACACACCTCTCTATCACTCTCACTGTATTGTTCCCACTGCTGCTGTCCTCTTAGAGGTAATCATGTACTTGTTTTCCTGCCTGCTGTGACCTCTGCTGTTGCTGCTCTCATTAATTGTAACATTTCTGTCACATGGATCGACTATGATGTCTTTTGTTGTAGTTTTTGTGCATTACAAGTCTGTCCTTCCTAGCAGAGGGATCCTCCTCCTCTTCCCGGGGTTTGATGGAGGGTCCCGGTCCCGGTGTTGTGCCGTATTCAGCACCCCTTCCGCGAACTGCACCCCCTCGCGGGAGCGCGCACAAACCATTGAGCTGTTCGGAAAGTGAAGCAATTCGCCTTTATATCGCAAACAAACGCAGGGGAAAATACGATTTTACGATTTTACTTATTTATGGAGGAGATAGATGAGAAGAACATCGGTTACTTACTGTGGTGTTTCCTCCTGAACGCTAGAGGCGCTAGGAGTAGAGTAGAGAGAGAGGAGAAGGAGAGAAGGAAAAGGAGAAGTTACCACGTTAAGCTACATGCAATGCTACCTACTACGTCCTCCCGGTTTATTATTTTGTATTAATAAAAGTGAGTAAAGTAAAGTCACGACTGCTTCTCATTACGATACCACATATTGGCGACGAGGATGACGGCCCTGCACCTGAGCCAGCCTACGCCCTTTCTGCAAAACGTCGGAGAACCGCCGGTCCCGTTCAAGGCATGGATCCGGACTTTTGAAAACTACCTGCTAGCGATGTCCGAGTCGGATCTGCCGGACGCACGTAAGCGAGCGCTGCTCATTCATTGCTTGGGTGCAGAAGGTCAAAGACTTTTTTACACGTTGACGGTCGCTGATGACAAGTACGCCGCGGCGCTGGAAGCTCTTACAGACTTTTTCACACCGAAAGTCAACGTGGTTGCGGAACGTTACCGGTTCAGGCAACGGAGCCAACGCCCAGGTGAGACGACAGACCAGTTCGTTGCTGCTTTGAAGGAGCTTGTGACAACATGTCAGTTCGGGAATATGGAAGAGGAGATGATAAGGGACCAAGTCGTTGAAAAGACTAATTCAGCACGCATCAGGGAGCGTTTACTGCTCGAGGTACCCCTCACACTCTCCAAAGCGTTGGTTTTAGCGCACCATATTGAGACTGCTGTGTCGGAGGCGAAAGCTATCTGCAAGGGAGCGACAGACAGCGCTGTGCACGCTGTTCACCAGACACCACAATACAGGAAGTTCAAGAAAGGCAATAATACAACATACTCACCTCCACAGACGGTACAAAGGAAAACATGTTACAGATGTGGTTCGACTCAGCATACTGCTAACTTCCAAGGGTGTCCTGCAAAAGAGGCGCATTGCAACGCCTGCAAGAAAAAGGGACACTTTGCCAAGGTCTGTAGAGGGAGCAAAAACGTGAGTGAGGTGGAAGCTGTCCCAGAAGTGACTATTTTGAATGTGAACGCTTGTGGCTCTAGTAGTATAATGTGTACAGTGAAAGTAAGTAGTCCAGGGTCAGTGATTCAGGATATTGAGCTAATGCTAGACACAGGATCAGCAGTGTCCATCTTGCCAGAGCAAATAGTCACTGAGTTTTTCCCTGAGTCTTCCCTTATGGAACCAACACTCAAGCTGAGAGATTATGGTGGGAATCCTATAGCTGTGAAGGGTTGCTTACAAGCTAATGTAGCATTTGGGGACCTCAGTACTACTACAGTGTTTTACGTTGTAAAGAACGGTTCAGCAGTCCTAGGTAGGGACTTATTCTACTCACTACAGATGCAAGTGAGAGACGGTCAAGTCACTGCAGTTACTGGTAACCAGTCAAAAGCTTCTGTAGCAAGTATTACAGGGGACAAATTAGGATGTGCTAAAGGATTTGTCCATAGAGTAAACGTACGCCCAGATGCCAAGCCAGTACAACAGAAACTGCGTAGATTACCTTTCTCAGTCAGAGAAGCAGTGTCTAAGGAGTTAAAGAAACTCGTAGAGCAAGATGTTATAGAGCCGGTAGAGTCATCTGAATGGATTTCACCCATAGTAGTTACTACAAGAAAAGACAGACCAGAACCAAGACTCTGTGTAGATCTAAGAGAGCCTAACAAGTCAGTTGTAATTGACGGCTTTCCACTACCTCACATGGAGGAAATGTTCACAGAGTTGAGAGGAGCAACACTGTTTTCCACTTTAGACCTTCAGAGCGCTTATCACCAGCTGCCGCTACATGAGGACAGCCGCAGCTTGACTACCTTCATTACCCATGATGGCTTGTTTCGCTTCAAGCGGGTGCCATTTGGACTGGCATCGGCACCCACCTGTTTCCAGCGGATGATGTCGACGATTCTCAAAGGTTTGCCGGGGGTCCAATGTTACCTAGATGACATCATTGTCTCAGGTGCAACAACTGAGGAGCATGACAAAAGACTGACAGTTGTGCTTCGGCGTATACAGGATGCAGGGCTGAAGCTGAATCACTCAAAATGCAACTTCAGAAAGACAGAACTGTCTTTCTTAGGGCACACAGTGTCAGGTAAAGGACTGCAACCTGATACCTCACATGTGACTGCTGTTTCTCAAGCACCTCCACCTACAGACCGGCCCAAATTGAGGTCATTCTTAGGGCTCACATCATGGTATTCCAAATTCATACCAGACTATGCTGCTGTTGTTGAGCCCCTGAGAGCACTTTTGCGTGGAGCAGAGATGTTCACATGGACTTCTGAGGCTCAAAGGAGCTTTGAGACTGTTAAAAGACTTATAGTGAACAGCCCTGCACTCTCTCTGTTCAATCCAGAGCTGCCTACTGTTGTCACAACGGACGCGTGTGACTATGGACTAGGAGCAGTTCTCACCCAGATACATCAAGATGGTTCTGAAAAAAACTGTTGCTTTTGCATCACGTACGCTCACCCAGGCAGAGAAAAAGTACTCCACTGTTGAAAGGAGGCCCTGGGGTGCGTGTGGGCAACAGAAAGGTGGAGAACATACTTGTGGGGGAGACATTTCACATTACGTACTGACCACAGCCCTCTCACCACACTGCTAGCCTCAAAAGGCCAAGGACAAGCAGGTATGCGGATAGCCAGGTGGTCATCTAGACTGTTATCATTCAACTATGACATTCAGTACAAACCAGGTCGAGAGAATGTAACTGCGGACTGCTTGTCTCGACTTCCACTGCCAAGCTCAGAACCTTGCTTGGAGGATGATACAGAGGTGGCACTTACCTCTACACTTACTGCCATCACTGAAATTGACTTTAAAGCTGCCTGTGCTTCATGTCCTGTACAGACTCAACTACGTGAACTGCTTACTTCAAGATGGCCAAAGTCAGCAAAAAGCTTGTTGCCAAACTTACAGCCATTTTTCAAACTTCGGCACGAGCTCTCTCTACAAGATGGCTTAGTGGTACGCGGCACACACAGACTCTTGGTACCAGACAGTCTTCAACCAAAACTGATCTCCCTGGCACATGACACACACCAGGGAATTGTGAGAACAAAGCAGAGACTCAGAGAAGCCTATTGGTGGCCAAGCATGGATGCCCAGGTCGAGGCAGCCATAAAAGCATGCATTACATGTCAATCACATGACAAGTCTGCAGTCACCCACACTACTCCACTACAGCCTGTGCCATACCCAGAAGGAGCATGGGAAAAAGTAGCTATTGATGTGGTAGGGCCCTTTGATAAGGCACTTATAGACTGTCGGTTTGCAATCACACTTATTGACTATCATGGCAAGTGGCCCGAGTTAACCTTTGTTCCACATGTCACTTCACGTACTGTTATTCAGTTCTTATCTGCAGTTTTCAGCAGAGAAGGTGACCCCAAAGAGCTGGTTTCGGACAACGGCTCTCAATTCGTGTCACAGGAGTTTGAAACATTTCTCTGTGACAGGGGCATTGTCCACAGGAAGTCTTCAGTCTACTATCCAAGGGCTAACGGAGAGATTGAACGTTTTAATCGCAGCCTGAAGGATAGTTTGCAGACAGCCTCATTGGAAGGAAAGCCATGGAAAGAGTTCACAAGGGAATTCCTACATGTCTATCGGGCAACACCCCACTCTACAACTCAGCGCTCACCAGCTGAACTGTTGCATGGTCGACCCATGCGCACAAAACTTCATGTGGCCGGACGTCCACTTCCAGCAAACAAACCACTGTCCTTAAGACAGGTTGCTCTCAGAGTGAGAGAAACACAGAAGAAAAGCAAGGCTTACACAGACCGAAAGCGAGGGGCTACAGCTGTGTTCTTCAGATGTGGGTCATATGTCCGGGTAAAGAAACCTGGCATTCTTCCTAAAACCCAGTGTAAGTTTTCCAAACCACTCAGAGTGATGGAGAAAAGAGGACAGTATACCTACCTGCTGTCAGATGGAAGATGTTGGAACGCATCCTACCTTGCACCTGTTTCTCTTCAGGAAAAGGAGGGTGGCAGTGAGCTGTTGCCTCTGGACTTTGTGATACACCACCAGATTCACCACAACTAGAGACATCCACACCACAGGCCAGACCAGTCAGGCTTAGAAGAGTACCTGAGTGGACTAAAGACTTTGTGTGTTGAATGAAGTCTGGAAACATCTAAATACTCTGGATAATGTTTGATGTAAATGAGTTCAAATGTAAAGGTTACTAACTAACCCTTTGTTCCTTATGCAGGAGTTGAAATGGTACATGTCATGTTACAAGTCAGAGTAGCCAAGAAAACATTTTCATTTGAAATGTGAAAGCTATTGTTCAGATAGACAAGGTTTGCTTATTAAGGGGGATATGTGGTGTTTCCTCCTGAACGCTAGAGGCGCTAGGAGTAGAGTAGAGAGAGAGGAGAAGGAGAGAAGGAAAAGGAGAAGTTACCACGTTAAGCTACATGCAATGCTACCTACTACGTCCTCCCGGTTTATTATTTTGTATTAATAAAAGTGAGGAAAGTAAAGTCACGACTGCTTCTCATTACGATACCACACTTACAGTCTTTAAAGAGTGTAAATACCCGATGTTCTTCTCAACACAAAGTCGGATAATAGCGAAACACAAAACAACACCTTTTTGTATTCTGTGGAAATACACCCCAGCAATAATTACAAAATGAATTAAATGGATTGTTTTGAGCAAGTTGAATGTATTTGACATGACTTTTCATAAGGCTAAATATAATCCCAGCTTTTCTTGTATTCATAGGTTCAAAAGTATGTGCTTTTAATTGGGATACCTGTATATAAGCTACTCATAGGTCAAAACAATAGCCTTCTGATCCCGAATATCACCTATAATGAAGGGGGTGCATTTCACGGCAGGGGTGCTGAATACGGCACAACACCGGGACTGAGGATGTTGGAGGCTGTCCAGATTGTAAAGCTCTCTGAAGCAAATTTGTGATTTGGGACTATGTAAATAAAATAAAATGTTATTGAACTTCTAAATCAAAATGAAAGTCACAACAATCCTTTTACAAAATGGCATTTTTGCAACATACTGGTGCACCTGCACCGTCTGAATGACAAGCAGCAACAACACACTGATGTATTTTCTACCAAACACTGCTGTCTTTAGTCCTGTCATTTCCTTGGACAGGCTTCTGTTAAAGATGGTTGCAGTACACCGAGTCACTTCTCAATGAACACAGATATCATTTTCATTTTGTTTTTTATTTCTTGACATTGTAGGTTTTTACAACAACAGAAAACAAAAGTCAGTCATCAATAGAATGCATTAATGTCTGTACTGTAACTGAAACAATAATAATAATAATAATAATACATTACAGCGCAATGGTAACAAAAGCAATAGTATTGTAATTGGTGGAGTGTTTATTGATCCCGTCTGGGTCTGGATCATCACCTGATCCACATCACACATCACTGCTCTCCTCTGACCTTGCACTCCATGTTTGCAAAGTTCTCACAAAGAGCTGAGCTTACCTGAGGCCACGCCTTGTTTTCTCAATGATCAACGCGTGTCTAATGCAAGAAACAGTGTAGTGCTTTGTAAGTAGTGTGTTGTAAAATTAAAACAAGTGCAAAGCAGAAAATGTCTTTGAATTTTTGATGCCTTTACCAGTGTAATTAAAAAAGTGCGTTTATCTTAAAAAATACAGAAACACATGATAAAAACACAACAAAAAACTTTGTTGCCCTGTGGATTATGTGGGCTAGATGTTTTATTTATGTTTTATCGGTATGAGTGTTTTTAATGCCATGCTATAAAACGATTGACTTGTGCTAGTAATAGCACATGCGAACTCAACAACTAGAAGAAATCAAGCGTAGCGTTAGTTCTGGCAGGCCTTGACGTCAAGCTCTAAATCAGCAGCAACAGCATAGCTGTCAAAACCGAGGAGATCAGCTGATGGCTCGGCTGACTCCCCGTGCCCGCTTCATATTGGGAAATTGCATTCAGAGCACGCTATTTAAACTGCTCTAACCTGACCTCCTTCGCTGCTTCCTCTGCCGGTGTTTGCAACCCACCTCCACCCCAGCTCCTCCCGTCATCTGTTATGTACCTTACCATTGTTTTTGTTGGTTGCTCTGCTCTGTCTGGGTTTTTCTTTGCTGCTGCGCTCCCTGCTTATGCCGTTCATGAAGGCTCATGAAGGGCAGGAAGGTTTGCTCTTCCTGCCTCACGCTTTCAACGCAAGCGCGTGGAAGAGCAGGGAGTCCAAGAACAGTACCGTACCGCCAAATGAAACTTGTGCAAATAAATAAAGATTCTTTTTGACAAAGTGGTCCTGACTGAACTGAATGAAATTTCTTGAAAACATCTCCAGACGTCTCGAACACACCGGCTGACTTGGAAAATAGGTCTTATGTCCAAAATTCCGAACTATCCTTTTAACAACCCCTGAGTCCCGGAGACTCCACCCACAACTGGTTCTGGACCTCTGTGATTGGTTACATCAGATGTTAGTTACCTATAAACCAATACCTTGACACTCTCCTCGCTTTTGTTTCTCTCTTTCTGCTAACGTCTGTTAGTATTTCATTGTGTAACATCAGGGGAATTCTATGGCGTTATATTTGTGCCATATTTATGAAGGAGCAATGTGAGATTTTGAGCGCAGAAAAATATATTTTGCGAGCACAGAAATTATATTTTTAAGAGAAATGATATGCAAGCAAAACAATGTCATTTGAGCAGGAAAAAATATATTACTCTCACTCAGTTTTACTCATGCCCTCTCTCAAACTCTTGCTCGCTGCGCTGCAGACCGCTGCATGCGCGCTCTCAATCTGTCCCTTCTGTGCGCG
The DNA here is from genome assembly GCA_029853015.1 of Chelidonichthys spinosus. Lineage (NCBI taxonomy): Eukaryota > Metazoa > Chordata > Actinopteri > Perciformes > Triglidae > Chelidonichthys > Chelidonichthys spinosus. The sequence continues at coordinate 7,786,362 of CM056832.1, read as the reverse complement.
CTCAACTTTATCTGTACGCTCGCTCAACTTGGCACAGTGTTACAAATGTGCCACAATAGCAACCAATCAGAGACTTGGAGAAGCTCAATTCTGATTGGCTGTTTCGTCTCCAATCACAGCGCTTCCATAACACGCCGAACAAGTGGGATTTTAGATTTCCAGCTGGCAGAATGGGACTGGATGACGCAGCGGAACACATTTTATTTAGTTTATGGAAACGTGTGTGTGTGCATGCTTGTGGACATGAGAGAGGGGCAACAGTTGAACCCTCTGCCGTCAAATGTCCGTCTCTCCCGGCTCGCTCTGGCACGGTCCGTGGCAGCCGGTCACACGCTCGAAAGCTGAACAGGTGAGGCTGGAGAACGGGGAACTTGAACAGCTGAATCACCGATGAAGAGAGTAGCGGTCAGACCGCTCTGTTCTTCTTCCTGGCCTGGTTGGTGGCAGCTTGCGCGGGCTGTGCCGGCGGAGCTGCAGCCGAGGCCGACGGTTTCCTGGACCAGCTGGCCAGACCGAGCTGAGAGGATGGGGCGGGCTTGTGCTTCAGCAGTTTAGGGATCCTGAACCGCAAGCTTTGTGAAGCAGCCTGTGCAAAGGTTTTGCGCTGTGCAGGCGGAGAGGGAGCTGGGGGCTTCCGAGGGAGGCAGAGCTGAAGTTCTTCGTCCTCCTTCTTTTTGGCTTCACACCGCCGTTGCATGGAGGCCAACGCGGAACCAAAAATCCCCTCCGGGACAATGGGCATGTCCAGGACGTCGTCCTTCTCCCTGTCTGACAGGTTGGTGAGGTTGAGCCACCGCGCCCGTTCCTGCAGAACCATGGCACCCATTGCTCTTCCCGTGGCCTGGACCGCGCAGCGTTGGACACGGGGACACAGATCGGTGAAGACCGGTATCTCCTCCCACGTGGCTGGGTCCTGATTTTGCGCAAAATCCTTGCATAACTCCTCCTGATAGGCCGTGAGCAGGGAGAGGACGTTGAGTGCTCTGGCCGAAAGTGCAGCCGCCTTGTAAGACTTCTCAGTCAGCGCTGACTGTAAGTGGTCCGACTTGGATGGCAGGCTGGGGCTCCGGGAGGACATCGCTGACAGCTGGGGGTGAAAGTGCACTGCAATGATTGGCTCCATCGGAAGCATGCGGAGCAGACCTAGGCTCTCCATTGCCTCACAGTCGAGGAACGAGGCACCGGGAATCGGGCTCCTGCTGCTGTAAGGGCGGTCACTCCACGAGCGGGCTACCTCGTCCAGCAGCTCTGGGAAGACGGGGAGAAGTTGCTTCGTCGCACTCTTGGCCAAGAGCAATTTCTTCCCTTCGTAGCGTGATGTGGTGGTCTCAGCTACGACAGCAGGCCAGGGGATAGCTAGCCGGGCAGCAGCGCGTTGGCACATGTCAAACATGTCCGAGCTGGGGAGAGGAGAAGCTGGTGTCCTACTCTCACCTCCATCCCAAGAGGCGGCGGAGGTCGCGGGCTGCGCAGCCCGGGCCGGAGTGATAAATATATGTCATCCTCTTCTTCATCCTCTGATATGAGGAGTTCCGAGGTAACGTCATCATCGTCCCCATAGTCCAGTTCAAGGACGTCTTCCTCCTGCGGGGGAACCGCGGCTATGTCGAGCTGGGAGCCCCAGCCGGCACGAGCCTGTGGTGTCGCCACCGCGGCGAACCCCATCTCCTCTCCCGCCTCGACGGCAGCGCCGTTGGAAGGGAGATAGGGGTCATGCCCAGACAAGCTAGCTTGGCGGGCTAGCCGTCTGCGGAGACTCTTGACGGTGAAAACCGCACAGCACCGACACGAGCCGGGGACGTTGATAGCCAGCCGAGCGTGTTCCAGCTCCAGGCAGCTCAAGCAGACCTGGTGTGGATCCTTACTCAATATCTTATTCCCGCAGTGACAGAATCGGGCTCCGGAGTCTCCAAGTCCTCTGGTGTGAGGGGTTTTAGCCTCCATTCCCCGTGAGCTGGTGTGCAGGCAGTGAGTAGAGGCAGTTAGCTGGTGTGCTAACCGTGAAGAGGTCGAGAAATTAGCTGGTGTGCCAAATCTCGGTGCTTGAACAGCCGTGGTGAGGTGCCGAGAACAGTGCTGGCCAAGCCATGGAGGGGCAAGGAAAGCACTGGGTTTGATCTGGTGTGACCGACGAAGCAAAAATAAATCCAAGGCTAGTAGCGCCCGGCGACAGAAGCTACATAAGATCTGTCTGTGGACGGTTAAGCTAGCCCTGGACGTGAGATATGCTCCGAGTGAGAAGAGGTGTTTTGAATGACGTGGTGCCGTCCGCCTGCACTATTTATGGTAGATGGGACTACCTGAGGCGGACGTACACGTTCACCAGCCAATCAGGATTGGTGTAATGAGATGAATGCTTCTGAGGGCTGCAGCGAGGCGTGCATCCCATAGTGAGACATCGAAGGAAATATTATGAAAGAGAACGTGATGTATTGTGGGTTGAAGCGATGCATGATAGCTAGAATTTGTGTCCGATTTAGCAGCCGACTGCAAAGACGTCACAGGGACCATATCACATGACCCAAAACATCGCGGGCACAAGTTTTTTAGAGCCGCTTCTTGCAGCGCTTGGCAGCGCGGTCTACGGCGGCTGCAACCCGCTTGCCCACACCTCCGCCACGCGGAATGACTCTCTATTGGTTAAAAGTTCAATGACGTGTGTTCGGGTCTGCACTCGGCGGCCACATTGTGGTGAAATGATTTGCCTTTTTATTTTGGTCGCTTGATCTCATGGCTTGATTTAAAGTTCTATGCATTGTGCTGTGAGTCGGCCTATGTGAGGTCTGGTTAATACAAACATGAATGATAATACAAATATACTGGGAAAAAAAGCCCTTCCACGTGTTGCCTTGTGTGTGTGTGTATGTATGTATTTATGTATATACTGTATGTATGTGTGTGTGTGTGTGTGTGTGTGTGTGTTCAATTCAATTCAATTTTATTTTATTTATTGTGTCAAATCACAACAGAAGTCATCTCAGGACACTTAAAGGGATAGTTCGGAATTTTGGACATAAGACCTATTTTCCAACTCAGCCGGTGTGTTCGAGACGTCTGGAGACGTTTTCAAGACATTTCATTTGGTTCTTCTAGTTGCCGAGTTCGCTTTTGCTATGGCTAGTGCTAGACTGTCGATGTACATATCTGTGTTGATAGAATAATATTTGAAACAAAACTAACCTTGCATCGCATGAATCATCCATTTTTTGAGGGACTAGTTTCTCAGCAGCAGCGGAACTTTACTTTGCTCCATCGGACTAAAACTCTAAGACGCGCTGCTCGGATTCCAGCCGGTATATACAGACCTGAACATCGCCGATTTGTCAGCCCTTAAGCCCCCAAGACTGTCTAAAAAGCCCTAGGAGCTCACTCAAACACCGGGCAGCACACTGCCCCGCCAACCCACAATAACGCACTGCGAACCCGGACCTCTGCTCCGTTGTTACGGCCACTGTTTGTTTGTTGCTGCCTTCTTGTTTCCCCTCTGTTATGTGCAGGTGTGAGTCATTAGCAGGTCATCGTCATCCCGCCTCTGCCAACCGGCTTTCACCAATCACCTCATCAGTTTCCAGCCAGGGGAGGCCTGCCACATGCATAAAAGCCTGTTTAATTTGTCACCCGCTCTCTCTCCTTTTTTTTGTCCTGTTTGTAGACTGGTTTTGCTGTGCAATGCTTAGAGCCTTTTTTTGTATACATCTCCAAGAGTGATACATATAGTGTCCCCTAGTTTTCCTTTCTCCCCCTGCTTGCACCAATTGTGACCCCCATTGTTAGTTCCCCCATGTTTTGTTGTCTTTATGGTTACCTTGCGGCCTTGGGACAGGTAAGACAGAGGCCTCTATACATTCACACGTAGTGTCTTCTTTGTTTAGTAACACTAGTTACCCGCTGTACTTTTGGCTTGGTTTAGTTAGGTTAGTGGACGTGTGGTCCACCGTGTTAGCTGTAAGCTTAGCTTGTTTTGTTGGGTTCTTTTCTTTAGCAACACTCAAGTCCCAAGGCCCGCTGGTTTTGTCGTATGTTACTGTTGTGTTTTGTAATTAGCCGCCTTAGCCGCATTAAACCTATGTTCAACCTTATCCGTTGCTGTTGTCATTCCTTTATTGTTTCACTCACCAATTGTTCCTTCATCTACACCCATAACCCGGTTAATTTTAACATCAGTTACCTCCCCCGCTACCCCTAGACAGTGGGAGGTGTAACATCCGTCCAGAGAACCGTAAACCCTTGGAGTCATGCGGAGAATCCCTCCCGTAAAGACACACCTGAACATCACCGAATTGTCGGCCCCAAGGCTGTCTGAAAAGCCCTTGGAGCTCACACATCACCGGCCTGCCCACGGCCATGCGAACCCGGACCTCTGCTCCGTCCGTAGACCCGTAAACCCTCGGATGAGTTGCGGGGAATCCCTCCGGTAAAAAGAGACCTGACCCAAGCCGAACAGTCGGGCCTCGTGCCCTCAGAGCTGGGTGAAAAGCCCTTGGAGCTCGGACCAACACCAGGCAGCGGGCGGCTCAGTCCACACATGCGGCCTCTCCGTCGGACTCAAAACTCTAAGACGCACCGTAAATAGGCAATCGAACCTGGTCGAATTGTCGGGCCTCATGCCCTCAGACCTGGGTGAAAAGCCCTTGGAACTCACCCAAAGACCCAGCAGCCCACGGCCACGCGAACCCACAATTACGCACCGCGAACCCGGACCTCTCCTCCGTCCTGAGAACCTTAAACCCTTGGACACGTTGCGGGGGATTCCCTCCTGGCACCACCAGTCTCCGTTTGTTCGTTCCCGGTTCTCAGCTCCAGCGGGGGCTATCTCGGTCTCCACAGACGCTCGTTCACATTCTGCCCTTTGAGCATCCCTCTTGTGCAATTCTTCCTCTGTATATTCAGGCTCATACAGGTACGGTTGGGTTTGGGTGGAAAAAAACTCCTCATCAGAGTCTTCAAAAGTTCCAGTATATTCTCCAAAAGTGGCCATTTCTGTGAGATTGAAGAAACTAGCACTGCAGGCTACTCTGCCTCTGTAGCAATGACAGTAGGTAAACAAAGCTATTATAGAACCGGTATCTTATAAGTGCTAGGTGATATCGGTCCGCCGCTGCCATAGCCTACTAGGAAGTATGACACACGGCTGCTGCTGCTGCTGCTGAGACATAAATCCTTAAAAATGCAAGGTTGGTTTTATTTCAAACATTCTATCAATTCCACACTTGGTGGATGTGATAATTGAATTTGTTCATTAGTTGGTCATTGGCAATCCGGGGCTTTGTAATGACAAGGAAGTAACCTCACAATCCTTATCTGTGTCTGAGGTGTGAAAATGTGTGTAGCGTTTTACAAATCCCTGTGTGTAATGTTTTGCATATAGGGTGAAGCAGACATTGTGTGTAATGTTGTGAAAATCTGTGGAGGTGTTTTGCTCCTTGGAGTAGAATTTTGCAAATTGTGTGGACATTTTTATTTCAGTGTGTAAACAATCGTAAAAAAACTATAAAGAACTCCCATGAACTGATTTAGGTGCACTCCCCCAACACCAATCAGCTCATGGGACGACCCGGAACTTCAAATACTGCCGAGTTAACCTGGGGCCTCTTTTCGGCCGAACACCCTGGAGAGGAGACATAGGTGAGTGACTTGCACATACACACACACATTTCATTCATCCCACTGTGTAATCAAATCACATTTTATATAAAGTACCTTTAGCTACATATTATCACTATCACCAAGAGCATTGTTCAGGCTACCAACTTACTAAATGTTTCTTTTGCAGGCCTGGTCTCCACTCATTCCCTGTTGAGGGCAATACAGGACCTGCACACACAAATGTTAATACAACATACACATTTGCTACTTTGATTGCCTCATTCTTAAATATGCTACTCATTGTGACATTAAGACCCCAAAAGTAAGTAATGAAGACTACCTTCATTACATTTCCTCCCCCCTCTTCTTAAAGAGTACAGTACCTCAAACTTAATGAATTCGAGACAGACAGTCAGCCACAGTGTTCGTTTTCCCCGATCTGTCGCGGACTGTAAAGCTATATGGTTGCAGGGCCAGGTACCATCCTGCAATGCACATGTTGGAGGTGTGGGGAGGTTTAGGGGGTTTCGCTCGGGAGGTAGAGCGGGTTGGCTGGCAACCGCAAGATTGCCAGTTCGATCCCAGGCTCCTCCTAGCTGAGTGCCTGGTGTCCCTGAGCAAGACACCTTACCCTAATTGCTCCTGACGAGCTGGCTGTCGCCCTGCGTGGTTGACTCCACCATCGGTGTGTGGTGTGTGTGTATGAATGGGTGAATGTCAGTCATTACTGTGAAGTGATTTGGAGAAAAGCGCTCTATAAATGAGGCCATTTACCATTGACCATTATTTTGGCATCTTTCATTTGATGCAACCATTGGTGGGCACGATGATCAGTCTCCAGGTAGAAGTGTCATCCTTGATCCTACCATTTTGGGTCTGCTAAATGTTAGGTCTCTTAACAAATCATTTTTAGTCAATGATTTTATTAGTACTTCTAAACTTGATTTTATGTTTTTAACTGAAACATGGCTAGAACAAAATAACAGTGCAAGCATTCTGATCGAGACAGCACCCCCCAACTATACTTTTATTGATGTTTGTAGATCTGGGAAAAGAGGTGGAGGGGTTGCTGCTATATTTAAAAATACATTTCAGGGGAAACAGATGCCACTTGGTGTTTTTCCATCATTCGAATATCTTTGTGCTGTGTTGAAATGCTCTCCCAGAGTTCTCCTGTTAATTATTTACAGGCCACCTAAATATTCATCACATTTTTTCGATGATTTTACTGAATTATTGTCTAGCATCTCCACTGATTTCGACTGCCTAGTTGTAACCGGTGACTTTAATTTTCATATTGATGATTTGAATGACAAGGGTGCAAAATAACTTTTTAATATTTTAGACACATTTGACCTTTCTCAACATGTGAAAGAGGCTACTCATTGTAAGGGACACACCCTGGACCTGATTATCACAAAAGGTCTCCATGTTTCTGATGTTTTTGTCACTGATGCTTCATTGTCTGACCACTTCTGTGTTTTCTTTAATATTTATTTCATTCCTGACACACAAACAGAATCAAATAAGGTGAAAAAGCGGTACCAAGCGGTATCAATGAACATGCCAATGTACACTTTAAAAATGCCATATCCTCGTTACCACCTCTAAACCCATGTCATGCTGATGATCTTGTAAACATCTTTAATTCCAAAATTCTGAATGTCATAGATGTCATTGCACCTGCTACGGTTAAAACAATTTCTGGTAAGCAAAAGGCACCCTGGAGAAAAGCTGCTGTTGTGACAGCCCAGAGAAGAGAGTGCAGGAAGGCTGAACGAATCTGGCGGAGTACTAAACTTCATATTCACCATGACATCTACAAAGAGAGCCTCCGGGCCTACAATTTAGTCTTAAAAAGTGCGAGAGAAACATACTTCTCCAATATCATAAACAACAACACTAATAAGGCGAAAACCCTATTTGCAACTGTTGACAGACTGACCAACCCCCCAACACAAATACCAGCTAAACTCCATTCCACGCAGAAATGCAATGAGTTTGCATTCTTTTACACTAATAAAATTGAAGGCATCAGAAGCGACATCAATATCTCAAACAAAAAAGTTGCATCACCACCCTGTTCAGGCAAAAGTAACACAGCAATCATGGCAAGCTTTAATGCCATAGACTCTAAAACTCTAGTGGAAACAGTGACAAATCTAAAATCATCCACCTGCTGCCTTGATGCTTTACCTACCAACTTTTTTAAGAATGTTTTTGACTGCCTATCAATAGACGTATTGCAAATAGTTAATAACTCCATTCAATCAGGCAATTTCCCAAAGGCCTTCAAAACTGCAGTCATTAAACCTCTTCTAAAAAAGCGGAGCCTAGATGCCTCTATTATCAACAACTACAGACCAATTTCAAATCTACCCTTCATAAGTAAAATAATTGAGAAAGTTGTCCTCCAACAACTAAATAACTTCCTGGCTTCAACTGGCTGCCACAACAACTTCCAGTCAGGATTTCGACCTTTTCATAGCACCGAGACGGCCCTTATTAAAGTTGTAAATGACATCCGTCTTAACACAGACTCTGGCAAAACTTCAATATTAATGCTATTAGACCTCAGTGCTGCATTTGACACTGTCGACCACTCAATACTCTTGGACAGGTTGGAAAACTGGGTGGGGCTCTCAGGCACAGTCTTAAGCTGGTTCAAGTCATATCTACAAGATAGGAACTGTTTTGTTTCCATTGGCGACTTTGTATCAGAACCTACCAATGTAACGTGTGGAGTCCCCCAAGGTTCAATCTTGGGGCCGACTTTATTCAACATCTACATGCTCCCACTAGGACAAATCATGCAAAATAATAACATTGACCACCATTGCTATGCCGATGATACCCAAATCTATGTAGCACTATCACCAAACGACTATTGCCCCATAGATCTTCTGTGCCAGTTCATTGAGCAAGTCAAAGACTGGATGTGCCAAAACTTCCTACAACTAAATGAGGACAAAACTGAGATAATTGTTTTTGGTGCTAAAAAAGAAAGGTTTAAAGTAATTCAACACCTTCACTCTCTGTCCCTGAAAACCTCAACCAAAGCCAGAAATCTTGGGGTTATTATGGATTCTGATTTACATTTCGACAGTCACGTTAAATCAGTAACAAAATCAGCCTACTATCACCTAAAAAATGTAGCAAGACTTAGAGGGCTCATGTCAGCTCAAGACTTAGAAAAACTTGTACATGCCTTTATTACTAGTAGGCTAGACTACTGTAATGGTCTCCTTGCAGGTCTTCCGAAAAAAACTGTCAGGCAGCTACAGCTTGTTCAGAACGCTGCTGCTAGAGTTCTTACAAAGACCAAAGAATGTGAGCACATTACATCAATTCTTAAATCCTTACATTGGCTCCCTGTATGTCAGAGGATTGATTTCAAAATCCTCCTGCTCACATATAAATCACTACATGGTCTAGGACCGAAGTATATCACTGATATGCTCCCACTACATAAGCCTTCTAGACCACTAAGATCTTCTGAGACCAATCTGTTAGTGATTTCCAGAGTAAACAACAATCACGGGAGAGCATCATTTAGTCACTATGCAACAAATGGCTGGAATAAACTTCCTGAAGATGTAAGACTTGCCCCAACTCTGACCACTTTTAAAACTAGACTGAAAACTTTTATGTTCACCATAGCTTTCTGCTAAATCTTTTAATGTCTGCACTGTTTTTAATTATTGCAAATATGTTTTTGTTCTCCTTTCTTTCTGTAATGCATTTTTAAATGTGCCTTTATTTTCTTTTAATTCTTCTATTTCTTTTCTTTTTTTCACTTTGCTGTATGATGTGAAGCACTTTGAGTCTGCCTTGTGTATGAAATGTGCTATACAAATAAAGTTGCCTTGCCTTGCCTTGCCTACCTTCATTACAGTTGCCTAAAGGAAGCATATATAAGTTGAAAAGAATTGGTCCGAGCACAGAACCTTGAGGAACACCGTATTTAACTTCAGTGTGCCTGGAGGATTTTTATTGACATGCACAAACTGAGACTGATGATAAATAGGACTTAAACCAGCTAAATGCGGTTCCTTTGATGCCAATTAATTTTTCCAGTCTACATATCGAATCTCATGGTTAATGGTGTCGAACGCAGCACTAAGATGTAGCAGGATTAGAACAGAAACCAGTCCTTTGTCAGAAGCAATTAGAAGGTCATTTGTAATTTTCACCAGAGCTGTCTCTGTGCTATGATGTACTCTTAATCCTGACTGGAAGTCCTCAAGTAGACTGTTATTGTTGAGAAAGTCACACAGCTGATTGGCGACTACTTTCTCAAGGATCTTAGAGAGAAAAGGAAGATTTGATATTGGTCTGTAGTTTGCTAAAACCCCTGGATCTAGAGTAGGCTTCTTAAAAAGAGGTTTAATTACAGCTACTTTAAATGACTGTGGCACATAGCCTGTTAATAAAGACACATTTATTTATTTATTTGTTTATTTCGGGCATGTCAATTAAGTCGTCATCATCAGACTTCATCTTTGTTCAACTAATACATTACACATGGCCGAAAGGGAAAGCCGGAGAAGCCAAAGCTTATCTAGTCCCACCCCCATTACCCACAGGATAAAATCTTCATCATTATCTTTTCTTATCTTTTGCATTTTACATTTTGACATAACATTTTCTTTTACTTATGACATTTTGACATAACGGGCCCTAGTTTCGTAGACCGGCGCAGGGTGGCGCAGCCGGCGCAGTGCAAGTTTCGACCCGCGCAGCCTTGCGCACCGTCAGTTTGGCAGTTTGGTGGATCGCCTGCGCCAAGATGGGTGTGGCGGCGCAGCAGGGGGAGGCGTCACAGATTCAGCTTGGCGTAGCGGAAGTTTCGTGACAAAAAGCCTCGCCGAGACTGCGCTGAAAGCTCGCCAGCTCCAACCTGGTCTACTTTCAGCACAAGGCGCAAGGCGTAAATAAAGTCCATTGATTCAATGCGAATCACAGCTGGCGGATCGGAAGTTTGGCGGACCGGCGCGCAGTGCGCACACGTCACCGAGATCTCACAGGCAGGTTTCCACAGTTCCAGGCACATTTAAATGCAATACATAATCACAACAAACACTATTTAATGCAACTAATTGAATCAACACGTGGATTTATATCTATATAGATTGTCCCGTCACATCTGACGTCAGATCAAAGGCGGATGGCACGCGTAACGGAAACTCAGCCTCTCGGACCAAAACATCTCCCTCTCTCTCTCCTGTTTCTTATAATATCGGCATTGATATTATTATGATACGCGCGCACAGCGCGTGATGCGCGTGCTGGGAGCGGCGACGCTGCTTCTGTCATCGGGTTGTCAAGTGACGGAACTTCCACTGAACCTCCCCTAATGCATTAAAGGAGAGGAGAGGAGCTCATTTGATTGGTGAAGATCTGAATCGGCTGTATTTATCCCAGTCCACGCCTCGTCTCCTCCTCGTCTCCCACTCACGCCTTTTTCTCCTCCCTCTTTCCCACTTGCGCCGGTGGGCGAGACCGGAGGTGTGCCTGCGCGAGCCTGCGCGGTGCACGAAACTTGCAAAGTCCAGGCGGACACACCCCGTTGGCGCGGCGCAGGTGCGCTGAAAGCTGACTGCGCCTGGTCTACGAAACTAGGGCCCAACATGTTACATCAGTTGGTAGTATACAGAGCTGAAGTCTAGCTCTAGATAGAACATACACATTACGTGTGTATTAGACAAGTCTCCAATCGAGTGACCATAGTGTGTCGATTTACAGGGCTCAGTTGAGTTCTTCACAGCTCAGAACTTCTGATCGCTCACAGTAGTGTCACAGTTTGTATTCATACCTAATTTATCTCCACATTGTTGATACGCATTATAACAACATCCTGCTACGTACAACTGACAATTTGACACTTTGCATATATCATTTATATATAGTATAAACAGCTTTGGACCCAGAACTGACCTCTGTGGGACCCCACAGACTATGTCCAAGCTAGTCCATGTGTTATCACCTATTTTAACATATTGGGATCTCTTGTGTAGATAGCTCTTGACCCACTGCAGTGCTACACCTCTAAGGCCATATCTCTCCAGTTAAGCTATTAAAATATCATGGTTAACGGTATGAAATGCTTTTTTCAGGTCTATGAAAATTCCTATTGAATGTTGTTTTTGGTCAATAGCGTCGGTAATGATTTCCACAGACTCAGTTAAAGCTTGGGCAGTCGAGTGGTTCCTTCTGAAGCCATATTGGCTGTCATATAGCAGGTTGTGTTTGTTGATGAAGTTGTCTAGCCTATTGTTGAATGGCTTCTCTAGGATTTTTGACAGTTGTGGCAGTATTGAGATTGGTCTGTAATTGGTAAACTCATGTGTGTCACCATTCTTAAACAGTGGCACAACTTTGGCAACTTTCATTTTGGTGGGAAATGTCCCGCCAAAAAGAAAATGACAGATTGAAAATGTATGTCAGGGGTGTAATGATTCCATCTAATACTTAATTAGCCTCATGTCGAGGTCATCAACATCAGTGGAAGTTTTTACCAGGCATTTTTTGACCAGATGTCTAATCTCTGTGTCCTTCACTGGTGTGAGAAACACTGAGCTGGGATTTCTGCCTCCATCCTTATCAAAGTGGCCCCAGTGCAGGGGTGAGTCAGGAATGTCCTTGGCTAGCTCTGCTCAATGTTAACAAAAAATGGATTGAATCTATTGTCCCGCCGGTGTGGTAATGTCTTGTCTTGGGTTTTTGTCTTGTCATTTCCTGTTTTATTTTGAAAATAACTCCCTTCTCGTTTCAGGTCACTTGCCCTTCCTCATGTGTTCCCTGGTCTGATGTCATCCCTGATCCCTGATTGTTGTCACCTGTTGCTCGTTATCCCTCTGTGTATTTAAGTCTGCGTCTCCCCTTGTCTTGTGCCAGTTCGTCCTTTGTCACGTCAAGAGCCACAGCCTTACCAAGCCAAGTTTGGATTTTTGCGTTCATGTTTTTTCATGTGCATTATTTTTCATAGCCTGTTTTTCCTCCCTGTGGAGCGGTCTTTTGTTTGTTCTTTTTTTAATTTAGAAATAAAGCCAGTTTTTCTGCCACTTCCCTGCACCTGAGTCCTCCCTCCTTGCCAAACCTGACATCTATTTGTTATGACTTCCGGGTTATCTTCCTGCATGTTGTTATACTTGAAGTAGGGAGGGTAGTTTGTTTTTTTACTTTTATTATTAGTCACGTTGTTTTGAATGTCCCATAGTTTTTTAGTATACTTCATGTTTTCTGCAAGTAAATTGCTGTAATATTCTTTCTTGCGTTCATTTAGGATAGTGTTTAACTTGTTTCTATACCGTTTGTGTCTCACTTCTGACTTCTGTCTGTACAGAGTGTTCTTCTTCCTGCAGGCGTTTATCAATGTTTTTGTGAGCCATGGTTTCTCCTCATTCTGATTTGGGTGTCTTTTTTTTCACAGGACAGTGTCTGTCATACAGTGTTTTAAATATTTGCAAAAAATAATCATATGAATCATTCACATCTGTTTCATTATAAACATTGTTCCAGTTTTGCCTCAGTAGTTCATTTTTCAGTGTATTCATTCTGTTATAAGAATTTTGTATAACCTCATGTCTTAAAGTTTTTTGTTCAGGTTACAGCTTTATGTGTTGAACTGTTTATTACTTAAGTATCCCCATGGCTGACCTAAATGTTATCAGAGGCCTGGTAGTCATGATGTCTTGTTCTACATGAAGGTTAACTGTCAGTGACGCGTTATCTCCTGTGCCTTTAAAAGACACAAAGTCACAACAGTGATTGGAGCACTTCCTCTGTAGCATCCTCACACATTGTTGCATTGTAACTGCTCCTCTTGTACAAGATTAAAGTGGTGAGCTTTTCTGGCGATGTCTGCGTTCTTTTTGGTGAGGTTCTCGTTGATGTAGACGTCCGAGCCTTTGAGCTTCCTGCCCTGCTTCAGGAGTGCAGTCTTGTATTTTCTGTTGGTGAATTTCAGGACAACAGCTCGAGTTGCAGACTCTCTCCTTCGGGGTAAGAGGTGACATACTTCAATGTTGTTGAAATTCACCGCGATGCCTTTGCCAGTCAGGAAGTCAGAAACCTGCATCTCCACAGATTTGATCTCAGATTCCTTAGGCTCCGGGGCTTCAACCGCAGCCGCCCTTGCGTAGGTTTGAGATTTTGAGGCCAGTCACAATCACCTCATTCAGTTTTCCCTGTTGGTCCAGCTCCTCCACTCTGTTTCCAAGCTCCTTTATCAGCTCGTCTTTCTTCGCATTCTCCTACCAGAGTTGTTTGATTTCAGCCATTGCCTTTTGGAGAGGTTCCATCTTTTTCTTCATAACTATCAGCTACGCCATCAGTTCTTCTTTCATTCTTCATCAGTTCTTCTTTCATTGCCTCCAGGCTTTCGTTCAATGAGTCCCACTTAGAGTCAGCTTCAGGGCTCTCCTCACACCTGGGGTTGTCTAGTAGGCTTCGGCATTGTCTCCTCAGCTCAGCTCAGCACACGCCGCAATAGACTAAGCTGTTGTTCTGTGGCCCTGGTGGATATTGCCAGCTCGAGAAACAACAAACTCTCAGCGGCTCTTCAGATGTTTCCACAGTGTGAGATCCTTTGGGAAATATTTGCCGTCCAGAGCAGCTGACCAGCAGCCCTGCATCTCACATTGATCATATCTAATAGCGACATGCTAACTAAGGGTAAGATTCCTGAGTTTGAGGGTAACGCGGTTCCAATTGAAGGCAAGATGCAAGTAATTTTTGTCTCGGATTGCTCGAGATTTATCATTAAAAAAGTTCATAAAGTTGTTACAACTAAGATCTCTAGGAATACATGGCTCAGTAGAGCTGTGACTCTTTGTCAGCCTGGCTACAGTACTGAAAAGAAATCTAGGGTTGTTTTTATTTTCCTCTATTAAAGCTGCTCTGGCATTACGGAGAGCCTTCTTGTAAGTTTTAAGACTGTCTTGCCAGACTAGGCGGGATTCTTCCAGTTTGGTGAAGCGCCAGATGATTTCAAGTTTATGCAATTGTTGTTTTAATTTACATGTTTGGGAGTTATACCAGGGAGCTAACTTCCTATGCTTTATAGTTTTCTGTTTTAGCGGAGCAACAAAGTCGAGAGTCGTTCGCAGTAGGCTTCCAGATTCATCTATAAGAGAATCGATCTGGGAGGGACTAAGATTAACAGAGAAGTCCTCCGTGTCATTAAGACATGGAAGTGAACTCAAGACTGGCGGAATTACTTCCTTAAACTTAGCTACTGCTCTATCCGATAGACACTGAGAGTAGTAGCTTTTTTCCTAGAGGAGCGAAGTCCAGCAGCAATAAGTCGAAGGTTATCGAGTAATGGTCAGATAAAGAAGAATTTGGGTAAAGATTATTACGTTTTTCGATTTCAATGCCGTAAGATAAGATGAGGTCCAGAGTGTGGCTATGACAGTGAGGTGGTACACTCTGACTGAAGCCAATAGAATCTATTAAGGAAGTAAATGCTACACTAAGGCTGTCATTTACAACGTCCACATGGACATTAATATCCCCCACAATAATTACTTTATCTGATTTACGGACTAAACTTTATAGCAACTCAGAGAATTCAGATAGGAATTCAGAGTATGGACCAGGAACACGATACACTATAACAAACAGAATTGGCTGCATTGTTTTCCAGTTTGGGTGCAAAAGGCTGAGAATCAGACTCTCAAATGAGTTATAATTTAGTTTTGGTTTCTGATTGATTGACATTCTTGAATAAAAAATGGCTGCAACTCCTCCACATCTGCTGCCTCAAGATATGAGTATTAATATGGCTGGGAGGACTAGCTTCGTGTAAGCAAACATAGTCTTCTTCACGCAGCCAGGTTTCAGTCAGACAGAATAAATCAATATGATTATCTGATATTAAATCGTTGACTAATACTGCTTTATATGAGAGAGATCTAATGTTAAGGAGTCCACATTTAATTCTCTTATTTTGTTGTACTACATCGGAAGTGTTAATGTTTATTAGGTTTTCATGTGAAATCCCTCTTCTGTTGGACCGAGTTAATTCAGTTGGCCGGGTGACAGACACCATTCTTATGTGGTTTTGTGTGGGTGACTGCGCTAAAGGAGGCGCAGATAAGTGTGTAAGACTGCAACTCTGCTTCCTGGTCTCAACACTGGTTTGTCATGTTTTAGGACTACCAATGAGATCAGCGATGTTTCTAGATAGGAGAGCGGCTCCATCCAAAGTGGGGTGGATGCCATCACTCCTGATCAGACCAGGTTTTCCCCAGAGAGGCTGCCAATTATTAACAAATAATAAAATAAAAAAAATACACACGGTAAATGGTAAATGGTCCTCATTTATATAGCACTTTTATCCAAAGCTCTGACTGACATTCATACACACATTCACACACTGACGGAGGAGTCAACCATGCAGGGCGACAGCCAGCTTGTCAGGAGCAATTAGGGTAAGGTGTCTTGCTCAGGGACACCAGGTTCTCAGCTGGGAGGAGCCGGTGATCGAATGAGTAATCTTGCGGTTACCAGCCAGGTTACCATGAACATGAACATGCATAAAAAGAAACAATAGAACACAAAATCACACAAATAGTTGGGGGGGGGGGGGCTAAGGCATTAACATGAGTGGAATATAAAGAGAAGTCCTGAGCTTATAGGGACATGATTTTTGGCAAACTGATCAAACCATAATACATAGTTCATGCAGAACATATAATGCATTTGCAAAATGAAACAACCTATGAAAACAGTGTTTCCCTGTCATTTTTTTCTGGCAGCCATGCAGCATGTTAACATGATGATGGTGCTGGTTGATGTGTTGATGTGCTAGTGCTTGGGAGTGCTGTGTGTTGCAGGAACCCAATCAAAAACTAGGTATAACAGTCATTTTGCCACCTAAGAGCCAATTCATGACAGTGATTTAAAGTCAACTGTGCATAAACATGAATGAAATCTGATATGAAAATGTAGTAATGAAAGCACGATGATACCAAAAAAAACGTAGGTGAATGCTGTGAAGAGCTTTTTCCATATGAAGATATAATAATACTGCCATGGATCCAAGTGTGCAATAGAAGAAATGAATTAATTATAACGTAAATGTAACAGATCAGAAGGAAAGCTTGAATAAAATCATTATATCCCATGTAGAAAAGTGAAACGAAGTTCCTCCACATCAGACAACCACGTCGTTCTGCGTCTTCACCGAAGAGTAAAAGCCTCTGAGGATTAGAAAACGTGACAGATGAGAACAGCGAGGTCAAGTTTAGTGTTAGTAGCGCACTAGACGAGAGTTTCACAGTTGTTGTTTTTTGGGAACACACATTTTAAAAATGAGAAAATCATTGTGGTCGAATTCACAACAGTCCGTATCTATAAATAGATATTACAGATGCTGTAATCGAATTACAATAATTTTGACCTGGACAATGGTAGAGTAGAGTGTAGAGTCTTCTATCTGTAAGATCATTACGCAATTTAACAAGTGACTTTTCTCAGGAGGTAATGCTGAAACATACGTGTTAATGGTGATAATGTTACCAGATGCTGGTCACCTTATACAGTAATAGCATGATTCAAGGTACCTTTCAACACCATCTCTGAACCTCGAGCCCAGCAGCCCCAGCAGCCCCAGCCCCAGCACCACCAGCCTCAGCAGAACCAGGCTGATGCCGAGGGTCCAGTATTTGTGGGTAATATCCAGAATTTCTGCCAATAGAACAGATTGTTTGACATTTTACCCATTGAGAGGCGACATTTTTAATTTACTTCAAAATTAAAATAGTTCATTAAAATAATGTGGTCAAGCATGTTTAAAGCAACACTTAAGAAGTTTTCCTCTTCGGTCCCCTTAGAGGTTAGAAGGGAATTGTCCATTACTGCCGTTGTAAATAATTTAGCCTACCGCAGCCTACCGTCGCACGCACATTATTTGTTTTTATGCAGAACCGGTCTGGAAACGATGAACGATTTGAACAATTTCCAGTGACAAGGTAGAGTCGCTAACGCCTAAGCTAACATGAGCCAATAAAATATATATTAGCACAATAGCTAACGCCTTAGCTAACATGAGCCAATAAAATAATCGACGATGTATTGTACACAGATGTACACTGTTGGGAAAAAATGATTACCGGTATTATTTACAAGTCCAGCAGCAACAAAGCCAAGTCACCATCTGTCTTGCATTTTGTAGCCTCCTTCAGGTCTCGCTAACGTGTGTGAGCCGGTCCGATATTCCCTCTCGTTCGAGGTCTTTCTTTGTCATGCTCCCGTTTTACTTTTCTTCGCCTCATCGGACATTATACTCCTCCTTTTCTTTGCAGGCTCTGCCATGACGCCAATTTAAAAACTACCTAACTGCAAGGTATCTTCCACGTACCTGCCGGGTGTTCTCTCACTGATCTCCACGCAGAGCCTCCATCTACCGGCTTTGTAACGCTTGCTGTAAAGCAGGTCAAATTCGTAGTCTCTTTAGAACTACAAAAACACTACCCGACGAGGCAAGGTTACATAGTGCGGTTACAGTCAATAGAGGGCTGCAGAGCGAATGCTGAAGTGCCGTTCACCGGTTTTGAGGTGATGAACCACTGAAAATATTTTGGAAACATTTAAGGCACAAAATACTCTTTAGTGTTGCTTTAAGCGAACATCAGACTTTGTTACTTTCTTAAAGGGCAAGAGAACGATCTCTTCATCCAACTCAGCAAGTTTTACCCCAAATCTCAAACTTTTCAGGTGTGTGTAGACAGAAATGTCATTCACACCATCATGTGTGCATTTTGAATCCCCCACACAACAGATGTTAAAAGGAAAACGACAATCAAAATTCATATGCTATTCTTTCGGTCTAAGATCAAACAATTATTAATAAACACAAACAATCTCACAATGTTTATGATACGTTTTTTTCTTCCCAAATGAAATGAGCACCTACTTTCCTGATTTTTGAAGCGTGAATGCAATCAGCAAATGTAAAAAGCTGACGTTGGGCTATAAAAAAAACTACATCACAGTCACATGACTTCATGTCACCACCACTAAGCTGAAGGCAGGCGTCTTTATAATTATATATTACAGCATGTATGTAATGTTGAGCAGGACACCTCACCCTAATTGCTCCTGACGAGCTAGCTGTTGCCCTGCGTGGTTGGTGTGGTTGACGTGGTTGACGCCGTCGGTGTGTGAATGTGTGTGTGAATGGGTGAATGTCAGTCATTCCTGTAAAGCGCTTTGGATAAAAAAAACGCTATATAAATGAGGCCATTTTAAGTACGAGATAGAATACATTTTTAATATTAATTTTAATTTTTGAAATCATGCAGCATTGTGGGAATGTTTAATTTGCTTAACTTAGCGTGCTTACCAGATGGTGCATTAAATCAGGGCTAGAAGTGCTCTTTTTACCTAAATAGAATCAAGCTTATCTTTCAACATCATCTATTTTCCTGCCTTGTTGTGCATCTTTTGTTCACAAGCTAATGGATGTGACTTAAATGCAGCGTAGTACAGTCAAGTACAATCATTGAGTTAAAAAAACAACAACTTACATACAAGGAAAAAAGTTTTTTTTAAATATAGTTTGTTACAGCAACAAGAGTAAATGTAATGTTTTTACTTTAACTTTACTTTCGTATTTATGAATGAAAAGTGCTTTGATGCAAACATCTGCAATGTCATTCTAGATCAACAGGAAGTGGTGGCACATAACCTTTACATAACGCCCACTCAGGTTTTGGCTCAATGGAGAAGTTTCATAATTGTTTTTCATTCACGCGTTCTGCCTTTTATGTTCAGTTCACATGTTTATCACGCCTGAGCTGTTACCTGATACCACTTCTAAGATATCTGATATAAACTAACAGATGATTTATGTTTGTTCCTACCTCGGCTGGCATCTTCGCTGCAGTTGGCTGTAATTACGGAACATTGTATAAATAACAAAAACATTTACTTCAAACTGAATGAAACTAAATGAAAGTTAAAATAAATAACCATATAAGTCACTTTGGACAAAACATGGCAGCTAATGATACTCACTGGTGCAGCTCCCCATCAGTTTCCTCCCCTAAGCAGAGAGAATAGATTGTATGAGTGATTCTACTGAAACATTCATCACAATGCAATGGGATTTCTATATTAGCTCTTAAATCTTCTCATCACACATAACCTGCTCCAGTCCGAATAATACAGGTAATGTGTGCAGTAATGTTTTGAGTCTGAAATACCTCAGAGATGCAGCTGCGACTGTAAAAGACCAACTCCAAGCACTTGTGGGTACGAAGAGTCCGGTCACTTTTCATCACCACCACCAGCTTGTCAACGCAATTCCCCTCATTTGCCAGCACGTGGTTCTACAGTCGACAAATGGAAAAAAAATCACAACAGTTTTACAAACTGGTTCAGATTTCCAGGTCACATGACCAGTGACCCGTGGACACATACCTCGACCATCACCTCCATCATAACAAGCTCACGTGTCACAAATGATACTGAAACGCTCCTGCACAGAACTAGACCTGAAGATGTGTGATATCTCTGATATACAGTTAACAGGACTAACTGTCAGAAAAGTCAAACGCAGGTGTCACTAACATAAATAATGGCTGCAGTCCATTCAGGTGTGTACGGGAGCCCTGAGAAATGATATTTATAAAACATCAAAATACACATTCAGGTGAAGTCTCAAAGCTTTTTCTGGCAAAACCGTTCTTATGTCATTAACAAAACTAATCAAATCAAAGTCACTATTTTCTGTTTTTTTTTTTCTCTAGGAACAGGTAAAAACTTTTTTTTATGAAATTCTTTTTTTTTTTGTCAGGATCATTTTCAGGATAAATATTGGATGTTGTAGTATTTATTTTTGACCAAAAGAGACTCAAGTGCACCGCTACATCATGTTCTCAATAGGACTAAAAGAGTGTCACTTTTCTTCACCTTTGTGGAAATACAATCATGCTAATCTTAACAATAACCAATAATGATGATCCTTAATTTGAATGGACAGGTGTGTATTTCCCAAACAGCTAAGGGATGTGACTTGAATGAAGCAAAGTAGTGAAGTGAAATCACTGATAGTTAGAAATATGTTTGGGATTTAACAAAGAGAAAATGTCATGTGTTACATCCTGCCTGATGGTATTCATGAATGAAAAGTGCATTGGTGCAAAATGTCTGTCATGTTGCAACTGTCTCAGTCATGAGTGACTGTGTAAACAGGAAGTGGTGACGCATAATCAAAGCCTCAATAAGAACAACACCTCAGTGTTCGCCAAACAAATAGAAAAGTGAGACAATGACAAAAAAGCGAGATGTTATTCACACTTCATTTTCATTCACGATGCACACAATCAGGAATCAGGACGTAAGCATTGACGACGGGCAGGCCGTCCAATTATATTCTCTGGATGGGATTTTACAGTCCTGCCACAGCCACAGATGATTTTTTTTTTTATTTTATGTTGGAGCATAAAATGTATCCATTGCTTTATGTTACGAGGATTTCAAGTAATATAACAGAAAGTGTTTATGAATAGGACATAACACGTAGGTAAAGTTATGTGAATTACAACTCACCTGGAAGAAAACATGAATGCTTTTAGTTCTAATTAGAATACAGGGCCTCTTGTGGTCAAAATTAATATTATAACAGCAACAAAAATTTCACCTGACATTACTTTCCAACTTTTTAACCTGTCAAAAAGTTGTTTTTCACCATTGTTTTGTTCCTAATCACGGGACTTCCATTGTGCGTGTGCATTGCACGGGTTCATCACTGATATTAATAAGTTACACCTGTGTTATCACAGGCTTATCATGTCTACCATGAGAAAGTATGCATAGTGTTTTGCCCTGTGATTGTTTTAACACAGACAACATGTGTCACGTCAGAATAAAACCAGTCCGGCTTGTCTGACTCACAGTGCTGTTCCTCCACTGGTAGAGGCAGTGGGTCGCGTTGAACTCCGGTATACTGTAAAGAGTCGATCCACCATCCTGCGTGACGTAGCAGGGGATGTCCTCCTGAGCACTGCAAACCTTCACGATGATGACTGGGGGAAGAAGAAAGACAAGAGAAAACTGCTGCTCAGATAACGTTGATTTAGCAAAGATCATGTGAGCATTATTATGTTCGTCTTCATGACCGAGATGCCAAACTTACATGAAAGCATTCTACTGCCTGTAACATGGTGTTTAATGAATCTCCAATGCAGGCACGTGCAGAAGGGGGGGGGGCAGAGAGTGCTGGAGCACCTGCCCCTTTGCCCCTTGATGCCCAAAGTGCCCTTTTGTCAAAGTGACCCCCCCCAAAGAGTGTGTGTGTGTGTCTGTGTGGCCCAAAATAATAATAAATAAAACAAAAATAATAATAATTTAGATCTACCTTGGTCAGTCGTGCCCTCACTCTGCCGTCACTGCCCTGACGTGCCCAGACATGCCCTGCTGTTGAACGCCAAGCTGCTGGAGACGGCCACTGCTCATCTCGCGAAACCTCACTTTTTGACAGACAGGGAATAAACAACTTGTCCGGTAGGTTTTGCAGCGGTATTCGTTTGTGCACGGTCAATTCTTGCAAGATGACTGACGAAGTGAAGTGAGCAATGAGCATCCTCTGTGTTGTCCAACTCTGCACACACACCTCTCACAAGTTATAGCCATTAACCACACACAGTGTGCTGTGGGGGAAAAGTATGTTGGGCTTTCTTTTTTTTTTTTTAGTTTCTGTACGTTTCTCTTGTCATGGGGAAAGTGCATTAGAGAGATAATATGTGTTATTTTACGGTCAATCTGTTTTTTCCTATGTTTCTAGAGGCAATGAGGCAAAGACTATGTTATTTCACTTAAACTATGCAAAATACATATTCACATAATTTTGGACTATTACAGTATAAATACAACAATAATAGAAGAATTAGAATTTTGATTTTTTCAACCTCTCATTTAACAAATTAAATATAATATGCATACAAATTATATAACTTTTAGAACCTTGCTGTCTTAAGCAAAGTCGATAGTCAAACTGACAACAAGCAGCGACAACAAACTGAGTAAAAGCACAAAAATATGATTTCAATATCATTTAATTTTTTTTTTTTTTTTTTTTTTTTTTTTTTTTTGTCTGGAGAAAGGAAGGAAGCTGCTTTGTCTCTTGTTGGTAAGTCAGAAACTAATTGTAGATTTGAGTTTAGGCATTGTGTGAGTAAAGCTAGTGGTAACATTTAGTCTAGTATTGATAGCTTGTTGTTGAAATTCTTGTGAAGCTGTCTGTGCTAAGTGAGCAATCAGCTTGTTTTTGAGCCAGCTCACCTGTAGTGAATAGACTTGATTAGAGGGAAGGAGGAGCCACAGTCAGAACTTAAGGGACAGCAGTAACTCTCTTCAAACCACATTTTGTCTGGAGAAAGGAAGGAAGCTGCTTTGTCTCTTGTTGGTAAGTCAGAAACTAATTGTAGATTTGAGTTTAGGCATTGTGTGAGTAAAGCTAGTGGTAACATTTAGTCTAGTATTGATAGCTTGTTGTTGAAATTCTTGTGAAGCTGTCTGTGCTAAGTGAGCAATCAGCTTGTTTTTGAGCCAGCTCACCTGTAGTGAATAGACTTGATTAGAGGGAAGGAGGAGCCACAGTCAGAACTTAAGGGACAGCAGTAACTCTCTTCAAACCACATTTTGTCTGGAGAAAGGAAGGAAGCTGCTTTGTCTCTTGTTGGTAAGTCAGAAACTAATTGTAGATTTGAGTTTAGGCATTGTGTGAGTAAAGCTAGTGGTAACATTTAGTCTAGTATTGATAGCTTGTTGTTGAAATTCTTGTGAAGCTGTCTGTGCTAAGTGAGCAATCAGCTTGTTTTGAGCCAGCTCACCTGTAGTGAATAGACTTGATTAGAGGGAAGGAGGAGCCACAGTCAGTACTTGCGGTAAATTGAGCACTTAAAAGGCTGTCACTTCAGCGTCAGCTGCAGCGTCGGGCCATCAGAACGAAGACAGCTGAACAAAGACATAGGGAGTCTATCTGCGGGAGTCCATCGAGGAAGCCCATTGAGGTAGGTATAACATCTCAACCCCTCGCAGCCATGTGTCTTATCCCAGTCAGGACATCGCACTGGAGAAGATTTCACCGAAGTCCCTTCACTCGAGGCTGTAACCCATCCAATCTCTGCTACCCACCACTCTCCACCGGTAAGGAACTTGAAGTACTAGGAGGGCTTTGGAACTGCCAGTCTGCAGTCAAGAAGGCGGACACCATCTCAGCCTATGCCTCCCTGCAGACTCTCCACTTCCTGGCCCTCACAGAGACCTGGATCACCCCAGAAAACACTGCCACTCCAGCTGCCCTTTCAACTGCCTACTCGTTTTCACACTCCCCAAGACGAGCAGGGCGAGGAGGAGGAACTGGGCTCCTCATCTCACCCACATGGTCCTACCAGGTCCTTCCTCTCGACCACCTACCCCGATCTACGCTTGAATTTCACGCCGTCTCTGTCACGCTTCCTCTCAAACTCAACATCATAGTGATCTATCGCCCACCCGGTCCTCTTGGTGACTTTTTGGATGAGATGGATGCCCTCCTGAGCTGCTCCCCTGATGATGGCACACCACTCGTCGTCCTCGGTGACTTCAACATCCACCCGGGAAAGCTGCATTCATCTGAATTCATAGACTTCTTTTCCGCATTTGATCTTACACTGTCCCCCTCTCCACCAACTCACCGGGCCGGGAACCAACTTGACCTTGTCTTCACAAGATCCTGTGACATCTCGGTACTCTCTGTTACCCCGCTCACCGTGTCCGACCACCACTTTGTGTCTTTCTCCATCCCCATGAAGCCCACCTCATCCCTCCACTCTACGCCTCGAATGGTCACCAGCCGCCGCAACCTGAAATCCCTCACACCCTCCGCTCTCTCCTCAACTATTATCTCCTTGCTCCCATCCTCGGAACAGTTCTCCTTAATGTCTACTGAGGAAGCCTCCTCTATCCTGATGTCCTCACTCTCCTCTTCTTTGGACACACTCTGTCCCTCAATCTCACGACCGGCGCGATCATCTCCCGCCCCTCCCTGGCTGTCTGAACCTCTGCGAACCAACAGATCATTGTTGCGAGCGTCAGAGAGAAAATGGAAGAAATCGGGACATCACGAGGACCTTGCTCACTACCACCTCCTCCTCTCTGACTTCACCTCAACTGTTTCGGCAGCCAAATCTGCCTTCTACCTGGCAAAGATCAACTCTTCTGCCTCCAACCCTAGGAAACTCTTCTCCGTGTTCTCTTCCCTCCTCACCCCTCCTGCCCCTACCCCCCCTTCCTCCCTTACTGCCGATGACTTTGCAACTTACTTTACCAAGAAAGTACATGACATCAGCTCCTCATTCACGCCTATTCCCTCCCAGAAGACATCTCCCCCAACTCTCAACTCGGATGGTCTTACCAGCTTTAGCCCCCTCACCTCTGAGGACGTCCACGCACTTGTTACATCTAACCACGCCACCACCTGCTCCCTTGACCCGATTCCCTCCTCTCTTCTCCAGGACATCTCACACGACATCTTGCCATTCCTCACCACCCTGATCAACTCCTCCCTCACCTCAGGTGTCATTCCAGCGGATTTTAAGACCGCTATCGTGAAGCCTCTCCTTAAAAAACCCACCCTAGACGCTACTGACATTCAAAGCTACAGACCTGTATCTC
Source organism: Chelidonichthys spinosus (assembly GCA_029853015.1). Classification (NCBI taxonomy): domain Eukaryota; kingdom Metazoa; phylum Chordata; class Actinopteri; order Perciformes; family Triglidae; genus Chelidonichthys; species Chelidonichthys spinosus. The sequence continues at coordinate 7,761,108 of CM056832.1, read as the reverse complement.
TTCTTTCATTCCTCTCTAAAACCTTGGAACGTGCCTCCTACAACCAACTGTCATCCTATCTCTTGCGGAAAAACCTCCTAGACCCTAATCAATCAGGATTCAGGACTGCTCACTCCACTGAGACGGCCCTCCTCACAGTGACCGAGTCCCTGCGAGACGCCAGAGCCTCGTCCCACTCCTCCGTTCTCATTCTCCTCGACCTATCTGCTGCATTCGACACAGTCAACCACCAAATCCTCCTCTCCACTCTGGCTGAACTTGGCATAACTGACTCTGCTCTCGCCTGGTTTACATCATACCTGACAAACCGCACCTTCCAGGTCACATGGAATGGCTCTATGTCCAAACCCTGCTCTCTGGACACGGGCGTCCCTCAAGGCTCAGTATTAGGACCGCTTCTGTTCTCACTATACACCAGATCACTAGGTTCTGTTATCACATCGCATGGATTCTCCTACCATTGCTACGCAGATGACACCCAACTGTTCCTCTCTTTTCCCCCGTCCTCTGACGCTCACATTGCAACTCGCATCTCAAACTGTCTGGCTGACATCTCTGTCTGGACAACTGCACATCACCTCAAGCTCAACCTGAACAAAACCGAACTCCTCTTCATCCCAGGGAAAGACTGCCCTCGCATGGACCTGTCGGTCACTGTCGAGGGCATCAGAGTATTACCTTCCTCAACTGCGAGGAACCTGGGTGTAATCCTCGATGACCAACTATCCTGCACCCCCAACATCACTGCTGTGGCCCGATCCTGCAGATTCGCCCTCTACAATATCCGCAGGATTCGGACCCTCCTCACAAAGGATGCAACGCAGCTCTTGGTCCAAGCACTGGTCATCTCCCGCCTTGACTACTGCAACTCTCTCCTGGCCGGACTCCCGGCCTCTGCGATTAAACCATTACAGCGTATCCAGAATGCTGCAGCACGCCTTATCTTCAATCTACCCAAATTCTCCCACGTGACCCCCCTCCTCCGTGACCTCCACTGGCTCCCTGTTGCAGCACGCATCCAATTCAAGACGATGACACTGGCCTTCAGGGCCATCAATGGAACGGCACCCTTTTACCTTCAAACACTGGTCAAACCTCATGCCCCGAAGCGAGCACTTCGCTCTTCTACTTCAGCTGGCCGGCTGGTACCACCATCGCTGAAATCAAGCAAATGTCGCTCAGCAAAGTCCAGACTCTTCTCTGTTCTGGCGCCTCAGTGGTGGAACGAACTCCCGACCAATGTCAGGACAGCAGAGTCATTTGCCATCTTCCGAAAAAGGCTCAAGACTCACCTGTTCAGACTTCACCTTGACTCTACATAGCATGACCCACTAGCACCCTCCCTCGACACCCCCCCCCCCCCCCCCCCAAAAAAAAAAAAAAAAAAAAAAACATTACCTATAGCACTCTGATCTTAGCACTGTTGCTCTTGAAGTACTACTTTACTCAGATGAGGACCTAACACTTGTTCTATTTTTAGCTCTTACTTTATCGGCAATGATACGTCGTGGTTTCTTTGTTTCCTTCTTTTGACAAATGTACTTATTGTAAGTCGCTTTGGACAAAAGCGTCTGCTAAATGACCTAAATGTAAATGTAAATGTAAATGTAATTATTTTTTTACTTTAATAATTTAGCACTAGGAATAATAAATGGCAGATTATGAATGGATTAAATTCGTGGCTATATAGTACAATTTTTGAAAAGGTATAAAATGTCACTGTGTGTGTGTGTGTGTGTGTGTGTGTGTGTGTGTGTGTGTGTGTGTTTGTGTGTGTGTGTGTGTGTGCGCGCGCACTGGCCATATATGAGGTGTGGACAATGACATGGTGTGTTGTGATTCCATGTTACATTCTTTATGAATATGGGTTTCTATCATTCAACCGGTTATATTACAAGGTATGTTTCTGTATGGTGTTTCAAATCCGTGCTCCATGTGCCCCCTTTTAACTTTGAGCACCTGCCCCTCCAAAGTAAAGCAATCCCACAAACTGAAGAATGGTGAACGGCTGAGGTGGGTGGAGTAACCAAAAACTGACCTCAGGTAAGACTGTTGTTACTTTAGAATAGTTTTACTCGGGTAAAAGTAAAAAGTAGTCATACAAATTACAGTTACCTTAGTAAGAGTAAAAGGTATTCAGTGAAAAAAACTACTCAGATACTGAGTTACTGCTGAGTAACTTCTGATTTACTGGTTCAATAATCAGAGCATGAATGTAAAATAGAGAAAATATAAAATATCAATGTGCCAATTCAGATATTGCCAAACAATATCCCTTTAACTAAAACAAAAATAAATTCAATATTTACAAAATTCAGCCCCAAGAAATGCTTATAAATCCTCCAGAGCACCATTACCAGGCCGGCCTTACTCCTGAGCTTACGGACCTCCGAGTCTGGATGTCTGGACCTTTGTTTCTAAAATGACTCAATCTGGAATCACACGCCGTTGTTTCCACCATGATCGTCCACTCATCCTCTCACACTGTTGTTGGGGTTGTAGCAGGAGCAGATTTGGTTATCAACAGCTAATTATTCATGTCAATATGATTATCGATATTAATAATTATATTTAATATATTATTATGATATAATCATGAATATATGGGGCACCACCCTGGGATCAGGGAAAAGATAACCTAAAACTGTATTCTGTCTCAATATAAAGGTTTTATACTCAAATGCCAAGGATTGTGATCATTGGCATAGAAGCATAAAAACAATCGAACAATTAAAAAGGCGTGAAATTCGAGCACTAGCCTTCACAACCTGCTGTTATCCAGGTCTTGGAATAAAGATATCACAACTTAGATACTCACTCTTGAATTCCTCTGTCTACTCCTCTCCATCCAGAGAGGGTGATCGGTTTTATTTTTCCATTTCTGCTCCCTGTACATAAATAGATTATTATAATAGATTGTCAGGTTCGCGTCGCAAAGATTTTGGCTGAGGCTATATTAGAGGATTTACGGTATGCCCTGAAATTCATCCGACTGACGTCAAGTGTGGAGAGACAGTGCGCCGCAGCCTCCCGCAAGCTCTCGAGAATCTTTTAAACTGAATCGTGTCGATCTGAAATGAAGACAGATTCATCAACTGCATACCTTAGGTATCATACATGATAACATGATAAAAGAACTACAATATGCGTCATGAGGTGGCGGTACGCTGTAAGAAGTAACGGTACGCAGATAGGTAAAAATCAGAAGTCCGGCCCAATTCAAGCACTGAGTATAGGGATGAAAGTGCCATGTAATGTGTAGCACTTGTTAGTATAGCATGTTGGTAGCAAAGTGCAAGTCATGCTCGGAGTACTAATGTTCAGTAAAGCCACCTAAAAGGTTACACAGCTGTCCGTCCATCCTTTCATAGCATAGAGGATATAACACCCTACATAGGGGGGTTCTATGTAGGGGTCTGTGTTTAAAAGTATAACAGTGAGAAGAAGGTACTTTTGTACTGTGTTGCCACTGATGTTCACAGGCTGCTGTGTTGTAACCAGTCCGTCAGTGTGCGAACCATACCGCGGCTTTCGGGGGGGGGGGGTAATAATGGATGTGTTTACTTACTCAAAACACATCCATTATTACAAGCCTGCCAGCACATAAGCACATATCACATCCAACCTCCACACGCATCAAAACCACAACATGCCAGTCTGGTTACAAGGAATCAAGTCCGCATTAACATGCGCAAAATAACCAAATACTATAACACGCATCAACAAACCAATCAATGGCCGCTCGCCACTGCTCACCCAAAATCTCATATAATGAATATATTAATTGAATCGAATGATGAAACATTTCTGCAGTTTATTGTGTTTCTATTGTCCAACATGATTCTCACCGTCGAGTAAATCAAATAAAAAACGCCCCAACAATAAAACGATCCAACATTCCAACTGTTTTTTATGGATGCATAGCCTACTTGAATCCAGACTAAAGATACCGCCAACGAATTATAAGTAAAGATGACTTCTCGTGCAATGCACACTACACGTTGTATGGCTTCGGTTATTCAGTAAGAAAGTTACTTACGGGACATCAACAGCGCAATCCGCAACATCTGCGCACCTGATGTGTCACTCGCACTTCCACAAAGAACGCTTCTTCTCGGGACTCAACCAAAGCAGTCGTGTCGTGTGCGTCCCCTTCTCTCTGTCAGTCTGTGTGCTTTCGTTGATAATCCGACCCTTTATGCTTCCAGAATTAGCATATCCAGTCACCCCGCCGCTCTCAGAGTGAGGGAAAGCGGGGGAGGAGACATCGGATATGATTTGCTGTGTTTCATTGTGTCAAACACACACCACAAACCAGAAAACACCTAACTACCTGGTTACCATTTATAAATGGTAAATAGACCATTTATAGACCATTTATAAATGGTCTATTTACCATTTATAAATGATGGTTATTGTAAAGTATGAGAGGCCGTTTAGGAAATAAGTCATATTTGCTCTCATATGTTACATCGTACTCTCTCACAAACACTACTTCAGTCACACACACATACTATCATACTCTCTCACAAACACTACTATAGTTACACACACTTACTATCATACTCTCTCACAAACACTACTTCAGTCACACACACTTACTATCATACTCTCTCACAAACACTACTTCAGTCACACACACTTACTATCATACTCTCTCACAAACACTACTATAGTTACACACACTTACTATCATACTCTCTCACAAACACTACTATAGTTACACACACTTACTATCATACTCTCTCACAAACACTACTATAGTTACACACACTTACTATCATACTCTCTCACAAACACTACTATAGTTACACACACTTACTATCATACTCTCTCACAAACACTACTATAGTCACACACACATACTATCGTACTCTCTTACACGCTATTATGGATGGAACAACATAATAGTGAATGTATGAGAGAATAATATGTGATGTGTGTGACAATAGTAGTATGTGTGAGAGAGTTTGGCTGAAACGGAAGTCAACTTGAATTTCCAGTTTCTGATTGGCTCATCACGGGTGTAGGTACCGGATGTGTCTCTACAGCGAGATCTCAAGGACAATGTCCCGCCTCCTCTAAGATGACCAATTTGCATGGATGTATACAGTCTATGATGTTAACATGTGAAAATGGTCGACCGGGACTGTGTCAATGAGGCAATTGGACTTTTAAATACAATTTAAAAGTATTTAAATACAGACAATTTGGCCCTCGACTTGGCAACCTGGACATAATTTGGCCCTCAGTGAAAACTAATTAGGGAACCCTGGAAGGCTTAGCATTGTGTTTTAGTCATTTTTGTTTTCATCTTTTCTTGAATGCTTCAACTCCTCAATCCCATTGCACTGCAGCTACTTACAAAATTATAAAGTTGTGCTTATAAAGTTGCCTTCTTGATTTCAGTTCTCCCACACAGCTTCCATTTAGCTTGCAGTAAGCTCCCAGAGCTGTGCACCAATCAAGGAATGAGGCTTTATACTATTTCCTGTTTAAACAAAGTAACTTCCTGTTTTAGTAATTTTGAGAATAATAGTGTATGTGAGAGAGTATGGTAGTAAGTGTGTCTAACTATAGTAGTAAGTGTGTGTGACTATAGTAGTGTTTGTGAGAGAGTATGATAGTAAGTGTGTGTAACTATAGTAGTATATGTGCGTGACTATAGTAGTGTTTGTGAGAGAGTATGATAGTAAGTGTGTGTAACTATAGTAGTATATGTGCGTGACTATAGTAGTGTTTGTGAGAGAGTATGATAGTAAGTGTGTGTAACTATAGTAGTGTTTGTGAGAGAGTATGATAGTAAGTGTGTGTAACTATAGTAGTATGTGTGTGTGACTATAGTAGTGTTTGTGAGAGAGTATGATAGTAAGTGTGTGTAACTATAGTAGTATGTGTGTGTGACTATAGTAGTGTTTGTGAGAGAGTATGATAGTAAGTGTGTGTGACTATAGTAGTGTTTGTGAGAGAGTATGGTAGTAAGTGTGTGTAACTATAGTAGTATGTGTGTGTGACTATAGTAGTGTTTGTGAGAGAGTATGATAGTAAGTGTGTGTGACTATAGTAGTGTTTGTGAGAGAGTATGGTAGTAAGTGTGTGTAACTATAGTAGTATGTGTGTGTGACTATAGTAGTGTTTGTGAGAGAGTATGATAGTAAGTGTGTGTGACTATAGTAGTAAGTGTGTGTGACTATAGTAGTGTTTGTGAGAGAGTATGGTAGTAAGTGTGTGTAACTATAGTAGTATGTGTGTGTGACTATAGTAGTGTTTGTGAGAGAGTATGACAGTAAGTGTGTGTGACTATAGTAGTGTTTGTGAGAGAGTATGGTAGTAAGTGTGTGTGACTATAGTAGTAAGTGTGTGTGACTATAGTAGTAAGTGTGTGTGACTATAGTAGTGTTTGTGAGAGAGTATGATAGTAAGTGTGTGTGACTATAGTAGTGTTTGTGAGAGAGTATGGTAGTAAGTGTGTGTAACTATAGTAGTATGTGTGTGTGACTATAGTAGTGTTTGTGAGAGAGTATGATAGTAAGTGTGTGTGACTATAGTAGTAAGTGTGTGTGACTATAGTAGTGTTTGTGAGAGAGTATGGTAGTAAGTGTGTGTAACTATAGTAGTATGTGTGTGTGACTATAGTAGTGTTTGTGAGAGAGTATGACAGTAAGTGTGTGTGACTATAGTAGTGTTTGTGAGAGAGTATGGTAGTAAGTGTGTGTGACTATAGTAGTAAGTGTGTGTGACTATAGTAGTAAGTGTGTGTGACTATAGTAGTGTTTGTGAGAGAGTATGATAGTAAGTGTGTGTGACTATAGTAGTGTTTGTGAGAGAGTCTGACAGTAAGTGTGTGTAACTATAGTAGTAAGTGTGTGTGACTATAGTAGTGTTTGTGAGAGAGTATGGTAGTAAGTGTGTGTAACTATAGTAGTATGTGTGTGTGACTATAGTAGTGTTTGTGAGAGAGTATGGTAGTAAGTGTGTGTAACTATAGTAGTATATGTGCGTGACTATAGTAGTGTTTGTAAGACAGTATGATATAACATGTGAGAGCAAATATGAATTATTTCCTAAACGGCCTCTCATAGTAAAGTGTTACCAAACACCTCTTAGTCACTCTCACTGTATTGTTTCCACTACTGTGTTGCTACTGCTGTCCTCTTAGAGGTAATCATGTACTTGTTTTCCTGCCTGCTGTGACCTCTGCTGTTGCTGCTCTCATCACTTGTACAATTTCTGTCACATGGATCGACTATGATGTCTTTTGTTGTAGTTTTTGTGCATTACAAGTTTGTCCATCCTAGCAGAGGGATCCTCCTCCTCTTCCCGGGGGTTCGATGGAGGGTCCCGGGACTGAGGATGTTGGAGGCTGTCGAGATTGTAAAGCTCTCTGAAGCAAATTTGTGATTTGGGGCTATGTAAATAAAATCATTTTTTTTAACTTCTACATCAAAATGAAAGTCACAACAATCCTTTTACAAAATGGCAGTTTTGCAACATACTGGTGCACCTGCACCGTCTGAATGACAAGCAGCAACAACACACTGATGTATTTTCTACCAAACACTGCCTTTAGTCCTGTCATTTCCTTAGACAGGCTTCTGTTAAAGATGGTTGCAGTACACCGAGTCACTTCTCAATGAACACAGATATCATTTTCATTTTATTTTTTATTTCTTGACATTGTAGGTTTTTACAACAACAGAAAACAAAAGTCAGTAATCAATAGATTGTATTAATGTCTGTACTGTAACTGAAACAATAATAATACATTACAGCACAATGGTAACAAAAGCAATAGTATTGTAATTGGTGGATGGTTTATGGATCCCGTCTGGGTCTGGATCATCACCTGATCCACATCACACATCACTGCTCTCCTCTGACCTCACCCTCCATGTTTGCAAAGTTCTCACAAATAGCTGAGCTTACCTGAGGCCACGCCTTGTTTTCTCAATGATGAACGCGTGTCTAATGCAAGAAACAGTGTAGTGCTTTGAAAGTAGTGTGTTGTAAAATTAAAACAAGTGCAAAGCAGAAAATGTCTTTGAATTTTTGATGCCTATACCAGTGTAATTAAAAAAAGTGCATTTATCTTAAAAAATACAGAAACACATGATGAAAACACAACAAAAAACACATTTAACCATATGTTACTTAGACGCAGCTACCGGTTTCCTCCCCTTTCCTTGATTTCTGAACACTGTTTCTCACACACTGATGCAGTCACTCTTACAGAGCAGAGGCTGCGGGGCCCCCTGGCTGCCGGGGCCTGCTGGCTTTAAGCAGGTCGTTGTAGGACCACTCCTGCTCCTTCACCATCTCGATGGACAGCTCTATTTGCTTCTTCACTGGCCTGGAGGACGGACGTCTCTGAGGCTTACGGCAGTCGGGAGAGGTGTCTGGCTCCAGGCCAGAGTTTGGATCACTTTGGCCCTCCGTGGCCTCCCTCTCCAGAGGGCAGATGGGTAAAACCCTGCAGCCTGTGGCGGTGTTCGCTCTGTGCTTGGTTCCGTACACCGAGCTGGGCATGGGCCGAGCCTTGAAGGCCCGTCGCTCCTCTTCGGGCCCCAGCTTCCCCAGCTCTGCCACGATCTTTGCCTCCCTCTTCCTCCTCTCTCTCTCCAGGAAATGGAAAGGCTGTGGCGAAGCAGCAACAGAGGCCTTCTTGCTTGTGTCGCTGCCATGACTGCTTCCTCTTCGGTAAGAGCGCTGAATGGGGCGACGGCTGATCATCTCGTAGAGAGGGAGATGTATGTGCGCTGGTGCTGGTGATGCCCGGAACTTTTTCTGGCATTCCTGGAGCTCCTCCAGCTCCCGTCTTAGCAACGTGTTCTCCAACTCGACCTCTGACCGAGTCCGCACCTTGTGCCTCTTCCTCTCCTCCTCTCTCAGCATCATCTGGAAGGGTTTGGGCACGTGACCTTGAAGTTTGACCTAACCCTGACCCCAGTTTGACGGGACAGTCTTCCCTGTGTAGTCGGACGGGAGGCCTGGAACCAGAACTGCTTCTGGGTGGTCGTTTCGTCAGGGCTCAGCAAGAAATACCTGGAGTAAAGAGAGGAGGGAATGAAATGTGACAAATCATCTGAACTGATGAAGTGGCGTCTAGGTATCTTAAAACAATGAACTTCCTCCTCATCCAGGCTTCTTCTCCAGAAATAGTCAAATTTAAAAACATGTCTGCGACTACTTCACCAACCTCTCAAAGGTTCGGTCCTGGTCAGGATTCCTCCTTTGGTTATCCAGCTCCAGTTCCCCAATCCTGTCTCCTCCACAGAGCTCTGATTGATCTGACCCGCTGGATGAGTCATGGAAGTCCAGCTCCTCCTGGGAATTGATCCTCTGCAGTTTTCTGGCAGCGCCGCTACTGGAGGGTGCAGAGATCAGATCTCATGACTTACTTTGCTGCCAACGAAGATACCTTTTAAAAAATTTAAAATTAGCTTTCGTAAAAGGCTACTGTAGGCAAATTAATAATTCACTATAAGATATAATATACAGTACACAACCCTGTATTAAACACCCACCATGAAACAGCTGTTTTCAATATCAAATTTTGGTCATTTGCAGGGGGAATATTTCATTATGAAGCAGATCCTCTAGTATCTGTATCCGTTAATATTTTAAAACACATCCAACCCCCTGCTTACATGGATTGGGATTGCTTCTGTGTCAGAGATTAGGTCTTTTCCTAATCTTTCTGTCGACTCAGTTGGTTATGAATGTTCTTCTATTCTCGTTAAAGCAGTTGCACAATGTACACATACTTGTTTTGTTTTTAAATTGCGATACAAATTAATTTACACCTGAACTGAAATCTGCCATTAAAATGTTGGTCTATGTGCCCTCTATTGGGTAGTGCTCTTATTTTGTTATATTGTTAAAAGGATGTGTGCAATAAACCCAGGTGGATCAAATCTGTTGATTGGCAAACACAACGTGGACCGTGTGGTCGCTTCTCTTTTCCCTCCGTCTCCCTGGTACATTTCACATTATTGATATACCTCTGCTAACGGATATCCTGTTGAAACTGCAGTGTAGTCATAAGCAGGCCCGGAGTGGCTAATCGGGAGGACCGGGACAATTCCCGGTGGGCCGGTCTGACTTTTGGGCCGCGAGGGCCGGTGTTCAATTATTATTTTTATTTATTGTGTGCCGTTGTTCAGTCATGGCACTGAGTGGAGTGGGTATCACGTGTATGCTGTTACCGCTGTCGCTGGTCATATCAGGGAGCTGGCGGTCTGTTAGATCATGCCAATGAAACTGGGACACGGACGCAGGTTAAGGGCACGCCCACCAACAAGAAACAGACGCAGACTGACGTAACGTACGTGTCGTGCACTAGTCCGCACACTTCAGTGGTGTTTGCCTAGCTCCAACCACAGATGTACAAGGAAAATAATAACCCAAAATGGAAAATAAAAAGAGCAAGGGTGGCGCAGAAAAAGCCAGGATTAAAAAGAGAAAAGCCCTGGAGACAGATGCAGCTAAATGTGCAAAAATCGGCAGCTTTTTCATTCAAACGTGCTCGCGGTCTGAAACGACCAATGATTATTACATTATTTTAATATATAGGTCGTGATCTAAAGTGGGCCGGTCTGAGGTATGAAACTCCAGGGCTGAAAATGAGTCCCACTCCGGCCCTGGTCATAAGGATCATTTATACTTTTAATTTGAAGTCTTTCTGTGAATTCACCAACACAGACGTGTAAAAGCAGCTTGATGCGAGAGTCTAACGTACCTGACTGAGAGTCTGTCCTCTTCCTCTGCGTGGCCCTCTCTGGCCTGGCTGATGTACATCCTCTCCAGGTCGGCCATGTTCCTCAGGTGAGCCGTCTTCAGCTCCTCCAGCCTCCTGTAGTACTCCTGGTTGGAGAAGTAGACGTGCGGCTCCCTCTGCAGGCCGTAGATTTCCAGGGACAGAGACCTGCGAATACTTCTGCCCCCCTTTCCTTCCTCGCTGCCCTCTGAATCCAGATCGTACTCCTGTTAGTTGGATAAGCATAATAACAACATAACGTGTGCTGTTTGATTGTTAGTAGTGCAACATGTGAGTAGTAATTCCTCATAATGTTCCTTTATACCTTTTTACTCTGGTGTATTCGGGTACACACATTTCTGCACAAAACTCCCACTTCTAAAAAAATGAGCAGCAGCCGTATTTAATTTGGATGTATTGTGTGTATTCTTAACATATTGTTTTCCTATTTTTATTGTATTTTTATTGATATGTTTTAGGATTTTTGCAATAATTTATATTGTTTTTGTTATGCACCAACACACCAAAGCAAATTCCTTGTATGTGAAAACCTACTGATAAAAGTCTTGCTGCATTTAACTTGACTTAGTGTGGGAGAAGCATTTAATCATTGAAAATGTACATCAAAAATTCAGCAATGCATGCATTGCATCTATTCCATTTAACTGTGGTTGCATTAGTAAAGAGCCGAGGTGAGGATTGGTGGGGTCAACTAGTGGTTTCCATCATTATTTGATGCAAATATACATATGACGTCAAATAAACCCGTTTTTAATAACTATCAATCACGTATCTCCAACTAGTTTGCATTTATTAAAATAAACTCCTCTGCTCACATTGTTAATTCTTCTACCTTGCATTAAACGAATAAGCTCTAAATCACTTAAAAGAGAGAAATCTCACTTGCTTTGATTAATCATTAGAATCAAATTGATCAGATGCATTAAGTTAAAATATGTAGAAATTTTGTGTGAGTCTTGTCTACGAGGGATATTTTGCAGGCGATTTTAAATGTAGTTTATTCTTTTTCAAGCCTCACCTCACTGTTGCAGTCCTCATCCGTGACAAAGTAGTGTTGTTCCCCTCCATACAGAGCCAGAAAGTCCTTGTTTTCCAGCGAGGGTGAGCTGTACCTCGCTGCCATCGTCCTCCTTGTTCTCCACCAACACTGCTACTTCACAACCAGCCTGCAGCCGAGCAGAGAGCGCCAGCAAAGATTAGAACAAAGTGGTGCAGACAGAAGGCTTCATCCTCTTATCATCAGCAGGTCTCGTGATTTCACCAGATGGTCCATACGGTCCAGTGCTTTTCACTCGAAGACGAGATGCAAAGACACATAGATGTCTGTGGGGACAATCTGATTTACAGATTAACTTTCTTATACAGAATCCTGCACCTGTTGGGGTTTGCAAAAAGATCTGCAGGAGTGAAGGCCAAGGAGTGGAAAGACACCACAGAGGTGACTGACTGCAGACATGCATAATACAATCTGAACAGGGCTTTATTGGTAATTATGCATAATATATCACAAGTAAACTATATGAGGAAACTGGCATCGTATGCTTTTCCCTCCATTTCTAATTGTATTAAAGTTCAATAAGTAGTAAATTCTTATTCTTGTTGCAATATTGCTAACCTACACATATCAGATATCATTTCAACGTACAAATAATTACTGTAATACAGGAAAACAGTCTTGTGCAGAAGTAGGTGAAAAAAGAGAGACATTTTCATAATACATTTGAAGTTTAAATGAGGCATCTTTGATAAAAAAAAAGAGGAATAAAATAAAAAAAGTGGAGATTTCTGGCTCAAATTTAGAGAAGACGGCCTTTAATGATATGGATTGTTAAATTACAGACATTTTGAAGACACATAACAGGGTAAAAAAATCGATTACATTAAAACAATTTATTTTGTACGTTTGCAAGTTTTCTGAAATGTTTTGTTTAAATATGCATCTGCATCCATCGCTGCACTATTTTGACTCCAGTGGAGGAAATGCTGGTTTCCAGAATAAAGGGCCTGTAGGTCACTGTTGTGATCAACTATCTCTGTCCACTTGCACTGCTCACCTCTCTGGTCCAGTGACAGTGAAACATTTGCCTCTCAAGAGATCAAGTGGAGGGAAAAACTGGCCTCAGTTCAGCCGTGAGGTTTTTGGGGGATTTGACGGATGAAGCTGGAGGGGGAGAACACAAACCACAACCCAACGGTGCTAATTGGTTTACTTTGGTTTCTCATCGCTGTCATTACAGGTCTTGAGCTCGTGCTTCAACTCCTCTGCCCATCTGTCTCCTGTCTCCCTCTATCCGTCTCCTGTCACTCTAACTAAACGCCTGAGGCGGCAGGGGATGGAGACCGAAGAAGAGAGTCGTTAAAGCAAATGTCAGAACACAAAGAAGGCATTCATTGTTGCTCATGGCCCCTTGAAATCAAGAAACAAGTTATGACTGACATGCAGCAACTACAAAGTGACATTAGTGGCCCAAAAGGATGAAAGTATGCCATATTTCAAAGAAAAAAATGCAATACATTTTGAAAACTTGCATTTTTTTCTCTTAGTTTAAAAATGTTGTGACGCTACACATTTATCTTTGGTACCAGCTCTAGGCGAGGCCCCACCATGTGGCCCACTGCTTTAGGGGAATCCCATCCAAATGTTAGTACAGTATATCATTTGTGGTCACAATAACAATCACTATATAATTAGGAGTGTCGTAAAGACCCCACCGTATAATTATAAACATCCATATCTGCTTCCTGCATTGTGCATATGTTAATGTTGGAGGCTTCTCCTACTGAATGATGTTTCTATGGACTCTGTTTCTAGGTGAATGCATTATTATTATTATTATTATTATTATTATTATTATTATTATTATTATTATTATTATTATTATTATTATTATGTCCTTCATTACAGTATGCTGGTCACAGTGTGGCGTTTACGATCATGCAATACAATGTCTGTCCACACGGTGGAGCTGTTGTACTTTCTGCTTCTCTTGCCTTCCCTGTGAAGAAAATAATAAAATTCCAGTTTTTCTATGAAATGTACAGGAAACCTTCTTTACTTTAAAATATTAATATAGTAAATGCATATACATGCAAACATATAGATAGATATAGATATACATGCAAACATGTATTCATAACTCGAGCAAACAATTTTTTTTTCATATTTTATACTGCATGCTTCATGTTTTTACTGTATTCCTCTACTCTTTTTGTTTCAAAGTACTTATTGAACAGTTATTCTTCATGTTTATCTTTATTGTACATATTTTTTATAGTTTTATTGTGTCTTTGGTCGATTCTATATGAGTTTATTGATTTTCGTATTTGATTTTCATTTACCTAACCATGTTTGTGTTGGGCACCAATACATTACAGCACATTCCTTGAATGTGATTCTGATCAGAGATAAATCGTTTTTCCTTCAGATCAACAACAACAGTGGTGGTTTGGTGGTTTCACTGTGTTCTTTCACCTTGTGCTGGTGGTATGTTGGCTCAGACTCCTCCTGCAGTTCTAGGAACACCTTGCTCTCAAACTCCCCTGAACTTTTCCTCCACATCGCTCGTGGTACAGACGGCCCTTTGTGTGCGCTCTACCTGTCGAGGACCGCTGGTAAGAGAGAAATATCCCAGCATGCACCTCCGAAGGTTTAGAGAGAGTTTAGAGAAGAATATACTGCAAGCTTGATACAAGTCAGGAACTTTAATCTCTTTAATGATACAAGAATTTGTATAAAAACCCTTTGATTCATGTATAACTGTATTTCCACTGTGCATAAAGAGTCAGCTGTTTGATGAGTATCCGTCAGCAGACCGTATACATCACTGCGTGCTGTGAACTTGACGGATTACTGACATTGTGGGCCATTGTACGTCTGCTGTATATGTGTGTGTCCATTTTTCCACTGGCTCCTCGGCGTGCTGGCGGGGGATGAATGGTGGCAGTGTTCAGTCAGAGTGGGGCTGAGTAAACAGTCGGTCCTCCGCCACACCGAGCACAGCGGCTGCACAAAGCCACAGCTCTGCTCTGGACAAACGCCGGCTTCCTAAAACATCTCGTATCTGAAGTGGGATTTCATTCTCTTGTTTGTATCTCAGCGGCCCGTCGGCGCAAATTATTATGAATGACATCCAATGAAATTACTTAGAGATATGTTTGTTCACGGTGTATCTGCTGATTTACCATAAATGCAAAGTTATGGTATGTGATTGTGGTTAAGGTTAAGTAGGTCATAAAGGTCAAGGAGAAACAACAACAAACATAAAACCCTCAAGAGACCAAATCAGCACATCTTTAAAAAAAATATTCTTCATATTTACTTGTTTTATTTGTCTTTTTATACAAGTTATTCCTCAACACACTTTACTTACTTCAGTCATCTTGCACTCAATGCCATATGTTGTATATTTAATATTTCTTTACTGGATTCAGGCTCAAACCCATGCATCATGTCCTTCACGGATTGGTTTTAAAATAAAGAAATAAGGTTTACTCTTTGCTCCAGCAAGATGACATCATACCAAAGAAATGGATGACAGTTGGTATGAGTGGCACAAGCTTTAAATGATGATTTAACTGACATGCCCGAAATAAACAAATAAATAAATAAATAAATAAATAATAAATAAATAAATAAATACTACAGAGGTGCCTTTTCTTATATATATATATATATATATATATATATATATATATATATATAAAACCTTTGGAATCTGATAATGTGTCGTCTGTTTCAGTGTGAACCATGTTATTATTCACTTTATGTCAATAACCAATGTGTAAAGTTTTTTTAAGTAATAAGACAAACATCAGGAAAAGAAGCAACACAATTTCATAACTGTCACTCGGTTGTTGTTGTTGTTGTTGTTTGGCGTTGGACGATATGAAAATGTACTGTCACGATTATCCGGCCAATACAATTGCGTAATAATTCATATTATCTTAATAACCATCAAAATATGTATCTAAAAATGCCATTAAAACACGCTGAAATTTACATCTTGTTATCAAATAAATAGAATACTTTTTTATAAAACAATCAAATTATCTTAAATAATATGATCATAAATCATAAGGTCGCCCTGCATGAATAAAGGACGAATTGAAAAACATTTTTTAGCCTCTATTTTTTAATCTGCTCCATTTCCACTGCTAGTGAACGAGACAGCAAGTCATGCATGACAATATTTACATTAATTCACCGTGATCAATTTACAATCTGCAATAAAATCCTCCATCGTCCCATCCCTACTGAGAATGAACTCGAGAACAGATGAGCCCACTTCACTTTTACAACGCTCTCATTATTCTAGTCTTATTTCTACATTTAAACTATTCGTTGAATTTAAACTCTTCTGCCAGGAGTCTGTCTTGTTCAGCAAACTAAGGGCCTTTTTGCTGCCACATTGCTCTTGCACACAACCACAACTGCTCCGGAAGAGGCCTGTGTTTAGGAGGAAATCCCCCTCACCTCATTCCACCTCACCTCACCCCACCTCACCTCACCCCACCTCACATTCACAAGTTACATATGATTTCACAGAAACATACGTAGGTGAACGCCCCCCACTCTAGTAGCCGAACTCTGCAACATGTGCTGATGCAGACGTGGAGCGGCTCTCCCGTCTGCTGACCTCCCACTTCACGACCTGTTTGTTTTTCTTGTCAACAAGCGCCGCTCATTAAGTCCCTCAAACCACCGCTGTTACACGGCCGGGTCTGTGAATGAGAGGCTGATTATATATAAGGCTCAGACAAACATGGCTACCGCCCTAAATCCAGACGTAATGGCACGCAATGATAGGCAAAGTTGCACAAAGATAGTGCTCTCTGCTCCCTTTTTTAAGAAATGTGTTTTTTTTATGCACAAACAAGGAATAAATTGTTCCGTGAGGTATCTCAAATGTATTTTAGTCATTAAGTGGTCCTGCGTGTGTGTTTTCTGCAGGACGTCAGGAACAACATGCCCATGCTGGTGTTTTCTGTCACGCTGACTCGTTTGGTACCCCAGGCAAAGATTTAACTGGAGTCGAGTCACGGTGTTCATGCACTCATACAGAAACTGCTTCACTCCATGTCTTTAAGGTTAAGCTGTAAAAATAAATGGAACCACGATGGAGATGGGTTTGCTTTTTGAACGGCATAAATACCAAATCACACTATTTTAACATAATGCAAGTTCTATTTTTGAACACAGGCGTACTTTCAAGGTATCAATGTGAACTACTCACAAGGCCCTGTTCTGCACACTGCTCTCTCTATAGGCTCCGCCCACTCCAGGGGCTCCGGTGCAACCACGCTGCCTGCCCTGTCTCTATTTACGGCCCTGGTTTACATTGTCGTTGCATGTGTCTCATACAGAAGCTAAAGGTTCCTTGTGTGTCGCTATTTGACGCCCTTGAGAACAGGTTGCTCATATGGGGCTCCCCTGATGGCGTCCCTACCCGTCGCCTATCCCGCCAACGTCCACCTCAAGGGCCCACAAAGACGTCTGCTCTGCCGGATACTAATTTCAGCACTCACACCTCCTCGCTGGCTGCAGGGAGTTCATGTGTCACATGGTGTAAATGTTGTTTTTCATGCCATTCCACCAAGAGAGCGTAAGTGAAGACCCATCTGACCTTTACCAACACACAGCCTCCCTGGTGACACCTGAGGGGAGGGGCCCTCTGCACACGGAGGCTGTGGACGGTGGCAGATATTCAGATATGTTTTCCCATCGTGGAGTACATTTTAAGGTGTAACTGATTACACAGTGCATCCATTCGCTGTTGTTGTTATCTGCCATGCATTCCGGGAATTCTTGTTCTGGATGAAGTTCGTGGTTTATCTGATTTATCTCTGCCTCCATGGCTTTTTCCCATAATTCCCAGAATGCCTTTCGACAGCCCTCAGAGAACAAATATAACCCTGTTGGAATGTCGGTCGGTGGTAACACATGAAAGAGAGTGATAATGATGACAAAAGCAAGAGAGAGAGAGAGAGAGAGAGAGAGAGAGAGAGAGAGAGCAGCATGTCTTGTAGCTGCAGTGCACATACTGTACATTTCATCACTCTGAATGTGTTTTCTTTCTCTTTCTGCTGGACACACACACTGCAAAGTGACCATAACATCCTAACTCTGTTGATTACGCTTCGATAAAAAGTAAACGGCCTTCAAAGTCCAGCCTCTCCTAAACATGTACGTTCCCACACAACGAAACTGCATTGTGAACTCCGCGTCGAGGGAAATGCATTTTGGCGTGGATTACATTTCCTCTTGGCGTGTTCTAAATTAGTTTTTAAATGAGTCCACAGGGGGAGAAGGTCGTGTATCAGCAGCCACACAGGGTTTTCACCAGGAGACTGTTGACTTTTGTTACGTTATGTTTGGACTCAAAGTCATTTAAATCCAAGCCATTATGTCTTTTGCTAGTTTGTTCCCTTTGTTTTTGTGCTCAAATGTTGCTTGAACATGTTTTGCCTGTTTGTGGGTAAGGTGTTACTTTAACCTACATCTACAGGTTTACACCCACCAACCTATACTGTCAATTCTGAAAACCCGACATACATTCAGTCAAATAGAAAGTAAACAGCAGCTCTCCATGCTGTTTCATATCATATATTCACATATCACTTCTTCCTGTGGGTTTATTTCAGCAATAACTATATGGGCTTATTTCCATATCTTGCTCTTAAACCTCTCTGCTATATTTGATGGGAGAGAGGAAGAGGAAATGAGTAGATGTGATGACATGCAGCAAAGGTACTCAAACCACAGCCACTGTGGAAACGCCTCAACTAAGTGGAAACGAAAGTTATTTCTCAGTGAAACAGAACATGTGCGATTGAAGGAGGGATGTGGCTCCCGACATAACGACTTATCTCTAAAAGTTTCAGTCTGTTGATGGATGGATGTCATGATATTATCGCTTGAAATTGGTTAGCATTAGCTCACATGAGCACAGGACCTGACCTGGGATGTGTTAAAAAAAACTATAAACTTCGTACCAGTGAGCTACCAGGTCAAATGAGGACGTCCACATATTGAGGAGGTCTGGGTACACAGGCCTTCACCAGGAGACTGATGGTAGTGTACCATATAGTACTTTTGTAAGTTCTTTTGTTGGATAAACATAAAAAGTACATTTTTGTTTTGCTTCTCAATGTCATATTGTAAGTCAAAACAGGATGTTAGTACCAAACCTGACCAAACTGTGTAGATTTGTAGCATTTTTTTGGTTTGGTTTTGTTCCTTTGAAACAGTTTGAAACAGTTTGAAACTTCAACCGTTCAGTCCAGTAAAAAAAAAAGTTCAGTTTCAGTGGATGAGAAGTGAGAGAACAATAAAAGTGAACACATGTCAAGTGAGTGCTCAGAAGAAGTAAATATTGAATCATGAAGCATAAAGTTATTAACACGTGAAAGTAACACAAAGGCTCATTGTTCCAAAGAAATAATTAAATCATTTAACTCACAACTGTTTGTCCTGTATTGCAAGTTTGTTCTGTGCATTTTCTTGTGCAAGATGTGGTCATATTAAAATTCAGGCCAACCAAAATGACAGTTTATCGCCAAGTCACCACAAACATGTGGGCAGCAGCCAGAGTTATGTCACAGGAAGGGTCACGTCATCATAATCGTTTCTATATTGTGCACTTTCTTATTCTTATCTTGAGTGGTTTTATACCAAAAGTAAAACTTTCCCCAATAAAGGTGACATTTGTTTTTATGTTTTGTGCTTCCAGTGAGAGAAAATGAAACACCTGTCTTTTCGTAGAATCATTGTAAGACGCAGGAGTCAAGTCAATTTTATTTATACAGCCCAGTATCACAAACCGCAAATTTGCCACGAGGGGTTTCACAGTCTGTGCAGCATATGACTCCCTCCTTCACTCCGGCAAGAAAAAAACTCCTTTAATGGGCAAAAAAAAAAAATGCAGGAAACCTCAAGAAGAGTATGAGGAGAGAGCCGTCTTCTCTTCTAGGACGGACATGTGATTGATGACGTGCGTACAGAATAGAAAACTATAATGTAAAAAAAAAAAAGGATGACAATATTGTGATGGATTGTAAACTCGTGTGTGTTGAGAATATGAACAACTTCCTGGTGCCGCCAAAATGAGCCACATGACCTCTGATCCACCCATTCCTTTGTTTGTTTGTTTGTTAATATAAAATAGGAAAAATCGCGAGTCCTAATGCTAATTGGTTATTTAGTATCCAGACCTGTTCAGGTGTTTCCAGCTCTTCTTCATATTGTTTTCCAGTGAAAGCAAATGGAATACAGTACAGAGTGACCTCCGTGCTTTGTTGAGTTGGAGCTGTGTTGACTTTACAGCACCATCAGCTTTAAATCTCTGCCTCGCAGCCATCTCAAACAAATGAAAGAGAGAGACAAAGGCGTCTCTGTCAGTGCGGTTGGTCTGCAGAGAGAGATTCTCTTCTGTCACAGTGTTGGGAGGACAAACACAGTGATTCCTGTTCCCTTTTATAGGCATCGCTGTACAGGAGTTCGTCCCAACCGCTATCTATCCACTCAGTTTGTGCTCATACTTTCTCCTCTCCATATTTCACCAGGAATGTTTGGTCTGCCGGCTTTTGTTTATACGTCTCCGATTCGCCTCCATCCTCGACCGGCCGCCACAACGCAGCGACAGAGCAGCAGGAGTTCAAAAGTTTGAGCGTTTTCTTTCCCTCGCAGCCCAAACCAGACCATGTGATCATGATTAGTAATAACTGAAGATATCTATCTATCTGTCTGTCTGTCTGTCTGTAAAAAATAAGTGCTCATTAAGTCTGAATATGTTCATGTCTTGATCATTTCTATTCCTTTAGTCCGTCTACAAAAATAAATGACTCAAATCAAACAAAAACCACACTTACATAGACATACAGTATTTTATTTTCTTCCTGCAGTGTGTGGTTGGGTATGCTGATTGGTTGTTGTTACCTTGGCGGCTACAAAATAAAAGCCATTGACCCCTTTTTCCTTTTCAGGATGTGATACAGGCTCGTCGTGTGGGTTTTAACAGGATAAGGAGGTGTCACTGAGTCTTAAACAAGCGTTAACTGTCTCTGAGCGAGATCAAATTATGAGAGCCTAATCTTTACACGAGTAATATTCATACAAGTTTAAATAAACAATTCTATAGTATTTCACTTCTTGTTTTGTGTAAAAGAGAAGTACCGACTTACGAAAAAAATGACTGGTTGAATTCAGAGATTTAAGCAACGTTGACTTTTAGTTTCACATGGGACACAACTGAAATGAAGGTCAGGCCCCCTCCCCACTACAGTGCATTAGTTTCATAGGAAGGAGACCAGGCTGTTAGTGTAGATAATGACCCAGTTAGACTGCTGATGGGATATGCTGATTACAAGGGACTATGATCTAGGGTGAGGCACAATGAAAAACCCAAAGAGTCCCCTTCGACTGTGGTTTACTGTAGGCAGGTCATAGATGTAGGTGAGGAGGACACAATCAATGCTGCTGTCTATTCTCACACAGACCCATTGTCTCCAGTAGCCCAGGGCTCTGCTGCAAGGCTCACACCTGCACTCAATCCTGTATAGAAACTATGATAACACCGGGCTCCTCCCACTTCCTGCTCCTCCTCCGCTCTGACTCGTTGTGGTGCACCATTCTAAAACATTTCACTAATTAGCTGACTGAGTCATCTGCAGAAACACTGTGTGATGTTTCTTCTGCAGTGAGTGAGGTATAAAACATATATTCATGTTCATTGCATTTTGTGATTATTCATGTGGAACTGTGTGTGATGTCCTGTGCACTCTGTGTGTGTGTTATAGTGTAGATACTCCTCCACAGAAACACACTCTACAGACACACCCACAGACATGTTGATAACAGAGAGAGAGAGAGAGAGAGAGAGAGAGAGAGAGAGACTCTTTGGTTTAACTGCAGAGGAAGTCGCCCATTAGAGGCACTGGTTTGATATGAAATTGTTTGGGAATGTATGTTTGTGTGGCTCGGCACAGTTTTGTGTATCTGTGTTGAGAATGATTTCCTGTGTGTGTGTGTGTGTGTGTGTGTGTGTGTGTGTGTGTTGCACACTATTGGCCTGCAGCTCTGTTGTGTTTGTGGCTCTTGACAAAAGGACCTTGATGTTGTTCCAGCGGTGTTTCAAGCTGCGGCCCAGTCGAGCTGCTCCTCTCATCTCCACCTCTAATCTCTAAAACACAATCTGACTGTTGTTCCCGCTCTGATTAGACTGGCCGGCTCCTCGCTGTGTGTCGCTGGCAGAGCCACGAAGTCTAGGCCGACACACGACCAAACTGGACGTTTATTAATCCGTCACACGTACTGTCTGGCTTGTGTCACCGTGTTTTTGCTGTCCGCCAGGAAGAATATTGTTCCGTGGATTAGACAAGCTGCGCCGCTGTTGCCGACTGCTTTTGAATCATTTAAATGACCCACCCCTTAGTTACCTTGAATTCTCATCGCCTCCACGGCAAACGAAGAACCAAAAAAACAGGAAAAGTTAACAGACTGTACTAAGGGGCCATGTTTTAACAATACTTAATATAATATTAATAAGCAGTTATTTTTTAAGCTCCTGGAATCTTTTAGGATTTGAGCATCTGTCAGCTCGCTAGGAAAGGTGACGCAACATAAAAGCAGGTGGAATTGGTAAAAGAGAGTTATTTTATTCATGAGGAGCTACGATAACACAGACAGGAGGTGAAACTACAAACCTATAAAGAAAGGGCAGATGGATGCTTTTAAAAAATCAATCAATCTTAAACCTCACTGGCTGAGTCTAGAAGGGTAAAAACCATAAAAACACCTGAAACAGCACCACCTGCTCCTAGGTTTCTAGACCCACCCAGTGTGTGGAAATCTGTTATACATCTAAACCTGGCAGAGCTACAGGCAGGCATGACGACTTCAATCCTCGGCCTAAAGTACCCCAGGCTACGAGGCTCACTCAATCACTGAAACACACAGGCTGTGGTCGAATAGTCTATTTTGCTTAGGAAGGTTCCTAACTGAAGACGTGACCCGGAAGTAAACAAGATAAGAGCCGTTTGAATTCTCTAAATGCAAAGGAAAGGAGCTCCAATGCTTCCTTTCAGAGCTCCTTTAGCATAGGATGCAACGGACCATCCTATACGAAAGGAAAGGAGATGGTTGGCGAGAACCAAACCGGATAAATTATAGAAGTCTCATTTATCCGGTCGTATGCTCCCTACTTCATAAACATCTTGACTAAAACTTTACAATTTAAAACACTTAAACAGACAAGTAGCAGACTGTTTATACGGAGGTATTTTAAAAGAAGATTATACTGCACCACAGTTCATAAATGGATGCTTTCATATAGTTTTGCTGTTGTTAAATTAGTCCCCAATTACTTCACTTCATCTTTTCAGAGAGAAAAGTCCAGGGATGAGAGGAAAAACCAAAGAAGAATTTAAGTAAACACAGTCAGTAAAATGACTGTTTGTTTCAACTGTCTGAGACCGGAACTGTAAGGTTAGGGTTAGGGTTGTATAACTTAAATACAGTACAGTGAAAGTATTACTTGTTCATCAGTGGATTCTTCTTCCCTTTTTTAACAGCAGTATCATCACTTCACAAAGACTTCCAAACAAAAGTGACAATGATTCTATTTGTCAAAAGCAAAAGAGAATTAGTAACAACAAAACCAAAAGCCTCCTCCAATTTGTCTTGTGATTTTTACCGTCTTTTTGTTTTCATCTTTACTTACAAACTTTCACCATATAAAGTATGAAAAGAAAACATCAGAATCACACAAACAGATGAATCAGTGCCAAACAGAAACAGACAACTGAACCCAATCAAATCCACAATAAATTGAATAAGGTATAAATAAACATGAGTTTATGACAATAAATTCACTTTAACACAATAAGTAAGGAGTAAAATAGATTAATAAAGAAAAATACATTAACATCTCTCTATCCATAATCAGAACAACCAAATCTTTAAAATAAGAAGCCATGTGTATAAAAGATCTTTCCATGTTATTGGATCTGCAGGACACTGGAGACGAGAAGGAGGTGAGCAAACCGTCTCATGGCAAAACTCAAGATTTTACTGTAACATAGATTTCATTTCTGTGTGAAAACCTTCGTGACTAAAGGGGTTTTACATCAGAGCCTCTCTTCCTGTGATGAATCACTTTTTAAACTGCCAGCAGTCAATCACTTACCACTTACTCCACAACCGTGGTGCTTTCCTTTCCTGAGAAACAGAAGTGTGTTGTCTTCCATTACTGTAACACAGAGCTTCACTTACTGGTAACTCCTCAGTGCCAGTAAGCAGCCACAGATGTTTGCTGGTTCCACGCCTCACTGGTTTTGCACCAGAACGTGCTTTGTGTATTTTAGGAGCTTCTCAGGTATTGCTTAAATGTTTTGCATAAAGTTGGGGGTTAAATGCAAAAAATACTTGCGGTGGTGAACTCATCATTGAACGGGGTCAGGCCTGATGGAGGTCACTTCATTCAGTTCAACAAGTTACAGAAGCTAAATCAAGCTCAACTTTTTTGTTCAAGTGATGTGTTGTTATTGAAGGGGTGTGTATGTGAAGCAGAAAGATGTTATTTGTGTTCCTCTGCTTTGTGATTATGTGTAGCATTTGCTCTGATTAGGCTATTAAACTTCTCACGCGATTCCTACATTTTTATTATCATGCCTATATGAAATATTACTGACGATATTATTGCATGCAGTATTAATGTTCTACGCAGAAGGCTAACAGTGTTATTTATTGACTGCGCTGCCACGCACTTATGCACATGCACGTGACCTGGGAAGTCATGCTGCTGGAAAATAGGCCTCCTCCGGAAGCCACTGTGTAATGTTCAAATCAAGCAACTTAGGAAGACAAGTTCTGAAATAAAGATGGACCAGTGAGCTGCAAATATGCCAAAAAATATGCCAACCAGCTACCAAACTAAGACAAAGTGACCATCTAACCGCATGAACCACGAAGCCCGTCAAAGGTGGCACAACCTCCTTAATGATTAAAGTGACTAGAACAACAGAAAGATGTTATCCAACCTGATCTCATCGAAGGCGTATAAATAGCACATTTAAAGAGATTCTAATGCAGCTCAAGCAATTTAGGTTCATTGTTACCATGGAGTTAGATTTACAAACAAAACCACTTAATTAGGTTAAAAAAAACAGCATGGTTGAGCTTAAAATAAGTGTGTAAACTAAGTTAACACGTAAGGACAAAAAACATGTCACAACGTAACTTCCAAATTAACAGGAGCACGGGTCTGCTGGTTGAAAGTCTTGGGTTTGTTTGACCCATCTACCTCCGTCTCACCTTACGTAACTTTCCCTGAGTGATACGTATTCACGTGCATGTGTGTCCATTGCAGTCCGTACTGACTGCATAGTGTGAAATTACACACAAAAAGCAATAGTCCTTTTTAAAAGTCATGTGTCCTTAAAAAGGACGACTTCTTGTACATTGTGTCGCTGCAAAGCGGATGTAGGCAGAAAAGGGAAACAAGCCATCGACAGACATGCCGGCACAGACAAACACAACGCATGTGGACATTCAACGGTGTGGTGAGTCTTCATGTGTTACAAGTTTGGGATTATTTTTCAGTTTTCAGTGTCCTTCTTTATAATGGAAACGGCCGCCTTAGTCCTGCAGGCTGCAGCCAGATGAGCCTCCATGACCTCCACGTCCAGAGCGGAGGGATTAGAGTCAAGGACAAGCCAGGCACATTAACAAGCACTTTGCTGCACGGCATTATGGCGTCTCTCTAGCATTACCCATGATCCCCAGAGTCAGCATTTTCCTAAAAAGCTTGCAGCGTCTTTCTGCACCATCATGCTCGGGTTAGTATCACATTTCTGATTTGATACCAGATATATTCTC
Organism: Chelidonichthys spinosus; assembly: GCA_029853015.1. NCBI lineage: Eukaryota > Metazoa > Chordata > Actinopteri > Perciformes > Triglidae > Chelidonichthys > Chelidonichthys spinosus. The sequence goes on along the minus strand of CM056832.1, from coordinate 7,735,459 downwards.
AGTTTCGAGAGGTCACGTCGGAGGGCATAGGGACCAGGGGTGCAGTCGAATAGTCTATTTTGCTTAGGAAGGTTCCTAACTGAAGAAGTGACCCGGAAGTAAACAAGTGGCCGCCATGTTTGAATTCTTTAAATGCAAAGGAAAGGAGCTCCAATGCTTCCTTTCAGAGCTCCTTTAGCATAGGATGCAACGGACCTCCCTATGCGATAGGAAAGGAGATTACGCCGACCCACAATTCTTTGCGAGAGCAACATTTAAAGTGCCGCACACCTCGGCCGTTGATGAAAACAAACGATATGTGCATTTACATATTTAACATTAACTTTCATGCAGACATATAGCAATTGGAATAGTGTTGATGAATGTGTGTGGACAGTGATAATAATCGAATGTTTTTTGTTTTGTTTTTTTTCAATCATGTTCCAAACTTGACAAAAACGAAACTAAAACCACAAATATAACGTAAATGCAGCAACCGGGCAAACAGGAGCTGCTGGACCTGAAGCCGGTCAGTGAACCAGCTGTTTATAAAACCAACATGTGGAGAAGTGGACGATGCATTTTTTTTAGTCCATTATTGTAGTTTTTCCAGCGCAGACGCACATCAATCGCCGGTGCCGATCATCAGCTGTCAATCATCAGCGGCCGCGTTATAATGACGTAGCTTAGTGAAAGTCCGGTCGGATTCTCTGAGCACCGTGGTCGACTATTCCTAAGTCCTTTTGAGTTCTCCTATCACCTTTCCTTAACCCCGTGACGTTTTCCCCAGAGGTCAAGGAATAGGAGATAGGAATAGGAGTTAGGACCTTATTTTTTGACTATTCGACTGCACCCCAGGTGGTAAAAACACTCTGCCATGACTTCTCCTTTTAAATCACACATTCTTGTTTGATTCCCAAACATTCCTCTTCCTCACTTTTCTCAGTAGTATTCCCATCCCGCCCCCTCTTTCTGTTCTGTAAGCAGGATGCTCCGATTCTCACTGAAAAGGGTTTCTCAGGACACTATTTTGGGGATCATGACGTGGTTACTAAGCTTTAGCATTAATCACATGACAGGAATACGCCACCAGGATGTATGTAAGACGTTTGATCGTGTTCCCCTTGCTGACAAGGTTGATTATCTACATTCCCCTAACATTTGGAGAGTTTCCAGTTTGGCTGCTTCCTGGGTTTGATGGCAGTTTCAGGGAGTCTTCAGAATGAGGGATAGTTTCACTCAACTCTCCTAACTGACTGAGGCAGACAACAAATTAGTTTGGAAGCAAAGGTCAGATAATGATGATGATTTTAATTGTACAGTTATTATCATTGTTTTATCATCCTGCCAATATAAATAGTGTCCTTAATTATATTTAAGGCAACAAGGCAAAGTTTCTAAACATCTAAATTTCTATAACATGTCATCTTTAAGACTAGTGAAGAAAACATAAAAAATACATATTTAGGTGTTTTCTGTACTAATGTGTCTATTTCTATCTATAGATCTTTTCTAAATAGAGTTAACATAACAAAACATCGAAGAAAAGTTTTAATGCAAACAATATATTTGCTTTAAATGTACATTTAATGCAAATGTCTTACTGCCAGTAATCAACTGGGGAAGTTTCATGGTGTTAGCTGAGTTAATATTTTCACCCCATTCACTGTTGTGTCTTAAAACATGTCTGAAATAAACAATCCATATTTTTAAAAGTCATAAATATATTTTATTCTACATTCCTCTCCTGATCACTTACATGCTATCAGCTCATTCCCCTCACCTGAGCTGCCTTGCCCATTTCCACACCTGCTCCTCATTACCCTCATCAAGCACTCTTTTTATCCTCAGACTCTTTCATCCTCTGCCAGACCGCCACCATCCATGCAGAGCCATACAGCCTTTCTTTACCTTTGGTCCTGCCTGACACCTTGCTTGGTGACCAATTTACACTTTTGTAGATGTTCCCTCCTTGGTTTTGTCTTCCTGTTGAGTTTTGGGGCTTGTGTTTGGATTGATGCGTGACACAAAGCAACATCCATCATTCCCTCTGTGAAATCTTTAACTCTTAATATCAAATGTCAATATGTCAATAATATCAAATGTCAATAAAATAACATGGGTTTTTTCCAATGTTTTGGTATCTCTTCTGGAAATGATCGTTCCCTAAACCTTCCCCATGTGTTTATTATTGTAACCATGGTGACAAAAGTCCCCTAGCTCTAATGGTGTAGTCATTTTATGTATTCAACCCAGCTAATCCAGGGATCTCACTTTGTATTCAGCCTCACTGCAGACTTTTCCATTCATTACTTTTCCATTCACTACTTTTCCATTCATTACTTTTCCATTCACTACTTTTCCATTCACTACTTTTCCATTCACCCCGTCTCCACCTCAGCAGCCTGCCAGCCACTCCCACCTCATCAAGCCAGCCCCACTCACCTGTTGCATACAGCTGCTCTCAATCACTAATCAAACCTGTATCAGTCTCCTTTTCACACACACTAGCTGTGTTCGAAATCATTCACTCATTCACTCACTCCCTATCCCCTACATCGTGTATATGATATAGTGCACTACATCATGTACACGATGTAGGGTACGACGGGAGGAGAATTCGGACACTACACGGGTCATTTTCTGAACGTGGTTACGTCAGCAGATGCGCCAGATACTCATGTGATGTGAGTGGGCGTGCCGAGCATCATGTAAACATACCTGACGGTATAAAGATGTGATTCTTCATGGCGGTTGTGTTTCTTGGTCAATAAACTGTTAAAATATCAATGGTGTGTGAGTTTGGTTTTGTCAGCTACTGTTTTGTGTCCTCGTCATGAGCTGTAAATGCTCAGGGTTGCGCACAAGCTGTAAGATACGTAGCGCGTGCGAACTAACGCTAGTGGTCAGTAGCTATTTAGCTCGTAGCTAAGTAGCTAGTTGTCAGTAGCTATTTAGCTCGTAGCTATCGGCTACTTGTGTATCGGCACGGCAGCATTGCATTGTGGGATACGGGAGCACAATGTAGTGTACATCGCTTGTTCACTCAATGTTGCGGTGCATTGTGGGTATTTTGTCGTCCACTACATAGTGGATGAAATCAGCCACGGAGAATTCGAACAACACTACAAAATGGCGAACACACTATATAGTGCACTACATCCGTGATAGGGGGCGATTTCGAACACAGCTATTCTCTGCCGGATTTTTCTTCAATGCCTCACCCAAACTTATTCCTCGTTGCTGACCCTGCCTGTCATCTTGCCTGGATCCCGGATATCGGGATTTGCCTCAGCACCATAGTTCAAATCACGGGGGAGCCTCCTGAAAAGGACGCAATCTCGCCTCACAGCAAGAGGGTCCTAGGTTCGATTCCCGGGTCGGCCCGGGTTCCTACTGTGTGGAGTTTGCATGTTCTCCCCATGTAAGCGTGGGTTCTCTCCGGGTTCTCGGCTTCCTCCCACAGTCCAAAGACATGCAGGATGGGGATAGGTTCATTGAAGACTCTAAATTGCCCGTAGGTGTGAATGTGAGCGTGAATGGTTGTCTGTCTCTACATGTTGGCCCTGCGATAGACTGGCGTCCTGTCCAGGGTGTACCCTGCCCTCGCCCAATGACAGCTTGGATCGGCTCCAGCCCCCCCGTGACCCTGAATACAGGATAAGCGGTAGAAAATGGCTGGATGGATGGATGGATGAATGTTCCCGAAATTAAAAAAAATAGTATAAATATGTCAATGTTGTGTCTATTAGCTCATTACTTGTCATTTTACAAACACCTGTCTGATTAACACAGTTCTGTGTTTATTCCTGCAGCGGCCTCCATGCGTCGTGGCGCTGCACTCTAATTCTAGATTTACATATAGCCACCTGAACTCATCATTGAACGGGGTCAGGCCTGAGTGGAGGTCACTTCATTCAGTTCAGTAGCGCGCTTGACTTTTCTGGTTGTAAACAGAACTTTCGGCACTAACTCAACTACTTCAAAACTAAAAAGAGCAAGAGAGGGAGAGAGAGAGGGAGCTGTGAGCCCCGGACAGCAGTTTTTATTTATTATTATGGTTAAAAACAAGTTACAGAAGCTAAATAATGCTCAACTTTTTTGTTCAAGTGATGTGTTGTTATTGAAGGGTTGTGTATGAGAAGCAGAAAGATGTGTTCCTCTGCTTTGTGATTATGTGTTGTGTTTGCTCTGATTAGGCTATTAAACTTCTCACATGATTCCTACATTTTTATTATCGTGCCTATATGAAATATTACTGACGTTATTATTGCATGCAGTATTAATGTTCTACGCAGAAGGCTAACAGTGTTATTTATTGACTGTTCTATTCACTTATATATGCACGTGACCTGGGAAGTCATGTTGCACACCAGAAAATAGGCCTCCTCCGAAAGCCACTGTGTAATGGGAACATTGCTCAGCACCCCTGGTTTCTGTCTGGCTGTTTGGTGTTTTCTTCCTCTGGAAACACTTCAGTGTGAGTGTTTTCTGCCATCCTGCCTGTGTTTGAAATGACCTAAATGTGAATGTTTTCCTAGTGAGGTTCTCCGCCCTATGACGCCACACTGACAGCCTTTGTGTGTATCCCTCATGTGCTGGTTGGTCGACCCTTCACTAGTGGTCGACCGACAATCGGTTGGCAGATTAATTGGGCAGATTTATGGCATTTTGAGATGATCGGCATCGGCCAACCCTCACACCCCGTCTGAGGTGAGGTCCCACCACTGATCTGTAATCAGTCTGTAGCGTCGGTGGGTCCCGCCCCCGATAGCAATTTTGTGTCTCATTTGTTGTCATTATTAATCATTAATGAATTCATTATTATTTCAAGGTTCTTTATTTATCACATGCACAGATGAGATGTAACGTAAAACATAACAAAAACATGGTATCGGCATTATAAATCGGCCGCCTTGCTCTCTAAAATCAGCATCAGCTATTGAAAAACCCATATCGGCCGACCACTATCCTTCACCTGACCCCGACTTACCTTCTGCCTCCTTCCTGACTGTCTTCAGCAAGCTAGACCTTCACAAGGCCCTCCAACTTGTCCGGATCCATGATGGGAAAGAGTTGAAGCCTGCATTCATGCCTTTTGGTCTTACCAACAGGGCAGCACCAGATGTAACACCAAGACAGACAACACCAAGGCAGTCTTCCATGCTCTGGTGAAAGACGTGCTGAGGGACGCCCACTCCGTCTCAATGTCCCCCAGTTAAGCAAGTCCAAACTTGGATATCCCTGGTCTGAAGAAAGAACTGAATTGTCTGAATATCCTGTGTCTGCTGCTAATATTTTTAAGGTGTTTGCCTTTCTTTGTGCTGCTTCTGTGTCCAAAACACACTCATTATAATTTATGTTGTTGTTTTTTTTACCTCATTCAAATATGAAAAGACCCTATTTAAACAGTAAACAGGAATGATTCTGCACCAGAATATACTGTATGCGGTTGATGATTGTAACTGTGATCATTATGAGCAGTTTCCACTGTATTTGGATATAATCAGCCATCAGGAAATGTACAGAAGAAAATAGTACAAAAAAGTACACACCAGACTGGTTGGCCTGGTTGGTTCTCTCATTCAAACATGTGTTCCAACCAGATACACAGGCAGATTCTGAACATGTTTCCCAGACAGCTCAAAGTACACAGAGGAGTGTGTGATATATGGCCGTTGCAACATACATGTTGCATCTCAGAGAGAGAGAGAGCAGAGAGAGAGAGAGAGAGGCATCTGCATGTTTGTGCTCAGCTACTGTATCTATGCCACTGTGGAACCTCATGTTCTCAAGATTAAAATTCACTGATTTGTTTTAGTTAACATGGGCGTTTAAAGTTGAGTTTGATTGATTTTTATATTGTTTGGGTTTAGATCATTCTTAAATGTTTAACTTTGTTGAGGTTACAGATCGTTGTTTGCATTTAGGTTTGGTTTTATTCATTCAGTGAGGGATGAGCTCAGAACCAGGGGTTCAGAAACAGATTTACTGCATTATTCAGCTGTTTCATAACTTATTATTTTAGTTTTGATCATATGTTATCGATCAAATTACCACAACCTGATTGATCCCAAGTCCCCAGTATTATGACGGGCCCTAGTTACTTACTGCTGCTTTTATGTTTGAAAGGCAGGACTGTGCTCAGCTTGTCAGTCTTGTCAGATGTTGCCCCATTATAGTAGCCAACATCACATGATTAAATAGAGAAAATATGAAATTTTAGCATATCATTTTGTTATGGATTGCTTCTGACAATTTTAGCCCCCCAAAAAAATGAAAACTATGTGAGCCCACACATGGAGATGGACGGGTCAAACTAACCCCATCCTAGTCCAGGACACTGCTGTTTCGTATCCTGTGTGAAACTACAGGAAAACGTTGACATGTTGTCCTGTCAGGCATTAGTCACTTGAGTCATTAGTTAAGTTAATGTCACCCAGACTCTTTTCCTAAAGCTAACTTCCTGTGAAGACAGAAGTTTATTTTGAAAAGTGATGGCCAGAACTACAACAATCAGAAGGGATGAGTTAGTGCCATTGAAAGCCAACCACCTTCACCACCCACATACTGAGATGTGATGCCAAAGTGAACGCCTCTCTGTCTCTTCCACACACATGCAGACACACAGGACATGGAGCAGGTGTGGCAGCAGCAGGTGTGGCAGCAGCAGGTGTAGCAGCAGCAGGTGTAGCAGCAGCAGGTGTGGTAGTAGCAGGTGTGGCAGCAGCAGGTGTAGCAGCAGCAGGTGTGGCAGCAGCAGTGTGGCAGCAGCAGGTGTGGCAGCAGCAGGTGTAGCAGCAGCAGCAGGTGTGGCAGCAGCAGTGCGGCAGCAGCAGGTGTGGCAGCAGCAGGTGTGGAGGCAGCATTGTGGCAGCAGCAGTGTGGCAGCAGCAGGTGTGGCAGCAGCAGGTGTAGCAGCAGCAGGTGTGGCAGCAGCAGGTGTAGCAGCAGCAGCAGGTGTGGCAGCAGCAGTGCGGCAGCAGCAGGTGTGGCAGCAGCAGGTGTGGAGGCAGCATTGTGGCAGCAGCAGTGTGGCAGCAGCAGATGTGGCAGCAGCAGGTGTATCAGCAGCAGGTGTGGCAGGAGCAGGTGTAGCAGCAGCAGGTGTGGAGGCAGCATTGTGGCAGCAGCAGTAGGTGTGGCAGCAGCAGGTGTAGCAGCAGCAGGTGTGGCAGCAGCAGTGTGGCAGCAGCAGGTGTGACAGTAGCAGGTGTAGCAGCAGGTGTTGCAGCAGCAGGTGTGGCAGCAGCAGTGTGGCAGCAGCAGGTGTGGCAGCAGTGTGGCAGCAGCAGGTGTAGCAGCAGCAGGTGTGGCAGCAGCAGGTGTAGCAGCAGCAGGTGTGGCAGCAGCAGTGTGGCAGCAGCAGGTGTGGCAGCAGCAGGTGTAGCAGCAGCAGGTGTGGCAGCAGCAGTGTGGCAGCAGCAGTGTGACAGTAGCAGGTGTAGCAGCAGCAGTGTGGCAGCAGCAGGTATGGCAGCAGCAGGTGTGGCGGCAGCATTGTGGCAGCAGCAGGTGTGGCAGCAGCAGGTGTAGCAGCAGCAGTGTGGCAGCAGCAGGTGTGGCAGCAGGTATGGCAGCAGCAGTGTGGCAGCAGGTATGGCAGCAGCAGTGTGGCAGCAGCAGGCATGGCAGCAGCAGGTGTGGCAGCAGCAGGTGTGGCAGCAGGTATGGCAGCAGCAGTGTGGCAGCAGGTATGGCAGCAGCAATGTGGCAGCAGCAGGCATGGCAGCAGCAGTGTGGCAGCAGCAGGTATGGCAGCAGCAGGTGTGGCGGCAGCATTGTGGCAGCAGCAGTGTGGCAGCAGCAGGTGTGGCGGAGCTGGTCTGCTTTATCTCCACATCGCTCGTGTGCATCACTGACAACAGGAACAGAGACACACATGAATACACTCAAAACAATGTATTACGCTCCATTCAAACTTCCTCTTCTTTACAATTTTGTTTTGATTCTCAGGGTTTAAAGTCTGTGGAATTTGGTGAATAAATAACACTGATCCTTTTTTGTTTACTACTACTACTTTCACTATTAAATCAATCAAGTCAAAGTTAAAATGCTTGATTGTTTCACTTATTTATGTGGGGATCTACATTCACGCACCACCTGGTAGTCACATGACTAATCAGGAAGTGATACATTTTTGCCGGCTGCAAGTCAGACTCTCTTTGTGTTTGCTGTTGTGTGAGTTGGGCTCCCTTCTTCATTGCAGGTACTGTTGGTCATGGTAGAGCATGTTTTAATCACTGCCATCTGAATACTTGTATAAACTTATAATATTGATGTGACCACCTCATTGTGACCTGAGCTGCTGGGCTGCACTGCAACGGAACGTTCAGTGTTTCTTCACGTGTCAATGTGCTGTGGGACAGTTGAGCTTACTGAAAAGGACCAGGCCAGCCACGGTTTGTTCTTTAAGTAGTAGGACGTTTTTGATTGTTTTCTGTTTTATTTGTTGTTTGGTTTTCTGTGATTTTGCCGTTGGGACTACCACCCGTGTGCTCTATTCATATTAGCATTGTTCATTGGACTAGTGGTGCTATTAATGCTGGTGGTTCTCCTCCCTAACCTTGTCTTCTGCGTAGGCTATCCCTGTACAAGCCCGGATCCACACCGATGCTTTGCCCCTTGTCAAGGGACCACACTGGATACTGTAGTGGTGTGTACAACACGGTGTGATATTTTGTAGTGGTATCTAAAGATCTTAAGTGTGTAGTGCTTGTTGTGTTGCATGCTTCTACTGGTGTTGGGTTGTTGTCTCCATTTTTTTCTGTCTCACCACGGGCGTCCTGAGCAGGGGTGTTGCATTGGCTGATCCGACCTTCCTTTTTAAGACTTATATTAACTTTGCTATAGCCTTATAAAATACTATAATAACTATAATAAATTTGGAATACATTGGTATATCTGCCTATTGTCCCTTTGCGGGGGGGGGGGGGGGGGGGGTGGGTATAGCATCAGCCACACTTCACTCAAGGGAAGATTTCTGGGTCGTCCTGCCCATCAGGGGGTGGCGTTGTCAGGCTATAAAGATGTACTCCTAATCGGGTACCACATTTAAAAAAAATAAAAATAAAAAATCTTTATTTCTCTAATTAAAAGATGTGAAAATCATCCGTCTCTGTTTCCATCCATCTTCAAATGACATTCCAAACACATGTGTGACAGCCGTGGTGGAAGGCCCATGGTGGATAATTGCAGCTTCCAGGAGAGTGGGAGGACCACAGATACAAATGGTGACGTTAAGCGTGGTGGTTTAGTAGCTGGTATCTCTGGCATTTCCTCCATGTGAAGGAATTCTCACGGCAACCAAGTTATAAATTGACATGCTTGTTTCTGTGAAGAGAAAGTGTGGGAGCGTGTAGAAAACAACATTCACTGATCCGTCTTTATAGAAGGTACCCCACATTGAATCCTACAACTGTATTTAAATGTGCTGCAGGAACACAATTCTGTATTTGTTTTCCCTTTTGCTTCAATTATAATTCTATTAGTTTATTTGTTGTTGATAAAGATCATTTTAGAGTAGACTATATAATTTACTGTTTCGATGCTCTGATTCAACAAATTCTAAGTCAAGACTGGTTGAAGTGGTGTCTATGTATGGTTCCTCCACTTCGCATTATGCACTATGTTACCAAAGCTGAAATACAATTGTCATTATAGCCTCATGCTTGCTAGTAATAATTTGATTTGAACACAAATTATTGTACTCTTCTCTTGTTCCACTACACTCTTTTGGCCAAACAACCACAGTTGTCTCTAACTGCAGTGCCAAACATGTTTCCGTTCTTAAGGCTGGTTCACCACTTATTGTTTTGCAAGCACTTGGATATCAGTTGCATATGTTTTGGTTTTTATTATCAGAAACTTCATGAAAGCTATGACGCAGATAAAGATAAGAGAGATAAAATGCTGGACTCAGTCATGCATCATTTATTGAAAGCAGTTTAAATCCTATAATGGTGGACTCCACCACCACCAATAAACACTATGTAGAGGGTTGATTTCTGAATGTATATAAATTGATTGGCAGAAAGAATGACGGCCTAGAAAAGTATCAAATGTGGGGTTTGATTTCCTATAAATCTTGCACAGTAACAAGCTCTTCTTCTACACACCTGTAGATTTTTAAGGCTAGATACACGAAACCAAATGTCATTTAAGCAAACAGATGAGACCTTCAAGGCCCTGAAGGGAAAGTTTTGTTTTTTTTGTTCCTGTGTTTGTGCAAGATAAAGCGTAACTAACTCTGTCTGATCAGTAACGAAAAAACAGTTTGTCACCTGGAGCTGACACAGTCACCCTCCATTAACCACGAGGCATCAATACGTCTCTATGGAAACGGTCTCCTCTTCCCTTCTACACAAACAGAAAGCTAATATGCTAACATGCACTGAAACATTGAAAACCTGGAAACACACACACATTTCCCTGTACAGCTCAAGGACGTTCGTGGGCTCAACATACTTGACTGGAAAAACAAGCTGAACATATTTTTTACAAATTTGTTTCTTTAACTTCCTGTTATGAATGTTCATTTCTAGGTAGTATCAGAAAAAATGACATTAACTTTTAAACAATGAAGTTGCAAATAACTGGATTACATTTCTGCATAAATCCCAGTTTGATCAGGAAAAACGTTATATCTTATATCTAATTAAACTAGCAAATACAGCTCTTATATGTTGCTGACGTGACAGCATGCTTAACTAAAAGTATGAGTCACTGGCATTCAATGAGGCATGACGCACCGCGTTGTCTCTTCTAATCGCTCCGTCTCTGTCCATCTCTGTAATATGAGACAGGCTTCGCTTACAGCATCGGATTAATTTCAGTGCTTCTCCCGTGATAGCTGGGATTAAACAGGATCTGAGAGGATGAGTCGCTAATGGCTGTAATTTAAATGAAGGCTTTGTTTTTTTGTTTTGTTTTTTTGCATATAAATATATTTTTATTGAACAACGCCACACTATTGAAACATAAGGGAGAAACCTGTAAATTAGTCAGCATTTTTATGTTTTCAAATGTGTTTTTGGTTAGATCCCTGAAAGAAATTCTGTTATTAACACAAGCTTAAGAGATTTTAATTGTTTTGTTCTTGTTTGATTGGGTGGGCGGGCTTACAAAGCTACAGAGGATTATGGCTCCAAACACTAAAAGTTTAAGATTGATGGATAGATGTCATGATATTATTGATTATTTTTAAATGTTTCTTTATATGACAAAAACTGACTAAAACTAACTAAAACTGCTGTAAAACCCCCAAAAACCCAAAACAAGACTTTCTAAAAATATGAAAGTAAAATAAACTAGCCAACTAATTAAAAAGTCTAAACTTGAAATAAAAATGATTTGAAAATATAACTGTGGCTCCTCCATCTGTCTGAATGTAAAATAGAAATGTCCCATTGATTAGATTTTTCTCTTTCGTGTCTGTGCTTCCCCCTGCCTGACCACATCATCAAAGCGAATGCAGAAGGACACACGCTTCAAAATAAACTCTTGAGAAGTTCCACACATCTGATCACGTGCCACGAGCCTTTAGGTCAAATGTTGAGGATACAATCAGCGATTTCCCCTTCCTGATTTTAGATGTTACAGAGATCTGAAACCAGCATTTTCGGAGCTTTGTGGTGTCTGTGGTGAAAGCACATGATTTAAAAATGTTAAAAATGGAGAACACATGTCATTGTGACATGCCTGAGACGAGTTTCTCTGTCAAATCAGATAGCTGCTGCATTTTCCACAAACATCCTGTGCAGACCTAACCGTGCTGTCACAGTGGGTACTGTCATGGCTAATGATTGAACCAGAAATATCACATACTGGCCTCGGGTCAGGACCTGAGTCCAACTGACATGTTCATTCCTGTAACTGCATGTCTACTGATAGATTCAAAAGTCCTTATTACCATGCTGCATGACATAACTAGTCATAACAAACAAAACCTTCAAACGTATGTATTTCAATTGGAAGTTACATTCATATCTGGAGACCTTCCATGAGAGTGGGCCGAGCTTCACCACTCTGCTAGAGACTCAGGACTATTTTACTGGGCCTGCAAGGGAGGCCCAGGAGAACCAGAACCAGGACTGAGTGGGACAGACTGTCAGACAGTAAAATGAGACGTTTAGTGTAAAAATCCATGACGGTGTCTACGTGAAGGTCAGCCCCCCTCCTCTCTGGCGCGTCTAGGGACATAAACAAATGATCCCGTGGTCGAACGAGCAGGAGTAACACGAGGTGAATATTTGCGTTTGGTGTGAAAGTCTATTCTAGCGTGTTTGCATGGTCACGCTTGCTGAAATGTGGAACTGAGAAGATGTATTTAGTATTTAAGGTGGACCGTAGTTAACAGTCGCTTGAAAAGATGTACGAAATACAGAACCAACCTTTTTGGACTTTTTTAAGTTAATTCATTACGTATTCTTAATGCAACATTATTGAATTATAAATATATTTTCTGTCACATCTGCCTTTATTCCTCAGACTCATTCTTCCAAATGATCTCCTCTTTGCCATGCTGCCAAATGTGCTTCCCTCTCAGTAACTGAACAATCAGCTTTCTTCCTGTTTTCTCTTAACCAATCACTTGTTAACCTTTATGTGTTATTTCAGACTAAGTTCTGCTTAACCCTCCACTTCCCCATCATCAGCCCATAACTGTCAAGCTCTCTAAGATTCATGCACAGAGGTTTTTTAAGATACAGTATGTTTTTTTTTTTCCAACTGATCTGCTGTCAGTTTTTTCTCCTGTGTTGTCAAAATGTCCTCCATGAAAAAAAGCTTTATAGCTCCAACTGACTTCGACCTGATGCGAGATCTGCTTCAGCAGAATCACTGAGAACACCTGTCTGAGCCTGCAGAGCTTTTAGTGGAGAGTTAATGGTGTATCATCATCGGTGGAGGCAGCTAATGTATGCTTGTACTTTCCAACTGAGCGGTCTGATATAGCGGTGATATGTTTTATCAGCCGCCCATGGTCACACAGCCTTCTGATTTGGCCGAACCAATTGCAGCGAAAGAGGGCTTGGATTGTGTTGGAGGAACGACCCGGCGGACACCCGGGACCCAAAGTCATAGGACCAAAGGACATCGCTGCCAGGATCTGGATAAAAAGCTACAAAGCTGCCATTGTTGCTCCAAGTGGAACCTCGAGCAGACAAATGACAAAGAATCGCAACCAGCCTTCTTCTTGCAGCCAACCCGAGTTACTGAGCGACAAGAAGAAAACGAGTTTTCATTTCAGCTTTTCCTGGGAGGGTTTATTTAGTTTGCAAGATTTAAATCATATAGCAGAAATGGTCGATACATTATTTGTATTTTTTCATTCTTCATATTGCATGCACATTGAGGGGAGACGCTCCAAATGAACAAAAACATGTACTAATAGACATCACCATGAAACAGCCCCAGTTTCTCTTTAACATGTTTACAGAAATGTCCTTATTTTATAAAATATGTGCTACGGTGCATACATTTCCACAACAAACATCTGAATATTGGATAAAGCCAGGTCCAAATTTGTTTTTCATTTGTGTGAATACGCATTATCGAAAGGTAACTTTTGGAGAATTTAGGAGAACTCTACCGACGTGAATCGACAAAGTTTTCCAGTCCGAACAATGTTTTAGCCTGAAGATCTACAGCATTTAAATGTATTTATGTTTATTGAACATCCTGCCAGGAATAGAAATGTAAATATATTGAGTCTAACATGTAGATGAATCATACTGTTAAGTATTCATAACATTTCTAAAAGTGTTTGTGTTTGATTGAATGTAAACTCAGTGATGACCACCATGTCGGATGGCCTGCATGCCTTTAGACTTCCCAGCATTCCCCTTACCCACTGAGGCCCACCCATCTTTTGCTTGTTTGCTTGCTAGAGGACGAGGGTGACGTGGTTGGAGGTTTATCAGAGGCTCTCCAAAGCAAGAAAGTACATATTTTCTTCATTAATAAAGTTTTAAATTAGGATAACATTTTATCTCAGATGCATGTCTTTCAATGTATTATTGACTTTTTTAGAACCAAATCACTCGTATGCTGATGTCTCTAGCTTGCTAGCTAATCCATCGATTGACTATTGAAGTATCAGGGTCTCGAAGGGTCGTCCTTTTTCGCAGGAGAATATTTCAACCACCAAAACGAGGGATAAAAATAAGAAACGGGGTGAGCCTTCCAGCTGCTCCACACCTCAGCCGTCTGCTTTAACCACGAAGCGCTGGGGTAAATATCGTGTGATTGCGTATCATCATATAAAATCCAACCATGCCTTGAAGCATTCCCTCAAGCTCATTTTGCACGGCTGCTGGACTGATCGAATGAGCATGATGGTTTGTTTGAGCCATTCGTCCCGCAGCCTCACCCAAAGTATTTTCCCATGACCCTCACCTGTTGCACAACAACTGAGCTGCTTTTCAAAGTGCTCTTCACGGGTTTTATGTAAAGGAAGCATCTCAAATATCTGTGACTGTGTGTTTATGGATGTTTGTGACCGTACAGATGCCGGACCCAGACTAACAATGCCTCTGCTGCTCGGAGACGTCTCAGGAATTTCCCATCATAAACTCGGATGCCCCCATCAGCAGCTTGTTGTGATTCAGAAGACCTCAGTCGCCCTGAGCGATGCTCCAGCTTCCTGTGTTTAAAATCCACATTAAGGCTTCCTTGAGACAATCTACTGTAAATCATCCATCCATCCATCCATTTTCTACCGCTTATCCTGTATATTTTAGGGTCGCGGGGGGGCTGGAGCCAATCCCAGCTGTCATTGGGCGAAGGCAGGGTACACCCTGGACAGGCCGCCAGTCTATCACAGGGCCAACATGTAGAGACAAATAACCATTCACACTCACATTCACACCTACGGGCAATTTAGAGTCACCAATTAACCTATCCCCATCTTGCATGTCTTTGGACTGCGGGAGGAAGCCGGAGAACCCGGAGAGAACCCACGCTTACACGGGGAGAACATGCAAACTCCACACAGAAGGAACCCGGGGCCGACCCGGGAATCGAACCCAGGACCCTCTTGCTGTGAGGCGAGAGTGCTACCCACTACACCACCGTGCAGCCCTACTGTAAATCAATCTTCAATAAATAGAGAGTTTTTCGTAACAATTAATCATACAAATGAATTGTGTAAAATATTTGTGAAATTATTCAAACTCACCATTATAAAATACTATTCCATCAGCTGATATTGAAAAAATACTTATGTAAAGCTTTTTATTATGAAAATAGGAACATAATATTGAATTATTTAACAAATTATTATTTTACAAATATATTTTTTACACAATTGTTTTCATATGACTATGTATTTTTCTTGTTTAATTATTTAAGATTGACCACTTTGGGCTCCAAAAAAACAACAACCCATATTTAATTAAGTTAATGCAATAGAATTTGAATGTTAGAAGTGATAATGTGTGAAGCATCACATGATCACTTGTTTGAGGTCAGGACACAGATGTGACAGGATACAGTAGCAGTCTGTGCAGCAGAAAATAGATCCGTTTGAAGCTTTGAAGAGTGTCATTTATAACTGCATTTTGGTTTCCCCCCATGATGTCAGCCATCATTTTCAACACTGGTGTGAAAATTACAAGACAGCAAAATGACGCCTATCATTTGAACCTGGCACTGAAATATTTCACAGCACTGGGGTTTAACTTTTTACATTGTTGTCTCATGTTGTCAAAATAACCATGTTTATGCTGTAAACAAAGTTGAGAGAAACCAGACATCTTTGCTTTGCCTCAGCTCTGTGTTTAGCTTCAATTTCATAATGAGTGACTTCAACATCAGTAATCATTTATTAGCACTTTGAACATGAGATAATTGTTCAATAAAACTTGTAGCTGCAGCCACTTTAATGAATGGTAAGTTATAAATCAAACCTGTACTCTTCTGAGAAGTAGTTTACAGTAAATAGCATGTTGTCTTATCCAAAGATGGTAAAAACGTTGTCTGCCAGTAAATTATTTAAGGATCTCCAACTGCAGATTTTGTGCACGTGTTTTATCTGTCTTAATGTTTTGTTATTACCCTGTTAGACACTGATAAGCAGTCACACTTGTTCTGTGTGTGTGTGTGTGTGTGTGTGTGTCAGCTGGACTGTGTGTAGGTTCAGTAACCCTGGAGGCTGTAACCGTACACACCATTGCGTTCATTTTAAAGTTTTTTCATAACTTTAATAACTTGTATCCAGCTGTGACAGTAAATAGTGTTAGAGAGTACTGAAGCGATGCTGCATTTTTGCTGCCCTGGAAGTTACTGTCGCACTGATTCCCTCAACAGAAAGCCAATGGGGTTTATTCCCACTGGATTTTGGATTATTTGCTCTATGGCAAACACAAGTTTTTGAATTGTGCAAATAATCTTCACAAATGAGCACCACTAAAAAATTGACTTCAAAATGAGAGAGCAGGAAGAGCAAAAATGCTGACAAATGTCCTGGTTTTCTGATTCATTCCGGCAGCACTCTATTTGGGGCGATGCTTGGCCAATCTGCATTCCTGAAACATCCTCATGTCTGACAGAAGTCCAGTCTTCATGACGTTCATCATCAGTCCTGCTCACATCGTTTGTTCCATGTTGGCAAAGCCTTCCCGTCAGTCGCTACTGAGACGTGAACTTGATACACTTTTAGAAAAAGTCAGTCTGGTTTGTATCACCTGTTTCAGAGCTTCTCCTCACCCTCATTAACAGGAGTGTGTGTTTGTCCCACTTTGATTGAACCTGATACACGGGCAGCTGGGTGGCAGCAGTGGCAACAGTGCCAGTATGTGCTCTGCAGACACCCTTGGGTGATCACATACACAGCAAACAGCGCCTCATGACCACCTGAGCCTCTGGACGGTGGACAGAAGAGACACATGAGTCCTGGCTGACTGACGGCTCCCTCACACCCGCCGGCCATCGCATCCCATCTTGTTAGCGTCGTTAGCCGGGATCAGCGCCCCTGCCCTCTGTCCTGATGACACAGTGATTGGTGGGTGACTCTAATGTATAAGAAGCAATTAGCTCTCAACCAACAGCATGTGGTGTGGTAAATTAAGCCATTATCTCTCAGACATAATGACATCCAGGACAAATGTGAGTTGTTGTCGGTAACTGGAATCATTTCCTATGGATGAGAATGCAATTTGATATTATGGTAATCCATCATATCATTATTAATGCTTCAAATGTTCATACAGTATTGATTCATTCTGCCAGCAGATAAACACAGGAGGAAATGTATGAAATATACGGCAACCCGAGAAGGACAAAAACATGAACCTGCTCCTGTAGGCTGACATGGTTTTCTTTTTTTAAAGATAATATGTGTGCCTTTTATTAGATAGATATGACAGGTTGACTGGAAAGGGGCAAAAGGGGCAGGAGCTCAAATAAAGACAGTACAGGCAGTGTGGCTGCATGGGGCCAGTAGGGTGCCGGGGCCCTTGAGACATTGGGCCCTCCAACAAAGTGTTGCGTGGGGAATGGGCACTTTGGACAAAGAAAAATAAAGAAAAACCTTTATTACAGATGGTGAAAATCCCCTACTTAAGGCAGGATTTCTTGTTTTGGTATAATAGTTATGCTTATTGTAAACCACAAAACAAACTATAAACTATGAACAACTTCAATTTCATTCATATTTATTTAGCTATTTTTGTCATATAAAAATATGCAGTGATGATTTCTGGATATTATGAATGTTGATATTGAGTCTCAAGTCTATTTGATCATGTGAGAAGATACAGACATTTAGGATAAGCCTCCTGTTATTTTATGTTTTTGTTATTGACCAAAACCAACAATAAGTTAGCCCCTCTCTTATTTTGTATTGCAAACATATAAACTGACAATAGAGAGGCACTTCTGTGTTATTAAAGGAATAGTTTGACATTTTGAGAACGACACTGCCACCCTCATACTTGGACCCAGCAGTCAGTTAGCTTATCTTAGCTAAGCACTACGACTAGCCTGCAACCCGGTTCTGTCCAACGATAACAAAGTTTGTTAAATCCATACAAAGGCTGAAGTGTAAACATTTGCCATTTACAGGTTAAGTTTCGGTGAGGCCTCCTTAATAAACTGTGCAGTATATTTTTGCACACAACAAGGACTATGTGTTCCCCATCTCTCCCCATTATTACAAGAAAGCAAAAACTGTTTATATGTACATACCAGTATGTGAGTATTAAAAGTGTGAACCAACCCTTTAAGTATTCTCACGATTGCAGTAAAAACGAACCATTTGAAAGCAAGTTGGCAACACGGGTGGTTTTCAAGTATTTTGGGACAACAAAGGAGCTCTGGGACAATCGTAATTAGCTGCTCTATATCAGACTTTTGGGTACAGAGACAACACTGAACTCAGTTTATTGTTGGTTTGGATCTTTTCATGGGATCTGTTGACAACAAGAAAAGCATCCTTTTAGCCCTGCAGTGAGCTCCAAATGAAAGTGAATGGTGCATGTTCTTGACATCGCTGTTTAACACAACATTTGTGCAAATGGTTGCTGTATATGTACTTACTGCAGTAGCAGGATTAATGAGGAGGAGATGCCCGGAGGAGCCTCTGAGGCAAAATGGAAAAAGACTGTAATTTCCATCTTTGCTCGCCAGCACTAATTCACTTCAAGCATATCTATATAATTCTAAAACTCTCGCCTGCTCCATTTGGGAGAAAGATGTTACAGTGGAAATTGTTGACCAGGATGCATTGGGTCACAGCTTTCTGTAGATAACAATAAGTTGCTCCTTTTTGCTGCTATTTCAGAGGATTTTGGCTGCAAACAAGCTCTGTATTTGACCACAGATTGCAGTTGGGTTACTAGGAGACCTCCTTTGTCACTGCAGCATAGCATTTGTTTGCCCGCAACTGTGACATGAGAGTTATCAGCTGGTTTGTTCTTTCGCGTTACCTGCATGGAAAGAGTGATAACGGTGAAAAGATAACTTCCAGGCAGACTTCAGAGTGTATGCATGAACAGCAACAACATAATAAGTCATATGTGACTTATTATTTATGAGCAAAGGCTCGGTGCCCATTGTTTCCATGGGGTGACCAGCTGTGGGTCTATCCCACAGAGGGATGTAAGCCTCCAGTCCTGCACACAGCAGACCCCCTTTTGTCTTGGCCTGGATCATTAAAGAAGAGGACAGCCTTTGGGACTGCCCCCCTGCTGTGTGGAGCCTGCCACACCCATCACACAACACACACCTCCAACTGCCATCTGGGTGCCTGTTGTATGGATCCTTCAGTTTCAGCTGGTAATATGAAATAATAGTATCTGCCTCTCTTTTATTTTCCCTGCTTCCGTCCACCAGTTACAGATCATATTGGATTTTGAACAAATAAAAATGTTCAGGCCTTGGTACGGTATTTGCCTGAAAGGTTGAAGAGTTTCACTCCCATTGAAGTGTGACAGGTGTAACCAGTTTATCCCTGTTGACAGACTAATGACAGTCGCCTCTCTGTTTGCGTAATGACTAGCAAACACAGAGACAATGGAATTGTGAGCCTGATGTCGCTAGATGTCTGCAGAGATCGGGTTACTTTTTCCCAAAATGTCCAACTATTGCTTTAAGAGAAGACGGCAAATGTTTGCCCAAAAAGGGTCCTGGATTTGTGGCCGGTCTCTTCAGTGAAATTGAGCGGGCTAATGGGTTTTAAAGATTAATGCTACATTTAAATGGAACTTGTGAGGTTGCATTTTTTCACAGAAGAAGTGAACATGACATGCTTGTTATTTTAGTGGTTTAAGACAGTTGTATGATTAGTTGTGACAGTGTTGCTCTATACTGAAGGTTGTATCCAATACATTTAGGTTAATTTACGTTAAATGTCAGTGTTTGTGTGGTTTTCAGGTGTTCCTTGAGAAAATCACTGCCCAATTCAAAGAAGATGATACCACTCTCATGTCTGTATGCACTTGGACACAGCAGTCGGTTAGCTTAGCTTAGCATTATGAATATATTTAACCTGGCACGGGCATGGGACGATATGAAAATTTCATGTCACACATGTTTGCACATAACAAGGAATATAGAAGTTGTTCTCTCTTCTGGAACCGTGTTAGTAAAGGACTTTAAATGGCTTTATATGAAGGAGAGGAATTGTTATAAAAGCAAGTAATTACTGTTTGAATGTACATATGAGCATGTGAGTAATACAAATGGAAACCAGTCATTTTCATATTCTTACAAGCACAGTGACATTTTTGAAAGCAAGTCGGCAACACGGGTGGTTTTAAGTGTCTTACTGGGTCATGGTGGAAACTAACTCATTTACTACTTCAGGTGCTACTTTTACTTGTGTATTTTCTGCTACTTCCTGTTCACTCCGTTACATTTAATTGGAAATGATCCATATTTGCCCCACTACATTAATCTACATACTTAAATGACTATTGTATTCACAGCTGAGCTCACTTTCATGAAATGAGGCTGCCTCAACCCAGTGGGGCGGCAGGGAGGAGCTAGGTGGTGCTATAGCTCCCCCTATAATAGCCATAGCACCCGCCCAGCACCCCCAAGAAATGTCTGTAATTTTTTTATATTTATATTTTAATGTCATGTTTGAATAGTCTTTTTCATACTATATGCTTATAGTGGAACGAGTATAGTTAATGCAGGCGTGTCAGTGTGTGTAGCCATATGTGGTCCGATGCGGCCGCCTTTGCGCATCCCCGGCCATAACACCTGCAACAGAGAATCTCTGGAGCCGCCACTGCCTCGACCGGTTTGTGTGTGCGCGCGCGCGAGAGAGAGAGATAGTGAGAGAGAGAGAGAGAGAGAGAGAGAGAGAGAGAGAGAGAGAGAGAGAGAGAGAGAGAGAGAGAGAGAGAGAGAGAGTGAGAGAGAGAGAGAGAGAGAGAGAGAGAGAGAGAGAGAGAGAGAGAGAGAGAGAGAGGGGGGGGGGGGGAGACAGACGCTCCGCCCAGGAGCAACAACGCAGCGTATCACCGTTGAAACCGTTGAAAGAAGTCGGTCCTGTTAACAGCGAGACTTCAGACGTCTACGAGTGAACACAGGGGCAACTCACCGTTTAAAAGAAGACGACGTTTAGTAACCGAGAAAAAGAAAACAAGTCCCGTGGATATATTTAACTTTTCCGCCAGTTGGCGTGACGGAGGACGGCTGAAAACGAGTGAGCTGCTCCAGTTTCGGAGGAGTTTTCTGTCAGGAGAAACTACGTTCATATCAGCAGAGACCATCTAAGCGCTCACAAGTAAGCTAACACTAACTAGGTATGTTAACGTTGACGCTAGCTGGCGTACTTTGAAACGGCGACTAACGTGTTTTCTTTATTTACTTCCTTCGGGACTTTGCATATGAAGATTACTGAATGTATTGAAACTCGGAAAAGAAACGCGATATGCCAAAGAAATATAAAGCAGTAACGTCAACATGGAAGTTAAAGCGTTATGCTAACCTTGATGTTTTGTGCTCTAAGGAGTAACGTTTGCCTAGTGGAAATCGATTAGTTGATCAATAGCGATTAAATCATCCATTCTGATGATTGATTATTCGTTTAGAGGCATTTATCAGTCTCGAAATGCCAAACACTCACTGGTTTTCTGGTCACATCCGCCTCTTGTGTTTCCACAATTACCAGACGTTTTTAGACTAAACAACAAGTTAATTTATGGTGAAAAGCAACAACAACAACAAAATAATAGTATAGTAGGCCTATAATAGTAATAATAGTAACCAAACAACAACAAAAATGCCAAGTGTTCCTGAAGAAGGCACGGAACGACTTGAAATTTTCACGTCACACTTACATAAATAGGGAGTCCCGTCTATAATATATATTTTTTTTATTATTGTAAGTGTTTCAACCAGGCTCTTTTTTTCACTCATCTGCCAGGATATGTAATTAGACAGCCCTGCCCTTTTAATCACTTGATCATATTAAAAATCCTCCCAATAATGGAAATTCACCACAATCAACTTATTGCAAGTGTTTTTTGTGTTTTTGTCGTGGTGATAAAGTCTTCTCCCTACCCTGGAGCCTTGGAGACTTGAACATGGACAAATATATGTTTGAGGCAGAACAACAGGCCAATGTTCATCCAATATTTGAAGGAGATAACTAAATGATGCTTTTGTCCACCTGTTGGCTGTCTTATGTGTCTGGTAACATACATTTCCTAGTCCAGATCTAGTGGTCTACTACTTTCTCCTCCCGGCTGCCTCCATCTATCCTCTCTCTCTCTCTCTCTCTCTCTCTCTCTCTCTCTCTCTCTCTCTCTCTCTCTCTCTCTCTCTCTCTCTGATGCCATACATGCTCTCCACAATAGGTTTTTGATCACATGAGCAACATTTTCCGAAGTTGTTGCACAGATGTGTGTGTGTTTGTCAGCCCTGTGAGTATCCCTGCTATGTTTAGACAGAAAAGTCCAAACCACCCTTTCGATGAGTAGCCTCCATCTAGTCAAGGAAAACCTGATCTTTTATCCGATTTAATGTGGAAAATATGACACGTTGGAGCAAAGTGATTGGCTCGTTTGGTAGATTGTGTCAGTTTTTCCATCACAAACTACATGAATTATATTATCTTTGATTCTTATGTTGAGTTGCATTGATATTTTTCTGTTCCTCACACTTGGTTGTAGCCATGATAAATGCTATTTTACTTTGACTCTCAGATGTGGCTAATCTTTGTTTATCTCTTGTACCTTGTCTCTGTCTGTATGGTTAGTAGCTTGTCAGTAGCCCAATAGGGAACAGCATGTACATACCGTATGCGTTGCATCAGGTAAAAGGAAGTCAAAATGGTGCATTTGTGTGGTTGGGATTTTAGAGATCTAATTTGTTGCTCATTTGCAGTGTCAAGTTGCTACGGTTAGTGATTGGCTGTGTATCTTTTCTTTGTTTTGTTCATGACAGCACAGCACTAACAGATGCTGATGTGTTATATTGTATGATCATTCCATTTAAATACAGGAATTGGTAGTTTGCCAAATGGTCCAACAGTTTGGCAGTTCAAAGCCATTTTGCCATCAGACAGACTATATAAATAATCAATACTTTCTCCACACCATGTAGAGTGCATGCTTTTAGACATTTGTTGTCCAGCTCAGTGAGCGGGCACAAGCTCCAGTTTCCTGTTCAAGGACACTTCGACCCTCACAAGATGTGCATTCACCTGTTGAATAAATCAAACCTGTGACCTTTTTTTTTAACATACAGGACTCTCCACCCACTCATGTATTCATTTAACCTAATCCGCACCACCTAAATTAACCATTAACATTCCTGGCTGTGGCTGATTACAATTTCTCAGGATGTGGAGGGCAACATGGGTGAGTAATAAGAGTTATCTACACTGCCTCAATATTTACCGAACCACAGCAGTAGTTTTATTTTGGCTCTAAATATTTTGGGTAGCCATTTTTCTTTGGGCCCTCTGCAGTCTGCGTAGTGGTTAGATTGAATGGGTTACAACTTTGTTCAGCTGATGTTTTGTGATCCAATGTCAAGCTAATAGGCAGGAGTAGCACTAAACCTACACTATCCATTAATTTCTCTTGTGACGTTTTAAGAATGTCTTTGCTTATGCATACATCTGATAATGTTCCAGCTTGTTACTGGCTTTACTGTGAAACACTTGACACTGAAACAGGAAGCTGTTCCTGTTTAAATCTGCCATCATTTTGATGTTAAGCTTCAAATTTATTTGAACAAAGAATGGTGACATCATCTAGTCTTATTCAGCTGTTGTTCAGAGGGATCATTGTCTCTTTCTGCTCTTTAAATTGTCAGTCTGGTTTAACCATTGAACGTTTTGTATCTCCATGCACAAAATAATATCTATTTATAAAGAAGATGTTCTACAATCTAATCTCGAAATAATTAAAAAATATAGTAGTCCTTTCAGACATCTGACTGTAACAAATCAAGCTTTGAACAGCAGTGTACATTAGGCACAGAGTTTCTACTGAATGTGTTCAAGAACAGCGGTTGGATCCCTGCCCTTGTCACTGTATCATGGTCGTTGTGGCCTTTGAGCAAGACATTTCACCCAGCTTGCCTCGTGTGAATGTGTATAACTCCTGTATGTTTGAGGTGGTGGTCGGAGGGGCCGTAGGCGCTGAATGGCAGCCACGCTTCTGTCAGTCTGCACCTCTACTATCGTAGTTTACCACAACTGGTATGACTGTGTGTGAATGAATGGAACTTTGGGTTCAGAAAAGCGCCATATAAATTGAATTAATTAAATTCATATTATGATACTATTTGATGGTTTAATGTGGCTATGTTTAATAGCAGAAAGCGTTCATTGCAGACTAGTGCTTAATGAGTACTGCATTTTGGGTTAAAGGCTGCAGCTGATTCAAAGATCTGGCTGTTCACCAGCCTTCCTCTCATTTTTAAGGTCAGTGAATTCAGCACATCCCAATTGGGAGATCTGGAGCTACCCGGGGCTGCTGCTAATTATGGGGACATCCTATTAGGTCTGTACCATAAACCACATCGTATTTCATGTCGACATAGAATCTGTCCTGCCCCGTTTAGAGAGATTATCACACAATCCCTAATAGTACCACCATTGCATCCAATGTTTTTTCCGGTTACAACTCAGACCAAACCAGAGT
The DNA here is from genome assembly GCA_029853015.1 of Chelidonichthys spinosus. Classification (NCBI taxonomy): domain Eukaryota; kingdom Metazoa; phylum Chordata; class Actinopteri; order Perciformes; family Triglidae; genus Chelidonichthys; species Chelidonichthys spinosus. The sequence goes on along the minus strand of CM056832.1, from coordinate 7,710,872 downwards.
GATTGTATTAATCAGTAAATCTGAACATTTTAGATAGGCTCACCCAACTAATCTGCAAATAAAACAGCCATTGCCTGTACATTTGTGATACAGAATAACATCAATAAAAAGTCTACAGTTGACCAGACAGGAGGACTACAATATAATAAACATTCACACGTTAACTATTTCTATCCATTTAGAACTAACATAAGCAAATGAGAGCTGGTTATATACAAACATAGCATATGTTTACAGAAACGCTCAGTAGTCAATCAGTTCAAGTGTTCCTCTTGGTACTGGTTTCCTTTAGTTAAAATTAAAGGAATGTTCATGTTGCCGCCAACATAGTCACACTATATGTCTGTTCATAAAACAATGAATCTCGGCATAATGACTCACTTTCAGTTAAAATCAGGGGCAACCTGCAGATCTGGCTTTTTCCCGTCTTGTGTTGATGTTGCTATGGCACCAGCTGACAGCCAAGCTGGAGGTCACAACAATTTCCTCCGGATAAATAAAGTAAATAATCTTAATTTATTTTAACCAGGGCCGCATGATACTTTGTCTCCGCAACCATATTGCGATGTGTGCATGCACATTCATTCATTCACCATTCATTCAACCGATTTAAATAGTTTATGTGAACACAAAATGGATTATCACTTTTATTATTATTATTATTATTATTATTATTACTTTTTAATTTGGCGTAGAAAGTGAACCAGATCGATGCATTTAACTACTAAAATGTACCATACAGAATTTAGGGATGCAATACTGGTTCTAGTTCACCGAACTTAAGTCAGAGGAAAACCCGTATCACCCTGAATGTGTTTGAATAGGTAAATGTAAACTTTAAAGAATGTTTCTTGAGTGGTAGAAAAGGCTAGAAAGTGTTGTAGAAATACAGGTCATTTAATATCCATTTACCAAACCATTAGCTTGACCACGAGAACAGCATTAATGTGCATGACGTAGTGCTTGTAGTAACTCACCGCAGCTGTCGTCGTTCAAGAAATAGTTAGATAAATCACAATTCCACATTTTCATTTCCCCATTCTAAATCAGTAAGATGGCTTTGAATGCACATTAGACAGAGCACGGCTCAACACGTTCCTCTCGCTTACATCCTTCCTGCTGAGCCAGGCTAAACTGGACGTAACGCCATGCAGGGCAGTGCAATAACTAACCAATAACGACCTCCTCTTCTGAATAATGTAAGACAATAAACAAGCACAATGGTGTTACTCAAGGAGCATACAGAAGTCAGAATGACTACTCTGATAAATATCACTTTGCCCACTGACTCGCAGACCGTCTGCATCTTTTCTCTGGTGGGACACTCTAGTTAAACCACAGAAGCAAAGTGAAGGAGGAAAAAAACAACACGAAACAAAAAAGAAGCTCTTTAATTACTCTTCCATCAAGATTTCATCTAACCCTCAAAATACGTCCAGGCTTCGAATTGTAGGCTTTGTTTCTTTTTTTCTTCCTACCTATAATGAGTCTCAACTCAAATGTTTATTTTCCAAAGTCCGATGCCGCAGCTGCTATTTAAGTGCTGGGCTGCTGCTGTTTTCCAAGATCCATTAAAACCAGCTTACAGGGATGTACCGCTGCATGGACACAACTAATCCATAATATTACAGGCATTTTACCGACAGCAGTAGCTCCCGTCTATGGCAAATACATCACTGGATTTAAACTCTTGATAGGCATTAAGGGGGAGATAAAAACTGATACCAGTATTGCCTGTAATGGCCAATGCACACAGAAAGCCTTTATGTAAGTGATACCTTGCATGCTTTCAGCACACTGATCAAACTGAAGTTTCAGACACAAATGTAAGTGCATTTAGAACCGTGAGGACTGTCAGTTTTGTTGTAATGGTTTTGTACCGCAGCACACTATGCGGACTATCATTTAGGAAGTAACACACTGTCTGTGGGTGGAAGCCTTCATCCCAGACAGCACAGACTCTGCCAGGTCTGTGCTGTCTTTTGGTTGATTTGGTGTCTTTATTTTTTAACAGCGTTGTCATTGTGGAAGCATTGCGCCCCAACCCCTTCAACACCACCCTCAGATTAACACTATTAGCTCTGTCAGCACTTTTGCTATAGCTTGCACTGTTAGTTGGGAGCTGCCGGCTGACCCAGTAGCCAATCGGAGGCATACTGGGTAGCACAGAACGGATGTGGCAGTTAAGACAGTTCTGGTACTGATTGTGTATAACAGGACTGTAAGCCAGGGCACGCGTGTGTGTGTGTGTGTGCATGTGTGTCAATATCTGTGATCATGAAAAGTCAGTAAGTAAGATTGTACTTTATAAAGCACCTTTTAAAACAAAGTTACAGGTGCTTACATTACATAACAGCCCCTACACAAGGAAGGCAAGTTGATAGAGATGGGCTTTGAGAAGTTTTTTTTAAACAGTTTACGGACTCAGCGGACCTAAAGGGTGGGGGGGGATTCCAGAGGGGCGGGGTTGCAGCAAACGCACAATCTCCTGAAATAAATATGTGGAATGTGGAATTATTTAATAAGAGTCCCATGAAATAAATAAATGTGGCATTATGAAATAAAATTCCCCTGATAGAAATAACTGTAGAATTATCAAATGAAAGTCCCATGAAATGTGTATTTATATAACATTAATTTGTATATTTATGGCCTCATTTATTTGTTTAAAGATTTATTTCATAGGAATGTTTATTTAATATTGGCTTAATTTGATATCAAACGTCTTGTTTCATCTGACCAAAAATACGAAACCCAAGTTTTTGCATTCTTAAATTTTCATATTTAATTATTAGCCTCCTGTAACATGAAACTAAATATGTTGGGATTTGGACTGTTTGTTGGACTAAACAAGACAGTTAAGTTTGTCAAATTTGGCTTAGTGAAGTTGTGATGACCTAAGTTTCGATGGACAGGTTCAGGTTATAAGCAGCTTTGAGTTTGTTCGCTTAGAGGAAACGCAACTAGTGACATGCCCAGTGTCTAATATTCCTACCGTTTGGCGTGGCAACTATTTTTTTCTTGGTTCCTCTTTTCTGTTAACAGTCTACACAATGAGATGGTTAATGAGGCAGGCATGTGGAACAGGATATGACTGTTTGCAGTAGGGCGATATGTGAGCACAAAGCTATAACGCAGTCACAGGGGAACTACTTTTTACGCCCAACCTTTTCACTCGACGCTGAAACTTAACAATGAAATCACACAAAAAATATTTTGAAATAACCCCGTCTTCTTCATACACTCTTCCTGCTCCCAGTCCCTGAGGATGTGACTTATTTAGCCGCTTTTAGTTCATAATCCAAACTTGTTATCCTAGATGTCTGATGTTCCACAGGAGCCAATCAGACTTCCTTAACTTGTTGCCAATTGGCTCTTTATTTACACTATTTGTCAGTTATTTTAGGTCAACGTCATCCAAGGCTCCAGCTTCATCACTTGAGTTGTGGTCACTCTCTCCTTATTTAATTTTACTCAAACTCATTCCACATGAAAAATAATAATCTGATTCTGGTAATGTGATTGTGGTCTTGGGTGGAGGTTCAGGGAGGTTCAGATGCACCTTATAGACGGTTCCCCATCCTGTTTTGGAATGTGTCTGCAGCTCATTGTGTCATGTCAGAAGACAGGAAGTGTACCGAGTGAGGTGGCTGTGACTGAGCCAGCGCTCACGCAACGTTATGACACAAAAACAACATTTTTAAACCAAAGAAGGGTTTTACTAGCAGCTGACAGTTGAAGACGCATTCCAATGTTTTGATTTTCAAAATAAATGCAAAATGCTTAAATAAAGTATTTTTCTCTGATTTCTTGTTGTGCTTCGTTGATTAAATGTGTTTATCTGGGAGAGAGCTTATAATTTGGTGCTTTAAGTTCAGGTGGTGTAGGGCCACAACTAACGATTATGTTTTTATGGACCAATCTAAAGACTAATTAATTAATATGCAATTATTTTATTCCATCATCTTTACTTAACAAACAAATTTAACAAGACAGTTAGATCCTATTTGTCAGATGCTTGATCAGAGAAAAACCAGACTTCAAAGGACTGCTGCGACTCAATTAATCACTGTACGTCGTGGAAAAACTTTCCCTGTACTGGAGAATTGGTATATTTACATAGTAAGTACTTGACTTAGAACTTAAAATGACATTGGATTTATTTAATCACTTGAGTAATATGCATTTGTCCTGCTGCGACAAGCCATTTCCAATCTTCAGAGTTTATAGATCGCTACATTGTCCGGTTTTTGACTAAAACCCAGATATGTGACGCATAGACTCACGTTATGCAGATGGATGTATTTTAGTTAAACGATCACATTGTTTTACATTGAGAAGTGATTTTGGACAGTCTTTACAGGTTGGAGGAGGCATACCAGACCTACTTTTAAGATGCACTCAGTGATAAGGACTGTGTTTCTCCAGTGATTTCTTTGCCTTCCTTTAATAACTTGTCATTAGTTACAAATTTGCAATTTTTCACTGCCCAGAGAGGCTTTTTGTCAGCCCACTTAATTGAATAAATTGCTGAAATCCAGCGCTGTGGAACAAAACTAAGGCCTACTCTTCTCTGCTCTGGCGCCTCAGTGATGGACCGAACTCCCGACCAATGTCAGGACAGCAGAGTCACTTGCCAACTTCTGAAAAAGGCTCAAAACTCACCTGTTCAGAGTTCACCTCGACTCTGCATGGCATGACCCACTAACCCCCCACCCCCTCAGACGAGGACCTAACACTGGTTACTATTTTTTAGCTCTTACTTTATTGGCAATGATACGTTGTGGTGTCTTTCTTTTGACAGCAGCACTCAAACTGCACCACAAGTTACATTTGCATACATTTGCAAATATGATTGCAAAAATCATATTTTCCCATTTTTTTTAGGGTGATGATAACATTCAAATCTTTATTTGAAAATCTCAATCAAACTTTTAATGTTAAAAAAAAATGTAAAATGGGAAAGTTATTTGAATGAATTTGAAACCAACTAACATCCTGTTGATATTTTAGTCAAATCACCCAAGCCTCTAAATCGATGATAATCTTGCAACCAACATGCCAGATATTAAAATGGGCAACTGCTTGCTAACAAGTTTGAAATGTCAACTTCAACAGTGGAAAATAGTTCTTAATAATGTGGTGCCTGATGACAGTGAGGGCTATAAGCAGCTGCATTGGGCCAACCAGTTGTATCCTATATCATGAGCCGTACAAGTTGTTTGTGCATGATAAACTGATTGGATTGTGTCATAGTTGGATATTTCTCCGTTTTTACTCTTACTCTAATTGCTGTTAATCGTAAACCTGGCTGGTTGTTCTACATCTCTACTCTACTACTCGACAGTTCTCAAGTATAATAATGTCAGTAATAGTACATCTTTATTTGAGCAGCCTGAGATGTCTCTGCTCATCAGGTCACACTGCAAGTCATGTGTCTGGATTAAATTTGGCATGTTTTATGTAATGCATTAACTGAGCACTGACGACAACATCTCTCTCTTTCTTTCTCTCTCTCTCTCTCTCTCTCTGTCACTCACTCACTCACTCACTCTGCGCAAAAACACTGACACACATATCTTTAAGTACAGATTACGTTGAGTGTGAGTGATTGAGACTCGCCAAAGAGAGAGGTGGCCTTTAGTATGCAGGGTTAGAGTGACAAGTATTTGTTGATAATTAGAAATTCCATTCTATTTAAAGTGTGTGCGTGTGTGCGTGTGCGTGTGTGTGTGTGTGTGTGTGTGTACATTCACAACATATTGGGAGAACAAAACCATTCAGCAGTAGAGCCTGGGTGAATTTTGCCTACACAATACACCAACCAGGGGATCCTGGTTCCAGTCATTATGCTGTAATGTATCCCTCAACGGCTGAATGCTGCTGTAGTGTCCCTAACCTGAAATATTCATCAAAGTACATATGCATTATTTAGAATTATTATTCAGACATAATGTAGCTATTTTGCACACAGGATCCTCCACTTTAAATGTTCAACCCTGTTGTTTCAGATAAAAAAGGATAAAACAAGCAGAGGTTGTTTTAAAAGCTCAGAGAAAGTGTGTGTGTGTGTGTGTGTGTGTGTGTGTGTGTGTGTGTGTGTGTGTGTGTGTGTGTGTGTGTGTGTGTGTGTGTGTGTGTGTGTGTGTGTGTGTGTGTGTGTGTGTGTGTGTGTGTGTGTGTGTGTGTGAGAATTACTGTAATACTTTAAGTGGGACCTTTAGCCCTTTGTGAATACTGTCGATATTTGGTGGGGAGACGGCACCTCTCGGTTTCAGCTCTTAGGCTATTTATGGCGCTCTCTATTCGCACCATCTCGCTATTAGACCCACGTTCCCTCATGCGGTAACATGCTCTTTGGTCTATTCTTCAGACTGAGAATATAAGACCATACGTCTTTGGAGAGTTGTACTGTAATTTACACATGTGCGGGGCTGTGTGTGCAACAAATTACAACACGGAGACAAGGAACGATTATATTCGCACAAAAAGGCAGTTGAGAGGCTTTAAATTGTGTCAAATATATGAAGTAAGACATATTGCAGTTAAAAAGTTAAAGAAAAAGATAACTGGCGATGACTTCTACTAGATTTAACATATTCTTCTTAAGAAGGAATGGTAAAATGATTCTACTGTATTTGTGTAAACAAAGGTTCTTCTGTGTGTTTATTCAAAGGCCTTTTATAGGACCCGTTTAGACGGGCAGTATTTCCAGCAGATCCATTTTTAGCGTGACATGGCTGCCTTTCTTTCTATTTCCCCCTGAGGACGTCACATTGAACTCCACTGTGGGATTTAAAAAGTAGAACATGAGAGCAGTATATCAAGTAAAACGTTGCTAAAAGATGATGTGATGTTGTGTCCAATAGCTGTTAGTAAAATTGGGTGGAGATCCTTTTACTGAGGCCCGCCTTTTGGATACAGACTGGCCAATCATATCCAACAACTAGCCCAAGCTCTGCTCCATAGACTCTCATACAGTTGTTTCAGATTTGCTTAATTTTTAGGCCGGTTTTGTGGATTTGGAGCCTGTCATGGTTAAACATTGTGTAATGGTGATCATCATTACCCGGAGAGGATGAAGATTTAAGTTCTAAAATGTTTTGTTTCTGCCTAAAAACCTGTGGAGGTAATAGCAGAGCATATCATTTACTAGCATGAGCACTTCTATGCTATGCTAGCTGCTGAATGTTTACACATCGGGCAAGCTTTTTAGTTATTGTAACAGTAAAGAAGGAACATTGTTGTTCCTTAATTTCATTGTCTTGTCTCGATCTACAGGTGATGGCTGTTTTACATTACGTGAACTGTTGCTTTAGCTTCTATCTTTATTGCTTTAAGCTGTTTTCACTGCTGAAGTTTGTCGTCCTGGATACATCCTTCAAATATATTTCACACTTCTCTCTCTATCATTTTAAGTTTTTCCGAAAGTGATATGATATTAACTCATGGAGAGACAGTGTGGGCTCCATGGCAGCTTTGACAGCTTGACAGAGTAGCAGTGGGGAGGGTCTTGAGCCAGGTCTTCATACCCAACACTAGTTATGATATTTTGTCATTGGAAACTCCTACAGATAAATGATTAAACCAAAATGTCAATGCCTTCATGTGCAGCCTTTATTGCCCCTTCATTTTGTGTGTGTTTCTTATTGACTGATTACCCTCTGTCAGTTTAGAGTTGAACATTGTCCAACGACCTGACGTGACCCAAGTGACACCCTTCTGCTGTCCGCCTCTTTATGTGCTATCACACACACACAGCACTGAGCCAGAGATGCAGGTATAGTGCAGCAGTAAGTGTGTGTGTGTGTGTGTGTGTGTGTGTGTGTGTGTGTGTGTGTGTGTGTGTGTGTGTGTGTGTGTGTGTGTGTGTGTGTGTGTGTGTGTGTGTGTGTGTGTGTGTGTGTGTGTGTGTGTGTGTGTGTGTGTGTGTGTGTGTGTGTGTGTGCACTCATGAGCGAACTACAGACAGCACACACAGAGATAACTGCTTAGTGCAGAGGACACACCCATTTGCATTCAACATTAGGAAATGAGTGCAAAACTTCTTTACTGCCATTGAAGTGTGGTTAATGGAAAAGCAGGTTCTGCTAAATGGTGCTGCTTCATTAGTTGTGTTCTCAGCTGTGAGCAGAAATGGCATCTAACATGACCTTGAACCAGAATTTTATTTCCAGTTTTAAGGTGATGCGTTCACCTGCTGCTTTTAACAAAGGCCCTGTGGCTGTGAGACAACCCAGAAAATGATTGAGATGTCACAAGGCTCTGAAATGTCTTTTTAATTATTTGTGGCAGGTAGTGTTAGAGGCAGCCTGTTTAGTCATCATTATAATCAAATGTATAATAAAGCAGTTGTCACTTATTTTTAGCATTAAATAAAGATCTTGCTATGAATCCATTCATTTAGTTTTTATCTAAAAGAAGACCAGGATACATGCTGACGGGGCATCGGTCAGTGCTGTCTGCTGGACAAAGTGTGTAACAGTGGCACTATTTACAAATCACCTCAATCCTAGTTTTGCTATTCTGCAGAGACGCGCGGATGACAATTGTCTTGGCCAATTCCGTCTGACTTGCTGATACTGATGATTAGAAAAAGAATGATTGTATTTTTATTGACATAATGACTTGATTAAAAAGATGGCCATACTTTTACTTCTAATTATGTATTATAAGCTGTGTCGAGCTTGTGTCAGAGATGTAATTATGACCTGTTAAATGAATCTATTTAGAGCATCTATTTTATATTGCTGTGAAAACATCTCATTCAAACAACTGTATTTATTCAAGTTTCTCCCCAAAGGCTACATTTTACAAGATTTACATTTGACTGCATCATAATAGCGTTATAATTTACCCTCACCAAATGGTAGTTTTTACTTAGTGTGCACGTGTGGCTGTGGCGTTACTGTAAAACTTTCATGCAGCACGTGTGTGTAAATGTGACCGGCAAAAGAAAATACTCGAGATATGTGGTTGAGAGAACTTGGTAATGTATTACACTTGGAGAAAATCAGGTACATTATATCTGGTAAAGAGGATATCTTTTTTAAAATATGGCAACCTTTTCTCGATGTAATAGTCTAAAGACTGAATAAGTGCTATTCTGTTGCTGTGCCACTTATTTTCTACAAATGTTCTGTTTGTCTCATGTCCAAAAAACTCTGTCAAAAAGCATGGCTTAAAAGCAACCAGCTGCGTATTGGCTGACAAACTGTTTACACATATCCGGTCCCATACATCTCATTTATGGGCCTAGCTCTTGTCTGAATGTGAAGTGATCGACCGTGTGCAGGACGGTTTGGTCTTTTTAAAAACCAACGCTGTCAAAATATGTGCTACAAGAACTACGTTACAAAGATCCCTGTGACATTTGATTGCCTTTTTAAATAGAAAAGTTGAAGCCAGGGATTAAAGGTGGAAAGTTCCTGAACAGGTCACACAGGCGATAAAGTCTGAAGTACTGTTCTTTTGCAAAGGCGGAAGCACAAACAGAGAGTAAACTCCAGCCTACACAATATTTAGATTAGAGTGCATTCAGAAAATGTAGACATCCCACTGTTGATTAACTCTCCCACACATATTTCCTTTAACATGTTTGGGTTTTGGGTAATCTTTAAATGAATATTTCAGACTGTTTGTACGTTAACCTCACATAGTGAAAGGTGATATTTCCTCATTATCTGCTGACCCCTCATATTGAACCAGTGGTTTAATGATTAACAAAAACCCAGTTGTGTTTAAAGGGAGCTTTCCACATGAGCGCCTCTGAAAAACTAAAGATTATAGATGTGATTTATTTTTTATTTTTTTCAGTTTTCCAATTTGTTGTCGGTGTTGACCACTGTTGTTTATTTCAGATTGTGCTTGTGTTGTAACTCCAGTTAACTGCAGTTACTCATGATGTTCTTTCCTTCTGTATTTGGCTTCAAGCCTGTTTATATATTTGTTTTTAGTAGCATGGAAAGATTGTTGGCTTTCCAAACACCTCGTACACGTAAATGTGAAAAAATATTATCACAAATGGTCATCTGAATTGTTTGATGTTCAAATAACTCACATGAATATAGACGTTCATGAGTTCAGAGGTACCTTGTCTTCCAGCGGGCTTGGTGAAGTAATGTTAGGCGTTGTTATGGACATGCTTCACAGAAAACGGCACAGAACTGTGATCCCGGGTTGAGACCCCCTGAGCCTTCTTATAGATGTGGAGCACAGCAGACGTGCATGCAGCAGCATGTCTACCTGAGTACGGGAGGCTGGAACATAAAGAGCTCTAAGCCTGAAGAGGGAAAATGACAAGGGCAAGCACAAATATCTGTAAACTTATGAAAATCTCTGAAAACAACTATCTGAGCAGCCTCTGGGATCTGTGATGGGAAGACCATCTGTGACATTGAACTCAAAGTAAATGAAGCAATCCCTGAGTTCTTTCTACAAGGGAGGCAGTGAGACTGGTCTGCATTGTATTCTGTGTATTTAGTGATTAGTGTCTTGATTATTACCCTTCTGCCAAACATGAGCTCCTGTTGTCTTTACTCCACCTGTTCCTGTATATGCTTAGCTGTCAGTCGGGACATTGACATGCACTCAAACAGGCAGACTCCAGTCTGATACTGCAGTTTTCTGATGAATTTTCCATTGACCGACTTGCAGCTCTATAGTTTATATGCTGTACATGCTTAGTGCTGCACAGCTACTTCTGTGGCAAGGTTGGCAGCTGAACCCTGGTGGTGCAACTGAGACCCAGCACCCGATCATATAAGGTCACGCCAATCGATAGCAATGATGATTACAAAGACAATCACCTAGTCATTTGTTTACACTCTCTACCTTATGCTTATTAATATTTGTTTATCAATTTCCTCTGACGTTCTGTTCTTCAATTGTACTTCTTTTGCTTTTACAGAAACTGGATTTTGTAGTTCCTCATGTGGTAGACGTGTATCATTTTCCTCACAGATGTTGACCCACAGGTTGTTTTATCTGTTTTCAGGTTTGATCATCTTACACTCCCTTCCTTCTCACCTTCCCTCCCTCCCTGGTCCTGTCTCCCCATTGGCTGCTGTTCACCAGAGGGCGGGGCTAAGTATGGGGTAAGGGAGCTGAGAGGAGACACTCAGACGACACAAGAGGAGGCCTTCTAACCTGCACAGGTAAGATGTGCACACTTTCAGAAACACATGCAGCATATATAGGTGATACATTCACATCGGTCTGCAATTTTTTGGGGGAAATAATTGTGTGTCCTTAAAATTGCATCAACCCATTCAGTTGGTGTGACCATGATTGAACAAATGTATTCAAGAAAATGTCCATATTCATTTAATTTCATTAACATGTAACTCCATGAGGAGGTATTTTAATATATCCAAACAGAACAGAACCCTGAAACTCATTTAGACCCTTAAACTCAGGGACACACACATCCCTTTTAATCTGCCACAGCCATTGTTTTCACACCCATCCCCCACGCAGGTGAGATGCCTCACCTCACTGAGGCGTTTCATGACTGGAAACCATGATGGTCAAACACAGGTGGGCATTGTCCAGTAAATGACTGCCAGATGTAATCAGTGGGCCGCAGACCTGTACTGGAAACAGCTTGCCTGTTGCCAGGATCTAACCTGCACTGTCCATGAATTGTAAGAGCATTTTTTTAGATAATTTGTAGAAGGTTAACCTCAATTTCGTCTCTAGATTGAGTTTAAAAATCAGTTTATTGGTTGTAAAAAAACAAATAAGACCCTGATGTATTCTGTTTGTTGCTCTCTGTTTATTCTGTTTCTTCAACTTGCTTTAAAATGTTTAGTTCTGACTCGCAGTGATAAATCTCAACCAAAACAAGAAGAAGATTCACTTTAAATTACTACAGGAACTGACTTTGCTCAAAAACGTGCAGCTGATTTTTAGTCCCACAGCATCCATCGACATGATCAACTGTAGCTGAACAGCATGCTATGCAAAATAGATTGATTGTGTCACATTAGCATTCTCCAGCAGATTAGCATTTAGATTAGCAGTTAAACCTGTTACCACCAACCCACTGGTTAAAGTAAACAGATTTTGGGTTTGTTATGAAACTGGCGAGCTGCATTTGACTCACTAGATAGCATAAATTTAAAAAGAATGAGTAGTCAAATGTTCGTATTGAGCTGCCAAATCTGAGTTGAATTTTAAAAATCTGACTTTGGTAGAGCCCTAACATCTCATTCCCATGCATTGCTAATACGTGTCAAACAATTAAGAATCTCCACACAGTAAAAAGTGAGCAGACGCATCCCTCTCTCTCCCCCATTTACAGGCACTCTGTACCACTATTAAGTACGATCTTCCTGTGCTTCCTGTTAGGCCGCTTTTTGGCTCATGTGTCGTGTGCGCTACATCTAAATCTGTTCTTATGTATACATCTCTATAAAAAAAAAACACCTGCAGCCTTTTGGCTTTTGCAAAATGACAACCCCTGGTAGAAGCCACAGCAGCAGCAGCAGCAGGAAGGAAACATCTGAACATTGGAGGGAAAACGCTTGAACTTAATGTGATGAGGGCTCTGCCAGTCACAGATCTGCTGCGTTCTGTGGCATTTAAACTGGAATGTCACTGGTTTCCATGTGTACAATTTCATTCAAAGCCAGTTTTCATATTATATATAGTCCAGTAAACGTGGTAAGCAATCCGCTGATGGAAGCGTTGTCTAACGCTAACTTGTTACAGTATTATGGCTGAGTTTAATGTCTACTAACCAGCCAGATGTTCCATTAGGCTGATGCAGGTCGTGTATGTTTAGTCCTGCACTTCTGATGGTTAATTAAACGTCCAGAAGCTCTGTGGTCTTGTCAACATGTTCCTTCTTTAGAATCCCCCCCCCCCCCCCTTCCCCCACGCACTAATTTCCCAGAAGTCTCCTCGTTTGTTTGGGGTAGCAGTGGACAGGAAAGCTTACTTATGCCTGAGAAAACGAGAGAGAAAGCAGGGAGTCCAAAGAGAAAACGCTATGACTGTGTTTGTACTTGTTAGTAATATAAAACGCATATACTTCCAGGATTCTGTATCATCGTCCTGTGGGGGTATGACTGGACTTTATCTGTTTTCACGTTAATATGAGCACAATTCACAAGACCGGCTGAAAGGGAACAAGGAGGAGGCAGGTAGAGGAGGTGAGGGGGACAAAGGGGGGGTAAACAAGCTGTAGGGAGTTTGGAAGAGAGCAAACAGGGGCGCAGCAGTGCAGAGTTGTTGCTAGGAGGCCGAGACGGCAACACGATACAGAGAGAGGAAGGATGCATTCAGTGGTGCAGAAGCTAATGAACCCACTGAAGCATGACTGGGTTATCTGTTTAACTCACGCTCACCTTTTAATGGCCACAACGCCTGTCATGCTATGTTACATTTGTCTCTATTTGTCAATATAGAGCTTGTCAGAGATGACGATTTGTTGCTTGTGTTTGTTATGTTATACATTATAAATGAACTATTTATTTTTTTCGACCTATTGGTCAGAAAAAACAACCTATTTCAGGATCTTTTTGTGCTCTGGGAAGTTGTGATGGCTGTTTTTTCTCCTCTTTGATGTTTAATAGACTAAACCATTAATCAAGAAAATGATTGACAGATTTCTCAATAATGAAACTAACTGCTGCAGTCCTCCACCGACTGAAATATCTTAAATATTTGATGGATTGCCCTAAAATTTTGCACAGATCTTCAAGATCTCCAGAAGTGAAGTGACAATCTGACATGGTCTACATTTTTTATTATTTTTTAAGTGAAAAGTGTCACTATTGGATGCGTTGTCATTAAATTTGGTACACACATCCATGTCCCCTTCAGAATGAACTTTGTAACTTTAATTCCTTCACTTTTTATCTGGTGCCATCATCACCTGCAAAACAAATGACCTTCCCAACAGCCTCATTGCTACGTTGTGCTAGCTGTGCTATCTGTGCTAAGATGCTAAACTAAGATGGTGAGCACGCTAAACATCAGTATGGTAACATTGTCATCGTGAGCATGTTTGCATGCAGATTTTAGCGTTTAGCTATCATGGCGGTATTTTCTTTTGTAAGATTTGACAGAAATGACTGTAATGTCTCCCAGATGTTGTGACTTTTGGCTTCACCCTCCGGTCTGCTGGCTCAGTTTCAGAGCAAAACTGCAGGCTTACTGCTTCGTGTTTTTATCATCATCCATTCATCAGTGTTTTTATGGGAAGTGCTGTTTACAGATGCATGTAATTTACAGCCTGATAATTAAAATTAAACTGTTCAACTGGGGCATCCTGGCAGCCTTGGGGTTTAAGACATCATGCAGTGGCTGGGGATCTGGGGCCGGGCACGTCATCCCCTCTGTATCTTCCCACGTTTCCTCTCGCCAGTCCACTGCCAGCTAGCTAGACGTGGATAATTTTGGTTACTCAGTGTTGTTTGTGCGACAAGAAATTCAATGAATTCAAGAAGAAATGGGAAAATCAGAAGTGGAGAGGGAAGACTAGACATGTTTTAGTAAGAAGAGAAAAGAGTGCAACATGGCAGAGAGACTGTTATCAACGAGCCTGCCAAAAAAGAAACCTGAAGCAGACACAAATCTGAAAGGGCATATTGTTTGTTGGAACTTCTCATTTTCTCTTTTTTGGGGGGGTGTGACAGTGCGAACCCTGAAATATTTGGCTTCAATGAAACAGCCCTCTGGTGTTATTAAATGAATGTAATTAAACAGGTAAAAGGCTGGTCGCAGTACTGGTTGCAGTTGTGTTGTAAATGACCAACCAGCATGCTTTGTTACATGAGCTCAGGTGAACCTTCTTTATGGTGGATCATTGTCATTGTTTTTAGTGTATTTAGTTTGGACTGTAGCCAGAAATCCCTCTTAAAGCTTTATGATTGTGAGAAGTCACAACTATGTAAAAGTAAGTCACACAGCGAGTGAAAACAATCCCATAGCTGGACAGTTTGGTGGGAATTAAAGTGCAGCAATAGTTAATAGAAAGGGATTTATGAATAACGGATTTAGGCCCTGTTGGCAAACCTTATGTGGAGTGAGTCTGAGACACTGGCTGGGTCAGGAGGATTGGAAATTTGGTCTGAATTTGCAGGTCTCTCTTGAAGTTTCTTCCAGCTGTTTTTCAGGAAATCTTTGCACATCATCTTCATGTGTCGCAACAGTTTTGTGGTTAAAATATTTTTTCTCATCGCTTCCTTCTCGACCAAGAAATAAGTACACACTTGGCCAATGTGCCAGCTTAACTGACCGTAAATAAAAGCAATGACTATCTTGTTTTTCCATGAAATGGAAAGCACATGATCACTGCGCTGATTGAGAAATCATCACGGCTTTCTGTCAACACTGGCAGGAAGAGAAGCGATATGTCACTCGTTGCACAAGCGGTAGCCTGGCTGGCTCTTTTGTCTGTGTGTGTGTTCATGTCTGTCTGTCTGTCTGTCAGTCTACCAGGCTACTTCTAACAAAGTGATTTGCATTTTTATCTTAAATCATAATCGGATCATTTGTATCATGCAACCTGCAGCACTGACGACAATACAACAGCCACACGACAGCAACTTCTTTCTTCAGCAGCTGCTTTCCCTAAATGTGCACGGTTGAGCTGTTAATCTGCTCTTTTATTGGACCCTTTGTTTGTCTGATGTTGTGAAGTGGTAGAAGTTGTTTTCTCGGTAAGACGTCCATATTGTCCACGAGGATCTCGATGGAAGTCCTTCACCTTTTGTTTCTTTCTCCCTGTGTTTCTGCTCAGGTGGTGACGGGTGCAGGACACTGTCATGGCGCTGTTGCGGAGGAGGCTGAAGCTTGTGGTGATGGTGATGATGATGGTCAACTTCTTCATCTTCATCATCATCTCCCGACACAGCAGCCAAGACAAAGACAGCGGTAACAAGGTCCAAATCCCCTCCAAGCCATTCTGGAGCAAACTGGTTCCCAGTTCGTCTTTCTGGAACCGCCAGCAGCAGATTCTGGACCTTCAGAACAATCCCGTCCTGAGGACTAATTACAGCGTCGGGGACATGCCTGACTGGCTTAACGAAACCGGTTTGACCTCTGACCCCTGCCAGCCTAACTTAAGGGTTACCACTCAGGTGAAAGACTACAACTCCCTACCGGGCCGCTTCAAGGACTTCCTGATTTACATGCACTGCCGGTCCTACCCGATCGTGGTGGACCAGCCTGACATCTGTAAGGAGCCACCATTCCTGCTCCTGGCTGTCAAGTCCCTGGCACCGCACTTCGACCGCCGCCAGGCCATCCGTCAGTCCTGGGGACGGGCAGGTGTTATGGCCAATCAGACGGTGGTTACCGTCTTCCTCCTCGGCAACGCCACAGCTGGGGACAACCACCCGGATCTGTCGGAGATGCTGCATTACGAGAGTGTTCGCCATCAAGATATCATCCAGTGGGATTACAGGGATTCCTTCTTCAACTTGACTGTCAAGGAAGTCCTGTTCCTGGAGTGGATTCAGACTCGTTGCCCCGGTGCTCGCTTCATCTTCAAAGGCGACGACGACGTCTTTGTCAACACCTACCGCATCCTGGACTTCCTCAAGGGCCTCTCGGAGCCCAAAGCCAGGGACCTGTTTGTGGGTGACGTGATCACCAACGCGGGGCCGCACCGTGACAAGAAGGTCAAATACTTCATCCCAGAGAGCATGTACATTGGGATGTACCCTCCGTATGCAGGTGGAGGCGGCTACCTTTACTCTGGCAACATCGCCGCCCGTCTGCACAATGTGTCGCAGCATGTATCGCTCTACCCGATAGATGACGTCTACACGGGGATGTGTATGAGGAAGCTAGGGCTGGCCCCCGAGAAGCACAAAGGCTTCAGGACCTTTAACATAGAGGAGAAGTACAGGTCAAACCCCTGTGCCTACAAGAGTTTAATGCTGGTTCACCCGAGGACGCCACAGGAGATGATCCAGATCTGGGCCTGGCTCAGTAGTCCTGAACTGAAATGCCAGTGACGGCTCTGCAGAAGAACATTTTGAGGTTGTTCCCAAAAGGTCAAAATGACAAATATTTGACTTTGAACCGGGTCCTGACTTAAGAGTTGGCAGCTTTAAGTTAAGATGTTATTTTAATGGTCATTTGGAGCCTCGGCATGGAGTTGATGCATTGTGCCTCTACAAATGAGGACTGATGTTTTCAAAATGGCCACCATAGTATTTTTGACTGAATGTCAGACTTCCGTAGATGCGCTAACCCTGCTTTACTCTCCAACGAGGCTTCACCAAAGTGGCCGTGTCTGTCTCTGCGTGCACATATTTATATCACAACTATTTATATGGCCTTTATAATGCTTTAACACTGTGTGTGAGCTCCGCGATGGAGCATCTCAATGCTGTATTATAGAAGAGACGAAGTTTGGAAAAGACACAGGGATGAGAAAACCCCTTCATGTTCGCAACACTCTTGAGTGTCTAAACATTTCAAACGAGAGACGAGAACGAGTGAAGCTCTTAAAACTTCACTTGGCCGGTAACAACCAGTGGTTCCCACAACGGCAGTTTATTGCTGCTCCCTTTAAAAGAGCCTCCTGGTGAACACGTCCTTGTAATTGTTGCTGGAGGCTTAGTTTGTGCTGCTAGTCCCATCCACACTCCCTAAAGTATTTACTTGTGACTCGCTCCAACTCAAACTGAACCAGTTTCTCCTCATAACAAACGTTTTGTTCACCATTTGTGTTAGTTTCCAAACCGTTTATTCATTCCTGGAAAAAGGACTTTCCTTAAATTCTTCACTCAGTTTCTCTTCCTTTTTATTCAGTTTCCCGTCATTTATGCAAATTGTGGAGTGAATACACTCCTCGCTTTCAGGAAACAGGAATGTGAGTCCAGCTCTCTGCAGCTCAGCAGGTCTGGGCTTGGTTTTGACACGGATGGTAAAATCCAAATGCTGTCTAATTCTGCTTCAGGTTTTCACTTTACACAATACACACAAATGAACCCCAAGTGCATTTTCAGAGATATTTGAAGCTGCCAGCGTCGAGCTTCTGTCTAAAACGCTCGCTTTACGTTGCCTCAGGAGTGTCTGCAGCTGTTGCGTGGACGTGTTGAATGCTGTTAAATGTTGCTTTACTGTGATGTTGGTGAAATGGAGTCAAAGCGTGCATTAAAAGACGGGGGGAACATGGTGGAACCATCATGTCTAAGCCATCTAAACTTTCGTTACTTGACACTTGACATACGTTTGTTGGAATGAAAGTCTTCATGTTATTTGAAGGTCACTGCTCAGCCCACTACTGTACGGCTTTACCCGCTCTGTAAAAGAAGTGCTGCACATATTTAATATGCATCTATGTTACGTATTGTCAGCTGTTTGTGAGACACAGTCGGACACGCTGGTGAGAGTTTCCAGATGTGTCTTTTGTGATATTAAATGTCTCGGTGCAGGAGATGCTCTTTTGTCAAACACCGTTAGAAAGAGATCGGAAGTGTGTTTCATGAAGTTCTATCTCTGTGCAGGTTAAAGGTCAGGTCACTTTACATTTTCAGTTGATGAAGTGGATTTCTCTTCAGTATTCACACTCAGAATGTCTATACTATACCTGGTCCATGAAAGTATATTTTTCAGTCAGACCCTGAACCCTGTGATCTGAGAGAAGTAGGGCGAGGATCCTATGCCTCTGTTAGAGCTCCCTCTGCTGGTCAGGACGGGGATCTTTAACTTGTGAGACACTGGCACCTCCGTGACCCAGAACTGTAGACTAATTTATTTTGTTTCACATTTTAACCATCTGTGGGTTATCTCAGTCTATCTCCAAATCGTCTTTAAGAGCTTTATATTCTCCGTTCGTGTGACTGTCATGTCCCAGTACATTATTTGTGGTTATGTTAAGCCTATATTGGTGTCAGATAGTTTGTCGTTTTCCACACAAGAAAAGCTAAAACAAAGTTAAGACAATCAGAGGTTAATCTTCACACTTTTGTTTCTGGTATAACCGACTTAGGGGACACTATTTAAATAATTGAATGAGCTAGAATCAATCTAACTCCTTATAAGATAAAAACCAACACTAAAAAGAGCGAAAACAGGAGACGAGGACCGAAGCGCCGCCTGCTGTCTTTGGGTCTCGTATGTGTCTTCAACGTTACCGTGGTTTCCCACCACTCACATACACATCATAACAGGTTACGTTCTGTCCTTGTTGCACACAGTTTGTGGCTACTTGAAATGTTTACATGCTTTTAAAAAGTCACTTTGTTTTTATCACAATTGTTACTTCCGTCTGATGACTGGCTATAGAGGGATTTCTTTTTCGGGTTTCTTTGTCTGGCGTTTCTGTCCTTCGGCTTTTATGTTGGAATTTAAAACTTTTATCCGTCACTGCTCTTTACTTTGGAATTTTGCTGCACAGTTTTCATTTTGAAGGACATTTTCTTCCCGTTTCTTTTACACAACTTGTGTTTGGACACTCTGTGTCTGTCTGAATTTCTGTAGATGTTGGCAGAAGGGTAATCTAGCAGCTGCAGAGAAACATCACATGGAAATCAACATGCAGTGAGATGTATTGCAAGTGACTGAGCTTTGAAAGAACCAGGACTCGGATTAAATATCTGTTTGTTACACGGAGAGAAACCCTCGGATCCCTGCTTTCACAAGCCATTTACTCATGTTTACAGGTATTTAAGAATACTTGTGAGTACTGTGTTACACCTGCACTAGTCGGAGATAATTACCAAATCTGTGCCTGATGTTTGTATGTACTGTATGTGTAAGCTTATCATCCTCGTTAAGTGTGACCGCTTTTTTTAAAAATACCTAGAATGACTTGATTATTTCAATAAAGTGATATTTTGCTGTTTTTGTATATACTGATCTTTGCATTTTTATTGGAATACAAATATATTATGTGGGCTAAGCGTCAAGTCGATAGGTTCTAAATGCATAAATGTTTTATTTTAATATGTTTTTAGAAAATACTTAGAAAACTCTAATGTCCCCAAAATAGAACAACTTGTTTAAGGAGAGGAATATCCAAATTCTCTGATTCCAGCTTGTGATTTATTTACTCGTCTGTGACAGGAAACGAAATATCTTTAAATTTTGGGCAAAAGACATTTGAGGTCATCATCCTCAACTTTGAGAAACATTGATTTTTACACCTTTTTCTGACGTTTTAAAGAGCAAATAACAAATTCATGAATGGAGAAAAACATTTAAAGATTAATCATCAAATGAACATAAATCACCAATTGTAACTTCCTCAAACCGTCTGCACTCTTCTGCTGTCGCACATATTTTAATAGATGTAAGTTATTCTAAAACCAACCAACTAAAATTAAGACATTCACATTGTTTTGGACTAATTACTGCAGTAATGACGGATAACTCACTAACCATTTGTCACTTTTTGAAACCCAATAAACAAATGGTTCCTTGTGACAGCCTTTGTGTTCAACCAAAGAGTGGAGTTTCCTTCACTGATTGATTATTTCAGGAAAATGTTTAGTGGCTTGAAGAGCTTAAAGGATTCCGAACAATTGTCAGAAAAACGTTATTTTCTTTATGGAACTAAAACAGTCCAGCAATTATAAAACTAGAGTTCAGTTGAGATCAAGTAAGTTGTTGCTGCAGCACATAGAACGGGTTTTAAGATCTAATCCAGAAAGAAATTTAAAAAGAATCAAATAATTAGATATAAAATGTAGTGAAAGCATCTGACCAGCAGAGGGCATCAGTGTACAAACTTTCTGTTTACTGACACAAAGTGTCCGAACTCCTCATAGTGATAGAAAGTGGGTTTTCAGTCTGTTCACACAAGGAAAGAGACCAAATAAAGAACATGCAAAGCAAACAGGGTGAAAAATGAACACAGTTACATCTTTGTTATTGCTATTGATGCACCACTGCCCCCATGGTGGGGTTTCTCCATAAATATATAGATATACTGCATATAGATGGATGGATTTTTTTTGTCTTGTTTAGTTTGATTGTTTGTTTTGTACATTGTTTTATTGTATATTTGTATTTTATATAATATACCATTTGTTTGGTGAGTGACGCTCTTGAAAATGAGTTGATTCATCTTTCTGCTAAAGACAACGTGCACTTAGCCAGGAAATGCAGTGTAATGGTATAAAATAGAGAGCTCTTAATGCAAGGCAATGAAAACATCAGTGTATATCTGCTCCCATCACTGAGAAAGGATGGTTTTATTTTTGATATAGATCAACATCATCTGATATAATTATCCTCAGGCTGCCAATCACTCATCCAGTAACACCTACGGCGTCCTAATGTGTCTTTTAATCACCTTTCATTCCCATGTAGATCTTATTTTGAAAGGAATGATGGAGCGACAGAGCAGCTCGACTGAGATTCAGTGCCTTGCTCAACATCAACAGCAGCACATTCTCCCTCACAACTAGTTGAAACCTCTTTTGTCTACGAGGCGGTGCTTTGAGCTAAATGCTACCGTCAGAAATGTTGCAGTGACTTAAATCCACAAACATGTAGATGGAAAGTTCTGATTGTTGCTTTTCAACTGCTTTCGTATCCTTTTTTGTGTGTTTTTGTGGCTTTATAAGGTTAAAGACAGCAAACTGATGGAAATGAGAATGTTCTTGTAGAATATGATGAGGCTCACACAGCCATCAGCTACAAACAGCAGCACAGACAAACTCATTGGCCTTCCGTCTCCCGGGTGTTTAACCTCCACTCCTTCACACAGGGTTACGGGAAAGATGGGACATGGTCGTCATGACGACCGTATTCCTAAGGCGGTTGCACTCTGGTGCAGGTGTGGGAGAGAAGAGAGGTTCACGGGAGTGTGTGTGTTTTCTCCACTGTGCACTATTATCTGATCTAATGGACCTTTTAAGGACATACTAAAAGACAAATCTGGCTCTGGAGAGATCCAGAGACGACTTTGTGAAACAGTCGGAGCCAAAGAAAGCTGAGCCTCTGTACCTTTCACAGAACCGAGACTCGTAAAATCCAAGAGCAACATCTGTGCCGTCATCTGCTTCACTGTGTTGAAACTTAATGTTGCATCCTGGATCCTGGGACTGATTCTGAGGACGTCACGGCGATCTCAGAATCAATAATCTTCACTAACGAGCTCCACTTGCATTATTCTTTCAGGCATCTAACAAAAACCAAAGCAAACACGCTAACTTATTTCTGAGTTTTAGGACTCATTCCTGAAAGAAAGAAGGAACCCAGTGATTTGTGATTATAAGTTGCAGTTCAGACGAGCTGTTTTTAAGTCTTTTGTCACGGCATCGAAGTGTTCTCTTACAAAGCTGGGACCACGTCGTCTTCTAGGCCTTATGATTATATTTTGAAGTGGCCGAGCCTTGCAGCGTCCATGTTAATTATTCTTAATGAAGTGTTCTGGGATTTTACGGAGTCATTACAGTGCTCATGTATGTGACTAAGTCTGCAGTGCTACATAATTATCATCATCTTCATCACGTTGAGCTCACTTCTTTCCACTTTTGGAGAAATACATTTACTTTAACCCTCTTGAGCATTGAGCCTTTTTTTGAGCTGGTGCAACATTTGACAGAAACACAATTACAACATTAATGTTAGTGAAGTAAAAGGTTAAGAGTCACTTGGAAAATCATCAGAAGAATATTAAACCAGTTTCTGTTGACTCGGCCAGTCTTGGGACTGGATTTGATGAGATAAAAACCTTGAAATCTGACTGACTGGAGTTAATCATCCAAGCTGACCACATCCTGACTCAGGGATGGCATCATCATCATTATCATCATCTTCATCCTCACGCTGCCAGGAAGCCGGGATGATGAACCAGAGCTTCTCGGAAATTGATGGGAGCAGCGATTTTCTCTCTCGCTCTCTCTCTCTCACACACACACACAAACACATACAAACACTGATGACTTCCTTCTGGAGTCTCTCTGGGACTAAAGAAGCAGCACATTCAGTCAAACACACACGGACCCCCGTCTGTCTGTCCGTCTCTCACCTGCTCTCTGACACACACACATGCAAACACAGCATACTTGTTTGAAAGCTTGTCGTGGACACACACACACATGCAAACACAGCATACTTGTTTGAAAGCTTGTCGTGGACACACACAAACACAGCATACTTGTTTGAAAGCTTGGATGTTGAAATCATCACCTGGTGCCTGCAGGTGTGAAGAAACAAGTAGAGTTGGCAGACAACCAGGCGTTCTGCAGAACATTAATTAAACTCCTGCTCACTTTGCACTGTAGCTGGATGTCATACAAGAATCTCAGGATCATATCACACCAAAATCTGCTTCTGTGTCCAGTCAGCACCCTGGGAGGAGGCCGCTATGTAGAGGACTATGTAGAGGACTATGTAGAGGACTATAGAGGACTATGTAGAGGATTATAGAGGACTATAAAGGACTATGTAGAGGACTATAGAGGACTATAGAGGACTATGTAGAGGATTATAGAGGACTATAGAGGACTATGTAGAGGACTATAGAGGACTATATAGAGGACTATAGAGAACTATGTAGAGGACTATATAGAGGACTATAGAGGACTATGTAGAGGATTATAGAGGACTGTAGAGGACTATGTAGAGGATTATAGAGGACTATGTAGAGGACTATATAGAGGACTATAGAGAACTATGTAGAGGACTATATAGAGGACTATGTAGAGGACTTTATAGAGGACTATGTAGAGGATTATAGAGGACTATAGAGGACTATGTAGAGGATTATAGAGGACTATGTAGAGGACTATGTAGAGGACTATATAGAGGACTATAAAGGACTATAGAGGACTATATAGAGGACTATAGAGAACTATGTAGAGGACTATATAGAGGACTATGTAGAGGACTTTATAGAGGACTATAGAGGACTTTATAGAGGACTATAGAGGACTATGTAGAGGATTATAGAGGACTATAGAGAACTATGTAGAGGACTATATAGAGGACTATAGAGGACTATATAGAGGACTATATAGAGGAATATAGAGGACTATAGAGGACTATATAGAGGACTATAGAGGACTATATAGAGGACTATATAGAGGAATATAGAGGACTATAGAGAACTATGTAGAGGACTATATAGAGGACTATAGAGGACTATGTAGAGGGCTTTATAGAGGACTATAGAGGACTTTATAGAGGACTATAGATGACTATGTAGAGGACCATATAGAGGACTATGTAGAGGACTTTATAGAGGACTATAGTGGACTATAGAGGACTTTATAGAGGACTATGTAGAGGACTTTATAGAGGACTATAGAGGACTATGTAGAGGACTATAGAGGACTATGTAGAGGACTAATGAGGACTATGTAGAGGACTGTAGAGGACTATGTAGATGACTTTATAGAGGACTATGTAGAGGACTGTAGAGGACTATGTAGAGGAATATAGAGGACTATGTAGAGGACTTTATAGAGGACTATGTAGAGGACTATAGAGGACTATGTAGAGGACTATGTAGAGGAATATAGAGGACTATGTAGAGGACTTTATAGAGGACTATGTAGAGGACTATAGAGGACTATGTAGAGGACTATGTAGAGGAATATAGAGGACTATGTAGAGGACTTTATAGAGGACTATGTAGAGGACTATAGAGGACTAAAGAGGAATATAGAGGACTATGTAGAGGACTTTATAGAGGACTATAGAGGACTATATATAAGACTATATAGAGGACTATGTAGAGGACTATATATAAGACTATGTAGAGGACTATATATAAGACTATATAGAGGACTATGTAGAGGACTATATAGAGGACTACTGTATTTATAAGACTATATAGAGGAATATATAAGACTATGTAGAGGAATATATAAGACTATGTAGAGGAATATATAAGACTGTAAAGGACTATATATAAGACTTTATAGAGGACTATAGAGGACTATATATAAGACTATATAGAGGACTATGTAGAGGACTATATATAAGACTATGTAGAGGACTATATATAAGACTATATAGAGGACTATGTAGAGGACTATATAGAGGACTACTGTATTTATAAGACTATATAGAGGAATATACAAGACTATGTAGAGGAATATATAAGACTATGTAGAGGAATATATAAGACTATATAGAGATAGATAAAAAAGTTTGTGTTGTTGTGCCATAACTCATAACTCACTCGATTGTGACTCGTTTGTCATTTTTCCTTCAGTGCAAACATGTTGGTACATAAAGCTGGTTAGCGACCATCAGTTGTTCTCTACTTAATATAATTCTAGGACTATAGAGGACTATATAGAGGACTATAGAGAACTATGTAGAGGACTATATAGAGGACTATGTAGAGGACTTTATAGAGGACTATAGAGGACTTTATAGAGGACTATAGAGGACTATGTAGAGGATTATAGAGGACTATAGAGAACTATGTAGAGGACTATATAGAGGACTATAGAGGACTATATAGAGGACTATAGAGGACTATATAGAGGACTATAGAGGACTATATAGAGGACTATAGAGGACTATATAGAGGACTATAGAGGACTATATAGAGGAATATAGAGGACTATAGAGAACTATGTAGAGGACTATATAGAGGACTATGTAGAGGGCTTTATAGAGGACTATAGAGGACTTTATAGAGGACTATAGATGACTATGTAGAGGACCATATAGAGGACTATAGTGGACTATAGAGGACTTTATAGAGGACTATGTAGAGGACTTTATAGAGGACTATAGAGGACTTTATAGAGGACTATAGAGGACTATGTAGAGGACTAATGAGGACTATGTAGAGGACTATAGAGGACTATGTAGATGACTTTATAGAGGACTATGTAGAGGACTGTAGAGGACTATGTAGAGGAATATAGAGGACTATGTAGAGGACTTTATAGAGGACTATGTAGAGGACTATAGAGGACTATGTAGAGGACTATGTAGAGGAATATAGAGGACTATGTAGAGGACTTTATAGAGGACTATGTAGAGGACTATAGAGGACTATGTAGAGGACTATGTAGAGGAATATAGAGGACTATGTAGAGGACTTTATAGAGGACTATAGAGGACTAAAGAGGAATATAGAGGACTATGTAGAGGACTATAGAGGACTATGTAGAGGACTATGTAGAGGAATATAGAGGACTATGTAGAGGACTTTATAGAGGACTATAGAGGACTATATATAAGACTTTATAGAGGACTATAGAGGACTATATATAAGACTATATAGAGGACTATGTAGAGGACTATATATAAGACTATATAGAGGACTATGTAGAGGACTATATATAAGACTATATAGAGGACTATGTAGAGGACTATATAGAGGACTACTGTATTTATAAGACTATATAGAGGAATATATAAGACTATGTAGAGGAATATATAAGACTATGTAGAGGAATATATAAGACTATATAGAGATAGATAAAAAAGTTTGTGTTGTTGTGCCATAACTCATAACTCACTCGATTGTGACTCGTTTGTCATTTTTCCTTCAGTGCAAACATGTTGGTACATAAAGCTGGTTAGCGACCATCAGTTGTTCTCTACTTAATATAATTCTAAATAACTCTATCTATACTTTCGGACAGCACTACAACATGGCAAACTCACTTCATACTATATATGATCAGCGAGTGATTTTGGACACAGCCTGAGTCTCATTCCTACAACCAAAAATGATGGAAAGGTTTTCTTTTTTCCAAAGTGGAACAAGCGAGGTGGAGGAAACAGTGAGTGTGGAGGAAACAGTGAGTGTGGAGGTTCGCTGGTGGAGGACCGGATATGGAGGGAGTGAGTCACAACTCTGATCCAAATCTCCACTTTACAGCAAAATCACTCAAATGCAGGAAATGTGTGTTTGTTGATGTTTGAATGCTACAGTATGACAGGTAGTGTGGTTCAGCCAAAGATACGGTGTCTGAGATCATTTCTGCCATCAACACACAACTGTAAGTGACATTTCATCTGTTGTTCTGCAGCATCTGAAATAGGTTCATAATAGCGTCTGTTCCTCTGGATCCACACTGTCGGAAGTTTTCATTAGAGCTAAACTACAAACAAACTACGTCTAATTTGTATGTCATGCAGGTCTTTGTGGTCCCCTGATGCAGGGGTGGAAAGTAGCGAGTTACATTTACTCGCGTTCCTGTAATTGAGTAGTTTTTTTGTGTACTTGTCATTTTTTAAGTGGTTTTTAAAATCGATACTTTTACTTTTACTTTGAGTATGTTTATTTTGAAGTATTGTAATTCGTTACATTTTATATCACCCTGAGTAAAAAGGTAAAAGGAAAAGTAAAGGAAATAAAATAAAATAAAAATCGCGGACAGCTTTTATTTTTCCGGGACAACCCCGGAAATACTGCAGTGGAAGAGAGGAGAACGAACTTGCGCCAAAGTCAAATGACAACGACGACGACGACGACATGGCGAGTACTAGTACAGCTAACGTTGAAACCGAAGTGATCCCCTGGCCCTACTTAAAGGACCACTTTGTTTACAAGAGACAAAAGGGAAACAGCATCATTGCATGGAATGCAAGATGTGTTTGCCGAAATTAGTGGAAATTGCTTCGTATAAAAACTCCACATCCAACCTGCGCAAGCATGTAGAGGTAAGTGAAATAATACTTGCACCGATGCATTGTTGTTAAAAAGATTTAGTTTAGTAAGAGACGTTGCTCAAATTATTCAAAGACATTTCACGCATGGCATTGCTAACGTTGTAATATACACACAATTTTTAAGTTGGCAAACTGTTTCATTGCAATTTGCAAAGTTTTTGCTAGAGAAATAAAACTATTTTCAGACACAAATAATTGTCTTCTTGTTTAATATGTCCATGTTGCTGAAACGGGTGCTTAAGGCTAGCCTACTTATCTCTTGAAAATGTATCATTAAGACCAAGGTTTCTGTATCGATGCTGTTGTCTTCTGATGTGATGTGAAATCTTTGCTCCAAAGTGTTTTTTAAAAACTTATCTAAAGTATAATGACACAGTATACATCCATTAATGTGTGGCGACATGATTTTTTTTATTTTTACACTTTAATTTGCAAAGGTGTTGCAGCAATTAGTAGTAAACTAGTTTGAGATTATATCCCCTTGTCTATATCCCCTTGTCTATAATGCCCTACACAGAAGAAACCCCCGCCCCCTCCCGCTGTTTAAAAGTAACTAGTAACTTGTACTTTAAGTACATTTTAAATCGGCTACTTTTTACTTTTACTTAAGTAGATTTTTTAGATCAGTACTTTTACTTTTACTTGAGTAAAATTTCATCCAAGTAATCATACTTTTACTTGAGTAGAATATTTTTGTACTCTTTCCACCTCTGCCCTGACGATGTATCGCACAAATGGGGATAAAGGTGCGCATGATTGGAAAGTCTCTCCTTCTGTTGTGTTCGGTTGTTGTGTGTTTGGTTTGGTTGCATGAAGCACACGTTATTGTCCGATATTGCCTGTTTTGGAAAACGATTCCTCCGTCACAAAAGAAGATTCCAGACGCCTTCAACCAGACCAGCACTTTATTTTAAGCACGATGAGGCCTTTACTTCGGGTCCTGCTGCATCTCTAACTAACACACTCATGGTTGACAGCTTTGTTGTTGGACCCCAGCCCTCCAGATTTAAGCGTCTTTCTCATTATTCAGTGAAATACTATCACTTACTCTGGCTGGCATGGTCACATGGGTGCTTTTATTTGTGTTATTAGGACCCTAATGAACTTTCCATTGGCGTTTAATTCGGTGCTGAAAAAAATGTCCCAGTACATGAAACCAATAGATAGCTTTCTGTTACTATTTCACAAACTGCTGGGCTGTTATATGACGATGTACAAATACACAAAAATAATACATACAATAAATGTAACAGTGGAAGTAAGGATGTGTAAAATACCTCATATGTACACAGTGGTTTCAATAAATACACAGTTGGAAGACAAACATGCAATTTACATAGACAACAGACACACATTTTAAAAAAAAGTTTATATTATCTTGATTATCTAATTTAAACTATAATTATAAAGAAAAAACAAATGCGAATAACCGTAATAAAAACGAATGATCCTGCTGATGATTACCTGCTCACAGGAGGCAAAGACGAGCAATTTCCCTCAACAAGGTGTAGAAGGAGCATGGTGGAGGGACTTATGATGGATGATCCACCTCCTGGTTTTAATGACCATACGGCTCAGAGGGAGGAAGTTGTGCTCTAATTCTACGCATCCATTGGGGAAAAGAGAATTGATGAGGGATGAAGAAGACGAAGAAGATATGGTGCAGAATTTAAAATATGGTACCGAGAAAGATGGAGAAAGAAAGCAAGGTGGGGTGGGAAGAAAAGTCAGAGTGTATTGATGGTACGAGCAGAGCGCCCTGGAGAGTCGTAGCTGAGGATATCATCACCCTGACTCGTGGAAGAAAAGAACTCAAAATGCAAAGATTCATTCCAGCGTGTCGCTGCAGCAGCATGCTGACTATTAATGGGCCTTTGACGGGACTCCACCCTGCTGCAGCACACAGCAGGAGGAAGAGCTCCACATCCAAACACTGCAGAAGGTTGCTGCTCGGCTGCATGCCTTTTCATCAGTACAGATAGTTAATATTAAAAGGGCCTGTGAACCACTATCAAAGGGCTGTGACCTCTGCAGTATGATGAAGAGCCTGCTGCTTCTCCTCTTCAACTGTGGTGGCGTGAAACTAATAATGAAGAGATTTTGTTATAATCGCACGGAGTAAAAAATATCCAACGATATTAGTTTTAATACCTACCAGAATTGGTTTCTCAATTGGTGTGAAATTGCTAATTGCTAATTAAACTAATAGATGTCATGAAATGTGATTACTTACATATTTTTTTATTCAAGTTTTTTGTCAACACTGTCAGCTGTTTGGCAATCCAAATGCTCCCTATCTTGGATTCTGCACCTCTAAATGACACCATAGTCGATCAAGCTGCAGATATGTTACATCATTCTGTCATATAACTTAATCACCATCATACGGTCATAAAATACTGATTGACCAACGTCTTAAGACACAAAAGCACAAAAGTAGCATTAGCAGGTAGCTTTTTATCGAATCACTGTTTGATGCTCGTTCAGTCGTCTGATCTCAATGCAACACAGTTGTGAGTTTTAATGGCGTTTAACAAAAAAACACCTGAAAGGAAGGATGGAGAAGAAGTCATTCAGCCATCGTCCTGTTTTCAGATGCTTCAGTGATGCAGAGATGTTCAAGAAAAATGTTTGGAGAACAGAAGTCTGTCATTTGTTCAGGTCGGTCTGCGTGTCTCTGATTAAATATCCACAAGTACACGTGTACATCCACATAGTTGCTACACTTTTGGTTTGAACCTTTGGGGCGGGGGGGGGGGGGGGGATGACCCAGTTCATAAAGTTCTTTGGCGTAATGTCTGGTACTCAGGGTGGTGATCTGCTCTGCTCTCTGGTTTAGTTCTACTTTGTTTCGTGTTATTCAGTCATGTCGAGTGTCTTCTGTTTTATTCTGTTATTCACCTCTCATCTCGTTTCAGATCACCTCAATTCCTGCCTTCCTGGCTTTTCTCTGTTTTGATTGGCTGTCGTGCCCTGATTAGTCTCACCTGTTTTCTCCCGAGTGTTTTATGTTTCTGTTCCACTATCTCTCATTGCCGACCTGCTACCTGTCTGCATCAGGACTCTTTTACATACTGCTGTGTGAATCATTCTGCTGCCTCTTCAGCTGCATTTGGGTCCTTTTGTCTTCTCCACCAACTCACTGAGGCAGCGTTGTCTAAACGGCGAGCCAGCTGTCCCTTAGTTATGTTTGCGTAAACTGTCTTAAATCAACTTACAGCAGAGAGGCCTGTTTAGAGAAGTAATGAATTGAATTATTCTGATTGAGTTACCCAGGAGGCCTCTGTGTTTGCTGAACATAATCGTGTTGTCGGTGGCAACACTTCAAATGCTCCGTTCTCGAAGGAGCACAGGGGCAGTTGGTGGAGGCAGCAGCTCACTACGCTGGTTTCCACGACTACGTCGCTATGTCTCGACAGGACGACGGCGTTAACGATGCAAACTACAAACATAGAGTTACACAATCAAGCTCTGTGTCATCGCTCTTTGTCCTGGTGGATGTGAAATAAGTGCCGAGTTAACCACCATCTGCTTCTAATCCCCCAGTTATCTGATCTGACTCACTTTTTAATTCCTCATGCCTGAAAAACTTTGATTGCACAGTGTTTTCATTTGAGATTTGCAGATGCTGCTGTTTTCTGTTTGTTTATGTAGGTACTAAAATGATTTTATGATATATACTCATGAGTCAGTACATACATGAACATTAATCCGGATAAACAGTACCTCCATCCAAATATATATATATATAAATATATATATATATATATATTAGTTGAGATTCATTACTGGATATTTTATTATGTAAAGTGGTATCAAAATGGAATGTTTATCTCGACGCATACATCCTATAGATATATTACATTTTTTTATTGAATTAAGTAAAAATATATAACTTCAAGAAAAATAAATAAATATAGAAAGACAGTGGAATTAATTTTAATTAAATAGCACAAATATTATTCTGCAGACTGGGATCAAAATGGGAAAGAATTTATATCACTGAGACTTTTCAAAGCAAGACTCAAATCTGACCTTTGACCTGCAGTAGAGAAGAAAACTCCCCTCCAGAGATCAATAACATTATACCAAATATTATCATTC
Organism: Chelidonichthys spinosus; assembly: GCA_029853015.1. NCBI lineage: Eukaryota > Metazoa > Chordata > Actinopteri > Perciformes > Triglidae > Chelidonichthys > Chelidonichthys spinosus. The sequence continues at coordinate 7,679,201 of CM056832.1, read as the reverse complement.
ATCTCCTCCGTATCTGCAGCTTGAACCACCATGGAGTTTAAAGCTCCACTTTAAAAACACGAGCGGCCGCGGCGCCTGTGTGGCTCCAAGTCCAGAACACTCAAACTCATTTAATGCAACAGAACAGCATGAACCAGACTCCTGATGTCGTCTTCAGAGCGGCTGATAGAGATGGAGATATTTACCAGCTGAGCTGCTGTTTTCCAGAGGAGAGGGGCTTAGAAGCAGATCTTCCCTGTGAGCTGCTGAACCCCCGACCCCGGCACCGGATCAGTCCATGTTATTACACCTGCAAGCAATGAGTGGGCCGCGAGATCTGCAGCCCGCTGGAGATCGACCAAGGAGAATATAGGCTTCCCGCTGTCTCTCCTTATCCTCCGTTCTTTCTATTTCAAGCAGCTACTTTTCTCCCGTCTCCTTTCATTCTGCAGCTTTTTATTTTAAACCTCATCAAAGGAAGTTTGATGGGCATGGATTCTCCGAGTGTCTTGCTCGAGGGCAGTTTGACAGTAACAGGGACTCAGCTCTCCCAAATCCATTTTATATGCTTTTACTTTTGGTCTTCATTTCCTTACTAAAAAGCTTTTTATAATGAACTCAGGCTTGATATTTGCTGCATCCTCCTTCCCCCTTTTCTCCTTTCAGTCTCTCCTTTTCTTCCACGTTGTTAAATTCTTTGCTTTTAGTCTGTGTGGGAAAACAGCCAAGACTATTAAGTCTTCCAGCCCGCCGCTCCTGCCTTCAATATGTTTGGACAGCCAGAGAGAAAAACTCCTGATAATCAACTCCAGAACAAATCAATTATGTGCCAATATGAGTGTGTGAGGGAGGAGACAGGGCAAGTTTTCTTAGAGCATCAGGAACTTTTCACATTTTGCAGAGTGTGCACAATAGAAGCAGACTGACTGAAACTTTGTTTATTATAAGCAATCATCAGCACCGCTGCAGAGTAATCGCATAATTAAACACAAATCTTTTCCACCTTTGTTTTAGTGCTGAATCAGTAATTCTGTATTTTATACAACAACAAGTTGCCTTGTAGATCAAACAGTTAAGCAATGAATCAAGAAAATAATCAGCATCCTAATGACAGCCCTATCGTGAACACAGCAACAATAACAAAGGAAACAAAGATTAAATAAATGACAGCATCGACATGTCAGAACTCTTCGTCACAGCTTGTTTGTGAACCAGATTAGAGCCTCCGGTCCTAACATTAATAAACCAAGGTATGTAGCTGCTAAAATCAGGGCTATACATTTACAGTGAACATATCAGTGATAAAGTTTAATATACCTACTAAAGGATATTAATGACATGAAACTGCCAGAATCATTTGTTACTGTGAACTTATGACCTCATGAAGCAACCGCTCCTCAGAATGCAAGCGGACACATTTCACAACTGTTGTGAAATCCTGAGAACAGGGTTTGTTCATATCTGTTGCTTCATATCTCTTTGATTTGACTTGTATTTGCAGCTCAAACGCACTTTATTCTCCGCCAGCTGAGCATTATAACTCACTGTCAGCCTTCTGTCGCCTAGAATAAATGCTTCACCGCTAACGCTACACAGACAGGAACTGCTCTTATTTGTTTGTTGGCAACAGGGAGAAACTTGTAGTCCACTTTCTCTGACAAAGCGGTTGGAGGGAGGAGAGACATTAACGTCTAATATGCAGCTTGGTTCAACAAGAGAAAAGGGAATTCACCGCCACCTGCGTCGAGGCAGGAAACCGAGAAATACATAAACACAACCAGCATCTGATTGTTGTGTTTCTCACCTCGGAGACTCTCATGGCCTCCACAGTCAAAACTCTGTTCGCTTCCAGCAGCACTTGACTTCTGCTGCTCTGCAAACTCTCTCTCTCTCTCTCTCTCTCTGTCAGAGCTAAATGACAAAAATGCACACCAGAGGATAATTTTATGAATGCTGCTGGCTCAAAATGCTGAGCCTTTAATGTTTTGTTTCGTTTACATTGAGGGGGAAGCCAGAAAAGTGAATGGAAACCGTTCAAATCAGCAGAATATCTGTGGAAACCTGGGAAGAGGAAGTGAGACGGGGAACACTTCCTCTTCCCTTAGAAACGGCCATGAATAGCACTCTCTTCGCCCCTGAAACGATTAGCAAAACAGGCCCCAAGGTGCTGGTACATGAATACATGTGACCCTCCGTTCCTCCTCCAGCAGAACAATGCGTCCTCAGTCATGAGCAACAAGCTCTGAACCCCTTTTAGTATCGACCAAAGTCTTCACATCTGGATGCGTTTTCAGATTAGTAGTAGCTGGTGTTAGCGTGAGATATTTGTCAGTGTCAAATGATTCCGCCCTTAAATGTAGTTTTATTTTCTAATTTATAGGAAGTTTACCCGACCTGCCGCACAGAAACAAGCTCATTTATGTGCAGGAGGACTATAAACAAAATGTCTTCGGCTTTGATAAAGGAAGAATGATGAGTGAAGAACCGCCGAGTTAACAAATTGGCTCGTCTTCTGTTAATTCTTTATTCTGGTTCTTCCTGCTGCTGGAAAAATAAGCTCACTCAATCTTTATATCGGTTAGATTTAATCAATCATATTTATAAGATAAAAAATAATCAAGCAGCTCTGTGAAGCTATACAGCACAGTTGTGCTTGGAGCTAAATGCTAACATCAGCATGCTAACATGCTTGTGATGACAATGCTAATTGTTTAGCATGTTAAAACCTGCGTAGTAGCATTAAACACTAAGTGCAGCTGTTTTGCAGATATTGTGTTACCAAAGTATTGAGCAAAGTGACGATTTGGACTGGATGATGTCGCTGGACAAGAATGTGCATACCAGATTACAATCCGACAGTTGCAGAGACATTTCACGGACATCGAAGACAGAAGTATTCAACCTCTGGTGATCACGAATGTCTGTACAAAATGCTGAGCCAGTTCATCCAGTAGATGTTTAAATAGTTCAGTGGATTCAACTGAACATTCAACGCACTCTCAATGCGTCTAACGAATATTAAGGAAAGAATGCCAATTTTACTTTTGCACGGGACATGAACAGCGGTCTCCTGGACAAAGGTCCTGTGTTTGTTTGAGATGTTTCAGTCTGGACCAACGTGGTGGTCTGACACTGTCGTCCTTAGAGCCACACCACTAGACTGCCTCAAGAAAAATGACTAATTCATCAATTAAACAGCACAGAACATCCTGAGAGTCTCATTTAGCAGATCAGGTCATTTTCCACCAGGAGTAAATCCAATGAGGAACACCAAAGACACGCAGAGGTTGTATTGATTTCAGCACATTAAACAAGCCCTGTGGTGATGAATTACTTCCTGCAGCGAACACGTTAATGACTTCATCCAGCCACCCTGCTAATTAACAAGCTATTTAAATATAGGAAGAGTCTAATCTAGACTCACTGGGAAGACTTTCTGCGCTCTCCACCCCGCCCGAGTGGGTTCGGGCCCCAAGACAGCCATCCAGGGACTAATTTAGCCTTTGTTCAGGTTTGTGTGAATGGGAGTGGAAGAGCTCTCTCTGGGGGAGAGTAGCTGGAGAGTGACTTGTCTGCAGGACTGTCACTGTTCATTCAGTGAGCCGATACCGACTGACGCTTGTTAGCTAATGATCTCGCAGCAGTGTGCTGCTTCACATCTCTCCGGGTTGTTCCCTTTCTGTCGGGGAGGTTAACAGGGCATGCACTTTGTATTTTCCACCATCATACTGCTGCGTGATAACACATTCACATTGCTACATTAGGCATTTCTCGGACTCCCTCAGAGGGTGGATGCTTCCCAATTCATTTAAAGAGCCAGTGTGCAGCATTTCAAGGGACTTTCCAGCAGAAATGTAATATTATATTGATAAATATCTTTTCATTTGAGAATTAAGAATCATACATTTTTACCTGAACATAAACAAGTATTTTTGTTGCATTTCTATTTTCTTTTTCTCAATTTCATGGTATTTTTTAAGCCAAACCATGTTTTTACTAAACCTAACCAAGTAGTTTTGTGGTGTTTTTTTATTAACAACGTTTACAATGTGTTTCTAACCGTGACCACAATCCAGGAGTGTAATGCATTTCCCTTGAAAGGTCATGGTGAGTGCAGTTTGGTTGTAAAGGAATGTTATTATGTAGCAGACGGTTGTGCACTTCCATATTTCTACGGTGGCCCACAACAGACAAACCTCACGTTTTCACACCTACGGAGGCCTCCAGGTAACGCTTGTGAAACGCTTGTGAAACGCTTGTGAAACTGTGGTAACCGTGTGATAAAACCATGGTAACGCAGCCACTGTCCGACTTCCATTGCCCCTAAAGTGATGATATTATGGTATGGAGGGCCCCTGAGTGAGGCGAACAGCGTTGCCATGGTTTTGCACTCGGCAGCTCATGTTATCACAGTCCTGAAGGAGGAGTGAGCGGAGGGCTGCAATCTAGATGCCTGAGTGTTTTTGAAGACTCCAGGCGTAAAATCTGGTAATGTGAGCCGTAGAGTGCTTCATGGATCTTTTGCTATAGTTTTGAAGAAAAAATAAGCACCTTGAACTGCAGGTCGTTCAAATAATTCCGATCTGGTGCTCTCAGCAGATGATGGGATTTTAAACCTTGACAGCTTGAGTAAACATTTATTTTGTAATTATTATGAAGCTATACTGGCCGCCCATATATCTCAGTCAGCATAAAAATGGGAATGTGATGTATTGGCTTTCATTATCAGCAGCTAGCAGGCCATAAGCAGCACCATGTTTCTCTGGAGGAAAAGTAATTCTTTAAACGAGGCATCAGTTGTCCAGGCTTCCCCGGTTGAATGTGGGTTTCATTTCTCACAGACGTGGATCTGATAACCGGCCACGTGAGTGTGAAAGTTGCTTTCCCTGAAAAGCTTCCTCAGCAGCAAAGCGGATTCATTACTTCTAATGTCAGAGTGATGTAGCAGATTGAGGTGCTCTGACCGCAGTGGTGTCACACAAAGAGGATAACTCTGATCCACTTTCACCCTGTTAAATATCCATTTGCAGGCGTTGCTTAGTGATGGAGTGGCTTGTAATAATTGACTTTCTGTTGTACTCTTATTGCCTCCACCTTATTGTCTAACTATACTTCAGCTGAGTCATTTTGTCTTCAGGCCCTCGGAGAGCAGATGGGAGCTTTCTGTCGACCACGAGGGTATCGGCATATTTGTATGATTACACCTTTCACTCCCTTACTCAAATCTAACGTATGGCTGCATTGCATTCTGGGCTGTTGCTGGTGGAGATCTCTCTGCCTCTGTCTTTGATGGATGTGAACTGGCTCCTCTAGAAAGAACTCATTGCTCTCTCATTCTGAGAATTTAACGACCATGTTGGTGATTGGTGAGAGGTCAGAGATGAGCTCACTGAGAACTAAATGATAATACAACAAACCTACTACTGAGACTCATAAGTGTTATGCATGGCACAATTCAAACCGCATCAAAAAAACCTTTGTATCTTGTCATTTACTACCATATCTTTTCCGAAATTAGGTCCCGGTCACTTGGCAGGACTTCACATATAAGAAAACAGTGAAAAATGCCCAGAATGATTTCCTGGCATCCAATATAACAATTTCAAATGTCTCGTATCCAACCAACAATCCAAATCCTAAATAAAATATACAATTTATCATGTCAGACTAAGCAAAACCGTCAACACTTGAATAATAGATAATCGATTGATTCATTGACTAATGGTTGCAGCTCTAACTGGAATCAACTCTGTTATTATCTCTGACCAACAGAAACACGGGTGATGAGAGGAAATAGCTCTGAATACATTTGCATTGTGAGATATAGAACCAAATCTCAAAAATTGCACAGAAATCAAATCCATACTTAACCCAGTTGTGGCTTCAGTACCACGCCCTTCATCCGTCTGCAAACCCAGTCATCCACAGACAGAGAGGCTTCCTGTAACCGAGACGCCGGCAGACACCCATGAGCTCATGTGCCAGGATGGTGCAGATCAGAGCCGAAGATGCTTATCTGGCTCTCCCGTTTCCACGGGGACACAAGCAGCAATAGGCATCTGTGGAAGTAGGAGAATATGATATGAGGACCCAAGCTTCCTCTGTGAATCAGTTATAGTCATGTTTGCTGTTTTGCTATAGAGGGTTTGCCTTGTTGATAGAGGGGGGTGTAGCTTTCTGGAGTATTCCCTCCTCATCATAATTCCAAATACCACAATATTTTCTATATTTTTGTTAAATCACATCCCATGAATCAAATTAAAACCACAATGTGTTAAGGGGCCAGTGTGTAGCATTTCAGAGGATTTAGCAGCGGGAATATAAGAATATAATATTCATAAGTATGTTTGTAAGTGCATAAACACCTGGATCTAAGAATTGTTGTGTTTTAATCAGATTAGAATGATCCCTTCATATCTACAAAGGGGACGAGTCCTCTTCACAGGGTCTGGCATGTTGCGCCGCCATGTTTCTACAGTAGCGCTGAACGGACCAGACTCTGGCTCTAGAGAGACCCTGTTATGTTTTACCGGAAGGCCACCGTATTGTTAAACTGAGTATAAAATCATGTTATCTGACTTCCGTTGCTCATAAAGTAGTGTTATTATGGTAAAGATGGCGCTACCACGGTTTAGCACGGCTCATGTTACCACAGTCTGGAAGGAGCGAGTGGAGATTCTGCAACCAGACCAAAAGATGCCACAAAATACTACACACTGTCTCTTTAATGATAATATTAATAATAATAATAATAACTTTATTTATAAAGCATCGTTGAAAAATAGCATTACAAAGTTCTTCACAAACAGCAAAAATAGAGAGCATGAGAAATAAAATACAAGATCAGTCAACAAATGAAAATAAATTAACAAATTAAAATACAAATAAAGCAGCACTAAACAACAACAAATAGAGCCAAGACATATTAGGGTGGCAGATGAAATAATTACGAAGAAGTCACATGGTAGAAATGAAATGATATAAATGGGGCAGTGAGTTTTTTTCTCCACAGAGGAATAATAGATATCAAGGTTTGATCTTTTATATACTCAAAACAGACTCATAATTATTCACAAACATCTGTCAAGTTACGTAACTCCTTAAACTAAATGCACAGATACATTTTTGTTTAAATTTGTATCTGCAGGAAATATATTTGTGCATGGAAGAGTTTAATGTCACATGACTTGTGTCTCGTCGAGCATAATGCTCAAATAAATGATTCATATATCTGTAAATCTGTATGTGTGTTTCTATTATTGAATAGAAAAAACATTTGCGTGGCCTAATGGCTTTCAAATGCTTCTGAGTTCACTCCACTGATTTAATAGTGATTAGAAGTAGCACTGACCTCTTAAACAGAAAAGCACACAATACAGCACACAAGCCCCTGCACACTAAGAAGTACAAACACACTCTTAATAAAGAGTGTAACTGAGAGTGTTTGAGTTCAAAGGCTTCAGCTCTTGATTTTCTGTCCACCACCACGATACTATTTGGCTATCTGTGCTCCACTGAAGTGGTTCAGAGTCACTTGGCTTATATCTAAAGGGCTCTGCTTTGTGAACAGGTCTTTTCAAGTGGTCTAACACCAAACGTCAGGGTGTCTGCCCCTGAAGAGCTGTCTTATCCTGCAGGACGTGTTTTTGTTGGCTCTGCAGGCTCCACAGAGGGAAACAGAGAAGTTAGGTGTGGAACTAAACTCCACCTGATGAATTCCTTCTGCACAAAAGCAAAGCTGCAACATGCTTCATAATGTCGTGTTGAGAAGTGTAGTAGCAGGAGCGGTGTCGTCATGGGAACTCTGGGAAGTAATAATGATGTTTGGAATCAGACCACACAAATCCAGTCAAAGTGTTTTACCCAACGACTGTGTGATCAGCAGAGACGGCCTGCTTTTGACTCCAGTCGATCATTAATCATGTCTGGTGTTGTCTGGACAGTGTCTCTCTGTCTCGCTTCAGTTTGAATCCATCTTTTCCTCGAGCTGGAGAAGTGACAGGATCTGGAAACGGAATATATTTTGGCCAAATAGGGCAAATCTCAGTTGGGGTGGATGGTGTTCTTCTCTGTCGCCACCCCACTTTGTGTTTTAGGCCGAGAGGAACCCATTTGCACATGGGACTGGTGTAGCGTTCCCTGGTGTAGCATTAGAGTAGTTCTATTGATTAAGGGGTGGAATAGCCTGTTCTTTTTCTACAATAATTTAGTCATTAAAGCAGCATGAATGTAGAAAACATAAGTCATCATTAGGCAACGGGGATGCAGATTATCGTCTGTGAATGGTGTCAGTCATCCAGGTCCAGTTGTTGAAAGCTTTATCGTAGGCAGCTGGACTTGCGTCGCCTCTCATCAAGAGTTCAGAACTGAAGAAGCCTCCTGGATGAGACCTAAAGCGAGTCCAGTTGCCTCCAAGAAAGCTTTCAAAGATGCAGACGATCTTTTCTTTGTTTTCGGGATACAAAAAAGGAAGGTGTTGGGAGGCATACAGAGCTCCACTTGACCTTTGCCACTGCCCCCCCCCCCCCTCTCTCTCTCTCTCACTGTCCTTCCATAATACACTCTTTCTTTCACAGAGACACACACCGGCAGGCGCGTCCTCCTCCTGTGTTATGTATGAAATGAGGCCTCTGCTGACATGTGGGCAGACAGACAAAGCGTCATTTAGCACCGGGTCACTTGTCACATCAAAGCATTCCTTGACGCTTGGAGGGAGGCTCCCTGTAATCTGTAAAAAGAGGCGACACTGAGCAGCAGGATCAGCAGGCCCCCTGCTGTCAAATCGGCTCTGACCCTAAACCCCGAAGTGTTCTCAGTTAACAAGTGAATGAAAGCTGACCTGAAATGTACTGCTTTGTATTGTGACGGTCTTTAGCAAAATATTTCTCTGCAATTTGATTAAGAGGTGACTTTATTTTTTTATTTTGTAAAATATATGGATATTAAAATCAGAAATAGTTTGAGAAACAAATGTCTGACAGCATTTTGTCTAGTAACTGTTAATGAACTGAAAATAATGACTTCACTGAAACAGCAGATATAGCTCCAGGGTCTAATAATAATGTCTATAACGAGCAAAAGTGCACTAGAACCACTTGTTCTGTGTTATTGAATACTGGATCTCTGTCCCGTCAAACAAACAAACATCCACATCCACTCTCTTGCACTTTATGACCCTGAGCAACATATAAAAGGATATAATATCAATTTCCTGTTATTACATCCATATCTGTTTTGAGATTAATGTAATCTGTCTCAGTGTATTTCCCTCAGCAGTGCTATGAATTTACAAGCCTGTGGATACAGCCAGGGACAGTGAAGGATTTGTTTACGTGTGTGTGTGTGTGTGTGTGTGTGTGTGTGTGTGTGTGTGTGGAGGAGGGGGTATTGATTCCTGATGTATGGTAGGTGCTTTATTTCCTCTCAACATGTGAAAAAGACCCCCCTGCATGCAGGAGTACAAGGTTAACACTCACGTTTTATTGTGACAGGACCTGGAAGTGGAAGTCTCATCCTCATTAGCACTAACCTGAGGGGGGTGATGGTGTCCCGTGTTAACTAAATGCATTGTATAAAATTGGATTGTATATAAAGCTTTAAAATGTCAATGAAACTGCTGTTTTCTTAAGTAGAAATATAGATGTCAATTATTTTAAAAAATAACGTACAATCTATATTAAAATGTTGGGGACTTCATACTCAAATGAACGTTTGTGTCCATATCTGCTTGACATCAGCAGTCATTCCCAGGTAAAGCCAGAGCCAGAGAGCATTTATTTACACTAGAAGTCAGGGATTAAAGGTCTTTGAAGGATGTTGGATTTGACTAGTGTGATAACAACAACCCAGAAATGTCTCATGAATTGGCAAACAATCAGTAAACAGTGATAATCCCACCAATGGCTGATGCCCGGGGGCGTTTCTTCACCCTTCAGTCACTCAAGCTGCAGGCGAAATGATGGAGAGATGAATTTACAGCAAGTTAAACGCAAAAACATAGAACATAACCGGATATATAAACATTAGCCTTCAAAATAAAATAATGGTTCTCACTTGGAGACGAAGAGCATATGCTTTTATTTCGAATGTGCGGTTTTATATAAGGCAACAAACAACTGGGATTAGATATACTATAGATTTATTATAAATTAGCTCATAAATATCCATATTTTTATTAACTACCACAGCTACACAGTATTTTATTGTATTCGCCGGACGGGAACCTTTTGAACTGTTAGTGCTGTGTTCACTCCGAGGAACAGAGCGGTCAAACTATCAGTAACAGTTGGACTACTTTGCTGTGGGAATGTCTGCCTGGGCTCGGAATACTTTTGTTTAACTTTTTCATTTGTAGGACAAGATCAATTTAGTGTCGGTTCCGACTCGGCCCTCAGTGCCGGAGCTTGCGCTTACCCGCGGAGCAAATGTGTCAATCGGCAAGCGGCGGTTTCCGCTCGTGCCGTGTTGTGATGGCTAGCAGTCGCCGCTAGCAGGCTAGCTAGCTGTATGGCTGGTGTTGGTACTGCTGCAACGAAAGCGATCATAAGCGTGCGAGCAGGGCACACTCGCTCGGTTGCTAGTTTGTTGTAGACAGTTCGCCATCTCTCAACGCCGCGGAGGAGGCCACCTTACGGATAACGCGTTGGATATCCCCGTAAGGTGAGTGTCATACAGGCACAGTTAACGTAGTTTCACATGTTAAACTCGTTAGCCTAGCAGCTGAATCATTCTGGTTAGCGGAGCGCAACGGCTCGGACTACTCCCTGGATTCAGAGACATTCCACCAAATACTCCCATGTTTACAAAATGTTTATTTAGGTCTCAGTTTCGGGTGGTGTCTCTCGGTGCAGTTTTTGTAAACAGGGTGGTTAACGTGACTTCTCTTCGTGTAATGTCATTGTTTATCTGTCAATGTATCAATACACATTGTTTTATTATCAAACATCCCAAGTTAGCTTGCTGAAGCAGTACATAGCCCCCCCTGCACGCCGTGCTGGCAGCAGAAGTGCTGGTGCCCGAGTCCCCAACACATTCTTACACATGAACAAAGTGGTGTGTTGGCGATGTTGATAAGCTGGGTTGTTCTAACATCTACCGTGCTAAAACCAGACACAGAAACGCCGTTACGCGGACAAAGCATCCCGTTATCGTGGACGGTTAACGTTTAGTGTTGGATATCAGTGGGGATGTACTCCGGGACGCCGGGGTTGTGCTTTACAGTCCTCCTGCTGCTCAACTGACTGTGCCATTTTTTTCTTTCTTTTGCAGGAAGATCAGCAGATGGAAATATTGCATTAATACCAAGTGGATTACGCATCCTGCCTTTCTAAATGACGGAGTAAATTTCTTCCCAACATCATGCCCGCCGTTAAATCAAATCTCGAACACTGCTGCAGAGATCCTGTGTCCTTTCATTTGGATTTATCAGGCAGTTTTTAAAGACCAGCAGCCACGATTGGATCTGCAGTCTTACATTTTTTCAATGTGCTTCTGGTAAAACGTTAATTATGTGTTTACATGGGTTGGATATGGTTAGATACCTATAAACATAAGCGTGGATTTGTGCAAAGGAAGCCCAAATAAGGAAGTCCAGGACGGGATAGGTACACAGAAACTACCGGCTCCCAAAGAAACATGGCTTCGGTTTGGAAAAGACTGCAACGTGTGGGGAAGCATGCCTCCAAATTCCAGTTCGTGGCTTCCTATCAGGAACTGATGGTGGAATGCACTAAGAAATGGTGAGTTTTCGGGAAGAACGGTTGGCCACAGTGCTGTCATTTAAGCCCTATGAAACTGTCTCTCTGTGTGTGTGTGTGTGTGTGTGTGCGTGTGTGTGTTTGTGTGTATTTGTGTGTTGGAATGCTGCTCTCGTTCTTGGTGGTCATAATTCACACAGAGACACACACACACGTTCAGTCTCCTTGGTGTGCAGGCATGTCTGCATGCTGGGAGGGGCCCGGCTGCCTTGTAAAATTGCTGTTTTTTCTTCTTCTTGTGCACCAATGTTGGATTTGTTTGGTTTGAGTCATGAAAAGAGGGTGGCAAAGATTTCCCTTGAAATCAACCTGAAAGGGCTTGGTTCAAGCTGCCCCCGCTCTCCTGAAATGTCCTTGAGCAAAAACCACTAAATGCCTACTAGCTGTAGGGATGCTGTAGGGAATCTGATCTCGACTTCTGACCTCACTGGAAGAAGGGAAACTATGAGAAAATGATCATACTTTGCGCTATTATATCAGCAAACAGATCATGTGTGGAAAGCTAAATTACTACAGGTGTTTAGTTGTATAGTCATTCATGTGTATCTACATAAAATATGACCAACAGAAGAAGAAACTGGTTTTTGACAAGTAGGTTTTCAAATAAGTAATTTTCCTTTTGTTAATAATGAAAAATAAGTACTACAAAGTCAAGAATCATGAATATCAGTGTTTCCCAAAGGACTTTGTGAGACTGGTGGGTGGACCACACTCTGACCTTCAAGGGCAGGGGGGGGGGGGGGATCTTGGGAGGTGCCCCCTGGAAGAAAATATTGTACATTTTAATGTAAAATACATAAATCTGGTGCACCATGAGACAGAGATTAGAAAGAGAAGGAGATTACCGGTAGATTTATGAAGAACGTTGTGCTCATGGGCATCCTCCTCTTACACAGAGCGACCATCCCGGACTCACCAATTTGATTCCCCTGGGTAGACTACACAGACCCAGAAGAGTAAATATATGTTTAGTTTATTAACAAATGTGGCTGTAGGGCAGGTAAACTATGGGAAACATTGAATATAATATATAAAAATATCCAGTTAACAATTGAAGAGAGACAGTGTCCCTGACTTAAACGTTTAAAGTGTTAGAAACAATGACAGCAGATGTCCGCACTATGGTGTCAACAACAACAATCCGCAAGTAGTGTACCTTGTTTTCCTATGGCTTCAACCTCTGTATACAATTACAACCCAAAGATATTTCTGTATTACAGAATGAATGAACACTGCAAGGTGGTGGAGGAGCTATCGGGTGTGTTTTCTGGGTCGGTGGGGGTAGGTGCTTGTATGCTACACTTGAGCCTGCAGGTATGTGTTCTGTAATGAGGGAAAAGCGGGGGGGGGGGGGGGGGGGGGGCTTGTAAAGCAAAGATGTAGCCTGCAGACATGGATTCTCAATCGGCTTGCCATATGCGTGACTAACAGCCCTACAGAGCTTAGACCTGGGACAGATGTTAACGTGTTGGAGAATGGAATGAGAAAAATGTACATCTCTTCCCAGAGCAAAGGGTGGGTGGGCGCTTTGTGTTGCAGGCTGAGCAGAACTCTTTTATGTTCAACGGAAGAAATATGTATTTGTTGTTAAAAATGTAGTCCTTATCTTTAGTGTTTGTGATAACAGTGATAAAGACATAACATCTAAATTTAGCAACCCTTGGAGATGGATTAATACATGCTCAGTTTTTTGTACTTCAAGTAAAAAGTCCGTCATCAGTTGCTGTTAGCCACTGTGTGATGCTGCCACTCATCTTAAATCTCAGCTTTACTGCATAACCTTGTGTTTGAATAACCTCTGATACAGGTAGTATCTGCCTTTACATCCAACTTGTGGTTGAGAGTGTTGCCTCTCTGCTTCTCTTCAATTGTGTATATATGTGCGAGAAAGTGTTGGCACACGTTTTCTGCCTTCCTTGGACTTCATCAGTACGGTATGTTATTGTTGCAGTGGAAACTTTCCATCTACGCAGACTGGAAACAGTCCCCAGAGCTCAAATGGATCTCAAATCCTGAAGCCTTCAGAAGTAATCTTTGAAAAAGTCCAGTAACAGGAAGAAATGTGGAACACTTGCTGCATGTGTGCCCATACATGAAGCTGTGGGTGCTTTGAATGTTCATTGTGTGAAATGTGAAAGCATGTTGTGCACTTGGCTGACACTCAGAATAATGTCTAAATCTGGATAATTTAGGGCACTTCAAACAATCCGTAGGGAAGAAGTTCAAGGGTCTGTTCCGCTTTGTGTGGTTCTTCATGTTGATTCCCATGCCTTAGCGCTGGGGTTCAGAAATAGTTCGTACAACATTGCCTACCACATTGAAAAAAGGGCTGCTCGATTAATCAAATTTTAATCCAAATTACGGTTTTGCTTCCAACGATTATGAAAACAAGATAATCAAAAATAAACGATAATCTTGCCGCTCTCTGTTTCGCAGTGATGCTCTCGTTTTGTCATGTGTTATAAATCCAGCGCACCCCTTTTCTTTACACCGGTGTGCTTTCGCTCCCACCCCCCCATCCCTATGCCCTGTGATGGACTGGCAACTTGTTCAGGGTGCCTTCCCCCACCCCGACAGGATACACGATAAGCTGGATGGATGCCCTAGTCGAAAATCAATTTGAATCACAATTTTGATTCTAAATCGATCTTAGTTGAAACTGACCCTTGTAGGGAAAAGCTGGATTGGTGATTCTCCTCATATATCATTTCTCCACCATTGCTTTGGACGGTAAAGCACATGGGTGATGACTGGCTTCATGGTGCATTTGAGTGTACCTCGTTAGCGTGGCGTGAGCTTGCATGTGCATTTTCTGGCCATAATGATTTTTTTGGTGCTTGAATCTTCCTTAATGTTCTCAGGTAATGTGGCCTCCTTTTCTTTCTCTGGATGGAACTTAACTCCATTCCAGGTCCTTTTACAAATACAAATATCTCCCAGTAGTTAGAATAATTAGCCAGGTTACACGATAATTGATATGGTCCCTTGTGCAAAACCCCAAATACATGTACATATTTAAGAGGAGGCAGAAGCATCTGCAGATGGAAGATGATAGACATGTAAGGAGGGGTCTGTTGTTGGGAGCCTGCTCATAGTTTTTGTGATGTTTCTGGTAGCATTGCACTAATCTGTCAGTAGTAAAACGAGCTCTCTGAATTGGTGACAGAGGCAGATTGTGAGAGAGTGTTGTCTGACTACTAGCAAATCAATGATTTCAGCACTTAAGAGAGATTTCCACATATTAAGACCAAGAAGCAAAGTGGTGACGACCAGGAGTTCCATTTTATCCTATTTATGCATGTCTGTTAAGTAATTTTTGGTCTTTATCTGTTGCCCTAGTTGCTGTAGTCGACTCCTCTGTGGAGCAGAGGGAGTTAGCATTCCTCTGACTCTAGAATCAATTCAGACCAACCATTAAAACATTAATGAGTTCAGTGTTTGTTTGCCAGTGAAATGAAGCCCCATTAATAGCCCACTGCCCTTTGAAACGTGATATAACATATTTGATGAAAAATGAACTGTATTTTCTGTTGCCTTTCATCTGTAGCAGGTAATTATAAACCTCCAGGTCATGGTTGGAAACCGAGCCTCCCTGGCACCAAAGTAGCAGTGTTTAAATTCTAAATTTTAATGAGGATGCTATTGATTTTGTTATACATTTTGTTGTACGTGCTTCCATCACTTGTTTCTCTTGATATTTGCTAATCTGTAAATCTTTTCATCTCTGGTTGACTGGCTCCATTACTGTCATGAACTATGCGCTGGAGCTGGATCAGTCAGGCATGTACATTCAATCAATGAGGGGCTGATAATAGGAAAGTTCAACATCAGATAACAATAAATGATTGAAAGGACAAGTTATAATGTAAAGTCATGATGTGCATTGAATCAGTCACATATCCAACTTGTAAAATAAATTATTTATGTCAGTGCACTGATGTTAAAGGGTTTTTTTTTAAGGCCAAAGGTTTGATAATAGTGACCCCTCCTCCTAGTGTATCTCGAGTCATGCCACTGACCAAGGTTCATTGGCTACACAAAGAAATAACTGAGCAAATATCCTGCTTGCCATCATGTCTATTGAATCTGTTTCATTTTCAACATAGGTGAAAAACGAATTTCCGGTGAGAACATAATGTTTTCCACACCCGCCCAGGCTCGGAGAAGCTCGTATCATTTTTCATTAAGGCTTAAGCAAATATTACATACTGGTGTGATGAAGCATTCTGCCTGCTTTAATGCTCTGATAGCTCACTCGGGCTGCTATTAAGCAGTTAGCCACAAATTGTGCTGCTTGCATTAGCGAGAGCTGCACACATTTACACTCTTTTTGCTTGTTGTTCTCGCTTGTCTTGTAGGGTCGTTTTTTTCAGTTTAATGCATTATCTCAAGCATCCAATTCTGTTTTCCGTCTGTCAAAGCTTTTTGCTTGTTCTTGAATGTAATACACACACCTTATGTTTTGATCATATCATTTATTGGGATGATGCAGCGTGCGGTCTTCTTATGGCAAATGAAAGTTTTAAAACTCAAAACCTGGCCTGACAATGACTTGCCCTGTTGGTTAAGTGAGAAGTAAAGCTCATTAGTCACTTCAGTAGGGGTGTGATCCTTATAATGTATCTCATGATATGATTTGATTTTGATTCTTGGAATCACAATTCACAATTTTTAAAATCAATGTTTGGTTCAGTACACGGTGGTGGTAATTTCAGGATCTACTCTTGTCTGCTGTGTGTGTGAACAAAGATGGTGTGGCAAATGATGGCATGAAGGCAGAGAAAAGTGTATAATATTACAGAATTTATTTCTTTGAAATTGTTGTCAACTCATTGCAATAACATACTCAACACTCAAAGGCAAACCTAAGACAGAAGATAACATTTATTCCCGCTGAATTTGCACAAGTTCATCATTTTTACTAAAGTAGTTAAGTTTAGTATTTCTCAATTTTCTGACTTCAAGAAGTTTTACAAAAAGTTATGCTGGCTCATAGATACATAAACTTGGAAGTCTTAGATAAGCTGCCTTTTTATCTCTCAGAAACATGACAATTTAAAAAATAAATTGTGTGCAAAATGATTTGCTTGACAGCTTTGACTTGATGTGTAGGATTACTGTAGAGTATAAGCGATATGTAGGTTATTTTTTATAGTTAAAAACATTTTTCATATTTGACTATTGGATGTTGTGAATCATTTCAGTTTCTTACAAACCCTGCAGATTGTTCATTCATCCCCATGTAACAAGTTGTCCTTTTGGAAGGATTGTATCCTGAAGCCTTTTCTGCTTTCTGTTTGTTTTGTTTTTGTGTTGTTGTGCTTTGCTATGTGTCCGTTTTAGACTGGGCTGTATTCTTCTGTCTAGAAATTACAATATGATGCTTCAAACCCTCTTACTGCTCTTAATCAACTAATACAGTGTTTCAGTGAGGCACACGTTTCTGGGGCTGGTGCTTTCGAGCAAGAATGTGTCGCTCGTCAACCTTTCTGGTAGAAAATAGTTTGAAAACATGGTCAAAAGCCAACACGTGTCATTGGCACTGGCAGACGTGTTGACACGCGCGGTGAGGGTTTGAGTTATTTTCTGGAAACGACACCGAGACGCTATTGATTACATGGTAATTCTATCTGCCTTTTTGCGAGCGTGGCTAATCAAGACCGCTTCCTTCACAAGCACATAATAAAACAGGGACGGTAGATGTCTTCATATCAATCAAGGACTGTGAAGATAGCCTGAAGCCGCGCTCACACACTCCTTGGAGATGGATTAATACATGCTCAGTGGTGTAGCAATTGATTTGTTTTTTAGCGTTTAACCTGTGGATTATGGTATAACACTTGGTAGATCACACTCTATCGAAGTAGGTTCGCTCATTTTACACCCAAATCATGCTTTTTTGCTTCTTTCATTTTGTTATAGAAAATTGATGGGAATTTCCTACTTGCAATGGACAACAAGACTTTTCTTTTCTCCGAATACAAATCTCTATCTCCCAAAAAGGAGATTATTTATGAGCTGTGCAATGATTATATCCTTAAAGTTACTAGATTATATGTTGGCAATATGTGAAAATTACCAACTGGCTGCCATTGCTGGAAGGGTAGTTTCAGCGGGGAGATCAGCTGTGTGAGCAGCGGAGCGTCATAAAACCCACACTGCATTCAAACTCGGATAGAGACAGAGTTGTGAAAATATATCTGCTCTACCTGCTGTTTCCAGTTTCTCTGCAGCTGGGCTTCTCTCGTTCAATAGAGGCAGACCACTAAATTAGCTAAATAAAATGTTCAGACAACACCCAAGAAAAACAATTGGCAATTTAAATCCCAATATTTGTCAAATGTATAATTTTTTTAATTATTTATATTTGATCCCATCAATGTGTCCTTGAGCAAAATGCTGAATCTCTTCTTGCTCACTCATTGTCACTGAATAAAAATGTTGCTGAATGACAAAGGTGCAGAAGTATGTAACTGAATGTCAGTCCTGTACATGGTGGTCCAAGCATCAGGCTGTTGAGTAATGCTTCACTGTTTCAGTGGAAGTGACCAGCGTGTGTCAGGCTGTGACATGTTGTCTTCTGTTGCACATGTGTTCCTCATGGCAAGTGTCCATCATGTCTCTGCCAGAGAAACGTCCTCCTGCCAGCTCTTTCTGACGTGGCTCTCCATTCTATTCAAATTCAAAGGCCTTGACGCATTCCCGAGTGTAACTTTGGCACCAGGAGATGGTTTCACTGCCAGGTTGTAGTATGATGTAATCTTTTCTCTTATGCACCACAACCACACAATGTGGCTATCGCTGGCTTTGAGGTGTCGGAGAAAATAATACTGTTATTGCTTACATCTTTGGTTTCTAAAAGGGTTTCACTGAAGTGTGATTTTTAAGGCTTCAATCGGATTTGACTTTTTTATGTTTGAATGTTTGTAGAGATTTCAACTCAACTGATTCCAGTTAAATGCCAAAACTAGGGCAGACACACAGGCTGTTTTGATAGTTGATACTGAGCTGAGCTAAGCTGGCTAATTTGTGTGCTTACCTATCACTTCATTAATTAAAGTATTTGCTGGTGATTTAATTCTGCCAGGTGTTTAGTCCTCTCAGTTCAGTCTGCCCCAGGGCAGCTGTGGCTACTATCTTAGTTTGCTACCACCGGTATGACTGTGTGTGAATGAATGGAACCTGAAACCCTCTCAGAGTGCTTTAAGTATCTTGAAATGCACCATACAAATCCAGTCCATTATTATTATTATTAGTATTAGTTTGGCTTGCAGCTCCTCTCTATTTGTTTTTGTGCACCCAGCCCACTGCTGTCATCTGGGGCAGCTCTGCTGCCATTAATGCTCTTTCTCCCAGTTTCTTTTGCATCTTTCTCTTATCTTAATTCCTCCTCCCTCTCTTCCTTTATTACTTGAGCTCTCCTCTCTCTACCTCCCCTCATCTCTCCGGCTACGATAATGTCACTTTAACTGCTTTGCAGTGGAATCCGCCCAAGTGTAGTTGTTCTGTGCTGCAATTATGGTCACAAACGGGCATTTACACACACCCTCCCACACACAAACTAAAAGACAAGAAACATTGCAGGGTTGTGGAGCAGTCAATGGGGTGTTAAATGTGATGAAACCGGTGCTGGTGGGTCTGTCTCTACTGCTGTCGGGCAGAGAAACACGTGGCCCTGGAGACTGCTCATCATTTATCAGCCTGCAGAGCAGTGCAGCAGCATCTCCAGGCTGATTAAAGTGTCCCATAACTGTGTCAGGATGGCAAATCAAACACCACAAGTGTACTGGTGTTACATTCAGGAAACCCTGTAGTTAAAAATAGTTCAACTTTGTGCAGGTGGAATTTAAGATGTGCAACCTACTGAAGCTGGAAAACGTAGGCCTCATCCACATGTACCAAAGCTATCTTTTCCCCACAGTTTTCCTTGGCGTTGTTTCTGCGTCCAAATTAATCTATTGTAAACAACTCAGCACGCTGTTGTACATATTTCAAGCCTATATGTGGTGCTTTTCTGCTACAAAAATACACCAAAACGGAGAAGAAGAGACGGAGCATGCGCATAAAGCTTTGCGGTGTATACAAACTTATAGGCAGTAAAAGAAGAAACCGAAACTTTTTCAGCTCAGCGTTGTGGAAGAGGAGCAGGATATAGGCTCAATATATGCTGCAGATAACAAGCATGTAGGCTGCTGTTGTTGGTATGAGATGTCGTGGGGTGGGGCGATAACCTCATCGTATGCGTATTTGCCGTTCACAAGACCACAAACACGAAATGCAAGGGCTGTCACCCTGGTTTAAAAAAAGTGCGTTTACAGACACCAAGAACTCCGGATCCATTTGGACGTGTTTCGGAGTGCAAGACTTCTGCGTTTACACAGAAAAAAGAGTTTCCATGTGGACGTGGCCTTATAGTCTTGTTTTATTCTGTGAAATGGAGAATAGGTGAGATAGATGTGCTCTCTGACGGCCAGTAAATCTGTCTATATGGCACCTGCCCTCTGGACTGATGAAGAAGTTAGGAGCTGCTGATTGATCGCCTTGTAGTCAGAGTGTGGTCATTTATCACACCCACACTTTGGTGGGTCCAATCCATCAGAAGTCCAATGCATTCCTTAGATTCTTTAGTCTTGTTGCTGTGAATTCTGTGGAAGAATGATCACTTTGGGTGGCATGGCATCGTAATGACTAGCAGTGTTGCCTCACAGCAGCAGGGGCCGGGGTTATATCAGCCCAAAGACATACAGGTTAGGTTAATTGATGACGACATTGCCCGATGGTGTGAATGTGAATGGCTGTCTTTCTCCCCCCCCAACCCTTCATAGGATAAGGAGTTACATATAATGGAGTTACATATAATGGATGAACACATCACACGTCCTTCTCTAGGAGCAGGAAGAGACTATGCTGCTGGCTCAATGATGAAATGAAAGCAACAAAAACAGAATTAATTAAAACATAATGAAGAAAGCAGTTTGATTTGTCAGCACCCATGAACGCTTATCTTCTGTTTAAAATATTATAAAAATGTTTTTCAGGCTAAATAACTGTTATGAGTCATTAACATGATGATGATAACATTACTGCTGAAGCTACGGTCGCCTGACGGCTCATGTTGCTTGTTTGTCTGCCATGATTCCCACTGTGTCCGTCTCTCCCTATGGGTGTTGCTGGCATAGGGAGATTTTCATCATCTCATTTACCCTACTGGAAGACAGCTGCCTATTATTCCTCTCTTTATTTTGGAGATGACCCAGGACACATGATCTAACTGATTACTCCTGTGCCTGATGATCTCTCCCTGAGGCCGTCATTGTGTTATTTTGTTGTGTGGAGACAATGTTGATTACTATCATTCTGCTGTCATGTTTCAAATTGGTTTCTGATTCTCTCTGTTCCCCTGGTCCTTCTAATTTTCACATTCATTCAGTCAACAATGTTTTTTTTTTTTTTTTTTGAGAAAGCTCGTAGAATCCTGCATCATTGTTTTGCTCCAGAAAAGTACGCTACCTTTTAATAGAGTTTCATTAGTGATTATCTGCCTTGTTCTGTCTCACGAGAGTTAAACAGTGGAAAGATAGAAATACTTGATTTCAGTTTGTCCTCTCAGAGCCCCAGAGGCTTTTTCAGTCATACAGCTAATGTGGACTCCCCCGCCACTGCAGCAATCTAGTGATAAGAAAGGAATGAAAGCACATCGGAGAAGAGCCAGTGAACTAAAGCAACAAGACAAAAAGATGCATACATTCCCAATGTGTACACGTCTCTTGTAGCATATACCACTGTCTCAATGCAAATATTGTTTAAGCAAACTTCGTTAATTAATCAAAAATAGTACACTGCAGACAAACCAGGGTTGCTTACTGAATGCAAAATGCAGCTGCTTCAAAAAGAAGACTTCATGCTTGATGACTTCAGTAAAACTGTCTCTTTTGCTGTCACAGTTCACATCCAACTATGTAGGCTTTAATTCAAGTTATCTATCATGATTAATTTGCACATCAGATGCTGCTTTGATGTTAACAGTCTTCATCAAAAGAGTGATATGACACTGAATCCAAGGGCAGGGACATTTTCAAATCTGGCCATGAAGCAAATAGAAGAAACTAGGGCTAGCGATATGGGAAAATACTTGCATATCATGATCCACTTTTTCTTTATGCTCAGTCTGCTTCTTGTTTCAACTAAATGCAGCTGAAGACACAGCTTCCATTTAAATGAGAGTAATAGAAGGACATATTGAATAATATTGAAAGTGAAAAAAACGAGAAAATGCATACAATGAGAAAGATCAGATGCAGGAAAGTTTTTTTCAGAAGTGCTTCTTCCCTTGCCCATCACACCCTGTTAAAAAGCGTTATACATTCTTAATGAAGCAGGCAGGCAGGCAGGGGTGTGACAGTCCCAGATTGTGTTTGCCTTGCTACATCTGTCTTGATAGTAAAGGCCACATTCTGACTGATGGCACAGCAACGTGAGAGCAGCAGGCACCCTTCTCTGTTTCCTCTTATCCCTTTCTTTCATTTGTCACTCCCCACTCTCAACTATTGTTTTTGCTGACTCAGAAATTGCAAAGTTTCTATCACTGCAGATCCCAGAGATTACCCGTCAGAGCTTCCCTTATCCTTTTTTTTTGGTGGCTTTTGTGGTTGGCACTCTTCCATTCAGTCCTGGTCTGTATAACTGCCCATGGAGATATGTATTTATTTTACTGTATGTAGATGTTGTTGTCTAGCAATATTTAATGCAATATTTATTTGCAGGGGTTGTGTCCTGCTGTTAAATCCAAGCATTTGCCATTGCTCGTATTGGAAACGTATAACTCATAATTTAATGTGTGTGTGACAGAATACATAAGGTGTTTAGAACAGCAAATGTTAAAGCTTTTATGCACTTGGTATAAGCTCAATCACTGATTTTGTTATGTCAGGGTAGAGTATGGTCATGTTTAAAGTAGAGTAGCACATTTTTTTACACCAAATGTGTATTTTGTACATCCCTGTTGCACAGGGACAATATATGGTTTGTAATAATGTATAAATAATACATTGCATTGGGTCTCACCTCATGCAGCTCAGCAGTCTCTATTCAACAGCACGTTTGCATGTATCATACTGCAGTCCTCAGTCCTATAATATTATACAAGATATAACCTTTCATGCATTGCAGTGACACGACGGTACATTACATGTCGGTGTGCTTGCATTGCAGCAGAGTGTCTGTTTTAGTATTTAGTATGCATTGCAGCGCTGTAGTCTGTGATGCTTCATGTTTTACAACTGCTGTTTTCCAACACAAACAAATCTTTCCCTCTCTCTCAATGTCTGTGAATGACAGTTAGGCTCAATGCTCTTCCTCCTCTAAATACTGCCAGAATGTAGTCTGAATGATACTACACCAACACAGCTACTTATCATGTCTGTTACCTTCCCCTTTCACCCTGACTGTCCTAATTTCTTCACGCCATTGTGATCAAACTTTAACAGTCCCATCTGTCTCTGTGATAAACACACGCAGACCCTGCTAGCACAGAAAGTTAAAGGTGAGAGTGACAATCTTATTAGATTGGGATCATAAACTCCAGGGCATGGAGATTTGGAGTGCCATGTCATTAAGTGCTACTTCAAGTCAAACATACCAAAGCCCACTTTTTAATACACCTGTATCAGTTTTCCCCTTCTGTTGGAGAAATAAGTGTGTTTTCTCTTCTTTTTTATGCCTTAAATTCATGTTATGAGCCAAGAGATAAATGGAATGTTAATCGCAATAACGATTTTGGCTTCCCACAATTCCATAAACATGATCAACAGTGATAGTGGTGTTTAAAATGCAAAGTCCATTCATAGAAAACTCAACTCCATTTAAAATCAAGTACTTCATAAACTAGAAGCGAGCCACAAAGGGTTGATCAAGTTGTCTTGGCTTCACTTTTGCGGCGCTGTCATGCTGCAGTGTATGCACCCTGTCGAAAAACTTTCCTTAAAGTTGCAGCTGCAGTCCAGAGTAGAAGAGTGATATACTCTAGATCAAAATGAAAGTGAACTAAGTTTAGGTGAAGAACCCAATGGATGCAAGGATCTGTTAGTAGGAATATAGCAAAACATGAAAGTTAAGCTGAGCTCTGATCATTTAAGATCTTAGGACCAAAATGAAACTGTTTTGAATTATTGCTGTTTTTTTTTATTTATTTTGGCTATAATTGTGCAGCCCTATGATCCCAGTACAATGTAATTATATCAGCTTTTAATATGTCACAAGTAGGTGTGGGATGATATGAAAAATTAATTTCATATATCCCGAAAAAAATTGCGATTCACGAATTAATCTTGATAAATCTGCTTCAACTCTTAAAATGGCACTAAAACATGCTGGAATCACTTAAATGTCCCCTATTATACTGATTTTCATCAATTTCACACAGCTGTCAGAGGTCCAACAACACTGTCACTTCCATATGCATTGTCCCAAACCCATCCGTGGTCCTGAATCTCAGCTGTGTAAACGTTGCTCTGCTGAGCTCTGCTGAGAACAGGCTGTTTCTGTGCCTGCACCTTTAAATGCTAATGAGCTCCGTCTGTCATTACCTACTTGGAGAGCCATGGAGACGATGCTGCTTATGCTCGCGTTAGCATGTGCCAGTGTTTACGGTGGATGTATCGATATGGCTCCTATGTGTCTCAGGTGAAGTTGCTGGGTCCCGTATGGTCGGGACAGATCCTTTTATGTGGGTCAGTGTCGAGGCAAAGCCAGCTTTGTACTGACCCTTGTTACTGAAGCAGTCCGATGTGAAGTGGTTAGCACACAAATAGAAGCTAACATGACCCGTAGCCGGCGCATTGTCATTAAAAATGAAACACAACCACTGTCTCTTCTGTTCTTCTGTAGCTGGGACAGAATATAAGCACGACGTTGTGAAACACTGCTATCTCACCGCAGGACACACCGAACTTCACCTCGGTGATGACGCCTCCTCTCTGATATCTCCTATCATCAGAGGAGGTCAGTCTATGCAAATGACTCCCTTCATTACGTAACAACAGGAGCTGAATCCGAACAGCCTGTAGGAGCGCCGTTGTACCAGTGGGGGGGCTGCAGAGAACATGCAGGAGTCGCTTGTTTTCCTCATCCTGGGAGTTGACAAGCTCAGGGAGGACCAGTTTATAGGTGTAGAGACCAGAGAAAACCTGTTTTTCATTATAAAGGACCTTTAAAATGTCTAAATATTTGATTGTGTCACTGATTAGACACAACCTTTTGTAGTGAACCTCCTTTTTATCAATAACAAGCATGTGCGTGTTTGTGTGTGTGTGATGTTGATCTGTGGGCCGTCATATCAAATGTGAAGTGGTTCCTTCCTCCTTCAGGAAAGAGTGCAGCCGCAACATCCTGACACACCCTCCAACTCCAACCATGGAAGGCAGATTCAAGATGCCAAACTAATTTCTTTGTTGATTGTTATCTCTGTGTAAGTTACGTATTTTATCCTATACCAGAGATCATGGGATGATACATTTTTTTTACTGAAAACCACCCATCTGTGTCCCCTGATCTTAAATAGTTAACTGACACCTTTCAGCCGTGTCTTCCTTCCTGATTTCAATCTGATGGAACAGACAACTCTGTAGTCTACACTGGCACTGCTTCACTTCGTCTTGCAGCTCAAAGCGTTTTTTTTTTTTTTTTTTGTTATACTTGTGCCCATAAGCACATGATTTTGTATTGAGCTGTGAGTGCTGACATAATGCCTCAGAGTGCTTAGCAGCACTGTGGCTGAGCTGATGCAGTGCAGACACTGACAAAGTACTGCAGCCACTGCCGAGATGCTGTCTCCACTGCAAGTAGACGAGGTGTAACACAATGACACTCCCAAAACGTTTGAGTAGCATGGAGCTGTAAAAGTTAGATTTGAGAAAATATAGTAATTGAATTGTAGAAATGGCATCAAGAAGTGGGTTTATCAAATTCAAAGGAATATGTACTTTTATAAAAGTAAAAATGATTCAAAATGTCTGCATGGAAAAGTCTGCAGCTGTTTATGTATATGAACATCTTAACCATCTGAACCTCTTCACTTACTGCAGCGTGATTCTTAAGTGATGCTAAAGAAAAACATCATGCTACTTGCTCACTTATTGCAGGCTGCAGCTAAATGCCTTAAATGTAAGTGTAGGAGGGTTTATGTGTTTTATGTCGGTCTCAGAGGACTCTCAACTCGGCTCCTGCTGAGCTAACTGACCCACTTTCACTCTCTCCAACACACACACACCACACACACACACACACACACACACACACACACACAGTTTGTGTTCATCTTTCATCATTTTAATTGAAAGCAGTGTTGATCATTTAACCTTCACACGACAGAAATGGCCCGAGACATTATGTCCATCTGTCCGTCCATCCAATTCTCATGAATGCAATATCCCAGGAACCCCTGGTTTCTGGCCCGATGCTTGAAATGTCAAGACAATAATTCAAGTTTCCTGTTATCATATCAGAGCTTTAGACCCAAATTCTTTTCTTTCTCATTTCCCTCTCTGTGACCCATCTGCTGGGAGTTAAATATTTGTATTGTACAGACCATGTTTTAGGTCATTTGAGTATTAATGTTGTTTGATACAAGAGGAGCTCACATTCAACACTAACTAACTAACTAACTAACTAACTAACTAACTAACTAACTAACTAACTAACTAACTAACTAACTAATACTGTGTCTTCTACATTCAGTAAAATCCATCCAGTAAAGTGATGGGAAACAGTGTTAAGGCGAGTCCACACCGGAAGAACTGCCCGACTTGCGTCGGTAAATGAAGTCGGGCTACTTAATATGGCCGACTCGAACAACGACATGGGCGGTTCACACCTACGGAATTACAGCCGACGCCATACGTTCCGTGCTTGCGCGAGATGTAATGTCTCCAAAACAACAGGTGGCGCTAATCTGTATTGTGGGCCAAAAAACACGAAAACCGGAAGTAGCCGGAGATGTGTGTCGACGCCTTCTTCGATTCCACCGTTTATCTGGTATGTTTACCATCGTCACTTCCGGGCTTCACTGATTCGCTAGTCAAGCTGCTAGCCTCCACCAATCAGAATGGTAAAAGAATGACCGACTCGAATGGCGGATTACACATGAATGTGAATTACCATTTGAATGCTGAAAGACCCCACGTGGGCCGATTCGAGCAACCACACCAAGTAGACTCATGTCACGGACGCCGACTCACACGTTTCTTCAACACCTCTCCATCCTCATCAGATTCTTAGTAACCAAATGTAACTTTGAGCTATCCATGCATTCGTAAGTGCATTGTCATTCTTGTGGCTGGGAAGGTATCAGGTTAGATACCTTACATACAGAGCTTCAGCCTGAGGGGGATGTCTGTAGCTATACCTGAGGAACAACCTTTTTTGGCATTCCCACATGCATTGCAGCAGAGTGCCAACATTATCATTGAATTGGTTTACTACAGTTTAGTAAATCCAAGGATTACACTGATGAAGTGTTACAGGTGTCATAAAGGGTGTATCTTCATTTCTTTCTGCCTCTCTGATAGCTTATTGATTCCTGTTAATCACAGAAAGAACCTGCAGACCTGAGGTTGAAGCTGAGCGTGAGGAATTGTGAAGTAGTCAGTTAGCCTGGGGATGGATGGTTTACATTTTTCTCCTAGTACAGCGTGTACTGTGCAAAAGGGAAAATATGGCTGTGATATTTGGTGTGTCTGCATGCTCTGCTATATGGCCTGTGATGTTGGACAATAGCTTCTCTATGTAAGGCCTCCCTCAAGGCCGAAATTGTTGCCCGTCACTCTCCCTCTCCTCTCTTTCCCCCTCTCACTCCTCCTTCCTTCCCTCTCTGTCTTTGTGTTTTCTTTTTTTTGTCGCTTTTTCCTTCTCCTTTATGTGCTCTTTCTTTCTGTCACACAGTCAGTCATTCTTTTCCTCCAATGGCTGCTTTACTGTTGTTCTGCAAGAGTTTTTGACAAAGGGTCCATGCTCACATAAAGTTGTGCTTGTTGTGCTGAAACTTTAAATATGTGACAATTTCTTAAAAAACAAACTCCACCATCACTTATGAAGTGTGTGGTGGTGTCTATGGTTTATAGTTTCGTTCTGTCTCTGTACCGATGTAAGGTACAATCGTAGAGCTCTAGGTGACCACAGACTGCTACTATATGTTTCTGTCTCCATTTCTGTAATGACGGGAGAATCACAACATTCACCTAATTCGTATCGCGTCATTCATCTATTTGCATCTTTGCATTGACTCTGTATAGAATAGCCTTGCATTTTTAGTGTCAGTGACTGAGTGAAGGCACAGGCGGGCCACAGGAGGCATACCTTCAGCTACATTTATTCCAAATACAGTACCTTCCCGCAGGTTTGTGAGGAGGTATGGATGTGTTTGTACTGCACACATGCAAACTAGTACTACACACCTGTGGTGAATAAATTCAGTTGTTTGTAGTAGATTTTTTCGGTGCACAATTTTGAATTTCAATTTCATGTTACTTATGGTCCAATACCTATATCCATCATAAGGGCTAATTGGTTGGGCTCTAACAGAGCCCGACAGGACGAGAATAAATGATTTAAATGGATCCCTAAAGGGCAATTTGCTCCCTTTCTTTTCTCCATTGTGAGGTCGGAGGTCAGGCTCCGTAACAGAGTGTCAGTGTGGTAGCTGGCGGTAGAGAGCTGGACAGCATGTAGCGGATACTTGCAAAACCAGGGACTGCACTACTGTCTTGTAGATTGGCATCTGCTAACCTTGCTACTCCGTTCTCTATGACCAAAGGCCAAAGCATGGTTTGACCTATATATTAGGATTTGGGGTGTAAATGTATGAAGGGTCTGATCCTCCTGACAGCTTTATTCACGTCATGCTGATGCCCGATGCACTTAATAGGGTCATCATAGGGCTGATGTTAATCCAGGATATTCCTAATAAAATATCAATATGACAATTAATAGGGGTGTGACGAGATCTCGTATCACGAGATCTCGCGAGATTAAAGTCAACGATATTTCTTGTCGCGTTAAAAATCTGTCTCGCGAGATTTGTGAGCTATGCATAGCTGAGGTTTTACAGACAGCTGTTACTGACTGGGAGCTTAAAAAACCCAACCACGGCATTGCTTATTGTTACCGACAATGCGCATAATATGGACCTGGCCGTGCGCGATGCGGGATTGAAGTCGCACATCTGTTTTGCACACACTATAAATCTTGCAACCCAAGCTGGCTTCGTTGTTCCCCGCGTCGCTCGTTTTCTCGGGCGGGTGAGACGTGTGACGGCTTTTTTTCATCGTAGTTCAGCGGCTACCGCGGTGAAAATGTCCAAGCAGAAGCGGCTACAATTACCATCACACAAGTTAATGACGGGCACGCTGGATATGCTGGCTCGTTACCTTGAGCAGGAAGCTGCCATAGCAGCATCACCAGCCCAGAGATATGACAAAACTCCCGAAGCATTGATACGCTTGACAGCTGCAATGTCAGAGATGCTGAAGATGCTGTAGTTGCAGCATGTTGTTCATGACATACTTGGTCAGGCTCCGTTTGCACTATTTGAACTCTGTATTGACAAAGTAGAACTTTGATTTGGTTTTGGAAATATTTACACTTGGGAAAAATAAATATTTTATTTTAACTTTTATAAATTTTAATTTTAGTTTAAATTTGTGAAAGAAGTTTATTAAAAGATCATGCTTACATGATGCATGTAAAGAGTTATAATAAGATATTTCAAAATGCATGTGCAACTCTATTAAATTAAAGTCTGTTGGTCCAGTTTTCTTTTCTTAAAATCTCATCTCGTCTCGTGAACCCAATATCGTGTCTCATCTCGTCTCGTGAGTGGAGTGTATCGTCACACCCCTAACAATTAATGATCAATATTTTCAGCTCGAGAACTTCACCACATACTTTTACAATATACATATGCAGCCGGAGTGACATGCAAACAGGTCGAGACTTGCCAACTTGTGAGCTAGCTAACTGCTTTGGCTGCTTTTTGGATGGTGTGCATATAATGTATAATGTCCAAGTCAGTTAAACTTAAGGGTTGATCCGTCCATTTAGGAAGCACAAGTGTTTGTGAATCAGTTTCACCTGCTTCGGTGCAAAGTAAAGTGAAAACAGGTGCAGTGGAGACGCAAAAGCAAGACAACCCCCCAAAACAACCCCCTTTCTCTAGTTCTGCTAGTGTTCCTGAAACATGAGGTGTTACCTGCAGTCCAATGAGTTTGACAGGTAGTCCAGCTCTCCAAGCAGACCGGCCGTTAAACGAGGAGAACTGGACAGGGCCGTAAAAGGGCATCAACCCAGCAGCAGGACCGCTATCTGCTCCATATGTGGAGGAGGAACAGGAGGAGCACTGCCAGAGCCCTACAGCATGACCTCCAGCACTTGTGTGTGTGTGTGTGTGTCCGTGTGTGTCCGTGTGTGTGTGTGTGTGTGTGTGTGTGTGTCCGTGTGTGTGTGTGCCGTGTGTGTGTGTGTGTGTGTGTGTGTGTGTGTGTGTGTGTGTGTGTGTGTGTGACCGTGTGTGTGTGTGACCGTGTGTGTGTGTGTGACCGTGTGTGTGTGTGACCGTGTGTGTGTGTGTGACCGTGTGACCAAACTGTTAGAACCAGAGTCCGTGGTGGTGGCTCACAGCCCAGAACCGTGCAGCACCGTTGGCATTCACCAGAGAACACCAGGATTGCAGGTCTGCCATTGGCTCCGCGTTCTCTTCACAGATGAGATCAGGTTCACACTGAGAACAAGTGACAGACATGAAGCAGTGTGGAGACGCCGTGGTGAACGTTAGGCTCCCTGTAACATCAGTTTGGTGGTGATCTGGGGAGGCATGTCCTTGGAGAGTCACACAGACCTCCATGTCAGCCAACGGTACCCTGACCGCTGTTAGGTACAAGGATGAAATCCTCAGAGGGATTGTCAGACCCAAAACTGCTGCAGTCCAGTTGGGGTTCCTTGGGTTTGTGCTGGTGTAGGAGGTCCAGGATTCGTCCTGGTGCAGCAGGCCCTGGGTTCTTCCTGGTGCAGTGGGTCCTGGGTTCCTCCTGGTGCAGTGGGTCCTGGGTTCCTCCTGGTGCAGTGGGCCGTGGGTTCCTCCTGGCGCCGTGGGCTGTGGGTTCCTCCTGGTGCAGTGGGTCCTGGGTTCCTCCTGGTGCAGTGGACCCTGGGTTCCTCCTGGTGCAGTGGGTCCTGGGTTCATCCTGGTGCAGTGGGTCCTGGGTTCATCCTGGTGCAGTGGGCCAAGGGTTCATCCTGGTGCAGTGGGCCCTGGGTTCCTCCTGGTGCAGTGGGCTGTGGGTTCCTCCCGGTGCAGTGGACCCTGGGTTCCTCCCGGTGCAGTGGGTCCTGGGTTCGTCCTGGTGCAGTGGGCCATGGGTTCGTCCTGGTGCAGTGGGCCCTGGGTTCCTCCTGGTGCAGTGGGCCCTGGGTTCCTCCTGGTGCAGTGGGCCCTGGGTTCCTCCTGGTGCAGTGGGCTGTGGGTTCCTCCTGGTGCAGTGGGCCCTGGGTTCCTCCTGGTGCAGTGGGCTGTGGGTTCCTCCCGGTGCAGTGGGCTGTGGGTTCCTCCTGGTGCAGCGGATCCTGGGTTCCTCCTGGTGCCTCAAGGGGCCATGGGGGTTCATGTTTGTGATCGTGTGCTTTATATGTGTGTGTGAGAGAAAGTGAAACTTGGTACTATGCGTGTCTTGAATATTTACAACTTGATTTAAATCAAGGCTTCTTTTAAGTTACTTTCTTTCTCTCCTGATGATACTCTGGTATAGCAGAGTGGACCATGACTGCTGCACTGACTAAACATGCTTTTAGCCTAATATACTATGCAAAATAGTGTGCCATGGTTTAAGAATTAATGTAACTTAAGAAGACCTGCATCTCTTGTATTCACATCATGCATCACTTTGATATTGTTTTATGACAAATATGTACACCTTGAGTCTTGTCATTCTCAACACCCTGACTGTGTTTCTTTGTTTAAATTGACTGTGAAAGAGAGGTGAAGTGTCTGGAGAGCTGACTGTTGGATAACACTGTCTCTCCTGTCAGTTCAGTGCAGTTTGATTGACCTGGACTGGGTTGTGATGTCGTAACTCTCAGCCTGCTTCTTTTTTCTTTCCCTGTCACACTAACCTGTGTGTGTGTGTGTGTGTGTGTGTGTGTGTGTGTGTGTGTGTGTGTGTGTGTGTGTGTGTATTCTGTAGTGTGTGTGTGTGTGTGTGTGTGTGTTTCTGTAGTGTGTGTGTGTGTGTGTGTGTGTGTGTGTGTGTGTGTGTTCTGTAGTGTGTGTGTGTGTGTGTTCTGTAGTGTGTGTGTGTGTTCTGTAGTGTATGCTGCAGAGGCAAAGCCAGGTTTAGTTGTGTCTCATGATTTATTCATACCATGAGTGGCTCTGCAGGTGTGTGTATCGTTCTTGATGGTTTGTGTGTACAGCAGAAGGCTTATCAGGGTTTTAAACTCGAGGTATTAAGCTACAAGCTCATCAATTGGACTGCCGGTGTTACTAGATTGATATGTAGGTAGATGGAGACGGATCTAGATGGATTGATAAATTAACACAATTGCTTTTGTCACTCATGTGTTTTTCCCTCTTTTCTCACAGGCAACCGGACAAACTGGTGGTGGTTTGGACACGCAGGAGTCGACGGAAATCCTCCAAGGTTTGTATTTGATGAGTGGCTATCTGAAACGAAATTTAAAGAAACGATAAAACATTTTTGTTTTCTCACTTGCAAATATTGTCATTGTTTTCCATCTGTCCTGCAGTCCCACAGCTGGCAGCCTGGTATCAAGAATCCCTACAGAGGAGTGGTGGTGTGGCCTGTACCTGAGAACATTGAGATCACGGTCACTCTTTTCAAGGTACGGTGCAGCCCTTTAATTGGCACTAAGACGAGCATTACTATAGTTAAGTTGGATGACTAGCTCACTCTTAACTTGCCTTACAATTGTGAGATTTAGCACCAGTTTTTTGACTTTATTTTTTTTTAAGATGTGTTGGATTTCAGTAAAGAGTGTCACCCAAAAGCAGCACATTGTGTATTTTTTTTAATAAATGAACAGCATTTATTATAGATATTAGATGAATGATATTGTGTAATTTAGAATTTCTTTCTGAATGGAGTCTTGGTGTTTGTGCATGAAAGGAATACTTTGGTCTGTGCAGTAATACATTTGTGTCTGTAAATAACACACCTGTATGGACAGTATCTGTCACTGTGCCTGGCTTACTTAAACATGCGGGGCCTCTGTGCTGACAGGCAGTATCAGAGCTCAGCGTCTTATTACCTCTCCCAGCGTCTCAACTAGCTCACCTGGCTCAAATACGTACATACCTGCCTATTCTTTGTGTAGTAGCTTTTGACTGACTTATAGCAAACACTGAGATGTTGGTTAAAAGCATTCATGGGAAGAAGTCTAACTTTCATGTGCAGTGACTCAGTTTTCCTGAGCACTGCTGCAGTGTCTCTCTATCTGGGCCCACTTCCACTTCCTGTCCCAGAGGAAGTAATAAAGCTGTTTTTGTAGTGAGAAGCCAGCAAAGCCACTGAAGGCACAGTTCACCCACATCTGTTTGATCTCCTGCTATTTGTTGACTGTGCTGGGAGACTCAGCAAGCCTTCTTGTGACCTCACGTATGGATGAGCCCTGCTGGAGGAGCTGGACTACCTGCAGGTTGTACCTAAGGACACGAGCAGAACACGAAACTAGAGAAGAATCAGTCAGGAAGGAGGAGAGAGCGACTGTC
Source organism: Chelidonichthys spinosus (assembly GCA_029853015.1). Taxonomy (NCBI): domain Eukaryota; kingdom Metazoa; phylum Chordata; class Actinopteri; order Perciformes; family Triglidae; genus Chelidonichthys; species Chelidonichthys spinosus. The sequence continues at coordinate 7,645,694 of CM056832.1, read as the reverse complement.
TGTGCCACCACATCAACACCATTCCCTCTTTGCTTTTATACCGTGATGATGAAGTTGGTTATGAATATATCTTTCATAACCAAGTGAAATGGTCTCCCAACTTTATGGATATACCATAATAAATTGCTTGAGTATGCCTTTTAATATAAAACAAATATTGTTTAATGCCATTCTGAATCTATAAAACTGCAATATCTCACCATTTTGATATTTCTGTGTCGACTAAACGCTAGCAGTGATTTAAAGATGCTCTCATACGCTCTGTATGAAGCTCTGCAGTACAAACGGCCGAGCTCAGCAATATTGCAGCCTGGGAGGGGAGATGTACGCCAGCAGGCAGTGTTCATTTAACTGTGTACCGGAATACATTTTTAACCTAGCTGGGCAGTGTTCGGACTCCTCATTCTGTCCACAGAATCAATCATAGCAGATGATGTTCAGAAAGCAGAGTGGGCACCAGTCCTCAGTGAAGCTTGTACATGTTTACACAGCTTCATTTTCCAAACCTCAAAGCTTGTTCATATTAAAACAGCAATATGTTAGAAAAAAAGCTGTTACACTGTCAGTGCCCTGCAGCGTATGTTTACTAGCAGCACTAAAACACTGCAGACAACACCATAAAGTGAGATAGCTGATAGTGTCAGACTCTATTGGCTTTTAGAGGCAGTTTATGTGGGACTGAAATAATGGAAAGATGAGGCAGCTGTATGACTTACTGTGTGTGTTTGTGTCCATGTGTTGTGTTTGAGTGATGTGCCAGACTGCAGGAATATTGATTTCCTGGGGCGTGTCAAAGGCTCAGTCAGACAGAAAGACTGTCTGTGCCTGTGTGTGTAGGTGTAGTACGGGGGCTGCAACAAGCGATTATACTATTGATTTTGTTGATCAATCATTTTGTCTGTGGAAAGCAACAGGATTAGAAATGCTAACAGCAAATGCCAATCTCATATTACCAGAGCCCAAAGTATAGCATTCAACTCGATAATTTTAATAGTTAAACTCGTATATTAATATAAAAACACACATGGACGCTACATTGAAAGGAGCACCGGGTAAGCAATGGTGAGAACTGAAGTGCAAACCTTGGGTCACTGACAGCATCACACCCTGGAAACTATCCTGCTTTTAACAATGCAACTGTAGCTTTGCATTAACAATTCAAAATATTGTTTCAGCGGTGCCAAGTGCATCTTTGTGTTGCAGCACTGTTTAAACGTGCATTTGCAAGGCTTTGTGTGTAGCAGTGATTTGTGGTTGTGTGTAAGTGCTTCTGCAGGGCAGTGAAGGTCGTATGACAGGGCGGCCTGCTGTCTTGCTGCATCCATTACTGTCTCCTCTTATCACTGCACAGCTAAACAGGCAGGAAGTGAGACCATGCAGAGACACAAGTACAGCGCATCAACAGAGGGGCAAAGTGGACCAGACAGAGTTTGACGTTTGTTTGCCCATTAAGAGAAATCGATTTGACGATTTGAACCCAGATAGACGCACAGCATGAATTTCAGGCAACTGAATATACTGAGCAACAGTTGTTGCAAACAGAGTCTGTAGCTCATTGTCATGTAATTAGAAGTTACCTCATTAATTCAATACATTCAACACGTGTATGAGAAGGGAAGGAGGGCAGACAAACGAGGTCAGTGGGTGAATGGAGCAACAATATAGGGTGTTGGCAGAGCAGATGAGCTGCCACTCTCAAACTGAGGTTTCTGTGTCGCAGCTTTGTGTTGTGAGTCTATCAACACTTTTCTGACCAGATGAAAATCCTCTTCCCATTAAATTAATAGCTTGACGACTAAGTGTTACTTAAGATGCTTTTTGTTTTGTTGCTTCGCTCTTGCAGGACCCCCATGCAGAGGAGTTTGAAGACAAAGAGTGGACGTTTGTCATCGAAAATGTGAGTACTATTTTTTTTTTTTTTACTTTCTTTAACCTCATGGGTGGAAGAGAGGGACCCTTTGACCTAAACCGTTATTTAAAATGACCAGTGATGAAAACTTTAAAGTCAAACACAACAAAAACGTAATTCCTCCCTCTCAACTATTTTCTAGGTAAATCCTCTTTGCATTACATATGAAGGTTCTGCCACCATGTGGTCAGGGTATGCTATTACATGCTTCTCTCAGTGTGGATGGCAGCATAAGTGGTAACTTGCATCCCGTTGGCATACATGCGTGACCACAGTGAGTCTATTTTTATGTATTTATGGCAGTAACAGCCTGCATTTCTAGGTGCAATTATGAAGTGTCATTTACAGGCCACATCCTGAGGCTGCAAATGCCAGATGTGCTTGTATAATATTAAGTTGTTTATTAACTACCAACAAGGGTTGGCAGTAGTTATGTATCCATTTATTTTATTTTTTTTTAATTTGTTCATCTGGTTTTTAAAATTCAACATACCCTTTTCTTACCTTTTTGTCTTATTGCTGACGTTACTGTTCAGAGTAACAGAAGCAGATGAAAACTAGGAGTCAAGGTGAATAACCAAACACAGGAAAGGAGAAGGGAGAGGAGTTGAAGAAGCAGTTTGGGAAAATGGAAGGGCTGGATTGCAGGAAGAGGGAGTAGAGGTAAAGAGAGGGAGGAAAGAGACTAACATGTTGCCAAGAAACTGGAACTTTGTGTTCACAAAATGTGTTTTATGTCTGCTGGAGCCCGTTCTGTGACATGTTGGACAAATGAGGTCTTTGTACTTGCTTTAGCTTTGAGAACAAAGTTGTAGTTCTTCAAAAATGTGTGATTATTGCTTTCTGTGGCAGAGTTGTGATGTGGTGTCTCCTAAACTAGACACTAACTTCAGTACTTCTCAACATGGACCCTATTATTCCATGTTTATGCTAAGTCTAACTGACTAATGGGGACAATTTCTGACATTGGCCCAGTATTGAGGGAGAGCGCTATAGAAATCAGCTGGTAAACGGGCTGCAACATCTATTGGGACAAGCTGGCATCACCATTTACATCCAGAGTATTGGTACATTTCACAACAAGAATTCTGCTTGGGTGAGACTTGGACACAATAACAAACCCAGCGAAAGGTAAAGAGTTTTCTTTTCTCTGTGTCCTATACACCATGTTACCCGTCAGTGGCAAAAACAAACACTTTGAATGGATGTATTAATATTGCCATTACATGCACTTACAGTTCGTTTTGGTTACAGCGTTTCCCTCATTTCTAGACACAAAAACATGTTGACAAAAATCAAAAACAAAAAGTTACCCTTTCCAGAAATATTGTCTGTGTGGGAGCCAGTGGCATACATAACAGCACATCTCAGTGTCAATATTAATTGTCATATGGATGAAATCAACAATGCTGTTCTGTGAGATCAGAGGTCAAGAAGACCACAGAGCAGTGCCTTTAGATCTGGTCTGGATTCACTTCAGGGTGTGACGTGTTAAGCTGGCACAGGCGTTTGTTCTGGTCTGGTAGTTGAAGGAGGAGCCACTCTGATGGACGTACACTTGATACAGATCCCAGGTAGGGCTGGGTAAAAAAATCGATTCAATCGATTTTGGATCGATTTCATTTAAATTTTGCAATATCGATTCATAGGGCATGAGATCGATTTTCCCCAGGAAGTTTACCCCTCGTGCGTGATGCAGCAGTGGGGCGTTTACGTCCGGTTGACGTTCATTCATGCGCACAAGCGTGTAAGATGGCTCCTATAGGTGACGTTAGCGCCCTGGTTTGTGCCAATTTTGCAGAACAATGGCCGCGTCAACATCGACAACAGCCACCGAGGAGCCCGCACTCGCGCTCCGTCCGGAGAACCGCAAACTCTAAGACGCGCCGCCCGGAATACTGCCCGGAAATAGGCAAACAAACACTGCCGAACAGTCGCCACTGACGGCCCAAATAATGTCCGAAAGCAGCCTGGAGCTCTCACCGACACCGGGCAGCACACGGTTTCGCGAGCCCACAATTACGCTCCGCGAGCCCGCACTCGCGCTCCGTCCTGAAAACCGTAAACTCTTAAGACGCACCGCCCCGAATACTGCCAGGAAATAGGCAAACAAACCCCGCCGACTGGCTTATTTAGCTTTATTTTGATGAAACCGAATGCATACACAGTTTATGTCTGACCTTAAATAAATAAAGGTTCTGAAAACATGTTGTCTGCCTATTGACGTTGACTGATACACTGCCCTCTGGTGGACAAAACATATACAACTTAAGTACAATACCATACCATATAGGTCTTACTGAAGGCTTTTTATGGTCAAAAGATTATTAATAAATATTCAAATATATTCGAATATTAATATCAAACGAACTTCGAATATGATTTTTGGGCAAAAGTCAAGGCCCTAGTGCTCGATCCACACTACGTTATGGTGCAACGTAAACATCTGACTGAAACAGTTATCCCCATGATGTATACATGTGTGAAAGACGACATCCTAACGAAAATGCAGTCAGCAGAGAGTGTTGGCAGAACTTGTGTTGTTTATGGTGAAGAGCAAAAAATAAAGTACATCTGTATTTTGTAACACAGTTGAGCCATTTTCATTATGTAAGGGCCAATCGAATCGAATCGAATCAAATCGTGATTAATCGATTCAGGACGTTATGAATCGAAATCGAATCGATTTAGGAAATTGGCCACGATACCCAGCCCTAATCCCAGGACCAGCCTGGCGTCCGTTTTCAGTGCACACTCTTTCAAGCGTCTCTTTCTGGAGCTCACATTTGTTTATGTTGTGTCAAGGTTTTGAAGAAGCCCTTCTCGAATAAAGTCTTCAGCATGTTTATAGAGAGTTCCACGTTTCTGAGAAATGCAGGCCTTGACATGTGTTGCAAAAACTGCTGGAATAGTAAGGAGTGAAGAATGTGACACGCCAGAAGTTGATTGATACCTGCTCTGACTTTGTTTTGGCTGGCTTTGAAGAAGCTTTCTGAAGTTAAGTGTTTATAAGTTATCGCTTTCCATCACGTTTTAGTAGGAGATTACCTGCATTTTAAGGAAACATTTGCTATTGCGTGTGATGTGATGGCACGTTGGCAGGAACGAATCTTTGAACTTCTGTAATGTAGGTGAAATGTTGGAGAGCTGGCTGAGTGCTTTGCCACTGTCACTTTCTGTCCACGTCAAGCTCAAAGAAACGTCAGCAGAAGCGGCTCTACCTTTCTGTCTTTGATAGAAAGCTGAGAAGACAAGCAGGTCAGCTGGTGTTCTCTGGCCAGAGCGTGGGAGAGAGCAAGAAAGGAAGAGAAAAAGACAAGTTTGTGGGTTTGCCTGTGTCTCTGCATACCTGACTAATGGCAGAAAGATCAAAGCCTCACCAGCCCTCTGACAGCAGGAATGGAGAGCACAGAGGAGGGAGGGAGGGAGGAAAGGGAGGGAGGAAGGAAAGGAGGGAGGAGAGGGAGAAGGCAACCATATACCCTCAGATGTAGAGGGAGGTAGGTCTTTATAAATCCTTTTAAAGGGGATTTAAGGGGATGGCGATGATGATTAATAATAATAATCATTATCATTTATACGTATATATGTATAATCATAATAATAATTATCATTTGTGTGCAAGTTTTACACAACAAATGCAGCAAAAAGTGCTTTACAATAAATTAAAATAGACATAGAAAGAACATAAATACAGTGATTGAAAGCCATAATTAATGACAATAAGATGGAAAATGAAATACGCTTGATAAAATAAATAAAAGATGATAAAAGATGACATAGAATACATAGAATTAAATACATAAGACTTAAATAAAATACAATGAATATATACAATTCAGTAAGACTTACCACTGGTCTGGTTTTCTATAAATTTAGCAATTTTCAGCTGCCTCAGAACGGGTGTAACCTCACTGGGTGTTATCTGTGTCGGGCACAATTCAAAGTTGCCCCCCAAAAAACCCGCCCCGTCAGCGCACCATGAATAGACGGCGACATACTGACCGCGTCACAGAGTTGAGACGTGCTCCGGCAGCGCTGTAATGTCCAGTAAACCAGCCAGCAAGAGCCAAAAAACCTTGCACTCTTTCTTCAAAACGAACTGTGAAGTTGAGTCATGCTGTTGCCTGATGATAATGTCAGCTAAATTATTTCAAATTAATGAGATGCCAATATAGCTCAGTTAACGCTACAAGCAGCTAGGGGGTCCCCCTCGCCTTTTCAAATTAATGTAACTGTTAAAAAACAACCCCATACATGTCTTAGTTCCTGACTTTTCCTTAAATTACTTAATGCTAGGAATAGACCCATTCATTATTTTTTTTGCTGAGCTTTTGTGCTCACTATTGCTTTGCACATAATTGTGTGATCTTCATTGCTCTCTTTATAGAAAGAGCAGGGAGGAGAATGTGGACAAGAAGGCACTCAGTCATGCAGGGGCTTCACAAGTGAGGAGAGCTAATAAATAGCTGAGAAAATATATCTACAGCATAACGGTGACTTCCACAGCTATTTCACAACTACTATTCTAATTTTTTAATCCATATTATTGCAAGAGACAGCAGGGAGGCAGAAGCTCAGGGGTCAGGACAGAGACCAGGCAGCAGCACTGGCAGTCAGGAGAGGCGTCAGAAAGAGACACGGCAGAGGACGGATCTTTAGTGGCTTTAAAACCACCAGCCACGTCCCACGACTATTGTTTGTATTGAATTTGGCAGCTTCAAATTTAGATTTTTGCTCATTTTACTTGAGTCTGTGCCGTACTATGGCAAAGGGTGTTCAGCCGCTAAGGAGAGGCGCAATTGAATGCAAGGATGATGAATCAATAGAAGTCGGCTTACTCCTGAATAATCTGTCACCTCACTTCTGAAATGATGGCTACGCCCCTGGCTGTGGGGAGAAGAAACACACCACAAGTCTTATTATCTCAAATGTAACGGCCAGCAACTGAATTTGCATTTAACATAAAGTGAACATAATCTGTAACACACTTTTAAGATCACTTTATACATAACATCAAGTAAAATACAACAGCAGTGCGTCAGCATAGAAGTACAAAGCAAAATTCCAAAAAACATTTCTGGAAAAACTCAAATAAAACGCATTACACAAGATGGAAATGAATAATTGAATAATTATAAAATATGTATTTAAAATCATTTTTATATACATTTTAGTCTTTTAAATCAAAATTCTTGAGCTCCTTATTGATCCAGGATTTAGGATAATTTCAGGATGAGAATTTCTCTGTTTCATAACATGAAAAGTAAAGCTAGGCTTTACTCTAGAATTTCACAGCAGTTTTTTTCCTCTAAAGCACAAATAAAAAACCATAAAACACTCAACAGATGATTTATCATGGAGACGTTACATCCAACGCATGAATACTACGCAGCAGTAAATGTCGTTCGCAGTGAGACAATAAAAGTGTTTTTTCTTTCTTCCTGTGTTTTGTAGAAGAAACAGGTGGAAACGCTGGACTGCAGGCTGCAGAGTGTGACCACCTTGTCAGCGTCCAGACCTTTAGACCGTTATGGAAACTACGATAGAATGAAGGGACCTTTTATTCCAGAGACTAAAATTCACAGGAATTTCTTGGTGGAAACACGGCTTTACTTTTGTTCCCCCAAACCCCATGGGCTGCAGTCTTTTCTGTTTGATTGCAGTCTTTTTACTAAATTTAAAACACCATTTCCATTCCCTTAACTAATGATTACACTTTAAAGGTGTGGACCAGTTCATCATAGACCCAAGTCCTGATACCGCTGCAGTGTGTTGTTTCGTCCTGCTTTTCAATGTTACATTGGCATGCTCTACTTCAGGGATATTTTACAGAAAGTACACATCATTGACTCTTGAGACATTTGCTTCCTTGTTTGGTGCTTACATGCCAGAGTGGTGCTCGGCTGTGACTTACACCAGTCGAATCGCTGAGTAATATCACTGCTTCTTCTGAAGTGAGACAGACGGATGGAGGGAGAGAAATACATACGTGTTGGTAAAGGAAACGCATCCTAAGCTTTATATAATCGCTGTATGTGAACAGTAAATAGTAATAATTCCTTTTATATACTAACCTGAGTAAAAATAGTTTTAGGCACGACCCAGAAATACTTCAACCAGACTCCAGTGTGTCTTTTAATTTAAATACTTGAAAAAAAGTAGAGTAGATGAGCAGGAATTAAGAAAGAATACCAAATGACCACAAGAGGGCAGTCTACCAAAGATCTGTGAAAACCCTTTTCCAGTATTGACTGAAAAAGACGGTTGGATCACCCCCTTATATCACCAGAGTGTTTGTATGTCAGTAGGAAAGGCATCGTTGTATGTTTGTCTGGTGTCTGTGTTGAAAGGTGCAACGGTATCCAAGTATATTAGATGTTTGTGAATGCCGGTCATATTTTCTTCTGAGTTTGCATGTGTGTGTGTGCTGGAGTGTGTAGACGGCTCAGGTCCCCCTGCTCACACACCACCCCCACCTGTCAGGTATCTGAGATAATATAAAGTCAGGAGGGATGAATGAATGTGGCACCGAGTGCTGCTCTGAGCAGGAGGAACAGAAGAGGAGAGGTGAGTTCTCCTGACCCTCATCAGACGACAGCGGAGAAAGGGAAAGAATACGCCATTGTGCCCGAGCGCGGGAGATGATGAAATTCAAGATCCCCGCGCTGTGGCTTCGTCTTAATCTGGGGGCCCAACCTCGCGCGAGGCTAATCCCTCCCCGTCGAATTACTGGCCCTGGTTTGATTGTATTTTGTCATTGAAAATGGCAGTGTCAAACACTACCTTTTTCTCTCCTCTATTTGTTCGTCTGCCAAGTCGAATCGCATAATCAAAAGATGGAGAGAGAGAGTGAAGAAGAGAAAGTGATGGGGAGAGAGAGAGCTGGCAGGCTGGAAATGGCTACACGGTAGTATCTCTAAATTGCATGCTACCCTTGCCTTTCACCCTTTTTCAAATAGGCACGTATTATCAAAAAGGTGTGCAAATTGAGAGTCAAAAGATTGGACAGCTATATTTGAAGGCATTGTGCTGACAGGCTCTTTTGTGTGTGTGTGTGTGTGTGTGTGTGTGGGGGGGGGGGTTAATATGTGTGTGTGTACGTGGGTTAATGTGTGTGTGTGTCTCTTTGTGTATTTTCTCTGTGTTTGCATATCAACCAAAGCTGGAGATGGTAAACCAACTTCCCTCATCTTCAAAGCTTTGAGGGAGGATTTAAATAACACACACACACACACTCTGTTGTATTTAAAGTGAAAAGCTATCATATGAAGACATTGAATATACAGTGTAAAACTCCAAGGCCACTCTCCCTGCTCCTCCCCTCTATCTCTCTTCTATTTAAAGTCACACTTCACCTTTTTTTCACTCACATTTCATCAATGTCTTTCAAGAAAGGAGGAATTTCCAAATTCACGGCTGCAACGCCAAATCACCGCTTATACTGGTTTAAACGGCCTGTCTGCTAAATGTTAAAGCAAGTTTTGATATTGCCACTTTAAAGGCTCATGGTTTCAACCATCTCTATTAATTTCTCCCCACACATACAAACATTTTTAAATAACCTGGAAATAATAATAATAATAATTCATAGGACTTATATAGTGCCTTTTGGTTATTAAAAAAATGAGATGCTGGTCAAAAACATATGCACAATACAAAAAAACAAAAAAATACTCAGACACGAGTGGAAAAGAAACAAGATACAAATACAGAGATACAAATACCACATTAAGGGGTTTAAGAGTTCAGGTGTGGAGGGCAGTGGGAGTCAGGTTTGAGTACTGAAGGGTATTTGCTTAGTTTTAATTAAATGTCATGTCATTAAACACACAGGGACACATGTTTGACTTATTTAATGTGCAGTATATTGAGGGAATTTGTAAATCATGGTTTATGCTAACGTTTATTTCACCTTTTAGCTTCTCTATCCCTCTCTGTCTCCCTTTCAGCCCCCTCTCTGAGCTGATGTCCTGTCTATTGTGGACCTCATCCAACTCCATTAAGGCCATTTCTACGCCACATTCCTCCCACTTGGCGCACACTCATACAGTCACACACTGTCACGTAGTCATCTCACCGCACACAGTGAGAAACCATGACACCCAACCACACACACACACACACAGGCCGACCTGCCTCCATCACCTTTACACACACACCCTCTCGCTGTATTGTACCCACAGCCATGGTGTGTGTTCTGCCTCCCCCTCCTCCCCTCTCTCTGTCTGGAACACATTACGTAGGCCAGTGGCTTGTGAGCGCTGACTGGGCCTTGGGGAAGAAAAACACAATTATTTCAGCCCTTGGCTATTCACGCAAAGGTGACAAAAGCTGGTATGAAGTATGAAATCCCAAAAGTTTCTCCAGCGCCGAGGCCGACAAATTGGGATTAATTTGCGCTCGTGTGCACGCATGTGTCTCCAAAGTTTTCACCTTTGCTCGTTTCCCATTTCTTGAATAGTTTGGAGCTCAAAAGGCCTAATTTATTGTGTTACTAAGGAGTGTGTTGTTTGTGTGTGCTCTGTGTTAATTCTGTATAATAAATGCTTTATAGTTAAAGCCTGGAAAGGTGTGTGTGTGTGTGTGTGTGTGTGTGTGTGTGTGTGTGTGTGTGTGTGTGTGTGTGTGTGTGTGTGTGTGTGTGTGTGTGTGTGTGTGTGTGTGTGTGTGTGTGTGTGTGTGTCTCACTGCAGGCAGGCGGGGGATCTTAGTATGGGATCACACATTCACACATGCTTTCTAAATTAATTTAATCTAATTAATCGCCCTGAGGAGAGGCAACAGATGCTGGTGATTACCCCCCATGCCTGGACCCCTCCCTATGCCCACACATACACACAACGCTTCCACTTGAGGTGCACACATAATTATTACAACTCTAAACGCTGCCATTTTCTGCCACTGTGCAGCTAAAATGTATTATTTTTGTTCATTGGAGCACATACAGTATTATGCGCTGGATAAGAAAATGAAGACGCACACACAATATAGAGCCAATTACTCCAAAGAATTAAGCTCTTAGCCAAAAAAACTAAAAAAAATCCACAACGTCAGAGGTGTGTGTGTGTGAGTGTGTGTTGTATGTGTGCACCTGTGTCTAGAGAACTATGTATTTGGGTTTGTGTAGGGTGCTCTGTGTGTGTGTCAGTGTGTTGTAGGTGGCTATGGAGGCCGGGTGGTCCCTCCTGTCGCCCTAATAGGCTTACTGGCCCCCTAATCCACACCACACCACCCCATCACATGGCTGGTCTGCTGACTAACTGCTACCACCATGAGGTGTGTGTGTGTCTGTGACTGCGTCTCTGTGCAGGTGTCTTATTTGTGTGTGACTGTGACAGAACAGTCACAGTGGTTTTATTCTTTATTTGCTGTGTGATCACAAGCATTTGTATAATAAACCCCATGTATTAGTCAATAATCCAGCTTCTTGAATGTAAGAAGAAGATTTGATAACATTTTTAATTAAATGGCTTCGAGATATAGGAACAAAAAAACCCCGATGACCTGAGTTCTGGGAACTTGTGTTGGGCCTTTTTTATTCAACAAATCGAACATTGGTAGGAATTGTAACAGTCAGGTAGCTTATTAGACACAGATCCTCAGCAAAACCAGTCTATTCACTTCCTGTTTTTTGAGGTAGCAGTATTTAACTTTCTACTAAACATGACAAGTAGAATAGAAACGAACAAGACATCAATGAGGACAAGCCAGTTTCAAACAATATGAATAGTGCATGTTCCAGGCTTACATCAACAGCCATCACCCTAAGTCCCGTAACGAGGCTTTGTCACACTTTGTGATGTATTAATTAGAAAAATAAATGCGACATTCATGGGAAGTTGGTTAGCATAAATGCTGGTTGTTCGCTAGCATCGTAATTATAAGTAGCAAATCTGCAACTTTTTTTTCTCTGAAAATTGCCTCCCCCCCCCCCCCCCGCTCTCTCGGCTCCATTTTTTTTTCATACAATGGACCTAATACACCGTCATACAGAAGAGCAGAATAGAGTGGCAAAGTCCAGCCCCTTCTGCTAGACTCCCATGGGAACTCTGAGATCGTAAAAAATGTATGGGTCTCAATGCAGATAATAGAATTATTTGCTGGTCCCAGTCGTAATATGCCCTGAATTAGAAATATGTTGATTGTGGATTTAAATTATAATTTTTCACGTCAAGAGTTTGACCGTTGTGCATTTGTTCAGTTTAATGCTGTAGAGAAAACACAATGAGAGAGATTACACGTGGCGTATGTGAGATCACGTCATCACCCTTTCTCACAGCGATTCAGTGCCGATCAAACCAAGACGCCGGTGTGTTTAGTTCCTGAATGTTCCGTTCCAGCAGGTACGGCTGGTCATGCTTTCGGTTTCTGTCCAATGAGGAGACGAGGAATCAAACTGGCTCAAACTGACGGATATCATTCACGTTCAGAGCAGCAACGAGCTGTAGTTCACAAAGCGGCTTCACACAAAACCTATATTTATCAAACTTATTCACCATGAATCATAGTTTATTTTGCATGAAAATTATCTTTAAAAACCACAAACAATGTGAAATTCATGGCACAATTCAAACGAGACCAGAAAGTAATTTTGATCTCGCCATAGGAATACATGCATCAGGAATTCATATTGAGGTCCCATGTACCGGAAGTAGAAAGGCGGGACTTTGCCACTCTATATCTGCTGCAGCGCGATCACAAGCATGTAGGCCGCCATCCTTGTTTTTGTTATGAGACGGGAAGAAGTCAGGCTCTGTAGCACGATACTAAAGGTATATCATGGAGACAGTTAAGACATTTTAATCGATCACAATCTAATATCGTCATATTGCACACCACTATGGCTAACTGAAAAAATATATAAATTTGCTCTTTTTGTAGCTGTACCTTTAAGCAAAGGCGCATTTAGGTGTTTGTTTTAAAACTGTCTTTTTGCATCTGTAGATTTCTCTTATTTTCACCAAAAGTTACCGTTAAATAATGGCTCCTTTGCATATTAAAAGATAAGATCATTTCCCAATCCATATATTTAAATATGGATATTAGATATATTATCACATTTTTTCACTTAAGTAAACCTTACATCCACCAAACGTTCCAGTTTCATTCCTATCTCTATTCTGAAGGTTTCTACGGAGGGCTTTGTTCATTTATCATTCATAGCCTGATTTAGACAACAATGAATTACTAAAAATATGGAGAAAATTGATTTGGATGGAATGATTCAAAGAGAGATCCAAAATCCTTGCTATAATAACCTTTGACTCTAATATGTCAACAAAACACACACACACATACACACACACACACACACACACACACAGAGGCTCTTCAAGCTTTTGGCACACACCTTATCTTCTATCTGTGTGTGTGTGTGTGTGTGTGTGTGTGTGTGTGTGTGTGTGTGTGTGTGTGTGTGTGTGTGTGTGTGTGTTTTTGCTTACATCCATGTGTTTGTTAATTAACTGATTAAACTGTTGCCCCTGATGATGTGAGAGAGCTTTGTCTCTGTGCTTGCGTCATCTTTTTGCCGTCTCTGTTTGTGTGTGTTTTTACGTGTATGTGTAGCTTAGTATTTAGTCTCTTCATATTGTTTTGTCTGCTTTGCTGTTTTATCTTTGCCGTTTTTTCATACGCTTCCGTCCTTGTGTGGTTGTCCCCCCTCCCTCCCCCGCATGCTGTATATACTGTGTGTGTGTGTGTGTGTGTGTGTGTGTGTGTTACGTGTGTCTTTACGTTTGCATGTGTGACTTTGTATTTGTGTGTCGTTGAGAGCAAGTGTGTCTCGTCCCACTGGTCCAGGTTGTGACCTCGGCTTTCATCTCCTTAGTCTGAGGCTCCTGCAGCCCGCTGCTCTCAGCTCACAGCCAACAACGCAGCAGATGTCACCAGACACGGCAGCAAACACACACACACACACACACACACACACACACACACACAGACATAATGTCTGTCTCTCATATACAAACAGGCACACACACAGACTCACAGCATGTGTCCACATACAGTAAATATAATCTCACACGCAGACACACACATCCACATATAGATACATTTCTAGCCCGTACATGCGGAGTCTAAACCGGCCCAAACAGGTTTTGTTTTGCCTCATACAGTGTGATGTTTGACCCCAAAATAAACATCAAAACACAAGTGTCACCTGGGAAACATCCGCATTACCTGTGTGGCCTTCACACAGCCTCAGTTAGTGTGTGTGTTTTGACTCCATATGTTGATGTTCCAAACCGCGGATGATTCACGCATCTTCAGTTAACAAGATGTGTTGTGCACTGCAAGTTAATATGGATATACTCTCTGTGCATGCAGGTCTGTGTGTGTAATGGCAGTGAAGAAACCTAGGATTCAGTCCAGTCATGGATGGTGAAAATCAGTGCAATCAAGCTCAGTATTTACACTTGATACAATATCATGGTTCACAGGAAATGCAACCACATTGTAACTTTTCTACACAGTCCTGCACACTTGGAAGAACAAGCCGTCTGCAGTGTGTGGAGTTCTGTGGGTGTATTATAGTAAGAAGGTTAAATCTTGGGCATCCTGGTAGGATTATGACGATTATGCCACATAATATCATTGTGTGCATCCTTCAGGGGACTCGATATTAACTCAAAGGAAGACAGTTTCTGTTCCAGTACCATGATGGCTGTTGTCCCAGGCCAAGCAGGGCCGGGCCCTGCAGAGGTTTGCCAGATCGCTGTGTCCAGGCTTGTGCCAGTCTAGAAAGGAGGCTGTACCTCCTCCTCCCACTGCCTCCTGTCCCCAAGCTGACCCAGAAGACACACTCACTCCAACACACACCTAAGCACTCATAAACACACACACATCCATCTACAAACGCACTAGCTGGCAAGGTTCAGCAGAGGTGTACTGTATCAAGTGAGTAAGGAGGTAGACTGAGATGCTGTTTATTCAAGGTGTGCTATTTGTTGCCTTGCATTTGTTAATGCCATGTCCCTCACATGATTCTCTTTAAATTGTTCAGTTTAAACCGGATGTGTAACTACACATCCAGCCCCAACCTGCACCCCCACACGTTACAGAACATAAGTGCACATGAGGTGATGAACTTAAATGATCTGTTTCTTGATGTTTCCAACAGTCATGTCTCTTTAAGGTTATATTTTCGTATCAGTTCGTAGTGCTAGTCTCATCGGAGGCTCTTAGTGGTGCCATTTTGTCTGTTATCCGTCATCTCCGAGGTCTTCACATCCTGCCACCTGTCCTCCATGGACAACTCTAATCAGACTCTTCCTCACTTGTCTTCATCCTCACCTTGTTTTGATGTCTTACATGGCGATGATGGGTGGGCAGGCAGTTCTGGTGTGACGCGAAGACAAGACAGCGGAACGCTATTATCTCCATCTCTGGGTTATTTATTTTTCCTCTGTGCGACTTTAGATGGCTGCTCGTGATGGAGACAGACCTGTGTGGCCCTCAAAACACTGCCCTCCGCAAATCCCCCTGTTTATCCACAAGCTTGACCCGCCGGGCCTGCGTTCGCTCAGTAGATGCATGCAGTGTGTGTGTGGGCGTTGGCAGTGGTGGCGATAGAATACGTGTGATGAACTTAGGTTAAACTTGTGCGTAGGGTGACATCGTTAGACATTATCTCGTCGAGATCCGCCCACAGTGCGAATGTGTCCTTGTATATGAGCATTTAAGGGAGTGAACAGACACACACACACACAAAACACACACACACACACACACACACGGTTTCTGGCAAACTGAGGCGACTGTTCTGCTAAGTGGCAATGAATAGGGTCTTGTGATGTGCTCTGATGCCGGCGCTAAGCCAGCCACTGACAGTTAGACTGATCCCCAAACATGTCTCTGTTTGGGATATAAATCTGTACTTGGAGCACAGCACCCAGAGAGGACAGGGTCAGGAATTCAAGGTGTCTACCGGCGCACACCCATGGGTGTTGAGGAGATGTGGCGAAGAGCATTGCTGATATCGGGTTGTCAAAATTGGCTTCCAAATGTCCTTTGAACAAAGGTGAGACGATAAAGGTTATAACAGGGACACAACGTCTGCAACGTATGCTTTGTTGTAAATGCACCTGCAGCATTGCGTTATCAGTTGACAGGAGTAGGAACCCTGTGGAGGTAGTGTGGCGACCCTTGCCCCCCTTTCTATCAGTCTGTTTATTAAAGGTTATGCTCCTGTTTCAATATTTCTCCGAAATTGATCGACTAAATGCTTCATCCACGATGTACACATTTGGAGAGGGAGCCGTGTTTTTGTGAGCGTGTCTCACATGTTAGATAAACATAAACAGAATCGGGGAACCCTAGTGTTCTTTCTTGGAAAAGGAATTTCAAAGACCAAGCGCTCACCCATGCACACACACACACACACACACACATATGCACACACACTCTCACACCAGCTCCTTATCCAATCCCTCCACTAATTCCCCTTGGTAGAAGGTGTTCATTGTTTCTCTTTCATTCTAATCTCTCCCTCTCCTCTTTTTAAAATCCATATGAGATTCTCTTTGAGTTGGCCACAATCAGAAGCACTGAAGCAGAGCATCGCCCTGCTAATGCTCTTTGTCTCCCCAGATTTGTCACTTAGCATGGAGAGTACACCTTTGTCATGGAGCAGGGTGGGAGAGAGGCAGACTCTCACTTGGGGCAATTGTTTCTTGTCACAGGCCATCTTAACCCCCTCTTCTCTCCGTAAGCAAATCAGCTTTGCTCTGGATTAGGGCCCTATCATAGCTCTGTCAGATCTCAGCAACCTGCCTAAAACAGCCAAAACAAACAGATCTTTAAAGGGAGAATTGAATGGATGTGGAGGTTCTGATTCCCCAAAAGTCCCAGGGATGTCTTCACCTGGAAATCAATATTTCATTTTAGAGAATGAGATGTTGTTGGGAGTTTGATCAACTGTACCCATGCTCTCCTCAGCACCCTCTTCTCTCTTCTCTGTGGATAGTAACTCTTGCCCCTTGAAATGAAAAGTAACTCTTAAATAATTAAGTGGGTAATGTGAGTCTATATGGTCCGAAGAGGGGACTCCTTAACTTAATGTTTCCCCTCTATTCAGCTTGTAAAGCGATTACTGACGCTCTTTTTGTAACTTTTATGACTATAAAAGTCAGTGTTGTCGTTAGTCTTTTGCTGTCATGGTGACAGATCGAGCCAGATTCAGTCGTTGTGTCAGCTCTTCAGAGGACTTTGTGGTTACGTTTTCTTCATCGTCATTCATTCTGTTACACACAACCACTCCATCATTCTTCATGCATGCAAATCTGTCCAGTTTACACGTACACACCCCATGGTGAGTCTGCTGTCCTGATATCTGAACTCTGTGTGTGTGTGTGTGTGTGTGTGTGTGTGTGTGTGTGTGTGTGTGTGTGTGATTATGTTATTGGCCATTTTAGGCCTCTATGATGGCCAGAGATGGTGAAATTGTGGGAAAAGTGATGAGCAGGCACTTCATACACCAGGGATGAACTCCTGCTATAATCCCATCGACCTGTCTCTCTCTTTCTGCCTCCTCCACTTGGCTCTGTCTTTCTTTCTCCATCAGCCCCACTCCCTCATTTTCTCCATCTTTCTCTACTTTTCTTTCCATCAGTCTCCTTGCTATCCACCTCTCTGTCTTTCATTTTTCTCTTCTCTACCCTTCTCTCTATCCATTTCTTGACCACCAGCCCTTCTTTCCAACCCCCCGTGTCCCTTTCTCTCTTTCCAGCAGAAGTGCAGAGCCAGGGCTTTTGCCTGCTGGTAATTTATTTTCCCATTAGCCCCCTGTCTGAAGTGCATGCTCTAGGTCTGAGTGTGTGTGGGGGGCACTGAGGGCCACCCAAAAGAAAGACCCGGAGAGACGAAGAGAGGAGGGCACCCTGGACACACTGATAAGACGCGGGAGAGGGAGGCAGGGTGGGAGGGACTTAAATGAAGGGAGAAAGACGGGATATGAGATACTGGCTGGGTGTCCATCCAAGCATTTTTACTGGTTATGAATTATGATGCAGTCTCATTAAAACATACGATAAAGCTGATGATTGTAGATTTCAGTGGAACGATTTCTGTTGTTGAAAAGCCATAATCAGTCATAATTGTTTGTCATTTATCAAACAAAGGTGCTATGTTTTGAGTATGTGCTCCTTTTCATGTTTAATGTGACAGTGAATTGAATTTCTTTCCATCGTCCACCTGCCACTGTGACTCGTGGATTCTATATTATACCAAACATTAAAGTATTTCGGCAGGTGAGTGAAGTCAACAGCAGCCACTTGAATATTTTTGCAATATTTGGCGAGTAGCTTGTGATTTTTTCCAACCCTGCCTTGAAAATTGTGATCAGTCTTTCACTCTTTCTGACATTGTATTTACTAAACAACAAATTGATAATAACATTGTTAGTTTAATCCTGATCTCATGCTGAATAGGTTTAAATGTCAATTTTCTTCATGTTCATGCCGCAAAATCGCTTCCAAGGCTCCCCTGTTAATATATTCATTAAATATGTACACTTGTGAATGTGCCATGCTTTTCCTGTAATCCCTGTCCAGTCAGCTTTGCTTCTTTGCACTTTGTTTAATGGGTTTAGTGTTAATGTGTGTGTCAGGTGCTCAAACAGAAGCACATAGGAATGACATAAATATACATTAAATGAAATTGTGACCTCATCGGAGACTGGGGGAGTAGGAGGTTAGGGTGACTGTCATTCACCCTGTTGGCTCATTGGTGTAGAGATGATAGCTCTTATATCTGGAGGTTTCATTAATGTTCTATAATATTAATGAACATATTGCAGTTCTTCAGTGTATTTCGGTGTCTGTGTTTGGCTGAGCAAGAGGTTAGTCCCAAATAAAACTATCCTCCCAGTTGGTTTTTGACTCTCCTTTCATCTGCTGCCATCAGCGTTAAAGGCATCCCCCCCTCTCTCTCTCTGTCGCACACAAACACACAATTGGCTGGGTTTGGCTGACCATCAATATGTGTGATAACTGAGTTGCCGTCCTGGCAAACAGAGAATATTGGCTTCAGAAGCAAGAGATATCATCTGTTAAGCATTAGTTGAAATGGATTGAATTAACAGGTTTTTACAACATGATGCCATTAAGCAGAATAGCACAGAATGCCACTTTGTGCTGTTTTCAGGGGATCATGACACCGTTTCATAGGAGTGGGAATCTCTTGGCACCTCATGATTTGATTCGATTACCATTCAGAGGTCAACAATTCGATTATAAACATTATCGTTGCAACTTTTGTGACTAATCATTAAAGAAAATCAACAGCTTAAAATCGTTCAATGCAATAATCAATGCAGCTGCATTTCAACACATCAGCGTAGCGGTCTGTGGCCTCCCGGCACCGTGGGATAGTATGTTACGTTTCATACAGAGACCGAACAATCTAGGAGTAAAACCAGAGACTGTCGGTGGAGCAAACGAAACAAGCGTTTTTAAAGTTGCGTATCATCTTAACGGACCATGATTTCGTACCTTTTACTACTCGTTCGGCATACTCTATCCCCACCGTCACCAACACATCTGCTTCTCTTGCCTCATGAGTTAGAGGCCCGTACTGATCCTTCCTGGACCCGGTAGACACACCAGTCTGTCCCAGGTCCAGGTTCTTTATACAGAAAGGTCTCCATGTCTGGAGCTCACTGTCATTCTAAACCAAAACTACACTGCGCTGTAATCTGTGGTCCTTTCCCTTTAAAACTAGCCTAATCCTGCTCTTGTTGTGACTAATCTTCCCCGCTCTCTTACTTCTCTGACTTTCCTTCGACTGTTTGTCAACATTGTCAGTTTTTGTTGCTCGTGCCCCCCAGGGATGAGGAGGTGGTCAGCCAAAGATGTCCCATTTTGGGGGGGATTGAGTTAAAACGGATCCACAAGGTGGTTCTTCTAGTTGAGAGAAAATCCCGTGGTCCTTTTTGCTACTGGTGTGTCAGTATGTGTGTGTGTGTGTGTCCATGTGACAATACACATGAAAGCCATTTGCACAGTTCATTCCATTATTAAGACCATTGTTATTGTAATTCACATAACCACAGTGATAGCATTGCATGCCTTTTATGTTCATTGTTGCATTTAAAAATACACACTACTCTGGGAAAAAAAATCCTCACATATAATAGTAGCAGATGAATAAATTGGTCTTAATCTGAGTCTGTGTGTGTGTGTGTCTCTAACGCCATAGTGCGGTATTCATAGGTGGTATGTAAAAAGGCCTGCCTTATCAGTTATCAGGGGAGGCCAAATTGACACAGAGGAATCACTCCATTGTGTGCGGATTCAAAGAGAGATGTGAGCACATTGGATGTCTCCATTTCCAATAACTGTGACCTTGAGGCGAGAGGAATAGCGCTGTGCTCTCCCCCACCCCCACCCCCAATCTGCTGACTGCAGAATTCAACCACAGCCAGCTGATTTTGGGCGTGGGGTCGGAGGGCTAATCGGTGCTACCTCAGGGTTATTCTATAGGGTAAATTGAGTTTGGCTTTTATTTTTTCTGATCCGTGTGAATACAAATTACAAAGGCCTGTGTACACTTTAGTGTGAAGTGGAAAATTTGAAACCCCAATTTTCATATTATCTGCTTTTGGGTTGAGGTTTTGTTAGAAAACGTCTGGAAGAAAAGATATCAGGAAAGAAAAACAGTGTGACAACCGTAGTTTGTGGTAGTGCACATCGTCAAATCTGACTTTTCAGAGTCATAATGTAGTAGAGTGTGGATGACCTCAGGCTGCCCCTTTCATCCAGTTTAGGATTGTTTTGTTTTGTGGCTGCAAGCTTTAGTCGGATAATCATCTGCTTGACGTTGAACCAATGATTCATCACTTATCATCATTGCCACGATACCTCAGCCCTGTTTTATCTTCTATTTTCCTCAACAATATACTAAACCTTGCCACACACTCACTTCAGTTATTGACACATTGATTGTATCATACACATTGCCACCAATGTGTCTGAAAATAAGCCACCATGCAGGTTACTGAACATTTCTCAATGTCTGCCACTTCCAAAATCTATGTAGAATACTTCAAAATCATTAGGTAAGGAATAAAGTTGTACCAGACACAGTATATGTATGGCACATTAATACCTGAAGAATTTGTATTTAGGAATTCCTTTTGACATTTTTACCTGCCACAGCCAACATCTGTATTGTGTCTGTTCTTTTCATTCCATGACAGGAACACAACATTTGTTGTCACAAATAGTTAAAATCTCAAATTAAACGAGATATTTGGGAACTTGGTCAGTCTCGGAACAACGTTGATGTCTGAATTGCTCGTCAAAGTGGGATTATACAGATCAATATGGTACATCGGCCATTAAAATTGGAAACCAATTGACTGGTGACATATGTGTTCAAAAACCATTAGCTGATTGGTTCTCTTTTTGTTCATCATGTGCTAACACTGCTGAACTGTGTGTGTGTGTGTGTGTGTGTGTGTGTGTGTGTGTGTGTGTGTGTGCGTGTGTGTGTGTGTGTGTCAGACCAGGTCTAGTCAAAGAAGCCAAGTTCTTTTAGCACTCAGTCTAATTAATCCATCTCTCAGTCACAAAAGGACACCCGCCCCTCCTTCCTCCAGCCCGTCCCATTGGCATTTTGGGGCAGAGGGATTCAGCAGGACCCCCGGGCACCCCTCCTGTCCTGACCCCTGCCCCCCCACCAGAGGAGCATCTGTGGATCGATCTGGGGCCAGCTGGCACCAGGAGAGAGGGGCAGGACGGGAACTCTTAACACAAACACCCCCTTCTTGAATGAAATTCATTCATAGTCATTTATGAAAAATAATTAGCAGAGCAGAGAAACTTTAGGTCCGTTTCAGTTTTGATTGCTCTTTTTGTTTTTTGTATCTCTCATGAGGTCTGGTTTGTGTGAATGTGGTTCAAAGCTTGAAGTCAGAGCTAACTGTTGGTCCTAAATAATGCTCTACAGTTTTACTGAGATGCAGCTAGGGGGCAGCATACAGCCATCACCCCTCCCTCCTTTCTATCCTCTCTCTTTTCCTGTCCTTTTTTCACTCTCTCTCTCTCTCTCACTCACACACACACACACACACACACACACACACGCACACACACAGGTATTTAGCCATTCTCTGGGCTCAGAAAGAGAGAGCATATTGATAGTCCTATCCTCTCTGTAATAAATTAAACTTCTGCATTGTCCTTCCCTTTCATTTTACACATTGTCACAACCTCCCAGTCACCCTAATCCCAGCTACCCCCCTCACTCTTTCCTCAAACACGCACTCACTCACATGCACACACACATTGATTGACAAGCAGCATCCGGGGAAATAGAGCAGATTTCCATTGTTTGCAGTCCCTACTCAAATCTGTTGAAACGGTTATTCCATTCTTATGCCGGGGTATTTGCATATCCTTAAGTATTTCCTATTTTCAAGATCCCTCCCCCCCTTCTCCTCCCCATCCTCCTTTTTGCTAAATCCCCTCTTCTTAAGTGTTTGGTGCATTTAGCAAATTCATTCATAACGTATCTACATGCGCTATTAGCTTAGTATAATAGCCAGGGTGTAATCTGCAGAGAGATAGGAGGTGGAGGGTTCTTTTCCCCATCTTCTCTCTTCTCCCGATGGTCTGTTCGTCGGACGAGCTACGGGTTGGTTGTGTGGTCGATGATGCGTCATTATGTTCCCCAGCTAAATCGGCAAGGCTCAAATGTCAGCACGAAATGTCAAGGGGCCTGTCGCCAGTCCATCGGTTGGTTTCTTCTGTAGTTTTTTTTTATTTAATTATTGGTTCCAGCGAGGCGCAAGGTGGGCAAGATGGAGAGAGATGGAAGGATAGGAGGGCTAGATGAGATGTGACGCTGGGAGATGGAAGGACGGAATAGAAACAGAAGGATAGCGGTTAGAGAAACAGATTCTGACCATCTTTGACCAGAACAATTTTGGGTTTAATGTCTCGGCCAATTGCACTTGGAAAGAAGAATTTTCTCGGCAGGTCTGGGAGTCACGCTGTCAACCTTTCATTGACGAAAACCACTTTTGACCCCACAAGCCAACTGCATGGCTCTTCAGCCCGTAACACTCACTACAAAGAATGATAGTCAACACTGACTTGATACTTCCAATGAGTTATGAATCAGTTCTTACAGTTCTTCAGTCACTCTGCTTGTTCCATATTGATCGAAAGAAGAGTGTAGGACTGACTGCTGTCATGGGAAACTGCATCATGAGAGCGCAAGTTAAGAAACAAATAATCAATACATTTTTTAAAATACACAGAAAACATAATTCAGAGACATTGCTGTATGTGTGCAATGTCTCTGAAGTTAGAAGAGAACCCAACCATCGTATTGTTCTGTCAGATTATCACTTTTTGGTTTGCAGGGAGACATAACTTCATCAATACACATTGATTATTATAAATAGTGAGAATTGAAGTCACTGCATTCATTTACATGCAGTGTTTGTTCATGTTGGCTGGCCCAGAGATCTCTAGTCCCTGTTTGGAGCTTACATAGTTTCTTACTATATTACCAATAGCTTTACCACTCTGTACTGATACCAACTGTGTGGGTATGTATGTGTGTATGAATGAATACCCTGCAGTCCTCAGCGATAAGGCTGAGATTGAGTTTTCCCCACAGAGCCAAAACCACTGGTGTGTGTGTGTGTGTGTGTGTGTGTGTGTGTGTGTGTGTGTGTGTGTGTGTGTGTGTGTGTGTGTGTGTGTGTGTGTGTGTGTGTGTGTGTGTGTGTGTGTGTGTGTGTGTGTGTGTGTGAAGACATCAGGAAACAGGCAATGTAAAGCTTGTATCGCTTTATCTACGGTAGTGTATATGTATATGTGCTCTCAAACTGGTGTTGTGTGAGAGAGCTAGCTGCTTTGCTTTGTTCGGCATTGTGCGCATGAGAGGATGAATCCTCAGGGCTCTATTCACAGATCAGACTGGAAGGTATTTTTCTGTGGTATAATAACTCGTGTGCACGTGTAGGAGTGTGTACGGCTGCATATGCCGGTTTTTTCCACATCCATGCAGTGAAAAAGAGACAAAAAGGGGAACACAGATGGATTTGAATGGAGGGTAAATGTGTGTTACCACCGCCCGCTGCTCTCATTCCACATGGCCTGTGAAGGGACACCGGTGTCTGATCCGTACATTGGATTCACTCTCTCGTCATGCAAATGAACACATATCAGTTAACTAAGGAAAATGTTTCCCGTCACAAAAACAGAATCTGCAGAAACAGAGGAGGCAAAACAGAAAGGACGGGCATGGTACGTGAGTGGTATCAACACAGCACGGAGGTGAACCAGTCTGCTGTTCACTGACAGCATGGCGCTTCCATAGCCAGACTTGCTGCAGACAAAACCCATCAGTTTCTGTTGGAGAGGGACGGGGGGCAGACAAAAGGCTGGAGCATCCCCAACTGTTTAGTTTCCATATCTAGCAGTCAGTGACAAGGCTCTCCGGCAGTTCTTATTTCACACACACTGTCCTCTCTCTCTCTCTCTCTCACACACACACACACACACACAGACACACACACTGATTCTATAACCCTTATCACCTGGTCTGTGGCATATTCCCAAATTCCAATTTGACTGCTAGCCCCTGGCCCAGAGCACATCTCTGAAAAGAAGTGCAGCAAAAATGGCTTCGGCATGGACCTTTTGATAGGAAGGATTTCACAACTGAATTCATAATGAGGGACGCAGGAGGGCACATATTTTAGCTTGTTCTGTATTGACCAGTGACCAACCATTATTTAGCTGGATGTTGCAAGAATAATGATGCAATTATTAAAATGAGTCATCCTGCACTTAAATACTTGTTCTGTAATGATGGATGTAAAATGGTGAATAAAAAAAACAAAATGAATAAACCCCATGAGGTCTTGCAGAATATCTTCAAATGCAATCAAAAAGCTGCTTTTACTTTTTGTTTTCCCGTGGGTCCCTGCTGTATCAAATGTATGCACCGAGTAATATGGGTCTACTGTATATTCACCTTAATGTCGTCTCTCCCTCTCCAGGAGTCTCCATCAGGGCGGAGGAAGGCCCTGGCCACCAGTAGTATAAATATGAAACAGTACGCCAGTCCGATGCCCACACAGACGGACGTCAAACTCAAGTTCAAGCCCCTGTCGAAGAAGGTGGTGTCGGCCACGCTGCAGTTCTCCCTCTCCTGCATCTTCCTCCGTGAGGGAAAGGCCACGTAAGTCTTGGTCTTCTCAAGGAACTCCTTTTCTAAGAGTTGGGGTATCATTTCAGTTTTGACAATGATTGCTACACTGCTTATTGATAACATGTGTGAAAGACCCCTGCCTCAGATTCTCGTCATCTGAAAAGTTAAACAAAATGTGTTGAAAGTTGAAGCTCCTATTCCATTTTTTTCCTGAGGTTTAAGCTGATCCAGATAGCGTATTTTTTTATTCTGTTATGCCATTATGGTGTTTGGTTAGTGTTGGCGAGAGTCTTCTTGTAACTGCTCTTTGTCTTAACTAAAGGCTCAGAAACAACCACTTATATTTTGCAGCATGGTTATGGCTGTGTTCACACACACACACACACACCCATCAAGCTGCCACCGTGACTCTCTCAAAGGGACATAAATGTGCTTCAAATGACTCTGCCAGACTTCCGGTCTTCCCAGTAGAGAAAAGGAGAGTCTGACAGAAGATTCTGGTGGCTGGTAAGCTCAGAGGTTCCTCTCTTCTCTGTGGCACGTTTTAAACATGTGTGGAGGTAGAGCTGGAGCAGAATCTTAGTGTTGTTACCTGTTGAAGAAGCAGCTCTTTCAATTTGTTTCCATGTCAGTTCTAACCAGTGGCATTTAGGACCAGGTATCGTCAGAACAGTTTTGGTACCGATACCTTGATTTCAATAGAGATGCCTCAACTATATATATATATATATATATATATATAAACACTTTGTGTAAATGAAACCCTCTTAACCTAATCAGTAGACTGAATGAGTTCCCATAAATGACTACATCTCATTTCTCTTCTATATATAAAAGTGTTTCCGTTTTATTGACAGGCAGTTCCCAATGTAAACAGTCACCGCAAAAAGCAAGCGGTATTAGTTCATTGCAAAACCAACATGTAAGCAACATCAAAAGAAATTCATTTAACACACATTCTGCCACGCCACCAATCTCTGTTCTCAAATTTAACGGTTTACAGTTTCTTTAAATATTAATCATTTGATTTTCCAAATATTGACTATCAGTTCCTTTTCTAAATCCACATAAATTACTCTTCATATCAGCATAAACTAGATCCACTGCAGAGCTTTTACTGAAAAAGAAAACAGATATGTCAGAATCTAGCATATAAAAGGCTGTCTTTTAGGTCTGATGCGGTGCTCATTCCACATGAAATGCACCGGGGCTGCATTACACCGCTTCATGTAAACCTCACAGAGAACAATGAGGGAGGAAAGGCATCACCGATCCGTTTTAACACAATATTCTCTCTGATCTTGCTCATCTAAAAACACAGAATCACCACTGAGCCTGTATGTAAACAGCACCAACATTAAACATTGTGTGTCTTGTTTTCTCTGCTTCTAAGGCAAAGGTGTAACTACCGTAAAGCACCGAAATTTGGCACCGTTTCCTCCAAGTTTTTCGATAGTGGGTAGGACTGATGTAAACCGGGACGATAGCTAGTCCTAGACCTAGTCTTGAGCAGATTAGAGAAGTGTTTTCTTTTAGAAATACCAGATGTTATCCTCCTCTCTGTAAAAGTAATCTGTCTGGGTAAATATAGTGTTCGAATTATCATACAACATATATCAAAACACGCACATAATGTATGTGCACACATTTCACACATCGGTCGTGCATTCTTTGATTGCACAAAGTTTAATTTAAACACTCACAGTGTTTGCAGCATCACATTCATTCCCACATATTCATCTTTCATATCACCAACTTTCATTTGAGGACACACTCTCAATCACCGTGTTTGCCGTCTGTTATTCATTCTAATTTGATAGCAGCAACTTTCATTCAAAGACACACACACACACACACACACACACATTCTGAGGGAGAGCAGAGCAACAAGGCCTTTGTTGTGGCGTGGACGGCGGGTCGATGGCGCGTAACCCTTGTTAACCCTTCGGGGAATGATGTCGACCACACACAAACAAACTCAATCACACCAGTTCAAATGAGCCTCTGGGCCTGGGAAACACCAAACACAAAGAACAGAGAGGAGAATACATTGATATGATGGAGCGGTAGTTTTGAGGGACTGAGGGGGAGTACACAAGACTACATAAAATGCAAGGAATAACTGTAGAATGAAGTGATGGCGGAGGGGAAATAAGAGACAACGGGTGGATGCGAAAGGGTGAGAGAAGAGGGGTTGAGGGAGGATGAGAGACAAAAGCTTAAAATGTGAGGAGTGAAGTGAAGTAAGGTGTAGAGATGGAGGTCTGAAGTGAAGAAATGTGAAAAAGGTGGAGACAGAAAGAGAAGGATGGAAAACTATGATAATCCAGCTATTGGCAGCTGGTTAGGTGAGATCTGTGTGTTGAATTGTGTGTTCCTCCGTCTCCCAGCAGCCACATTGAAAATACAACGCTGATGCATTTTCGTTTATTCATTCATCCATTTATGCATTATGTATGTTCTCTTTTTTATCCCTGGTAGTTGTTAATCTATTGAGGATATGTCATTACCATAAAAATGGTTGCTTTTCATTTTCAAACCGTTATGTATATTATGAATCTGTTTTGAGTGCCATATCGACCTATGAACATGGGTTTCTGTGTGTGTGTGTGTGTGTGTGTGTGTGTGTGTGTGTGTTTATGGTGCAGTGATGAGGACATGCAAAGCCTGGCCAGCCTGATGAGCATGAAGCAGGCTGACATCGGCAACCTGGACGACTTTGAGGAGGAGAATGAGGAGGACGAGGAGAACAGGGTTAACCAGGAGGAGAAGGCTGCCAAGATCACAGGTGAATGACACACAGCACTTGTATGATGTCTGGTGTTTTAATGAGCCGACATACACCAGCTGACATTGATCAAAGTCCCCCACATTACTGCTTCGCTGGAGTCATCCATTAGACAGTAATGTGTTTACTACTGGTCAGCATTCACGTTTTACAGGGATCCCTCTTTTCCTGTCAGTCAAAGCCCTGTTAATGGTAAGTCGGTCTGATAAACCAGCTGTATTGGCAGCTACCAAGTCAACTTAACCAGTCAAATGCTCTAAATGTCAGTGTTATCTTCCTAAACTCTGCTATAAAACCAGAACTAAGGCTTCAGTGGGGCATCAACTTCTCTTATTTCTTAATTTCTTAAGTTTTTCCAAGTTTCTGTATGCTTGCATAAATGAGTTCAGAAATGTATGAGTTTAATTTACACTGTTTTGTCTGCTTTGGTCTTCTCCCATTGCTTAAGCTTTAATTCCCTGCTGTATTTGTTCCTTGCTTTCTTCCTGTGTTCACCCCGTGTTGGTGGACTCGTCTACGGTGTCTTCCATACATGTAGAGGATTCCTTCTGTGCTCTTATATATGGGCCCTGGTGCCTCCTTCTGCCTGCTTTGCTTAATCCAACTTGTCTTCATGTTAAGCTTCATGCTTTCTCTCCTTTCTTTGCCCTTCCCTGCTCTTTGTCTCATTTAAATGTATATGCATTGAGCGCCTACAGCGATGCTTCACTAGCGTGCTTCTGTGAATCAAAGGCCTGGCCAAGCTGCCAAAACTCCCCACTGTTGTATTCCTCTCATGGATGCTACCTCCAAAACAAGCAGCAAGCTACGCCAGCAATACTAACACAGGCCATACGCTGCTAAACATATGTCCTCTTTTTATCTTTTACATCCAGTATGTAAAAGAAATGAAAAGAGAATATGAAAAAGATGCGTTGTATGTTTTCATGAATCTATATGTTGTGGGTGGTTGTGAATTTGAGTATGTATGTATATCTGTGTGTGTAAGTGTTAAATGTGCAAGAAACCAGCTAGAAACCTCAGCTATGACAGCTTAGTGAAAAGAGGACAATGCAAAATAGATATACTAACTGTTAAAGTTAACTGTTCTGGCTACGACTAAGCTAACCAAAGCATGCAGCCACGGTGAACACATGTTCCTACCAGATAATAAACACAACATTGGTGCTACTGATTACACTGGACATTTTGTATGTGAATAAAAAAAGACATTACATGGTTACAACACCAATGCAAAGTTAGAAGAACATCTAGGATAACACAGGAGTGATTACCATCGTGCTCCTTTTTGTAGTTAGGTGTCATAGCGGTGGTGGAGATAGTGGGAAAACAGCATAAGCATCATATCAAAGCACAAAAAAACATTTATATACAGAAAATATTAATTTCATGCATTAACAGGCTTTATTCTAACAACAGGCGGAAGTACACACTTCCATTGAAGCCAAAACTGGTCCATTAAATCGGCATCATAACACCTTGCCAACACAACTGTCTTTACAGGGGTACAATCTCTAAATGACTGGTTTGTAGTATGTTTTAATGCTATTAGGAACCTTATTCCAGTCATCTGATATAACTTTTACCCATCTGGCTACCAGCTTCAGATTTGTTGTGCCCCTCAGCTGGTCCGACTTCCAGGAAGAGATTTTAGGAAGCAGTTTCGGGCAGCATCATTTAAAATTTAGTGAACCTGACGGAGTTTTAACTTTCAATGTAGACTCCACGATATGGAAATTTAATGCCACGATTATCCCGACCAAAAGTATCGCGATTCACGATATTATTGGGAAAACTATCAAAATGTGCTTTAGTTACAAATCAGCTTTTTTGTTGCGATCATCCATTTTAGTCAAAGACAAATGATCAAATTGTTAAATAAGGAAATCACAAGTCTCTCTGCTTAAAAAATGGCAACGTGTTTGTCTTTGTTATTACATGATACTTCCGTTATTTTTTAAAATCATTTTTACTTCTATGATGCAAACTAGACAGCTTTTTAAAGTAATTTATGACGACATTCACGATTATCCCAATAATGAAAATTCTCTACGATTAGTTTTCATTTATTGTGAGCGTTTCTATCTGGATTCGTGATAACATCTTACATCGTCCCATCCCTACAGTCAACTCTTCTTATTCTCGTCACATAAATCCTGCAATTCTGCTGCTGCTGTACGGAGCAGACACTTTCACTTTATCACTGCAGCCTAGAAGTATTGATAGCACGCTCTATTTAACAAATTATTACTTTTGTATTTAATGAACGTTGCCACTGATAATGAACTAAATGGGTTTTATTTCTAGAAAAAAATCCATGTGTTTATACCCGACCACTGTGTTACACCGACTAGATATACAATCACTGTTTCAACTCTGTATGTGTGTTATTTAATGGAGTGTGTGTGTGTGTGTGTGTGTGTGTGTGTGTGTGTGTGTGTGTGTGTGTGGACATTTCTGGATGGGATGTGTTATTTTGCCTTGTTCACCGCTATTCTTCCTTCCTCCCTTCCTGTATGGCCCTGTCGTTTACAGAGATAGTAAACCAGTTGAATGCCCTCAGCTGCTTAGATGGGGATGATGATGATGATGATGATGTCCTAAAGCGAGCACGCAAAGCGACCGCTAAGCCTGCCGCTTCCTCCCAAGGTCTTTTTTCACCTTTCTTTCCCCTCTCTCGTCCTGACTCCTCTTTCATCTTTGTGTCACCTCTACACTACCACTCATTACCACCATTTCTGTCTTTATATATTCATTTTTCTTAATCCTACTTTTCCAGCTTTCCTCTCTTTGTTTCTCTCTCTCTCTCTCTTTTGACTCAAACGCCCCCGATCCTCCTCGACATTGGTATTGTGATCGTATTGTGGTTTTGTGGTTGTACGATTTATCTTGGTTCATGTGGTGCTGTACAAGGTGTTGTAATCACATCAGTTGGTGTTCATCCTTTTTTGTTCCTTGTCTTTTTATTTATTTTTTACAGTGTTACCTTCACTATTCTTTTGCTGCAATTGGTAGTGAACCAGATCAGTAACATGGTATCCAAACAACCTGCTCTTTCACCAAAAAACAAAACATAATTTCAAAAATACAAAAAATATTTATTCCTAGTTTTCGAATGGAAGAACATCTTTTTGCATGTTTTTGCATATGTGCAGTACAAATGTTCATTCTTGCCACATGGTTTTGCTGGCTGGTTCTTCACCGGTAGTTCATGTTAAATTCAGTGGAATAATTCATGTTTGCATTAGGAAATCTACATACTTTGTGTAAAACGTAATAAACCCAAACTTATTTTAGCATCATATACACATATTCTCACATCATTCAGTTCACTCAGTTGGTCTGGCAGAAAGAGAGTAATTACAGCGATGGCCCATAAAACAAATTTGTTTATTTTTAGGACTGTAAACAAATCAATCAATAATCTAATGATCAATATTGATCCCCTCTGCTTCAGCACCAGGACGGCACTCAAACATCTACACACCACAACCAGCACTATCCGAGAATAACCCATAATGAGTAAGGGATAACGTACAGGGGGGCGAGGTCGTCATTGTGAAATGAACCCGGCCACCTAACAGTTAAAAAAAATAAAGCGTGTTTGAATAGTAATTTGGAGGTCGATAACCATGGCAACGGGAGAAGCTGTGAAACATATAGACCCGGAGGGTGAACAGTCACAAACTATGCTCCACACAGATGTAAATACGCACCCATGGACACTTTCAATGGCCCAAAAAGGTTCATGAATGTCGTCAGTAAGAGCCGAGGACAAGTGCTGCACCTCTTATCAGCTCCCACCACTTCACACAGACGCCCTACATATAGACATACAGCACGTCTCAGGTTCTCGTAGCGCTCGGCAGCATTTCTTGGCATCTGCCTCGCACACATTTACACTCTTTTCAAACTGACCTGCACCCTGGCAGCATGCGATTGAGCTACAGTGGGGACGATGAAGATGAAGTGGACCATTCTCGGCCTTTCCAGCTGAGATCTCCATAGCAACTCTCTACAGCCTTTCCAGTCTCCCCCAGTAACCCCCCCATCCCACACAAATGTTCCCAGAATGCCACTGCTGTAAATGCACTGAAGTGGGGCGAGGAGCACAGAGAAGTTTAGGCAGCGCTCCAAAGCAAGAGGGTTTACTTGCACACCAAGACTGAATGGTCTTTATGCTCATGGTTCACTCCAAACTGCAGATATCGGTTTATTTGGGTTTGTGGATGTTTTTGTTCATTGTTTCATTTTGGGAAATGTTCTGTTCTGTAGCTGTTATTTTATTACTTGTGTATTTGACTTTTGACACTTTTGTGGCAACAGAGCTGATCAACAAGCTGAACTTCCTGGAAGACGAGAATCAGGAAGCGTCTCCTGCCATGAGCACAAACCCCTTCGATGAGCCCGATGACGACCTTCATCCCAACCACCTCAACCCGTTCGATGATCCTGACGAGGAAGGTATGTTGAACTCAATGTCAGCGTGTGACAGAAACATCTAAAATCTGATGGTGTTGCGATGGATGGACATTGTCAATACTTTAATCTTACTACGAAGGAAATGTTGCCCCAATGCACTTTGGTGTTTGTTTTGAGGAGTGTTTATAGAGTGAAGTTATACAAGTTTTGGATGTGTGTGTCGTCATGTGTAACTTAAGTGGGAAGGCTTTCAGTCAGACAGCTAAACCAATGTTCTTGTCTGACCACCTGAGTAGCAAGGTGTACCAGTAGGGATTTTATTTTTGAAAACCTTCCACTTCCACTTGATGCTTGCTATCTTATATAATCGGAACTGTAGTTTATTTGTTTTGGGGGTGTGGTATGCTAGCTATTTTTTATACAGTAGCAGCTGTGTCTGCAAAAAACAATTCTTAAAATAATACCATCATCTTACCAGGGGTAATGCGATGCAGCATCAATCATGTGCATCGTTAAAACGAGTTAATCAGTTCAGAACCAGTTAATATACAGTAGCTCACCCTTCCAAACCCTGCATAACCAACTGCATTATATTTGGCAGAACTCAATATGCACACAGTGAAGCTGTGATGTGTCTGTGCCCCACGTATTCTAGCCATCATGCTCCAACAAAGAACCGCATCTTAGACTTTATTGTATTCCAAGTGAAGTAATGTAAACCAAATATGGATAAGCAAAATGCAAACGTCAGTCATCGGTATAAGGAAATGGAAATGGAAAATACTACTGACATAATAAAACTATCCAGAGGGAATCCACTGGTTGATTTGTGGCTCAGATATTTCTTTATACGTTAGCTTAAAAACAATGTGAGAAGGCAAGTTCATTATGCTTAGATAGTTACCAGGACGACTGTCATATTTATTTTGTCTCCCATCTGCTGAACAACACTCTAACCCACTGAGGTGACAAGCTACCAAATAAAGAATTAAAGTCTTGTATAGTACGTGCCGTCATTGCTCTCTACTTTCTGCCTAACAGAGCCTCCTGCCCAGCCGGTGTTAAGGCAGCGGGTTGATGATGATTCCTTCTATGACCACGACTCCTCAAATCCGTTCGATGAGCAGGATGGACCCGAGGCAGAAACAACCCCAGGGAACCCCTTCGATGAGCCCGACCAGGACACGGACCTCCAGCCAGACCCAGAACCCCCCAAGCCCAGGCAGAGGAAAGGAGTACGGCCTGTCGACATGAGCAAATACTTGTACGCCGACACCTCACACAACGAGGAGGAGGAACTTGACGAGTAAGACCTTACGTCTTCATTATTTCTTCCTCTTCCTGTACTTTCAATCAGCTGACAGGAAATGGTGAAACGTGCAACCTGACAAGGCAAATATCATGGTAGATGACGGTGTGTCATTAAGGAAGGAGTACATATTGAAGTAGTGCATTTGCACAATAAAAGGAGCCCTGAAGCCACTTGCGGGTGCACGGTGCATTTAACGTTTTGTGTATGTCAGCGTAGAGAAGCCTGTGTTATATTGTTTGTTACAAGTATTTGGATGAATGCACTTTCCTAAATTGTTCTTGAGCAAAACAGCCTACTGACGAGGTTTCAGTGTCAGTGAGTATACCATACTAGAAGCAGCCTTGAAGGATCCAGGCTGCCCAGCTTGGTTACTGTTGGCAGGCCAAGTTAGCATGACCCCTCCTTATAAAGGGGTACTTGTAGCCCCCCCATCAGGGCAGAGTGACGAGGCAGCTCTTTCAACGGGAACAAGGGCCCTGTTGTTTCACTGCATTCTTTTACCTTGTCTGCCTCCTCTGTTGTCCCCCAACCCATACTTCCCCTCCTTGCCGTCCTCCTTAACTTCCTTCCCAGACTCTGCTCATTTTTAGTTCACATCCCTACACTTTCCTCTACAGCATGTGGCTCCTATCCAAAAAACAATCAATCAATGAAAGCAGAACTGGTAGTGACACTGATCATTTAATTTAATCCGTGACTTAGGCTACATCCACAGTTATAAGCCCACGTAATTCCAGCGGACACAGGAATTTCACAAATCACTGCAATAATAGCGTGCCTGCGTGATATATAAAAAGGACAGAATTGAACTGCGCAACAGGGATTCACATAGACAACCAGGTCTATGTGACAACCAGGTCTATGTGAATCGACTACAGATTCAGTAGAGTTGAAGCTCAGCGTAAACGTAGCAAACGCTTTAAAACATATCAGGGCGGATGTGGGCTAGGAGCTGGAAACAAAATGTTATTCTTTGGGGATCTCTCTGGAGATGAGTGGCCATGCCTAAATTGCAAATGTAAAGTTGTAGGTTTTGGCTGTTGAGCGAAGCCGTCACACAGAGGGCCGTATGCTTTAGTCCTCCCGGCTGTCTAAAGACAGACAGGTTACTGTCTGGCATGTTTCTTTTGCACTGTCTCTTAAACCAGGAGCAGTTCTCTGCAGAATAGAAAGTTCAAGAGGGCAGCGCGGTGTTTTGACTGGAGCCCTTTCACATGTCTGTTAGCCAGCGCTGGTCTGTTAAAGCTGCTCTATAGGCCTGCCTGCTTTTCTTTTCTTCCCTCTGCGTATAGCTCTGCGGTTAGATAGACACTGAGTAGCTCTAACCTTCTCTTTCAGACAGATACCTAGTCAATCAGCCTCACTCTCCCTCTCACCCCCACCCTCTCCACCTAATGCTCTTGTTTGTTTAGGACTGCTTGTTGCATGTTGAGTGAATGTCTCAAGGCCGTGCCCCTGCTTTCAGTGCCACAAGCATGCCTGTATATTGATAACACTCTGGTATGTGTGTAAGAGTGCTTGTGCATGCGTGTGTGTGTGGGTGCGTTTGTGTGTGCGTGCACGCCTTCGTGCTCCTGCCTGTCCGTCTGTCAGTTGTCCACCTTGGCCAGTAAGGATATGAGGTCACGTAGACCTGACCTCAGTGCACCTGCATCTTCTATTACCTTACCACTTGTGTGTGTTCATTGTATTAGCCCCAAACTCTCGTTTCCATGTAGCAATTTACTCGTGTTTAATGAAACAATGGGTTTAAATAGTGCTGCTAATTGAATGTTTGGTATGCAGAAATGTCAGCAAATGATGACCTGTAATGTTTCTTGTGCACTCTGGTCTTCTGGTCTTTATATGTGGTGTGTTGTATATATTTCACTGTTGTCTTATGTGTTTTGTTTTGTATAAATCTGCATGACATTTTTTATTATTTCTTGTGGTGTTGACAGTTTTGGTGACAAACAGGCATTAGTAATTCCACACTCTTATCTTTGCAAATCTCCATAAGTTAAATGTAAAAGTCTGTGTAAGGCCCACGCACCCTCTAATATGACTGCTCTTGTCTGCTTTCCCTCCTTTTTCAGATCCAATCCGTTCTACGAGCCAAGGACATCGAGCCCCGTGCGGCCCTCCGCTGGTGACCCCTCCCTGGATGTGGGCAGCAGCCAGAAGAGGAGGGCTCCCCCGCCCCCAAGTTCTAGCCCTGGCCTCGGCCCCAGCCCTCCAGCTCCCAAACCCAGCTCTGGCCCAGACAGGGAGAGAGCCCAGCCGGTGGGGCCCAGCCCCGTCGCAGCAGTGATGGGCAGAGAGCTGGCCTCCTCTTCCCCAAAGGTAAACTGGCTACACTTGAACCTGATTAACTTGATTTAGTAATGCACTCTTAATTCATTATTACTGATGAAATCGATGCGTATATAATCCATGTAAACGTGAACCAGGAAGTATAACAAGCTACAAACTCTGTTTTAGAGCCTGTGCTGGACGTTTGGTTCAAAAAAGACTAGAAGTCCATGTTGATTTATTTGTTACACAAATACATACTTAAGTAACGCCACTTCCCTAGTTATTTAAACCCTCCATCAAATTATGATGGAATGATGGAAAGTTTTAATTAGTTTTTTCAAATTCAATAAGTATAAAATATTATTAAGATGGTAACAAACTTTTTAACGTAAACAGAACCCTGAAATCCCAGAATTCTGCAGCTCGAGGAAAGTCTGCTTCTTTCTGACTCTTCTTTCGTAGCATTTGTTATTATAAGTGCGTGACTTGAAGCATGCGTGTGTGTGTGTGTGTCTGTGTGTGTGTGTGTGTTTGCGCTTGTGTGTCCACATCCAGTGGTCCTTACATTAGCTTTTTTTCCGCCTGCACAATCCCATCTTCTGCCCATTCTTTATGCTCACGAAACTCCCCAGCTCCTCATTTGAATATAGGTATTTGTTTATTGGGGTGGTTTCGTATGTTTATTTATTTATTTAAATTAGGTAAATCATGGCTGGGTCTAATTAAATGGCTGATGGTCACACACACTCACGGCAGGAGTCAGACCACTGGTGGGGAATGATTGGCTGGGGGGTTAAAATGAGTGTGTGTGTGTGTGTGTGTGTGTGTGTGCGCATGTGCGTGTGTGTGTAGGAGCTCAATGAGCCTATGTGGGGCTTAAACACAGGGGGCTTAACTACAGCAGAGCGATCACAAGGGGGTGTTGACCCCCTGCACACACACACATGCAAACACACTATACAGTTACTTATACACACAGGTCCCTCCTCCCCATGCAGCTGGCTAGCTGACTGTTTTAGTGTAGCTGGGCGGTGATGCTGGCCGTCCATGTAATTATGGCACAGTGCCTTTATCACCCAGCTGCAGTTGCCTGTGACCGTGGGTGAGGGGGCCTAAACCACTTTAATTACCCAAAGCCAGTGGCCTGTGGTGGGCCACACTTCGCCAGGAGATGCCCCTGCCTCTGGAGCTTGGGGTGGAGGGAGGGATGCAAAGAAAGAAGTGTGGGTGAGGATTGAAGAGGGGGGGGTGCAGTGAAGGAGAATAGGTGGAAGATAGTGAAGGATGGAGGAAAGGAGAACAGTGGGGGGAAGAGAAGGACGATGGCAGGGAATAGTAGAGAGAGAGATAGGATGTTCACAGTAAACAAGGATAGGCCTACGGGGTTTGTTGACATATACAGCAAGTGTGAATAGGTTTCTCTTTCTTATTCGCACTATGACACGCACACACACACACACACACACACGCCTCAGCCATGTGTAGACTGTGAGATGACCTTTGAATGTATGAAGTCAGAGAGGATTAAGAGGAGACATTCCCACTATGAGAGGCCAAGACGAAACCAACACATCATCATCGCACTAGGAACGTGTGCAGAGTGTAGATGTGTGCTCACATGCATGTATGTATCTGTTCATATAGTCTCTGGCATGCCTACGGCTCCGTTCAGTGAGTATGTACTGGGGCAGCTGTAACCTTCCCCCAAAGCACAGCTAACCTCTCTCACATTAGAGGTTTCAAGGTGTGCATTCTCCATTTCTATTTATTTCTACCCACTATTCATGTGGGCTCGTGCTATGTAGGAGCGAGATAAACACACGTATGCAGACAACTAGGTCTAATCTCCGAATGAGAATAGAAATTGATATATTGAAAGCCGCCATACTCACTTATACATTTACAACCTGCCCTGAAGGGTGTAGGAGGTCTCCTATGTGTTCTGTTAAACAAAATATTTTCTTCGCTAACCAGGAACCGATTAGCATGTCTGGAATATCATTTACATTTTACACATTTGTTCAGTGCAAAGGTAACATAAGCTTTAACTGCTTGATCACCATAGTTACATCCAATCAATAGTTAACAGTGTAAGGGTCATAGCCATCGTTATTGAATGATATTCCTGTGATTATTGATAGTGTGGACTGATATTTAAAAGATCACAAAAGAAAGTATAATGGCTGGAAAGCAGCATTCGTTTCCTGTCAAGATAAGATCTAGGTACAGGGAATATGGATCATAGAGATATTATGATGTGAGCCACTATAATACCTATACAATATACTACATAGTGTCATATTTTGGCTTAGCTAAACTCTCTTGTCCTTGTCATGTATGAATTCACAGATTAAACTTTGCCTTAGATGTACCTTTATCCTTCTTGTCATTGCATTAAAACCACCCACTTCAATGCCAGCCTGTGAAAAATCGGGACATCTACAGGACATGTGGTGTGCACCCACTTACTCCATACACAGGTATTACACATATGGATTGGATTAACATTAAGCTCTAACAAGAGCTCAAAGCTCAGTGGAACACACGTTCAGCAGCAGCAGCAAATTTATGGACAGGATAGGATGGCAATACTGAACAACTCAAATCCATTCCTTCAAACATGTGGGTTGCCAGTTGTTGGGGCGTTTCGTCTTGAGACAATCCTGGGGGACTGGTGAGACCACCGGGGCTTAGCTAATTTCATTTAACATGCAGGGTCTAGAGATGTAAATGTAGATGTACAACATGCATTATCTTTGGAGATTCTAAAAGCATCGTGGCCTCTTTCAGCGGTGACTGTTTACGTGCACACTGATATTCCACTATTAATCTGAAATGACAATATTCTGAATTTGATACTTTAGTCCGAATACAGCATTTTCCAATTAAGATGAGATATACCAATAGAATTCAGGATGAAGGAGCATTATTAGGACATATTTGCACCATATTCATAATCTACGTCTCAATTTGGGGTCTTACCTGCAGTTTGCAACACATGCTCTTGCCTGTTTACAGGGTGGGAATCTGTTCTGGTCTAAAGCTGTAGAAAGAAAACTGTACAAACGTCACAGAACGGTGACAACGAGGGGACACCACGGGAGCAACATGACTGCAGTTGGAGAAGGAGGGGAAGTTAAGTAATTTAAAGGGGCGTAGCTGTAGGATGTATGTCATGGGGACGTTTTACATAACTTTAGTATGCAAGACTGCATGTAAATTTTGGTGGAATGTTTACTTTCATTAACCATGATAACAGCTTAGTATGAATATTGTGTTTTTTGGAGTAAAAGGTGAACAAAAGTTATATTTTGTGTATGTACATCGTCATTGTCTGGCTTAAATGAGGACATCGGAGCATCTGTACTCTTAGTATATAACACACACCTCCGGGTAGTGGTTGTAGAGAGGTGGTAATACGTGTCTTTACCTTGATTTACAAGGTATGTTAGCTACTTTTAGTTGTTTTTTGTTGTTAGTATTTTCAAATGTGTCTTCAAGTTTGTGAAAGTGGGACAGCGGCTTCATGTCTCTCATGGCAGCCTGTCTGTCCATTGTCCTGTCTGGGACTTATACATCCTCCAAGGC
The DNA here is from genome assembly GCA_029853015.1 of Chelidonichthys spinosus. Lineage (NCBI taxonomy): Eukaryota > Metazoa > Chordata > Actinopteri > Perciformes > Triglidae > Chelidonichthys > Chelidonichthys spinosus. Next base: position 7,606,226 of record CM056832.1, on the reverse strand, counting down.
GTCAAGTTTAAGTTTTGCATCTGTGAAGGCGCTGGAAGGATGGAAACGTCTGTGGGATTAATGTAAATGAACAGAGGGAGTTCCTGTTGGGCGGGTTGTGAGCTCTGTCTGGTCTGATTCAGTCCATCTCTTCTCCCTGGGGCTGATTTCACCCCTCCCAATAGTTCAGTGATCCCCTGCTCCTCCTTGTTTTATTCCATATTTAGACCGCTCTACACTTAGATGCTCTGATTTTTGGATTTTCATCAAGTTCCGCTTCATGAATTATTCGCCTTATTTTCATATAAAGAAAAGTTGGAATGTCTGAGGGCAAAAGTTTGAACAGAAAAGTTCTATATTATCCTAATATTTACTCAAAGAACTTCAACTTAAAGTTCCTGTGACTCATCTAATACTTGTAGATTTACAAGACTTTATGAAGTACTTCTTTCTTTGGCTACTGCATTACCGAATCCTGTTGATATCACCTAGGTAATCTAACATGACGTCTTTACCACGTTCCCCTCTATTTCCCTTTCCTTTTCACACACACTCATTCTTTCCAGAGGTGAGAAAGTGAACCAACACTAGAGGTATGTTTTCTTTCTCCCCTTCAGTTGAAGGGCTTGTGTGATTACTTATGTTAATCAAAGGGTTCAAATTAAATAGAGTTTTTGCAGGTTGTGAGAGCTCCTGTGCCGTGGGGGAGGCAGAGGCCAGAGCTCTCCTTCCACTCCCAGACTTTGTTTTCACAGCCCCTCCTTCAGTTCACACTACCTCCAAATTGAAATTAGAATAAATTAACATTATTTAATTGAGTTCGCAGAAGGCTGCGATATTTCTTAATTAGCTTTCACCGGGGTTCGCGGCAGGAGAGGACCACACTCGCGCTGGCAAGTGTTACTGAGGTTGGTGTGACGACTGATGGATGTTTTTGGAGGACAGAGGGGAGCCCAGGAGACAAGGACATTCATCTCTGGATCTTCTGATCTTTGTCCAGTCCAAGGTCCCCCGTTTTATCATCATTATATCCGGTCCAAAGTTATTCTATCTTCCCTGATAACTTTAACAAAGACACATCAGGTGTTTAAACAGTGGTTAAATATGTAACGTTCTAATACTGAATATGTCTCAGTGTTTGAAGTTTGAAAACGATATGTCCTGTTTGAGCCGGACTTTCCATAATCAATCACTGCATGTCTTATTTGCTTGCATTGAACATGTTTTCTGGATAAAAAGATTAAGTTAAGAGTAGATATAAAATGCCTAGTGTGATTTGTACCGCTAATGTATATTGTTATGTGACTGTAAAGGATCATAGGAGAGCTGCGTACATTTCAGAACCTGCAATCAATATGAGGAGGGAAACAAGACAACAAAGCAGTCCATTTCTGAATCCAAGCAAGGCCACATTCCCTAAGCTGTGTAATATAAGGAGAATAATCCCTGAGAGGAGTAAGGCTAAGTCAGTACCTCTCAATGTCTGCCTTCTCCCCGTGCGGACCTCTCCCCAACTCTTATTTGCCGTGTCTGAGTGCTCTGTCATTGGATCTTGTGGGAGAGAGCAGACCCAGTTTCTTCTGACATGCAGTTGAGGTCCGATTGTTGTTTCCTGTCGTTTCATGCTGCAGGGCATCGCTGTCATCAAGTCAGGTGGGAAGGCATGAGACATTACTGACTACTAAACCAAGAAGTTAGAGGGGATGTTTAGAGAAGGTAAAGTTCTGGGTCAAGTTGTTCAAGGGTCAGTTTTAGGTGCCTGTTGAAATGGACACGGCCAAATTATATAAACCTCTGAATCCACTAACAGAGCTCGACAGTAACTTTTAAAAGTGCTTACCAGGCTGTCAACCAGCTTCTGGTTGCTGAAAATATTGTTTCCATTTTAAGTCACTTTATTTGAATGATTATGATATTGTGCATGTCATGGTTTGTATCTTCAGCTCAAACGTTCGTTCACTTTCCTCTGGTTCTTTGTCAGTTGACTTTTCACATTATGATGGTTGTGATGTTGGCGGGTTCACTGATCTTTCCCCTACAGTCAAACAACTTAACTTGTAAAACAGAAAGCAGCGTTGTCTGGTTACGGTTCTGACTGTAAGAGCAATATTTAAATATCACTAATGCAACAAATATTACACATGTATTTATTATTGGGTGCATATTTTGTCGTTTGCTTTCCTTAAGTTTTACTATGTTGAAAAGAAGCCAAGAATTGATTGGTAGTTTCTCAAAATGACTTCCAATGGCAACCTGGCAACCCCAACTTCAGCCACGTTTGACAGATGTGGAGTTGCTGGAGGAGGAGCTCCTTTGATCCTGTCCTCTCACATGGCAGACATTGATATGTTTCATTTGAACAGAATACATACATATTAGTGTTTTGATGTATTCAGGAACTATTCAGAGTATAATTTTAAACACGGTTACCAAGAAAGAAGTAGCATGCGTGTTGTGTGTACTAATATGCAATCTTGCGTGTGTTGCGAGGGATATATTTTGATCCAGTTACTGTAATGCGGCTATCATTTTTCCACCTCTTCCTCTGTTGGGTGCATGTCGAGTTCACAAGTTAAGCACTGCGAAGAGCTCACTCTCCTCAATACCCGCGCCGACTGGTGTAAAAGGGCCTTCCGCAAAGCGCTGCTTGTAATCTGCCTTTGGTAAGTCCTCCTTAGTTTTATCTGCCAAGGATTACCTCACAAGCTGCAAGCAGGAGAGAACGAGGGAGACGCAGAGCAAGAGAGAGAGAGAGAGAGAAATGAAAAGCAAGTCAAACAGAAAACGATGAAGATGGAACAAAATGAAAACAAATCGCTGTGTAATCTCCGAAAGAGAGAGACCTGCTTTCGAGTTGAAGGGAGGTCTCCCTCGCCACTCATTTAGAGAGGGAATTGACTAATCCCTCTGTGATTGATGTCTGCTATGAGAGGCTCTATAGCAGACTAATAGGGCTTATGAGGATGACCAGAAAGTCCTTTGTGTGTCATGCCTGTGTGTGTGCGCGTGTGTGTGTGTGTGTATATGAATGAACCAGACCTTTTTGTGTTGTGTGTCCTGCTATCCAGGACCCACAGAGGCCAGGGGTTTGAATGACATAGCGGCCGAAGAAGGGGTAACTTTATCTTAATCTGGTCTTAATCTGCCCCAGCTCTCCAGGTGTGTGTGGGCTTAAACCCAGAAGGATCCAGGGTTTTGGGGTGAGGTTTAAGGGGGCTTCGGTTGAGGAGCTAGAAGTCCATGCACTTGAAAACTCCTTCGACCCCGAGAAGGTCTGAGACCTCCCGCGCATTCTTGAAAACCACGCTCACTTAGCCATGCCATACCTTACTCCCGTCATCCTTAAGTGGGCCCTGCTGCATTTTAATTGAATTAAACCAACCGTTCTCCATCATTTAAAAAGGACCTTCGAAGTACCTTATGAATTAGTCTGAGTGATTTGTCTTTCATATTGTGTGCGCGTTGAACTGTGTGTGTGTGTGTGTGTGTGTGTGCGTGTGTGTGTGTGCGTGTGTGTGTGTCTTGTGTTTGAGGAAAGGAGAGCAAGTGAAGAAATGATAAGGCTTTAATTGCCTCTTTATAAAGCCCTCCAGCACCCCCTCTTTTGGACTGTTATGGTATGCAGGTGTGTGCTCTCATGTGCTATAGGAAATACTAAGTGGCATTTTCGGTGCTTAACCCGTAGATCGCTGAGTGGATTCATCCACTCAGCTTTTAATTGAGCACCCTCGTTTTCTGAGATTTGATCATGAAGTCCTGTTTTGGTCATAATCAGAGGGTTTGCCCACTTTGACCCCAGTTAGCAGTTAACGTTGGTTAGCTACCACTTTGACCCCAGTTAGCAGTTAACGTTGGTTAGCTACCACTTTGACCCCAGTTAGCAGTTAACGTTGGTTAGCTACCACTTTGGCCCCAGTTATCAGTTAATGTTGGTTAGCTACCACTTTGACCCCAGTTAGCAGTTAATGTTGGTTAGCTACCACTTTGACCCCAGTTAGCAGTTAACGTTGGTTAGCTACCACTTTGGCCCCAGTTATCAGTTAATGTTGGTTAGCTACCACTTTGACCCCAGTTAGCAGTTAATGTTGGTTAGCTACCACTTTGACCCCAGTTAGCAGTTAACGTTGGTTAGCTACCACTTTGACCCCAGTTAGCAGTTAACGTTGGTTAGCTACCACTTTGGCCCCAGTTAGCAGTTAATGTTGGTTAGCTACCACTTTGACCCCAGTTAGCAGTTAACGTTGGTTAGCTACCACTTTGGCCCCAGTTAGCAGTTAACGTTGGTTAGCTACCACTTTGACCCCAGTTAGCAGTTAACGTTGGTTAGCTACCACTTTGGCCCCAGTTAGCAGTTAATGTTGGTTAGCTACCACTTTGACCCCAGTTAGCAGTTAATGTTGGTTAGCTACCACTTTGACCCCAGTTAGCAGTTAATGTTGGTTAGCTACCACTTTGACCCCAGTTAGCAGTTAACGTCGGTTCGCTACCACTTGGAATTGAAGGCTGTTCTGCTGCAACACCCATTACCAAGAGAGAGGCCCAGCAAGTTTCAACATTTTAGAGTGTTTAAACGTTTTACTAAACTAGCCGAATTGTCTGTCGGCTGGTCCAACACCAATTCATAGTGAGTGATTGGTCCACTCAAGTCTTTGCTGTGGACATTTATCTTGCACCCTCCGGGAGTTAAAATTTGTATTTGTCCATCAATTTAGTGCTAATGTCAAAATACCTGAAACTCATGCCGACTGCAAGCTAATGGTAGCATGTTAGCTTATTGTGTCAAGAAAATAGAAATAGCGTGAGGCAGATTGGTGTCATCTTCGTTGATTCAGTGATGCACCATCAATGACAGTTATCCACATCTTTCTTCCTCCTTGTCTTTATCGATCGCCTGCCTACACTCTTTCTGGATGCTCTCGTTACACTGCTCCCTCTCTTTCTCTGCCTGTGTGGAGCACTCCGCCACATCCTTCCTCCTTTAGTGTGTGTATGTGTTGATGTATGTGTATTCTGATCAGGAGTCAAAGGGGTGACTTTGTAATTATGTTCATTTTAATTGGCTGTGCTATCACCCCTCTCATCACTTTGGAGCCCACGCTGCGCTGGACAATGGCAGTCTGTGGGGGGGGGGGGGCACAACTGCTGTGTCAAGACCCCCCTACTCACACACACACACACACCCACGTACACACGCTCAGTCAGCCTCTTTACCTGCGGAACATAATTCCTAAAGTGGCCTCTTAATGAGTTTTCCCTGCCCAGGCTGAGATTAATTGATAAATGGCGGCGTTATCAGAACAGCTGATCTCTGAATCCATTGCACCACTAATTTGTTTGTTGAAGATGGCAGTTAAAGGAGATTAATACATTATAGATTTAGAAGAGCCACCCCCTCTTTCTATTCCTCCTCTCAAAGCTTATTTATTTATCTGAGGAAGATGAGGAGGTGGAGGAAGAGCAAAGAGATTCTTGAAGACTCTGGCTTTTAGAATATACTTAAAGGTGCTAAATTGGAGATCTATTGCCTCCACACGACCCCGACCCTAGCTCGGTGTGAACAGTGCAAACAATAGTTCTGACCGAGCTAACAGGGATTACCGGGGGAGGAGTCAGAGGGTCGGTGCTGCGGTTCATGTTGTCGGTAGGGATGACATCATCAGCTGTCAGCGGCGTATGAGACCAGTTAACCAGTGGGACGCGCTCACATGCACTAAAAGGCACACACGGCCGGCCCGGCCATGGAAACAAAGCACAGAGAAGCTCATCAACTCTGCCAGTGCTTCTGGTATAGTGGTGACTAACACAACATTATACTCAAAAGTATTTTTACGTTCTGGGGGACTGCAAATGAAAACTTTCCAAAGTGGAATCTCTTGTGAAACGCATTTCCAGCGTTGCCGTGTAAACTAGCAAATCCTGTCCCGAGCTGTGTTTGTTGTCATAAATGCTGCTCCAACAAAGTGTAGATTTGTTTACATGCACCGAATTGCACTGGAAGGGCTATCTATAAGAAAGTTTCACCGCCCCCTACTGGCCTGGCATGCATACAACAGTGTTGTTCCTTTTTACGGATCTGTGTGCATGCAGATTGTTTTCAAAGCACAGAACCTTCTTTAAAACAGGAAAAAAAAAGGTTTTGCTCTGCGCACAGCAAGAGTTTCTCATCTCTTCTGCTGGATCTGTGTAACCCAAAGGAGGGAAGAGATGAAGGTGGATGTACAATCACAGTCTGTACCATCACTTGTCTTGTTTTGTCCCTACCTGGATCCTAGCTTCGTTACCATCAACCCCCACCTCTACCGCACACACGGACACACACACACAGATACACACACCCAATCCCAAACCTACCCACCCGGCGTGCCTTTTTCCCCCAGCCAAAGCTAATTTGCAGAGGCGTGAGTGTGGGTAATGCTACTGTCGCTTCCATGACAAGCTAAAGCCAGCGCTTACACCGCATTATGCCCCCATGTTACATGTTAGCCGTGCAAGCGGGCGGGTGGGCACACCGCAAGCTGGCACAGTCACTCCTTTGTCGGCTGCCTCCCCCAAACTGTGTTATTTCATTTTTTCTTTCAGTGAATGGTTTTTATTTCAATTTCAAAGCCTTGTCTGTCCTCTCTTGTTCTGCTTTTATTTTATATATTTATTTTTTGCTGCTTTGCATGGTTATGCCTTTGGAGCAGAATAGGCATTGGAAGCAAAATGGTCCTGGAAAAGGAAACCGCTTTTCCTGATTTTTGCATTTTACATCTCAGTAGCCAACAGCCGAAAGGCCCTCTGTCTTGGCCTGCAGGTTCACTGCTAGATGGGAAACATATCTGCTTCTGAGTGAATCACCAGCAATCACCGTCATGATGAATGTATTTACATATTTTCTACTTCTGGATGATGCACAAAACAGTGGTATAAAGACTTGTTTATACAGTTTGAATCAATATTGTTCATCTAGCTGACTGCCTTGCTCAAAGGCGGCAGGTTCATATGCAAAAGGGTTATCATCGTCTCTCACACACATAAAATGATGCCTGACTTTACAACGTCGACATGTACAGTCACACACGCTTTCTCTCACGGCTCTCTTTGGAAGGAGCGCTCCTCGCTGTGATTACAACAGTAATGCGATATATCCTTTGTATGTTAATGTGTATTATTTTTCACGCTACATTTCCTCTCCTCTCCTGTTCCTGCCTTTTGTACCCAACTCCCCCACCCCCACCCCCCACTATTGTTCCATCCACTCCACATCTCCATTTACATAATTGAAGTTTTGATTGGACTTTGCTCCCTCCCCTCTGCTCTCATGCAGGCAACGTTTGAAATCCGAAGCATAATTTCATAATTTCATGGGTAAGATGACGCGAGGCGATCATTGGTCTTTTCCGCTCTGTCTTTTTCTAATGCGTCGGACGTAGAAGGCCGAGATTAAACAAATTGCTTGTTTTGATTGAAGGTGCAATTATGTAATAGAGCGTATTGGATGTTGGAGCCCAGCCAATCAGACAAGAGCGTTCAGTAGCAGGATGGACAGGCCACTTAAGTGCACTAACCTTTATCCTCTTAAATGTGAACAGGTATTAATGTTTTTCAAGTGAGTGTTTACATCTGACGGCGTCACTGTGTATCTGCCTTCTTTTTCTAAACTGTGTCTATCCTTGAGTTTTTGTACTGTGCACATTCAGTTCAGTGTGTATGCATATATAGTACGTGTGCCTTTCTACTGTAAACCATGTGTCTGTGTGTTTATGTGTGCTTCGCAATGTGTGTGTCTATGGACTTTTTTTTTTTTTTGCCGTAGGCTCCTTGAGCGGATTACAAGTTTTAAAGAGTATGAGATTCAACACCTCCTCAAATCTGACACTCTGACACTGCTTTGAAGCCATGAAAGTGAGATTGGAGAGACACGGAAGCTCTTTTCTCTCCACAGAGTCATGGGTTTATGTCATTGGGTTGAGGCCAGTTAACTTTCCATTGAAGCGTTTTGCCCCAGAGGGAGAGACAAAGCTGCCACTTAAAGCGTTTCACTTGTGTCTTTTTTATGACTCTGAAAGGACAGTTTTTATGACCTCCATACTCTCAAGTCATTTCATTGTATACAACTTTGTGTCACCTTTGTCCATTTACATTTCGGCCAACAAGGTGACCCATTCAGCTTGGCCCGGTAGAGTAGACGCACCAAGAATTAGACTTTAGGGTATTCATTGCTCTCATACATGCACAGAAATCGGAATACAGATAAACACAAGACAACAAAGCTGAGCAAAAGCAAACGGAAATATGTACCAGTCAGTGAAAAAGATAAATGTATATTTACAACAAATAACTCAAATAATCCTAAAGTCAACATTTATTGAAAGAAAGATAGATGAAAACCTAGAAATCCACTACATGTTTTTATGAAACTAAATGTTCTGCTGTAATCCTCCATTGTTGGTGTTTAGCCTTTCAAAAACTACATTTTCACTGCGGTCAAAAAACAGTTTGCTCTCCCCACTGCTTAACACTACACTCACCATATATGTTGACAGATATTAAATGCCTCATTGAAAAACCTCAGTAGAAGCTTTGAATGTAAAAAACCCTCATTCAGTCCAGCCCTAGTATTATTAATACTGTGTTCCCTCCCAATCCCCACCGTGTATCATGTTGGTGAAGAGAGATTTTACTGTTACTATAGTTCAACTCACACTAAGTCGCTGTTGAGTTGCTCTAAAAGATATTTTAGATTAGTTCTGCCCTCATAGAGTAGATATTGGCATGTTGCCCAAATCTAAAAGCAATAATTTCCAACCGCGCTACAGAATTGTTCTTTTGCTTAAGACCTGAGATCGACCTGTGACAAATTTCTAATTTTCCATATCATGGTTCATCCGCTTTTACCCATGATTTCAGATCTTGAATCACATCCCACCCTCCCAAAATCACATTGCTGACACCAAAAAGCCTCCTGACACCAGCACCAACGGGAACCTGACTGCTTCCATTCCCAGGTTTCCTCCTATCTTGTCATTCAGGCATTGTAGTGAGCTTAACCCCCCTTCTTTCTGTCTCACATCCTTTTTCCCTTCTTCCATTTTTTTTTTTTCTTTCTTTGCCCCATCGGATGTATGTTGTTGACACTGAGGCATCAGGAATAATGGAATCTCTTGTCAGTGGCTTGTATTTTTCGCCCAGGCTGTTAGGGCTGTGTATAATAGCAGCAGAGGAGGAGGAAGAGGGGAGGTTATGTGCCACTGATAGTAATGAAGGTTGCCTTTTCATTTTTTAATATGGAATGTTTGTGGGCCGAGGCAATGCTCTCCGCTAATCCTACCCTCGAGCCGAGCTAGCTACATGGATGTGTCAGTGTTGCACACACACATCCAGTGACATTCACACAGACAGATAAAAGACAAACACACACACTCTCGCACTCACACACACAACGCATACATGCGCACACCTTCCTTTAGGCAAGACAGCAAACTGTTTGATAAGTCAGGGTGCATTTCTGTTCCTCATGAAATTTTCACTCCTCCCGTGTTTGTGTCTTAAGGAAATGCAGCCAGTTCCTGTAAAAGAAGATATGGTATTTGTTCAATATTTGATGGATACGAAAGCTTGAGCGCGTAGATGCATTTGTAAACCTTTATCTGGAAAGAGCGTAATGGAACGGTCCGGGCTGCTGATTGAGAAAATTACATCCGCTTGTGTTGTGATGAATGTGGGGGGTCACGTCTCGTCAAAAAAACGGTTTGTCAGGACAAAAGAAAAGGATCGTTCTTGAAATGACACATGGTTTAACAAATATATTCAAAGCTCCCAAAGTTGAGTAAATAACACACCATCCTCAACTTCTCATGCACTGTGTAATTAATTGAAGTTAGTAGCGTGTGCAAATGATGGTGCACGTTAATTTGCGTGCATGTTTGTTTTCGGCTGTGTGTCGATAGGTGGCTGGGTGTGTATGAGAGAGTGAGCCTTAAAGCGTGTGTATCCCACTGGCTAGTGTGTGTGTGTGTGTGTGTGTGTGTTCCACTGGCTGTGTTACACAGGTGTGTATTGTGTGTGTTTTCCGCCGGCTAGGGTGCAGGGTCTCCGGCACTGGAGTGTGCTGTGTGTCTAATTGCTTTAATAGCACCTGGTCTCTAATCCCAGGTAATTAGAGCGCTCAAATTAGACGGCTACTTTCAACCGTCACTTTAAAAAGCAGAAAGGGAAGGCCTGGAGGAAGACCACTCCACTGTGAAACTCTACAAACACACACACACACACACTTTTACTGACGCACACAAAAAAAAGGCAAAAGCAGCTGGAGGAACAAGTTTAGTTCGGTCTGCCAAGAGGAGTGTGTTTTGTTTGTTAGGTCTCTTGAATTACCTTATATTATTATACCAGTGACAAAATGATGAAGTCAAAGAACAATTCCTCATCCACACACAGTCAGTGTGCCCATGTTCTAATCGCTATTGACTTTTCTGACTTTTTATCTCTTTTGTTTGAGTGGCACGCAGGCATTGTCGAGGCCGCCTAAAACGTGTCTGGAGAAGCTGTGGGGAAAGGTTAAGGCCCACTTTTAAAGATGAGCCGGAAATGTCAAGTGTCCGCCCCTCAGGCTCCCACTACCGTCTCCCTGTACTGAGACTGCCGTCGGGGCCTGCATGACTCGCGCACGCGCACACACACACACACACTGGTACAAAGGTTATGAGTTGCTATTAGAGATGGCCTCCGGTCTCTCTCATCAGATTTGGCCCTTGTGGCATCTCAGCAGGCTCCCGGCTCGCGGTCACAGGTTAAACTACAACAATAGAAAAGCCCGAGACATCCAGGTGCTTACAGACTTCAGCTAATATTTCTTCAGTGCAGCTCTTCTTGTTTATCCCGGTTGATGTTGCAGGCGTTACATACAGAGTTGGTGTGAAAGTCCCAGTGAAGCAGAAGAGCATCTTTAGCTTCTGTGCTGTGACGTGTTTCCCAGTGAAACAGAATATTTGAGCGACGTGAGAGGATTTAAATCAGGTCCTTCACATTTGGTCGGACCACTAAAAAGTTGGCAGGCTTAGAATGCAGCGTGATACGGAGCTACAGAGCTGTGTTGCACCTCCTCTATCTCCCAAAGTAGCTGATCGATTGATTGACAGATGGATGTCATATAGTGAAATTTGTTTGTACTAACCTACGTAAGCAGACATCATTTTTTGTTTTACAGGAAGAAAATATGACTGGATTTTTAAGAAATGCATTTTTTTGTAATTGTTTTTGCATATATTATTAAACAGGAACATAGTATGACAGTAATGTGATCTAAAAGGGTTAACAGGCATTTTTAATTTAATCTTTACTTTACGTTTAGTTCAGACAATCTTAATATTAGGTTGAAGTGCGGTTGTACACTTTAAGGTTGCAGCATTAAGCTTAAGCACATCTTTTTGGAGTGATGTCATCATGCCAATCGTTTCCATCACTTTTTTAATTTCCACATAAACTATTTTTTTTTCGTACATCTCTGATTAACCTTCTGCAAGTTGTCGTGGCTTCTGAACAAGGCTTCAAGACACCACCACCTAATAATACCATTCCCCCAAATCTGTAATGAAAAATGTCCCCCTAGTCTTTCTCCTATCAGCTGTCGCCTCTTGTTCTTGCAGTAGAAGAAAGCGGCCAACAGAGGGGGCTGGTCGGCCACCACAGACTCAGGCCTTCACAAGGCAGTGAGCTGTGTTTTCTCCAGGCTTCACTGTGTGTTTTTAAAGAACTGGGTTAACTCGTTGTCAGGTTGTGTAAAACCAACATCTCTTCATTCACTTCTCACGACTAAAGGTTAAGTAAAGGTTTGACTTCTGTAACCATCTCCAGCTTTGAGGACATCATCAAGACGCCGTTGTCATCTAAACCCATATTGTGAAAGAAAGTACACACAAGAATATGAGTAGATTAACATCTGGAGTTTGGTAGTGTGTTCAATTGTATTCACTCAGAACGCAGAAAGCCGTAAAATGTCTTTAATATGCCTCAGTGACGCACATTGTATTTTATATACAATTTAACAAAATGTAACTGTATATTTCCCTAAATGTGTTTTTTAAATGTTATCTTATTTTGTGTGTTGATATTAATGACTTTAAAAGTCACCCGTAGTCATGCATTTGAAATATGTCTTATTAGTCACGTTAATGTCATTATCTTGCACATAATAGTAATATTTGAACACATTCTTTTTGATCACTGGCCTCTCGTGAATTTAATGAAATCTCTTTGACATTTTGGCCGTTTCTCTCCAAAATGATCTGAGAGAATTAGCCCATATCTGTGGCTCCATAACCAGATTAGTGAATAGCCCGCTGAATAATCAGAATAGCATTGGTTCTGCTGGACTTTAGAAGGAGACCAGTGTCTCCACGCCACCGAGGATTTGTGGGATTTGGAGTCTGGGAGAGGAAAGGCTCCTAATGGTGAAAGCTTTCGACCCAGATAAGACTTCAAAGGCGGGGCTAATTAATAAGATGTTTACATTATCCACGGTCATACACGGCTTTGTGCATGACCCTTCATTATGTGTGCACGTACGTGCGTGCGGGCGGGCTCATTGTATGTCAGCATAGCGAGCTAATTGGATGGGTGGAGGTTTGGGAAGTAAAACATTTTATTGAGGAATAAATAATGAATGGAGCTCAGATGTGGAGGACAGGATGCATAGCAATGTGGACAAAGGGTTTGGATAACATTAATGTGTCATATAAGTATAAAAACACATTGAATTTGCTTATGTTTATGTTAAATTGCCTCAGGAAATGGAGTGCTGTTCCAATCTGCATTATACATTTTTAACAGCCAATATTAATCAGTATTAATGTTTATTGTCCTTAAAGAACTGCCCTAATTTATGAAACTGATATCACCATGTTAAATCGATGCATTTCAGATTATGAAAGTGCATTTCATCCAGAAGATTAAATTAGAATTTTCCCTTTTCTCCTCTTCCCTCTCTATGTCCCTCCTCCCCCTCCTCTCTGCCTGCAGCCCAGCCCCGTCCCAAGCCCGGTTCTGGGAGGGAAGCCCAACGCCAGCCAGTCTCTGCTGGTCTGGTGCCGCGAGGTCACCAAGAACTACCGCGGGGTGAAGATCACCAACTTCACCACATCCTGGAGGAACGGGCTGGCCTTCTGTGCACTGCTGCACCACTTCAGACCTGACAACATGTATGTAACACACACACACACAGACACACAATATCAGGGCTAGAATAAGACCAGTGAGTCAAATGTGGGTGGAAATCAGACTGATTGTTAAGATTCCAGAGGTGAGGTGAAAGTTAAAGTCCGAAACTGGTACAAGAACCTCCGTTGAAGCCTTAAAATACTGGATAGCATGTTGTGAAATCATTTATCAGCTCATTTATGCTACACAGGAACAACAACATTTGTCACCCGCTACCCGATCTGTACATCCTGCCCGACTACTACTACTCTAGTCCGAACTAGTACTACACACCTGTACCCTATCTTTTCCATGATAATGCAACGTTGGGAACAATAACACTGTGCTGAAATCTGCAGTAGGAAAGCTAGTTAACGTTAGCTGTTAGCTAGTGGGCCGCACCGCCAACGTTAATGGAGGTTCCAATGAGTTACATTACGATGCGTTCAAGCTCTTTAGTAAAACTAAGTATTAGATGAAGGTAAATCAACCCAACGCTATCATGATGTGTTCAATCTGAGAGAGAAACAGAAAAGAATGAATACAGTTGTTTGAAGATGTATTCACAGCAATATAAAATAGATATCGGAGAGGAAATTCTGACCTTTTTTAAAGCGCTGGTATCGGGTTGGTAGTCTGTATCGATACACAAGGTCAGGGAGTCCGAATCAGGAAGGAAAGAGTGCCTCTCTGGAAAAAGTCTTCACACGTTACAGTACGTTCACATTAGATAAGATTCTTCTCATGTGCCTCTTTGGGTGACTTGGTATCATATTTACACAGCTACCTGTCATCATGCTGCGTCCTTGTATCCATCAGCCCAGCGTGTTTGATTAAGGGGACAGATGTGTACATACTTAGGCATGCAGGACCCAATCTGTCATTTACATGTTTGAATACAGAGTTTATGCATGTTTGCTGCCATCACTTATCTCCTTGTTCTTGTGTGTGTGCGCTTATAGTTCTTTGTGAACATTTGAAGTATAGCAGTGTGTGTGTGTGTGTGTGTGTGTGTGTGTGTGTGTGTGTGTGTGTGATCTCTTATATGTTTGGTATTTATTGTGTGTTTTAACACTCAAAAGTACAACATATGGAAAAGCTGCAGCCCCATCAAGAGAGCAGACGTGAAGATAATTCATCCAAACTGTGCTCTGTGTACGTGTGTGTGTGTGTGTGTGTGTGTGTGCCCTTGCGTGTGTGCGTGCGTGTGTTTATGCCCGTGTGCCTTTGCACTCCAGTGTGTTATTTTTACATATTTTCCACTCTATTAGTTCTGTTGATTGCACTGCTATGAAATTGCATGTTACAGTTCTAATGCCATTACATGTGACGCATATTTAAACGCACCTCTTTCCCTGCTATCTCTCTCTCTGTCTCCCATTCTCTCCCCCCGCCTCCGCCTGCCTCCTCTCCGACCCTCCCCACTGTTCTTCCAGAGACTACAAGTCGCTCAATCCTCAGGATATTAAAGAAAACAACAAAAAGGTAAGAGGCAGCCACCGCTGGGCCCTTCACACCACTTAGCTCCCTCCCATCCACATCTCCATTTGGCCTTATTTAGAGATCTGCCATTAATCCCTGGATGTTGTGTGCATGTGGGTTGGAAACACACATGACTGCAGACAAAAGTGTGCACTCACAACCACACATATGCTCTTTGGCCAGAATGTTATAATGACAGTGTTTCTAAGACCTTCCCCCTGCTGTGATGTGTCTACGTGGCTTTAACTTACCTGGCAGAGGTAAATTGCTTTCTTAGCTCAGCTGCCTGCTGGGAGCTTACTAAACTGCCTCTGCTAAGTGTGTGTTGATGCCAGTGTGTATATAATAAGAGCACATTTGTCATTAGACTGTTTTGTTTGTGCAAGGGTTGCATGCATGTGTTTATGGGGAACTTATATCCATGTTGGCTTGGAGATAACTCTTATATTACGACCAACATACAGGATATTCACTCACTCCTAAAGCTGTGAATAACCCTATGTCATCATAGCTTCACATTCTCAGGGTGAGGCGTACACACCACCATTTCTTCCCCTTCCTCCTTACTTTTTCCCAACACACAAATGCACACTGCTGTTTTTTCCCCCTTCACTCCGTTACTGCACACACACACACACACACACACACTCATATACACACACTGTCCCCTCTTTGGCCCTGAGGGCTACACAGAACGATATGTGTCGGGTCCCTGCAGCTTGATTTCCTCTTCTCATACACACTCTGGCTCAGCGATAACCTCTGGTGGCCCTGTTAGGCATGAATGCTACCCTGTTGACAATAACCACAGTGGAGGGAGAGGGAGAGACCCAATCCCATATCTGCTAACTGCCCCTCACCCACCTCCAGGTGCTCAAGTAGCCCTGAAGAAATTGGCTAGATATAAGTAATATGGGAATATGCCGTAGAAGGTGATAGCTGGTGAATAGCTGCAGCGCTCTGCGACCAGCTTCACTGTAAAGATCTACACCAGCTGCTGATGTACATTTGGTCAAGCGAGGTGCTCCTTTGCAGTGCATGGAGGAGACGTACTGGGTAGATATCAGCTAACTGCCACCTCGTGCCAAAGTGCACATGTAGCCCTCAATAATCTATATAAGCAACATTGGGAGAATGCCAAAGGAGATATTAGATTGTAAATGTATTTCCAGTTGTTAAATGTGAACTAGTTGAATTGTTTAGGGTCAGATTTGTTTTTCAGTTTGAAATGTTGTGTAGAATGTGTCTTTTTACATCATTTACACACCTTTCAGGCCTTCACACACCAATAGCCTGACAAATAAATGATACAAATACTCACCTGAGAATATTATATGTCTAGGGCTTTTATTGTGAAAGGTAAGAAATGAAAGAATGGATCTGATCTGCGCTGCCTTTCTAGGAGTAATAGTTTGCCATCTTGGTTGGGACTGCCGAACCTCCATATTGTTGTTTTATAATGAAACCTGCTACTCAACGCCCTCCACACAACCTTATTTGTTGGTGCCTTTATTTGGAGCAATAAAGCTCAGTAAAACCCTCATACAAATAAGAACATTTATGTCACTTATTTGCTGCATTATATTCACTTTATATATGAAAGTATTCATGACAAAAACAACAGTTTGTAGAAATAGTGCAGCGTAGTGTGGCAGGTTAAGCACCCCAAAGAGCAAGCAAGGAAAGAGAAAAGAAAGACATTAAAGAAGTTAAGGTATGAAAGAGGGCGATGAAAAGAGACTCCTCTCCACCATGCTGCTTCATTAAGAGTTATTAGAATGTATAGGATTTATTGAATGGAAATGTTGGAGAGACGACAACTATCTCTGCTTTTCACAGCTAGTTGATAGACACGGCCCCCTCCTCCTTTCACAATCTGTGGAGAGTGATTGCAATGAGCTCAGACTCTGCTGAATTATGACAGATAAGGACAATCAATATTGGGGGTGGGTGGGGAAAAAAGGGAGAGAAGTGAATATTCAGAACACTTACAGCCTTTGAAATGATCCATTATCAACGTGTATGTGTGCTAGTCTGCATGCTGTCCGATCCAGGAGTTAGCATCTTGAGATCACCTGTGTGTTTGAACCTGTGTGTGTGTGTGTGTGTGTGTGTGTGCGTGTGCACGCGTGTGCATGTGTGCATGTGTGTGTAATGAGGCCAAGGAGAAGTCATTTGTCATGCCATCTGATAGTGTAGCACCAAGCACCAGGTGAAAGCTCCCTGAGCACAACCGCGAGGGGTTGGGCTTGATGATTGACAACGATAGATAGCTGTCAGTCAATGAGAGGGTTGGGGGGGGGGGGGAGCAGCCTGGGGCGGGCCACAACGGTGACATTTAGTCCAAACCAAAAGCTTTGTCAGAGGAATCCTGGAAAGTACCCCACCCCACCCAAAGTACATGATATATACGAATTGGACTAAAATGTTGCTCCATCATCATCAGTCAGTGTTGAGAAATACAGAAGATCAGTTGCATTGACAGGCTCCTTTTGAATCAGTTGAGCTGGCTGATATCGTCATCTTCTCCAATAATAGGAGGGTCTACATCAGGACTCGGGCTGCGTTTAAAATATTACAATATCAGTACCCTTAAAATGATACCACAACCAAAAGAGTACTACATTTGATACTTTTTTTCATATTAATTTGATAACCATCATTAAATGGAAGCATTCAGATCCGTAAAATGCCACCAACACACGTATTTTGATCAGGCGCCACAGGTGTTCAGTATAGCCAAACATTTGGTGGCATGTTGACACACTGAACTGGCAACGCCGTCAAATACGCCACGCTCGATTTCACCACAGACTGTATGCTGCTGCAGACGTGGGCCAATCACACGCTTGTGGTGATTGGCTGCAAGCAAACCCATTTAAACTGTAATTTTTTTCTAGATCTGGGTACAAATAGGATCAAATGCAGGTATTGTTTGACTGCAGAAGTTTCAGTACTTGGTACTGGGTTACTTCATTCGATACCTCGATACCTGTGAGTAAAATCCCAAATAAATAATACATTGATTGAAATAAGCTGAGTTTCCCTTTTAATGCAACAGACTAAACCGACTTCAAAATCCCATTGACTATATTTTCTTTGGAATCATTCATTTATAGACTAAATAAATTGTGACGAAGTAACAGAAGTATGATACGACTCCATTCAAACACCAGAGACTGTATTTTTTTGTTTAGTTTAATTTTCTTTGGATTGGGGGGACATCTTAATTTCCCTAAATGCAAATAGATCCAAGATTTGTTTGTCATCAAATCCAACAAAAATACCAAACCAGCAATTAATTGACAAGTATTGTCAATGAATTATTACTTAAAAAGTATTGAGCTGTGACCAGCCCATCGCTGATGTTGGTGTTTTCTTGGCATTTGTTGATGATAACAACCATCTCTAATATTCTTCATGATTTAAGTGCAGTCAGTGACCACAGCTTGGCTTCTACCACAGAAAACAATGAAACAACACGTCTTCCCTCTATATCGGTGTCTCAGTATGACATGACCAGCACTCGTCGAGCTATAAGAGAAGATGTGGGGAGAATAAATCGTGACACTGAGGTCAAGAAGACTGTAGCACATGTCAAGACTAACATCGACCCTGAAACAAAACCCAGCTCCAGAGTCTCCCTGCTGTCTTCCTCCTCATACAGCTCTCACATTCTCCCTCTCTCGCTCTTTTCTCTTTCTCTCTTTCATTCTGTCTCCATTGAGCAGCAAAGTTGTCGCTCTCTTTCACAGCCTACCCTGGGCGAGAGGGGAACAATGTAAGCACACTTTGCTCCCCTGAATACGTGTTAGAAACCCAATCAGGCCCTGTTATTCCCCATATTCTTTTTCTTTCTTCTCTCCCTTTCTTTTTTCTTTCACACTCCCTTTCTGCCATGGGAAGGAGGGAGGGGGGAACTTAAACAGGCAAACTCCTCTCTGTTCTCCCTGTTCTTTTCTTTTTCCCGCCGTCAGTTCTTTCTTTCTGCAAGCACAAACACATACTTTCATCAATAGAAAGGCACAAAAGAGGTGAGAGTGAAAAAGACTCCTCCTGACAAAAGACATCATAATTGATTGTAAATTGAGAAACATTGCTCAGTTAAACCACATTTTATTCCCTATTTCTCTCCTGTTCTCATGTCTCCTGTTAGAAGCAAATAAAATAGATACACTTCATTTTAAAGGGGGTTTCAGAGCGGTGTCCAAAATACCTCCTGTGTTCATTTTCTACAGAATAAATGCTCAGCAGATACCTGTAGTGATTTCTGTAACTTCCAGGCTGTTGCACCAGGCTTGATTTCTACTTGACACAAGAGGTCAATCCCGCTTTAGATACCTGGTGTTGGTTTGGATTAGTAGTTCTTCAACGTGGAATCACCTGTTGATAAGTTCTACACATAATGACATGAATGTGTGGTATCGGGCTGCACCATTAATACGTTCCATTGAAATCACCATAGACAATATAGTGCAATATTTTACAAGGCGCAATATTTGTTGAAGGCAATATATGAGTCAACATTTTTTGTTTTAGTAATGTCCAACGCCAACAAATTTTACAGATTTAAAAACAGCAAAGCTGTTTGGTGCAGAGCCACACGGAAATTGCAACATGTTAATGTTAAAATGATTTACTTCCAATATTGTGAATCATATTGCTATTGCAATATCAGACAAAATAAATCGCTATTATTTCCTCATTATTCAACCCCAGTATCTGACTTGAGCTTGAAGAATAAGTTAAGAATAATCTGCACGTTAACTGTGTTACGTTCTTTCATTGTCTTTTAAATAAAGATACGGTGGCCTTCACATGGACTTGTCGGCACAGTTCACCCCCAAACTGTTCCTGTTAGCCGTTGGGCTATTCATCAATTTAGATTGTTTTGGTGCGGGTTACATAGTTTCAGAGTCTGCCTTCTTCTGAAAAGCAGAAGACCACTGAGTCTCTCTCTCCAACTAACTCAGTAATCTCCATTTGTATCAGAAACAGAGAGAATGCACACGCGACCTTGCTGATGGATCGGTTTGATCTCTGTAGCCATGACAACCCCGACATGCAGTAATGTTTTTGAGGTGAGGCACATCATTCTTTTCATAGTGGGAACTTTAAAGGGCCCAAATTTACTGCATAAATGTCGCACTTTAGAAAGCAGAACCAAATATAATATAGTGCACCGAGTCAATATCTTTTGTAGAAGCTACAGTTGAGGTACCCTTGAGCAAAGCACTCAACTGATTCTTAAAGGTTGCTCAGGGGGCATCACTTAGTTGTACAAGGAAGCTTCCAGATGTATTGGATCAACGCAAATAAGGAAATTAATGACAAATCATACATGCTCAGTAGACCCCTTCTCGAGATTAAAGGTAGGGACATGTGGAGTCGGGGAAAGGAGGAGGACGGGGGCTGGAAAAGAGTAAGATGGCTCTCAAAACAATCCCTGGGGTAAATAAAGGTTAAAACACACGGAGAAGCGTTCAGCAGGCAGAGAGGGAGACATTGATAGACTGGGAAGATCTTGCGCTGCAACAGGTTGGAATTAGATCAACACTATCAAGCAGCCCAGATACAAGCTGTGATACCTGGGAGGTGTGTGTGTGTGTGTGTGTGTGTGTGTGTGTGTGTGTGTGTGTGTGTGTGTGTGTGTGTGTGTGTGTGTGTGTGTGTGCTGTTAATCTATTTATTTACCTGTCATTGGCTGTGATAATGGTTTTCATCCTTCTCTCTCTCTCTCTCTCTCTCTCTCTCTCTCTCTCGCACGCTCTATCTCACTCTCTCTCTGTCTCAGTCTATCTGGTGATGGGGGATTGGGTTTTGTGTGTCGCTTGATAATCAAACCTGTATTTTCTCATCAGACTCTAATCAGACCAATTACACGCGTGACGGAGAGCGTGGGCAGGTTGATGTAGGGGAGCGATAAGGACAGACACACACACACTCGCACACTCACACACTTTGGGATTAAGCGCTCTGTCTTGGGGTATCTGCGTCTGTTATCGGGGACAACCATCCCTGACATGACCTGTCAGCAGTCATGCCAAAGGTGTCTCTCACTCACAAACACACATGGACCATGCATGCTATGCACCAAATACAGCCAGACGTCCCCAATCTCACCAACCATTGTCATCCTTCCATCCCATAGGTTTTTACTGTTTTTTCTCAGTTGTGCAGGTAGGCACTACTTGTTCTGGTGGATGAATCTGTAATTGAATGTTTGTTTGTTTGTGTTCTTGACAGGCGTATGATGGCTTTGCGAGCCTGGGGATCTCCCGTCTCCTGGAACCATCAGACATGGTGCTACTGGCCATTCCCGACAAGCTAACAGTAATGACCTACCTGTACCAGATCCGGGCCCACTTCTCTGGGGAGGAACTCAACGTGGTGCAGATAGAGGCCAACAGCAGTCGCAGCACCTACAAGGTGGGCGACTTTGAAACGGATACAAACGCCTCCATAGGTCAGGACAAGTTCTACGCTGAACTCAACGACGTGCAGCCCCGCCACGGCAACTCTGAGCCTGTTGAATCTGCTGGTGGTGCTAGCACTGAATCTAACGGCACTAAAGCTGCCGAGGAAGAGGCGACGGAGGCAGGTTGGAAGGCCGAAGCAGGAGCGGTCAGCTTGCTAGCAGCAGGTCCATTGCAGTCCTCCCACCCTGTCCCATCGCCACGCACAGCATTAGCCGCCTCAACGAAAGACTCGTCCCACGTGACACCATCGAGCTCCGAGGACCGGGGGAATCTCCTAAAAGCCAACACTTTAGACCTGAGTGAGCTGCCACAGAGAGTGGAGAGAGAGATGGAGAAGGAAAGGCAGCAGAAGGATGAGGTGGGAGAGGAACAAAGGGAGGGAAGTACAGACCCAGGGTCCCCCACCAGGAGAGGGGCCTCCCCACCCCACCAGAAACTAGGCTTCTCCTATAACAGGGATGCTGACCTCATCAAGAAGAAGAGGGCCAGCCTGCGTCACTCTGAGTCTGAGCCTGCCTCAGACACCAGCTCCCCTCCAGTCAACCACACAGAAACGCCTCCCAAACAGGTAAACACCCAGACCAAACAGAAAGTGTCACATTATTGTTATTGACGAACCTCTGCTATGATTTTGTCTCTTCAAAAGATGTTTTACTTCGCGCTATACTTCTGTAAGGGTTGAAATCACCTTTTACTTGCTGAATATTTGATATTTGCATTCCTTATATGTGATTAATCCCCCTATTTTAATTAATAAGAAGCAACGCTGGCACTAATTGCAGGGATGTAGAAACTGTAGTTAAACATGTCCTTCAAGGTCAGTCGGAGATACATTAAACAATCTCACGGCTAATTATGAATCCTGCACCTTAAACAATCTCCGGATCCATCTGTCTGATGTAGACTTCTTCACGTCTTGCTCCAACCTAAGTCAGGTATTAAGATTCTGACAGCGTTTACCTGCAGGTACCTGCCTGGCCCCTAAATGGATTGTTCATGTTTTTATCCTTGCACCCTGGCTTTGATTGAAACTTTCACTGCTGCATCCGTCGTAAGACAGAGGATGTGGCGAACACTCATTCCCTGCTGGCACTCGCTAAGCTTCAAATCCCGACCTCACTGATACCATTGCAGAGATGACCGTACCGGAATTCTCCGGTTCTGCATTAGATGCTGTCGCCGCCTGTCTCGTTGCTCGAGACCCAGACACATCGAGGCCGGGTCCTCAACATGTGGCGACTATAGAAGGCGCCCAGGAGAACCCCCTGCTTTGACATTTCATTATATTTTTCATTATATTTCTCATCCCTTCGGTTGATGGCAGTTGGTGCCGTGACTGCTCAGGCGTGGCGACGCTTTGCACAGAGCACACCTCAGCGCTCACACACACACACACACACACACACACACCTCAATGCGAGTGCACACACAGTCACACAAACACTCATTAAATACATTGCTGCCTGCGTTGGTTAACCCCAGATTACCGCTTCCTGTTTACAAGTCGAAAGGTCACGGGGCAACAGGGGGGTTATGACAGCTATGACACCCCATTTTGATGTGCTGTTATCAAGTTAGCGGGATGCATCCTCGCCTGCGCCCGGGCCATATTTGACTTGTTGGTAGGATAAACATGTTTCCATGCTATAAACAGCTTGGTTGTAATGTGGCTCTGTCTAAGCCAAATGTAAACGCTCTGTTTGCCCTCTTTGCACCCCCTTATAATACGGCCAGGATTACCTTGCTGATAATATTCTAAGCTAGGTGTGTTTTTCTTTCTTCTCAAAAGCCGTCATGCTCTCCACACCACTGGACCCAGACAGGGCTGTAGGCTGGCCCATACAGTGCAGGCCTTGTTTATTATGGGGGACACTCTGCTCCTACCTTTGGGTTTGCTTGTCTTAAATCTTTTCGGCCTCCACCTCCTCGCCATGATGAGGACATGTGAAAGCTGTTTGTGTGAAAACTTACTACTTGAGGGGAAAATGTGTTATTTTCCATGGCACTTATATTTGACAAAAGTAAACAAGTTAATTAATTCCTTTAAAATATTTAAGGGGAAAACAGTCAACGATATTATTTGTTGTTGTATTGACAACACATTTAATTTAGAACCTGTAACTTGGTATTTGGCTCCACAGCTGTAGGTAACGTTGTATTTTCTCTTTCAAAGGAGCCAACCCCTGCCCCTGTATCAAGTCCCCCTGCTGAGAAGGTGAGTACAAATGTGGAAAGTGTACTTTGTGTGTTTTATTGTCATCATACACAAAAAGAAGAATGTGTGATTTTTTACCAGAAGTGAACTGAACCCGTCGTTTGTGTTGTTTCGTGACCTAACGCTTGTGCTCTGTCGTTACACACAGAAGGTGCTGTCTCGTCAGGAGGAGCTGAAGGAGAGAGCCAGACTCCTCCTGGAACAGGCCCGCAGAGATGCTGCAATGAAGGCCGGCAACAAGAGCGTCCCCAACTCAGCCGCCACGGCACCAAATAGGGCCACAAACGCCGCTGATGTAAGTCAAAGTGGTGTGTCTGTCTGTCACGTCTTAAAATGACCACAAAATATAGTTTCCCTGTGTTTTTTTTTTTTTTTCAAACCTGAGGCTCAGTTTGGGTCATCCCGTTTGACCTCCTCTGTGTGTAGTAAGTAAAGGCTGCCCTGAGTTCCAGTTGTCTGTCCCTGCCTCTGTGCTCTGTAGTGTTGTACAGCATCGCCTCAGTGTGCCGGAGCAAATAATAGAGTGACCACCAGCCTCTTCAACGCCCTCATGTCACTTCCACAGTTCTCTAGTCGCTGCTCACTACACTTGCAATATGCTGGAAAAGCCCGTCTCATCCACTGGCAGTCCACTTTGTTGAACACTTTATGAAAAGGACGGAAAAATACTTTCTTATTAACTTCTGCTCAGACTCTCTTATGGACGGCTGAACGTCACAAACAGCATGTCAGTTTAGAAGAACTGCAGTAAGGACGGACTCCCTCTTCACTCTTCTAACATTTCTCTCTCTTTCACTTTTGGTCATCTTGACTTTGCACAAATTTTCTGACACCCAGACCAAATTTGCTGTCCCTCAATTTCCCCCGAACACTGAGTAAATGTTGTACACAAACCGCTGTCAGCAAAAGTACATTCGTGGTAAAAGGGGGCTGGGAATCGCTGTTCCGAAGCAAACTAGACTAGAGAAGACGTGGGTGAAATTGCCAGCTCTGAACCGAGCACGCTCCACTGAACATAATATACTGGGAGGAAAGGGAGGACGGGGGAGGGGGGGGGCACACTGATGGACCAGGAGTTACCCTGGGAAAGCACTGTTGTCAAATCCTCAGTGACGTCTCCAAATGTTTCAGAGGAGGGAGAGGGGGTCTTGTGAGAATTGTGACGACAACGGATTTGAGGGTAAAATGAAATAAATACCCTTTGGTAATGAAATATCTAAAAGGCAGCAGCCGCATGCCCCTGCATTTGCCGCCTGAATCCTTAAAGAGATATATGCCCTTGAATTAGATGGGTTTTATACACTTGGTGTGTGTGCGTGGTTGTGTACATGGCCGTCTTGTCTGCGTGTAGGCATGCAAATGTGTGTGTTCGTGTCTGCACACAGGCCACAGGAATAACCGTTTTGGGCATAATCTGAGAAAATAAATGAGGAACTTCCAAGGACTGGTGGCGTTAAACAGTCTTCAGAGAAAGAAAGCAAATTAAAAGAGCATTTCAAAGCTGTTGCCGTGCCGATATATTTCCTTAGCTACAAAAAAGAAGGCTCCTCTTCTGTTCCTTGTTGTGCGGCAAGATGGCTGACTTCACTTAGATTAGCGCCTTAAAGTAGCCGGACCCAACGCGCCACTCTCTCCCTCCTCCTGATTTCCTTACTCATTTCCAAGGACAATTGGTTAATAACCCCCTCACACACACACACACACACACACGCACACACACACACACTCGCATGCATAAAGGAAGGAGGGAAAGGAGGAGGGGCGACAGGAAGATATTGAGTTGTTTACACTTTTTTTAATAGAAAACATTGATCAAAGGAATACGACTGGCCTCGAGGCCAATGTGCTGATAATTGTTAGTGATTCAGATTAGATTACTTGATGTCTTGTTTTGATTAGCGCGTGTGTGTGTGTGTGTGTGTGTGTCCATGTTATCAGCTGGAGAGGCCCGAGCCTTTCCCATTTAACTCCCCATCCGTCTAAGTAGGTGCTTTGCGGTTTAGCATGCATAAGGTATAATTTAATTCAATTAAAGCAGGCTTCATTCTTCCAGGGAAGTGGCTAATGTGGGGGCAACAGAATGATTTGGGCAGAGGGAGAGGAGGGGGCGACATTAGCAGTTTTTGGGGTGTAGCAATCAAAGTGCAAATGACAAATTTAGGTTTTTTTTGTTGATGAACAAAATAATTGTTACTTGCAAAATAATCTTGAGCAGCACTAATTCTCCCAACAAAATAAGAGCATCTTTTGTATGATTGGTATGGTGGCTGGTGGGAAGGTGAATGTCACATTTAACACAAAACTTCACTTCCAACACTCTCCTGTACAGCGACTGAAGAGAGAGTGGTCTCTTGTTTAATTTCCCCCAGTCACTAAAAATAAGGAACCCAAGTCAGATCAATGCGTACTTGCTGTTTAAATTCTCTTTAAAGGCAGTACTTCATACATCTGTCACCGAATACAACAATCCACGCTTTCTCCCATCATGCACCTGCGCTTGTTGTGATCAGAAACAGCTTCCTCACACCTTCTTCCACAATTATTGTAAACTCTGTTTATCCCTGCCATACAAAAAATGCATTTCCTTCAAAACCCGATGAAAGCATTTGTGTTTCAACATTAAAACAATCAAAGGAAGGTGCAGCAAATACAGATTACAGAGGAGAAGTGTTATTTCATGTGTTTTTCACAGGAGTGACACCAGATCTCAGTGGCTTCAGCCTTTGCTTTATTGTAATATTGGTGATCTAAGTAGTGAGGCTTTTTTTTTACTGTTGCGGTCACTGCAGCTCACACTAAATGTGGTAAATCAAACACATACAAACCAGCGTATGACCACACTATCTCGACAGCGGGTATGTACACTTTGTCGTGCATAAATACCAACACAAAAACCTGTAGAGTGTCTGCCATGAATGTGACTGTAGCTGATTCCCAGCAACATGTTGGATACTTGTGTAGCCCTGTTCTCTTGACCTTTGCTCTCCCTCCTGCCATCCCTAATTGTAGCCCACAGTGACAGGTTCTTTCATCTAAGGTCACAGGTTCACTTCTCTCTCTTCCTCTCCCTCCCTGTCTTCTCACCCGTTCTCTCTCACTCCCTCCCTCTTTTTGTCTCCATCTATTTTTTTTCTTTTTCCTCTCACTGTCTTGTTCTCGCTGTTCTTTGTGTTTATCTGCATTATCTCGCTCTCTCCATCACATCTTGCTGTCTGTCCTACTGTCTGTGGTCCTTGATGGATGACTAATAGAGTCCATCTCCATCATAGGTGGCCTTCACAACATCGGAGTAGTCACAGTACAGATGATTGTAATGTTGTAATGCCACCATCAACTGCTCACACAGCATCCAGATGTGTATTTAATGAGCTTCCTTAAAAGAATATATAGGGACTATAGTCTCTCTTTATCCATATTGCAAATATCCCCAATTTTTGTTTGTCTTTCTTTTGCTCCTTGAGTTTTACCCGCCGTTATTATATTAATGGAGAAGCATGTGTGTGTGTGTGTGTCTGTGTGTGTCTATTCGCTTCAGGTCTTCTCATCCATTAGCAGATGAGAACAGTAATTTCACACCGGCCTGGCCAGGCTAATTATCAGCATCCACACTAGGTCTGGGAGAAGTGTATGTGTTTGTGTGCAAGCGTATGCTCCTGTGTGTGTTTCTCTGCAGAAATATGTGCACGCAATTATATAGCACCTGTGCACATTCTTTTGACCGTGTGTGTGTGTGTGTGTGTGTGTGTGTGTGTGTGTGTGTGTGTGTGTGTGTGTGTGTGTGTGTGTGTGTGTGTGTGTGTGTGTGTGTGTGTGTGTGTAGAGAGAGAGAGAGAGAGAGAGAGAGAGGGTGGTATGCATTCGAGGGTGCACACAAATGCCTTGGTGTTTTCCAGGTAAGAGAGTTCCCCTGCTCACTGACTCGTTGTGATTCCTATAATTGGGTCCCGTTTGATTTTTGCCGACCAGCGCCACCTCCGCCTCCCCCCTCCTCCTCCTCCGTCGCCCCCCCGCTCCTCCTCTTTAGAAGTGGAGGGGACTCCTGGGTCTCTGCTGTTGTGACCTGTGGGTGTTGTCATCTACTCCCATCTGCTGTCCGTCGTCTGATCCTGACTTGACATTCTTGCGTTCATGTCCTCATTTTCTCCTCTCACCCCTTTTACTCTCTATTATTTGTGTCACTGGCGACCAAAACAAAGCCCTCTGGCTGAACCTCGGCATTCTTAAAGGTTCTCAAAAATGACAACCGTTTGTGTCTGAGCTATTTTGAGTGTGATTGTAACAAATATGTCACATGGGCAACAGGCTACTTGTTAACCTGTTTGTTGACCTTAATTGCTTAACACTGGACAAGTGGAACTGTGAACTTGTGGCACATTCCACTGTGAGAGCTTAGTGGCATGCTCTCATATTTATAACTACATTTCATTTTCATGATTCAAAAGCTGGCAACAAATACAGAACACTGTCGTTTAGCTCCTCGTCTCTCCATAGACTTAAAATATCCATCCATCCATCCATTTTCTACCGCTTATCCTGTATTCAGGGTCACGGGGGGCTGGAGCCGATCCCAGCTGTCATTGGGCGAAGGAAGGGTACACCCTGGACAGGACGCCAGTCTATCACAGGGCCGACATGTAGAGACAGACAACCATTCCCACTCACATTCACACCTACGGCCAATTTAGAGTCATCAATTAACCTATCCCCATCCTGCATGTCTTTGGACTGTGGGAGGAAGCCGGAGAACCCGGAGAGAACCCACGCTTACACGGGGAGAACATGCAAACTCCACACAGAAGGAAGAGGGGATCGAACCCGGGACCCTCTTGCTGTGAGGCGAGAGTGCTACCCACTACACCACCGTGCAGCCCGACTTAAAATATGTGCATCTAATCTAACATTGGCTAATATAGTCTTATATTTCATATTTGTGTTTGGATTTTTAAAAAAAGGCTTTAACCCATAATTGAAAAGGCCACAAGTGAAGGTGGAAATTTAAAAAAAAAATGCCTATTTTGAAAATGCAAATATAGCCTTTTGCACTTTCCGTTTTTGTCGACACTTTGTCCGTTATTCCTCCTCCTCCTGTCCTTGTGTCCTCTCTGCTTTTCAACTTTCTCCCAGCAGTAATAGTTTTTCTCCAGGTCTCATTTTAATGTGGCTGCCGGTCCTTTCTTCTCCCAGCTTTTAGCCCTTTTTTCTCTTCCCTTCAACCCCCCTCCTGTTCTCCTGCTCTCTCTCTTCTTTTTGAAGAATCTGCCCCTAATGAAACTAAATAGTTTGGTGGGCAGTTTTGTGTGTGTGTGTGTGTGTGTGTGTGTGTGTGTGTGTGTGTGGGTGGGTGGGTGTCGTGGCTGAATTGGCTGGAGTGGAGATCAAAGGCAGTCTCTAAATTGTGTGTGTGTGTGTGTGTGTTAACGAGCAAGAGAAAGACAGCTCTCTCAATTGCATGACAAGACCTGATCAAGCCATCAGAGAGGAAAGTTGTAACACACACACACACTCTCTCTCTCTCTCTCTCTCTCTCTCTCTCTCTCTTGCATACCTCTTCAGAACACATGTACCTCTTTTTGTCTTTTCTCTTTGTCAAGTTATCACATGCCTCGTGTTCACGTTTGACCAAGTGGAGTGTCAAATGCTTTTCACTTCCACCCTGTAGCCGTGGTGTGTGTGTGTGTGTGTGTGTGTGTGTGTGTGTGTGTGTGTGTGTGTGTGTGTGTGTGTGTGTGTGTGTGTGTGCGCGCGCGTGCGCGCGTGTGCGTGCGTGCATATGCGCGTCTCTCTCTCTCTCTCTCTTTTTCGTTGTTTGGATAAAATATGAAAAATGAAGTCCTTAGACGGAAGGAATATTTGATGTTCATTGCATATGAAGTCCCAGTAATCCCATCACTTTGCTAAATGCCTAAATAATCTGTTTTGACTTGAATGGAAAGTACTCTTAAGTACTCAATCGTGTGTGTGTGTGTGTGTGTGTGTGTGTGTGTGTGTGTGTGTGTGTGTGTGTGTGTGTGTGTGTGGTTTTTCTATGATTTGATATTTAAACGTGTTTACAAGTGTGTCCAGGTGTTTGCACATACACTTGATAGCTACAACATTTCACCCTCTAAATGTGGTTTTGTTAATGTGAGCTAGTGTTGTCACGATACCAACATTTTGTACCGGTACCGGTACCAACATGTGTTTCGGTACTTTTCGATACTTTTCAATACTTTTTCAAATAAAAAGTGAATCCAAAAAATGTCATTACTGACTTTATTTTAATAGAAAATCTTAGAACAATAACATATTAATCAGCAAACAAAATCAAATACCACAAAGAGAAGCTTTTCTAATGCACACAATTTTAAAAAATGTTAAAATATAAATACAATAATATAATATAAAATATAATAATATAAATAAACCAGCTCTTTTTTTTTCTTCCAGAGCTACTTTTGTTAAGAGTGAAGGGGGTTGGCGCTTGCTTTTAGCACTGAATGTGGCTTTTTTCCTGAGTAAATGACCTGTCGTTCCCTGAGCTCAGTGTGCAGGTCTGGGTTCTTGTCCTTTAAGTGTTTGGCTAAGTCGGAGGTGTTTCCGCCGTTAGCCATGCATGTTTTAAACACCGTTTACACAGTGGTGCATCGGCGTTAACTGCCTCGCTTTGCGCATTTGTTTTTAGCTAAAGTACGGCCATATCGCACTTCGCGGCTCTGGTTTGTCCGCAAGTTGCGGCGTGATGACGGTTGCAGCAGCCATTCTCCTCTCCGTGCTTCGCTCTCTCTCTCTCTCCAAGCTTTCCTCCTGCTCCGTTTGTTGTTCCAGTCCACGCTGCTTGCTAACTTGCTAGCCGTTTCCTCCGGCTTGCTTGTTTTTTCTTTTTATCTCCCCAAGCTGCGGCTCGCTCCTCGTCCTCTCAGCTGTAGTTACAACGCGGTGACGTCACGCGGCGAGTTCGCCGCGCTGTTGCGGGTGTTGCGGGCGCTGTTGCGGGCGCTGTTGCGGGCGCTGTTGCGGGCGCTGTTGCGGGCGCTGCAAGTACCGGTCCCGTCCAAATGCAATATAGTACCGTTTTAAATGCCTCAGTACCCCGGTACCAAATTAGTACCGGTATACCGTGCAACCCTAATGTGAGCAAATTTGAATCAAACATCATATGAAGAAACAAAATAAGCACACTTCAGTATAAAAAAATACAACACATTTAAATAAAAGGTATACAAAAGTCTATGTACAATAATATATATATGCACATAACATAAGAATGCACATCATTTGATACTAATACATCTCAACTGAAGGATGATAAATAAAGTAATGTTCTTCCTCCCTTTACATGTTATAGGTGCCAACTTCTATTTAATATATAATTAAAAACAATGGTTCCACACCTAACGGTCCCAAAACTTCACTCAGGAAATATCCCTGCATGCGTTTGTTAGAACAGTCAGAACATTCTGGATAAAAGAGACCCTCTTTGTGACCATAACCATGCTGTAAGCTAATCAAGTTAAGTTTAGCTTGTCTTGTTTGCTCATTTTCTATCTTTTAACTATTTAACAAATCAAATCATTTTCAATCCTAAATCCTGTTGCCGTGTGCAACTACAAGGACTTGTATCTGCTGAAAAGTTCCTTATTTGCTGAAAAGGAGACAAACAATTTCCAAATAACACAGAGCTCTTTCTCAAGCAATAAACCGTCTGTATCAGAGTGAAATTGATACTTCTGGTTAGTTTTCTGTTTAGCCTGCTTTGGTTTCACAGAGGACTAATTAAAACAGACCCAATACAACAAATGAACTTGCCTTTGTGCACTGATGTACAGTAAGCTTGGATCTTGAATTATTTTATAAATGTCAAACAAGCATCAGTGCATGGTCGAGTCAGTCCTTCCCCACTCATGTAATCCTTACTGTGTCCATTTGAGTTTAAATAAAACGGTGAAAGTTCCCATTAATAAAAATGTACTCTAAATGAATCATTCTCCACTTCCAAGACAGACGGATCCGTCTTCCAAAGTAACTCTTGTGTAAGATAGGCTCTGCATGATTCTAGTCGTATTGACATTAGCCTACATCATATTGCCAAAAGTATTCGCTCACCTGCCTGAACTCACATATGACCTTAAGTGACGTCCCATTCTCAATCCATATGGTTTAATTTGACGTCGGTCCAGCCTTTACAGCTATAACAGCCTCACCTCTTCTGGAAGGCTTTCCACAAGGTTTAGGAGTGTGTTTATGGGACTTTTTGACCATTCTTCCAGAAGCGTATTTGTGAGGTCACACACTGATGTTGGATGGGAAGGCCTGGCTCTCAGTCTCCACTCTAATTCATCCCAAAGGTGTTCTATCGGGTTGAGGTCAGGACTCTGTGCAGGCCAGTCAAGTTCATCCACACCAAACTCTCTCATCCATGTCTTTATGGACCTTGCTTTTTGGAACAGGAAGGGGTCATCCCCAAACTGGTCCACAAAGTTGGGAGCATGGAATTGTCCAACATCTCTTGGTATGCTGAAGCATTCAGAGTTCCTTTCACTGGAACTAAGGGGCCAAGTCCAGCTCCTGAAGAACAACCCCACACCATAATCCCCCTCCACCAAACTTTACACGTGGCACAATGCAGTCAGACAAGTACCGTTGTCCTGGCAACCGCCAAACCCAGACCTGTCCATCAGATTGCAGGATGGAGAAGTGTGGTTCGTCACTCCAGGGAACGCGTCTTCACTGCTTTAGAGTCCAGTGGTGGCATCCTATCACAGTACCACAGTGGAATTCACTGAGCTCCTCAGAGCGACCCATTCTTTCACAAATGTTTGTAGAAAGTCTGATGCCGAGGTGCTTGCTTTTATACGCCTGTGGCCATGGAAGTGATTGGAACACCTGAATTCAATATTTGGATGGGAGAGTGAATACTTTTGGCAATATATTGTATATTGCACCTGACTAGCAAGAATGTCAGATACTACTTTTTCAAAAGGGGCCGTACTTCTTTCAGTCGAGCCCCTCTAACGACGGCTGACGGCCCCGTTTTGCTTGTAAAGAATGTTGTGCAGTAACAGGTTACCTGTGTTTTTCTGTCACCTGCCGACACAAAGTTCAGCTCATGTTCTCCGTCTTTCTTTCTGCCTCTCCTTTTCTCTCTCCATTCTGTGTGTGTGTGTGTGTGTGTGTGTGTCTCTCACCAGTAATTATCCTGTCTGTTTAAAGGGCAACAGCTTCCCATCTTACTCGCTTGTCTGACGAGCTCCTCTGACTTTTGTGTGTTGTGTGTTAAGCAGTCTCGATGCTCCACTCTACCTGTTCTACCTGTCCTACATTACAAGTGCCCTTGTGAAGCACACACACAGGGCTGAGGATGAATGTGATACGGAGTTACACAGACGTTACATGCAAATATATGTGCTCAGAAAATGTAATTTGATAGTGCATACACTCCCCTTTTGTTCTGTGAATTTGTGACACACATGCAGAACATCCGTATCAGTTTTATTCTTACAGACACTATCCATTGTAAAATAACGCCTGTTGAAGTGTTACATACTGTGCCTTTTTCATACAGGAGTGTTAAGATAATATTTATGGTTTATTTTTATAGGGATAAGCATGGACCTATGTCACTCTTAATAGCACATTTATTTGGGCCTTTATTCAAACACACACAGGATACCTAACAGGAAAACGCATACAAGACACCATATAATAAAAAATGCAATAAAACATCTTAATGAAAGCACCTACTTATGATCCCTCTTTTAAAAAGTTTAAACTTTAGAATAATCCCAGTCTTTTAACACACACAGTCACAACCACAAACCAAAGCAACGTGACACTTCTGCCTGAAAATACACACACACACACTTATATTTAAACCCTCACACACACATTCATGTATGCGCTGACACGCAGGTACACAGCCTGCACTTTCACACCACTTCCACACTGACATCTCACTGGTTTATATTGTACATCCGTATAACACACACACACACACAGTCAGACCCCTATCATGGGCACGCACCCGTCGAATCATAATTAGGCCGTGTCCTGGTTCTTTGATAGCCATGTACAGTGGCTCTTCTTTAATTCTTTATCAAATGCATTGATCGCTGTGGGCCTCGCACGCCCATTGATCCGTGCACTCCGTCTGGAGCCAGCCGATAAGCCCCCCCCCACCCCCCATCCCACCCCTGCTCTCTCTCCTCTCTCTCTCTCTCTCTCTCTCTCTCTCTCTCTCTCTTTTGCTCTTTTTTACCCAAATTTGAGCAATAAGGGGTTTAGAAAGTTTTTTTGTTTTTTTTAGTATAATATGGATATATTGTTTAATTAATTGCACAACCGTATTATGTAATTAGAATAAAGACATATTTTAATTTCAGTTGGAAGCCTCTGTTGGGGTTTTCAACTGAAGACTACATTTCCCATAAACCCCTATGTTGCTGTTTCATCTCCTCCACCAGAAATCACCTTTCTTGGGTACACAGCAGAGGCTTTTAAAATTATGTTTTACAATGATTACTGTAACAATAAGTTATAGTAACTAAATGGTTATGCCATTTCATAATTATTGTTGTATATGTTCAAATCAACTGTTGGCGTATTAAAAATAGGAATAAAAGTGATGACCTCAGCACCTAAATAGTGATTATTATTACAGTGCAGTGTGATGGAAATGTGGTCAGCTACAACAGCTTCAAAGCAGTCATATGAAGTCTGATTCTGTAGCAACAGAGACAGTTTAATTGGTCAAATATATCTTAATATAGTGATATGTGTCTGTGCTAATACACCGCTATAGGAAGCTACTTTGGGATATTTCGCTCTCAATTGTGTACTTTCCTGGTGTGGATTTAGAAAAGTCAATCTACTGTATGTTGGAATGTCCTTATATTATATTAGTTGTGAATATTCAGAGGATAATAAGACATGTCAGTTTATTTATAGAGCACAATAAAAAATCAAACATACATGAATGAGGTTCTGTAGCTGTTTACTGTGTGTTTGGTGTTGTGATAGGATGGCTTTAAATGAAGTTCTACTTCCTCCGTCTCTGGATCATCACTCTGGCATTTGAAACAGTGTTTTTGAGTGTGATTACACAGCTATGTGATTGGTTGTGTGTGTGTGTGTGTGTGTGTGTGTGTGTGCCTGGACAAGATAGAGACCTAAAGCACCTCTTGACTGTGAATTAGCCTGTCATGACAAATGTCTGGAACTGCATGACTGGCTGCCAGACTGGCTGGCTATCTGGGAGGTTGGCAAACCCTTTTAGATAGTGATTTTGTGTGTGTGTACGTGTGTGTGTGTGTGTGTGTATGTGCGTGGCATCACTGTGTGCCCACGCCAGGTCTCTGTACATGACCACTGGTGCATGCCCTCCCTCCCTCTTTCTCCTCACCCAGAAAAGAGCAACCAAGGCGACAGCCTGCTCCCCCTGCTCAAAAAGAGCTTCCAGAGCGGAGAGGGGTCCTCACCCTGACGCCAGGCCCACAGAGGAGCCCTCTGTCTCAGCTTCGCAGTCAACCGTTTAGCCTCTCTTCCCCTGGAGGTTCCCAGCAGTCAATAGAAGACACAGTACACAATTGTTCTTGCTGTCGCCATTTAAAAGGGAACAGTCTCTTCTCCTCTTGAGTCTTCATTCTTGAAGCGGAGCTACCCACTGACCACCAGCTGACACGCTTTCTCTCCTCCTGGCTTTGATCATGTAACGACGTGGCTGGTTGGCTTTGTGGGTTCTGCTTCTTTTTTTCATTTTTTTTCAAAGTTGTATCCGAATTGCTTTTCCATCCGCTGGTTGTAAGTGTCCCATGCTGCCAAATCAAAGGTCTGCTTGTGTTACATACAATATTTATCGCCACTTTAAAATACGGATATAGTGAATGCGATCATCGCTTCGTTAGTGTAATGTCCAGTAGATGGCATAAAAAAGTCTTCCCTATGAACCAAAAAACTTCTGACATATTATGATCCTACACAACAATGTTGGGATGTCACTGTTGGTAACCGACATCAAACCTTAACAAGTCAATGAGATGGAATTTTAAAGTACCTAAACTGATTTATGGAAATGACATATTTCTTTTACTTAGCTGTCTGACTTTCTTTTGCTTGATAAAAACCAACACATTTGTTCCACCTCAAGTTGTCATGTCAGTTCCTATAGCTTTCTATACCCTTTGTGATGCATCTATTTTAAAATATCACACTTGTTTACTCAACTGCAGAGAGATGTGATCCCAGATCATTTCACACTGTCCTTTACACAAAAAAAGCCTCTCCCCTCCTTCTTCTTCTCTTCTTCCAAGCACATTCTCATTTTTGTGTAATCAGTGACTCTGTAGGAGACTGAGCTCGGCACAAGTCAGATGCATTTTCCTATATTATTAATCCTAGCCTCTGGAGTCAATTTCCCATTTCCTGTCCCCAAAATGGCCGACAACAATAATGCAGTGCACTAATAATAATAGTGCAGTGCATACACACACACACACACACACACACATATATATATATATATATACACCCGCAAAAGTTACAAAGTAACACAGTCACTCCTAGTATCCACTTTGGCTTTGAATTTCAGAAATACATTTTAATTCTAATTTTCTCAAAAGGCATCTAAACTAACTGCAATATGACACTATAACTCCAATAAGCACTTGTTTCTTTTACAAAGTATCAATATTTTACATGGTGCGTGTGACGTGTCCACTATTGCACTAAATTAGGAACATGCAGATGTACATACTTCCCACTCCAGTCAAGTAGGAAGTAGATCAGTTGAATGCTTTGAGATTCTGCTCTCACAGGCAGACAGACAGAGACCGACAGACAGACCGACAGAGGTCCCATGCATTGTAGTTATATAGTATATATTATTGGTGTTAACATAGCTAACTACCATCAGAGGAGCAGTGGGGAAATAATTTGAGTTTCCATGTATGTGACCTGGGAAACTGGGACAACAAAGGAGAACCTAATACTGACCCCTGTGGAACACCACAAATGTGCAATCATTTTAATACAGTTTCTATTGAAAAATACAGTCAATAAAAATGTTCTCTTAAATCTTAAATAGAATAGGATGCTTACAAATAGGTAATAATTTGCCATTATAGCTAATTATAACCAGTGGAAAACAATAGAAAACTATAGGAGAGAAAGAGGTTTGGGTAGGAGGAGTTTATTTGGGAGACAGTTGATTTCCAGGTTGAATTGAGTTAAAAAAAAACAAGGTCAGTGTTAATCAAAAACAGGTGCGTAGGTCTCGGGAGTCAATTTGTTTCTCTAAGTTGCATTTTCTGTTCAGGTTTCTTATGGCTTATCAGAGTGGGGTACTAATCTAGTCAAATTGAGTCAAACGCCTGCAAAAACAAGGTTGGATTTTCAACATTTTTCATGACATGAAGATCCGTCTTTTCTTCTTTATAGTTGCTTGCTCTTTCCATCCCCACTCCCCTCTTTCTCACCATCTTCTCTATGCAGGTGTCTCCCTGCTTTTACAAATGCAATATGATAACCAGTAATGTACCTGATGGCCTTCTGGCTAGTTCTGACTAGTTTACAGATATGGATATAACTGCAGATTTAATTTGTGTGTGTGTGTGTGTGTGTGTCTGTCACACACATACACGCACACAGTTATGTATATATGTACACATATATGTATATATACATATGTGTATATACAGTATGTCTGCATATTTATATAGGCCTTAAGGGCTATATGCATATGCAGGGTTACGATACCAGGAGCCAAGCAATCCACCCGCTTCGAATGGGCTCTCCACTATATATAAGACCTTGGTATCATGTTTTGGCCTGTTTATTGGATGTTAATGTCTTACAGCTAAGTTAAACAAAGGCTGTTTTATTTGCCCCCCAAAGGTCTGTCAGCCGCCTACAAATGAACCTGGTGCGCTGACAGTGTAAAGCATACTTCAGGTAATCAAGTTGTGATGCTTGATACTTAAGGAAACCAATTCCCATTTTCTTTCAAATAATAATTCCCTCCTTTGTTGCCTGGAATTGTGCTGAATGAAAGCAGAAAAAAAAGTTTTGCTATGCTTTGATACTCAATACTTTTCTGCAAGCAGTATGAACTGGCTCCCGTCCCCACTCTTTATCTCTCTATCTCTCTCTCTCTCTAAGGTGTGTTCCCTTCTCCCTGTGGGCATCCCCTTGGGCTCTCTCTCTCTCTCCAACACACACACACACGCACACACACACACACACAAACACACACTGCATTAGGGTTGCTGTCATTTACAATACAGCCCCATTGTCCCAGCCTAACAATGGCTACAAACAAACAATTGACATGGAAATGGAGAGATGTAGCTCATTAGCGGGCGCTGCTTGTTTTGTTAATGGATAAATGGGCTGCTTCAATAGGCCAGCCCTAAAACCCCTGCCTCAATATGGAGAAGCCTGATTAACAGGAAACCACAGGGAGGGAGAACAGTGACAGGGAAATGCAGCTTCGCCCTCCCTTGGGCCATGTGTGGTTGTGTATGTTTGGTAAAGGGGAGGGGGTGCAAGGTAGAGTTTTACAGTGTGGAGGTGTGTGTGTTTAAGTTGACGAGTGCTTGTGTAAGTTTGTGTGCCTCTTAACTTCTGCTGTTTTCATCCCAAAGGCTTAAACCACGCCGGCAGGATTCAAAACTGTAGTTTTTTCCCCATTTTTGTCTCATCCAGAAGTGACTTCTCCTCGGCTGCCACAACTCCAGTCTGAAAAATATCACGACTTACCAGCCTGAATACCTCATAACTTTACCGCATCTGCTTTTCAGAGCAGCTTTGAATGAATTATCATTGTTGCTTTTTTTTTTTTTTTTTTTTTTTACCTCTGTCGTGTGTCTTATTTGTCTGTAAAACATATTATGACAGTCTGATGAAAATGTCCTGGACATTTGTGTATTTATGCCTGGTTACAGCTTGTATGTGTATTGAGTCTGTGTTTAGTTTGGTTGTCGTCAGTTAAGTGTTTGTTAGTTGAAATCATCATGGTTTCCTTGTTTGCTCTGTAAGTGTGTGTGTGTGTGTGTGTGTGTGTGTGTGTGTGTGGCCTCGGCTATCTGTAGGATCAGATTGGATCAGCCTGAAAATGGCATTTCTGCCATTACTCTGATGGTGACGGCTCAATACTGTATGTCTAGTGCCGAGCTGATTGTGTGTGTGTGTGTGTGTGTGTGGTGTGTTTGTGTGTGTTCACACTATTAACACCATAATGCACTATGATGTGTACAAGCGTTTTGATAGCAAAACACTGTATTATTATGTATTTTGTTGTAGTTTGTGTGTCTGTGAAGGTTCAGTCGGAGGTTAGTTGTAAGGGAATAATATGAAATGGTATAATCGTTGGGGATCTGGGCATATTTTCATCGATCGCTATCAGCTGATATGAAGCCCATCAAAATGTGATCCTGTCTTTACTGTCGCTGTGTTTTGTCACCTCAGCCTGCTAGTGTTGCAGCGCTGCTCCCCTTATAGGAATAAATGATTGCCGTGGTCTGGTGTGTGAGCCATCTGACAGCCGCTGTCTGTACTTAGAGATTGTTTATGAAGTTAAAGGAGCTCCACTGTGTTTCTGGGGTTCCAACAGAATCTAACAACTTCTTCTTTAATATCATATCAATAATGTAAGCTTATCAAATGTATAGCTTTGAATCACAAATTCAATATTGCATGAAATACAGTAGATTGTGAATAAAAATGGTTGGCCAAATTTAGAAGGTTAAAGCTGTTAATTCAGTGTGTTAGGTACATATTTAAAGTTTTTACAGATACCACATATTTAAGGAGTACTTGACCCACACAAATATTTGTATATCAATTACTCAGTCCTTGGAGCCTTGAATTATTGGAGAAAACTTTAGTTTTTCTCTCATGCCTCCACAGTGAACAGAGAATCTGAAAATGCAACGATTTGATTTATTAATTTGGGGGCCGCCACACAACTCAGCGTAATCCAAGTCTCATGTGTCCTGTCGTTTGCTCACTCCTTTACTAACACTTCAATAAATCAAGACTCCATTTTTGATTCTTCGTTCACCGTGGAGGCATGAGAGAGAGACTAAGAACTCAAGATATAACACACAGTGAGCCAATAATATACAAATGGTCATTTTGTGTTTTTGTGTTCTCTGGATGACGTAACATTTATCCGCAAAGAGTAACTGAAATTCTTGATTTCATGTTTTGTTTTATTATTACGTTGTGTTTGCAGGAGCGCGATGCAGAGCGGCGGAGACAGCTGAGGGAGCGAGCAAGGCAGCTGATAGCTGAGGCTCGATCCGGAGTCAAGATGTCTGACATGAGCCTGCTGGACGCGTGCAGCACTGAGAGAGGCAGGGGCAGCAAGGCGAGCCCTGCTGGAGGTCAGCACGCCCCGAAACACCTAAAACTCTGCTGTCGACACACACTCACTTCCTTCACACATACTACGACTCGTACATTTCCATCATGCTCTCTAAAGGGGTCCTGACTAATCCTCAGAGAAAAACAAAACACCATTTGACAATGGCCATGGGTTTAAAATGCACCACCCTCATATTCAGAGCAGCAATTTACCCAGCGACTGCTCCCGCGTCTCATTCGCCCAGTAATTGTTAATCAACACAACACATAGTGAGGCCAAATTATGCTCAAAATACCAAACACTTCTAATAATGGCTTGCAGGGACAGCAAATGCAGCCATGTGCATTTCCCACTGCTTTCCATTTCCTTGGAATTGGGGCTATTATGAAAATGACCATTATTAGGTACTCTCTGGTCATTTGTTTCAGATTCTTCCACATTACCCTCCACTTTTGGTTGTTCTGTTCAGGTAGATCGGATGTGCTGCATGCAAATGATGTGAAGTGGCAACGTAGAAGGTGAGGGAGTCTGTGAGAAGTTGAGAATGCAACATCCGTCAAGTAATATGATCTCTTGATATGAAGAGATAGAGAGACTGATGAACATTAAGGCATTACCTCTTGGTTGAGACAGGGGAGATCGAGGGGATGAACGAGTGAGGCAAGTCAGGATTTTTTTTCCAGTATTGATTAGTCCTTTGATTATTTCCTCAATTAAGCATTTGCCCCCCCAAAAAAATCACAATTTCAGCCCTGGTTCCATATATACTTATTCACATTTTGAAGTATTCCATCTGAAAAGCTGAATGGAAATGGAAAACGTTTGTAAAACTTCCTCAGTTACTCAACATGTTTTGTGTTCGCTTGAGGTGTTTTTTTGAGAAAAAAAACCATCTTAGCTGGATAAGTTTTGACAAAGCGA
The DNA here is from genome assembly GCA_029853015.1 of Chelidonichthys spinosus. Lineage (NCBI taxonomy): Eukaryota > Metazoa > Chordata > Actinopteri > Perciformes > Triglidae > Chelidonichthys > Chelidonichthys spinosus. Next base: position 7,565,632 of record CM056832.1, on the reverse strand, counting down.
ACATCTAACTCACATGACTTGTGAGGGAACTTGTTTTATTTTGGTTTGCAACCTCCTCTTCTTCTAGTCTGCTTACTGGAGGACTACAGCCTTGGGCAAACCAGTTGATGCAAACGCTGCTAAATTACGTTTCTTTTGCAACATTTTAAAAGTTTGCTTAAAATTAGCTTGAAAAATTCAATGGGAACGCGACTAATGTTACAGACCAAAATCCCCAAATTCTTTACTATAATAGTGAAACTGAAAAAGGCAGAAAGTCCTCACAACTCAGAAACTGTAATTAGAGATGATTTGCTTGAAAAATAACTCAAAGGATTATTCCATCAGTGAAATAGTTGCCAATTATTATTTGGTCAGTCAACTAATCGATAAATGAACGGATCGCTGGCGCTCTGGTGACAGGTTTACACACAGACAGACAGGGAGAAGAATACCTCGATGAAAGAGAAGAGACGGTAGCCTGAGAGTGTCGGTGGGTTTCTGAGACCAGCAAACAAATGGGAAACTTCTGAAACAACCAGAAGTGAGATGAGCAACTTGTTAGGTAAAAGGACAGAAGGGAGACAGTGGGGCAGAGGGAGGGCAGCACTTGATTTATTTGCTCTTTCAGCTTTTCTGAATTGGACTAATTGTTGATCTCATTAAAAATGGAGTTGGAGGAAAGAACGGAACAAGAGAGGAGGAGGAGGAGGTGAGGAGAAGAGAGAAATGCTGTTGGCTGTGATACACAAGGCTTGCCGAGCAGAACGGCTAATCCTAGCCCCCACACTCTCTCTCCCTCTCTCCCTCCCTCAGCCTTCCTCCCTCTCTCCCCTCAACACCATTCACGGTCCTTTAATGCAGCCCGGGCTGCCCCCTCCAAGTGTCTGCCCGCAAAGAAACTTTCCAAACTCCATCACCATGGTCTCCCATTAATTAGGCCCCAGCCAGCCACGCAGGAACAGCGCTTGCAAGCACGCTTCGCATCGCAGCGAGCAAATTAGAAAAAAAAAGACAGGAAATGCTGTTATTTTGATTCTCTCCCCTTCCCTCTTTGTTCTCGGCCTCTCTACCCACCAAGTAGTAAATAGCAGAGGCGGGAACTTGCAATGTCGGACGCTGTTTACTGATTGTTTTGTTTTAATCCATGGTGGGTTATCCATGCAGCTAGAGCTGCTCAGGTCTCCATTTGAGTTTCTTCGAGCATTTTTTTTTCTTTTGTTCCTAATGTGGAGACACTGTTGTTTCTATTGAGCCCCTCAGGAGACTTAATGGAACATGTGCTTTCATGTTTTTGTGTTTTTTTGTTTGCCCTAAAAGAAAGGCAGGCAACAGATCTCGGAATGGGGGGAATTAAACAAAGTTCTCGGTTTCACTTTGTGTGTCAGATATTTGTGTGCCCGTGCACACCAGTCAACCAAAATCCCTGTGTGTCTCTCAGGTAGAGTCTGCTGCCTTTTCATACCATGCATTTGCTTTATGTTTGATTTATTAGTTAGTTGCACACACTTAGATGCAACCATTCTGCACCGAGTCCACGTGCTTTAATGAGTGCACTAAATATTAGGACAATCTGTTTGCCTAATGTACTTAAATGTTTAATGGGAGAAGACATGTTTATGGTGGATTATAAGATTAATACAAGGATTATTGAATTGGGTCAGTTAACATGTGCTCTTCCCACAGATTGCTGTTAACACAAACTAACCACGATTTCCTTTCTGCACCCATTTAACGCCTGTCGTCTCACTTCTCCTCTCCCTTGTCTCCCTGACTCGCTCCCTGTCATATTTCCTTCCCTCCGCACCCACAGATGTTTTGGATGGCGTGAGACTTCCTCATGACAATGATGGCGTTGATGGTAGAAGGGGTGAGGAAGAGGGAAGGGCTGAGGAAGAGCAGCTCCACTTTGATGGTGGTGGTGATGATGATGATGATGCTGTTGCTGCCACATCTGCATCTGTGCTGGTTACTAACCCACTGCCACTGGAGGCCCCTCTTCCAGCCACCTCCAGCGCCCACGTACCTCTGGAGCTTACTAACCCCGGCTCTGAGCTAACTTCTCTGGGTAAAATCGCTGGCTGAGGCTGTGTGCTGCTGCATGCTTCACTGTCTTCTTTACCTTTTTTCTTCTTGACTCATCTCCTTAGCAGCTTTCATATTCAGAGGTCAGTCAGGTCTCATACATGCCCACCTCCACCCAATAAGCACACCTTCTCAATGTTATTCAAGAGTTTACATTTGAAGGCAGACTTCCACAGAGAGGGACATATTTGTTTTTTCAAGATCCCCGTCTGTCGTCATTCCGTCTAAAGCATCACTGAAAAATAATCTTGAGAAAAGAGGTTTATCCGTTCACTTATTAATTTTCTTTTTTCTGTCACTAACTTAAGTGCATGGCTCTGTTTACTTACCACTCTGACCCTTGCATCCTATTTGACCCGTACTCGTTGGTGCTTCAGGCAGGAGGAACAAACTAACAGCCTACATTGGTTGAGTGCTGCCAGGTTGTTTTTTTTCTATTTCCCTTTCATTGGAAACTTCTTTAAGTAGTAATTAGTAAACTCTGAAAAGTGCTCCCCCGACAAACATAAAATAATATCTTCAGGAAAGCATTCGCTCAAATCTTCAGAGGTAAACTAATTACTTTGTTTTGTATTTCATTTATTGTATTTGCTTCCTCCAATTCCTGCCGATGTGAGATAGGTGAGAGTACAGTGAAGGAGCAGAAGAAACAAACATGAAAACAGACAAATGCGTCCTCCAGCTTTGAAGTGCTCTATCTCTATTTGTTTGTTTCTGTCACAGTTTGTGTGGCTGCCTTTTTTGTTCTTTGTCGCTGGTCATTTTCATGCAAAGAAAGCGGATGGTGGTGATTGTGATACGAAAAGCTGATGCCACATTTCATCCTGTAGATGTTCAGTATTCGTCAACACTTTCCTGCAGCCCACCTCCTCCTGTTTGTCCTTCTGTGTGTGTGTGTGTGTGTGTGTGTGTGTGTGTGTGTGTGTGTGTGTGTGTGTGTAAAACAAAGTTCCAGAGTGTGTGTCTACGTCTGGCATCTGTATGCATGCATCATGGGATGTGTGTTTCTGTGTCACGGAGGGAGGTGACACATGAAACGGTCGCCTTCGGTTCTTTCATCTCCTTCAGTGCAGTGGTCTGGCCTGGCAGGGGAGCTATGGTTACCGCTCCCTGGAAAATATGGCTGCAAGCAGCTACTGGAAGGCACAGAGAGACTGAGGGAGCAGAAAGAACAGAGCAAACAAATTAGGGATGGATGGAGGTAAAGGGAGGGAGGAGCTTAGCTTCGACACATGGGTGGAGTTTGAAAGTGAGTTGAAAGATAGTTTTGGAGAAAATTAATGTGAGGGTGCTATAAAAGGAGAAGGTTATTTCAGGAAAAATAACCAGTCTAATTCATTTGTGGTGCCTTTGCATTGTACTGCTGTATTTCAAATATATTTTTTAAATCAATGGGAATAGTGTTATAATGTTATAAATGTTGTAACTCTTGAAAAAGACAGGTACAAAAAACACGGCAGGACTCTACAGGCAAAAACATGATTTTTCACACACTGGACGATTTAGAGCTATTTCCTTCACTAACATGTCGCCTTTACATGTCTACTAGTGGAAAAAACATATGTGAAATACATTTAGGTGTTTATTTACTACTTTGTCCATTTGCATCTGTAGATGTGTCCTGTAGTGAAATGGTATGTAATTTAATTTAATCCAGATCTTTTAAAGGCCATTTTTTGTGAGCCAGAAATCTCCACTTCAGCAGCGCTTACATCCACCAAACATCTATATTCTGATGGTTATGGAGGGCTTATTGTAAAAACCTTTGACTCTTATATGTCAACAAAATCACACAAGATTTTTTTAACCTTATTTATACAATGTTGAGATTTCTGTTCTGAAATCAAATCAATTAATAGGCCATTTGCATATTTAATCACTACACTATATATAATATACAAATAATGCTTTTCATGTAAGTACACAGTGGGAAGTTTCCTGGTGATTAGTTATAATTTTTTTTACACCCTATTCGCATCTCATGTCTCCTGTACAAAAAAAAAGTGAGACAGGCTTCTTTTCCCCTCAATCTTGCCCTTTGGTTACCATGGTGATAGTCCCAGCAATGTACACTCAGTACCTGAGCATCTCTCTGCAGTACAAACAGGACTTAAGGCTGCCTAGTCTGTCCAGATCTCTATCTGTCTCACACAGCATACAGTTTACTTATCAATGACTTTGCCCGAGTGTGTGCGTGTGTGTGTGTGTGTGTGTGTGTCTGTGTTTATGTGTTTACGTGAATGCAAACTAAGTTCTCTCCCTTTTTCTTGTCTTTTTACACACTGTGTGTAAAGTTTGTGTGTACTGTATGCGTCATGCGTTGCTTTTGTTCACTTTAGCTTTGTTTTACACTTTAGTTGTTTCATTGGGTTTTTGATGCATACATACACTGTTTGTACTCATGATGCGTTTCTGTCTCCAGGTCCAAACAGTAAGAATGTGGATCTGAAGCTGAAGAAGCTGGTGGAGGTCAGCCCTAGAAGAGTTGCGTCCCCTTCATCCCCGTCCTCCACCTCCTCCTCCTCCCTCACCCACTGCCTCTTCCACCTCCCCAGTCAGCCCTGCAGAAGGAGTGGAGGTACACGCATATTCAAAACACATATCTTTGTTTCCTGTCTTTCTCTCCATCTCGCTTTCCTTTTATCTCTCTGTATTTTTCTGCCCCCCTCCCTTCTCTACACACCATCAAAGGGTCACTCCAATCAATTGGTCCGATTGACCCTGTTGTCAGTCAGCTGACCCGGTGTACACATCAGTCAGCTGGACCACTTCATGTAAGACCCTAGCTTATCCCTCTCGTGTCCATATGAGTCTGCCTAAAGCCCGGGAACATCATTACATAATACTCTACATTACATGTAGCCGTCCCCTTCTATTGACTATGACCTTTTCAGACTGTTGTGTGTGTGCGTAGGTACACAAGGCTGTGTGTGTCAGTCTTGTGATGTGAATATTGAGTCAACAGCAAGTAGTCGGGCAGCCTTAACATCTGTTTAATTGATTTTGAATGTCAAGTGGAATAAGGTGAGTGTGTGTGTGTGTGTGTGTGTGTGTGTGTGTGTATGTTTGTCAGTACAAGTGAAACCCTCTGTGCTTATAGCGAAGCAGGGTGTCTTTGATCATCGATTCACATAAACACCCTCATGTGTTCAAAGCCTAAAAGGCTTCGTCCTTTACAGCCAGAGGTGTGTGTGTGTGTGTGTGTGTGTGTGTGTGTGTGTGTGTGTGTGTGTGTGTGTGTGTGTGTTACCACTTGACCCTCAGAGAAGTAGAGTCACTGCTTGGTTGACACCTATCCAAAACACCTGACCCAACGGTCCGCATGTTCGATGTTCTGCCTGATATTTGGTTTTGAGAGTCTGAATGCTTGCGGGTGATAGTGATACACTGCATTACCTTTAACAGCTTATCATGAACTGATGAACACGCTGCACATCCATCCCATCAGAATTTAAAAGAATCTCAAATAAATTCTTGACTTGCAACAGAATAGGCGCTCCTACACTAGCCTGGGTGGGTTGCCTGTGTTTTTTGACACAAACACCATCCCGACCTCCCGACACAGACCTCCACTCACTAATTTGAAGCTAATTTAATGACGGCAAAAGGAAACGTTTTCCTTTTGCCGTTATGCAGATTTGTTTAGTGGGAGAGTAATTTTCAGGAGACCAGGCTGGTTCAAACAAAGTCCCTCCCCTGGAAGCAGTGAGGGAAGGGGTGCTGTAAAGCTCACGCTGAAGCTGCAAGCCACCTTCACCCTGGACTTTTCCAGGCTGACCTTGACCCTGTGCAAGGAGGAAAGGCGCCCAGCGAGGACTAGCCAGTGCTGGGGAGAGGTCCCACATGTGGATCCTCCCACACGGAGCATCCTTCCCTGACCTGCCGAGTCTAATCCCCCCTCAGACTGTGCAGAGCCCTCCTGTTGAGAAGTGTACAAATATTTCAGTTCATAATGGCTCTGAGGCGTGCCCATGACTAGGAAATTCATGGGAAACACTGCTCCTTCTTGTTGCAAGTTTCAGCAGCATAGGCGTCCAACTGTCAGAAAAGCATGTCATTATCCATAAAAGGCATTGATAATCTCACAGGCATGCAACATTTGGAACCTGTTCTCAATTCCCGTCCTAGTTGATGCAATATTTAGCCATTATTTGTACTCAAATTAACATCAATTTACTCAACACAAAACTCCTAAAATAAATGGAAATATTTATTAATCAAAGCCTTTTTTTTTGTTTACAACTAACGTGCACATGTGCGTAATAGGTTGTCTGACTTCCTCTGTCCTCTAAAAGAAGGATAAACTGTCTTGTCCCAAGAGGACTGGGCATCCCAAAAGACCTTCAGGCGGGTGGAACGACCCGCAGGAGCACCGCACACACACGCACACACACACACACACACACTCTCCCTCTCTCATTAGTGATTGTGTGTATGCGCAGCCTCGGTAGCACATGATAAGGCCATGCAACGCTCAGCAGACTGCGACGTTAGTCACGCAGCGCCCTGCATGCACATTCACAGACTCACACACACACCAAAAGCCCTGAATCACCACGGCGATGATGGCAGCGATAAGAGATAAAGAGGGAGGGAGCGGACACCCCAATATCTGCTTGTTCCAGAGTGTGAAAGGGAGACGGCGGGTTAGCCAAGTGGGCAGGTGCTCGTGTGTGTGTGTGTGTGTGTGTGTGTGTGTGTGTGTGTGATTGAGAGAGAGACTGTATAGTTGGTTATTTAGAAAGTGCTGAGGGCCAGTAGAGGTGTTCCTCCGTCATGATCACACTGGTGTTAACCTCTGGTTGTAGTCTAGTGAACATGTCAGATTCACAGCAGTTAAACAATAAGTCATAGATGGGCCGACGGCCTCAGTGTCCTAATCAGTCCCTCCAGGGATTTACTCTTCTGCTAAATCAACAGTTCCCTGTAGATATTGCAGCGGCTTGCAGTTTTTCACCAGTCAACACACTAAAATGTCTAAAAAAACAAATCCTGCTCCTGAAAATATGACACGGACAGCAACATTAATCCATTAAATCCTTTGACATCCAATTATCAGTGTTTGTTGTACTTTTCCTGCAAACAAACATATTAAATATTCATAAAAGCAGTCACTTGACAGCATACCATCCAGCTAATGATACTGTACTTATGAGTACGGTGAGGTGTTGCCCTGATATAACATTGTAGTTTTAAACACTGAGACATAAAACATGAGAAATTAGGGTCCAGGTTGAAAAACACAGAAGTTACCCAGTCTTTATGTATTCCTTTAATGAGAGGCGTCTACTACACAATTTGACATTCTGAATCAATACATTGCCGAACCACCACATTTAATCACGAGGAAGGATGACCGTTGCGGTTCTCGAATAAGAGAGAGTTATTCTGGCCTTTTTAGTCCCGCCATCCCAGTTTATATGCTTGTTTGATGTAAGGAGACCCGATTCACTAAGGAAGTGAAATACATTGGGTATCACAGTGGCACTTTCTCTACTTTCATGTCTCTGCTCCAGCAGTCTCCAAGAGTTTTTGAAGGACATCTTATTCCATTCATTATACTCTTGTATATTTCTTTACAACAGATGATGTTGCAGATTTTAACCACATATTAATTTGGTACTGAACAACACATTTTTGTGATTGACACTTCTAAGTAAAAGCCATCGGACGCTGAGAGAAGACTTTTTTTCTGCCAATCTTTTCTCCTCCGCACTTTTCCTGCAATCAGTAATTTGAATCTGCTCTTCTGGGCTGCATCAGTGCTTCCTTTACATGCACATGCTTTCACACATCCAATCTCAGGCCTTATGATTTATAATGTTTAATTGGGCAATTTGTACATAGCACTTCATAAATAAATTTGCCTCTATTTGACTCGACATACGCTTTAAGGAGGCTGGTAGAAGCTGACAGACTAATAGACAAAACAAAATGAGGACAGACTAATTGCCGACATTGTTTTTGAAAGTCAATAATCTGAAGCTAAACTAACAGCTCCCCGTCTACAGCTTGTTCCCCGCCCACACTGTCTCTATTAGTTTTCCTCGCTCTACACACCCTGCTTGACTATCTCCCTCCGTCTCAAGCAGTGGAACATGTTTGCCCTAATTGTCGACTTTATTACACGTTTCGCCGTCTTATTAACGTTGCCACAACGTCAATCTCCGCCGGAGTCGGTTTCTTTTCCACTCGGCTTGGCTTATTTTGAGGCCCCTGGTAATAAAGCATTTCTGCATGCCGTTTTTGATAGGGTAGGAAGCGAGCGTGTAGCTTTTTAACACATGTTCACTTTGAAAACAATAGCGTTTTTTTGCATTTTGCATAATCTGAATATATTTTCTGGCTCGAGGTTTTGTTGAAAGTCAAGTTAATTGCCTGCTTTTTGTCTCTCTCATGAGTGAGGGAGAGTGTGTGTGTGTGAGTAGCTAACATATCAACTTCTACCAGATTTATCTCATGGCCTGTCAGTAAGTGTGTTTGCACACGTGTGTTTTTGTGTGCACTAATGGTGTGCGTGTGTGTTCTTGGTCTCAATCACAGAGCAGCTGTGAAATCCTGAAACGACTGCCTAATAAAAGCCTGAGAGCAGATCTAAGTGGCTGGTAGAGGCTGACAGAATAATAGACGAGCTGTGGAGAGGCAGCGGACTAATCGCTGACTTTGTTTTTTTTTTAAAGTCTGCAGTAATTTGAAGTTTAACCAACTCCTTCCTTTTGTGTGTGGGTGTGAGGCTTATTCTTAATTTTCTTTAAATCGTTTTACAGCAGCTATTGTTCGGGGTTGAGCTCTCTTTTTTCCACATTTCTAAGTTTGACAAATTTGAGTCATCATGGCGGCACATTCTCTTGTCTCTTACATTGCAGTTAGATTTATCTGTTAGTGCTACCTATATGCTTAATATCTTAACTGCCTTATTTGTTCCAGAAATACTGGAGCCTTCACTTCCATAGAATTACAAGTAACCACGGTTGCATGCACTCCTATATTCCTATGACATATTACATTGGTTCTCACACTTTTTTCAGTAAGTGAAGATAGTAGAAATATTCTTTAAGCCAAGTACCCGCTGACCAGCACACAACATTTTTGGTCGGAGAAGGAATGTTCTTCTGTAAAGCCGTACAAGACGGCGCTGCACCATCCATGTCTGGTTTAATAAACAACCTCGTGACTGAAAAACACACTTCAAGTCTTTACAATCCATCACTAAATTCACGGCGAACCAGTTTTTTCTCGTCCTGCAATAACATTAAGACAACATCGTAGTTGCATTGATGCGTGTCTTTTGTCTTTTTGTTTGTTGTTTTCATTTCCATTTTTAATGAACTCAGTATAGTATGATGAATTTAGGAATTGATACTTTTGAAATCAACATTCTTAAAAAAAAATCCCCTGCATCAGCAGTAAGCCGTGTTTGTCCATATCTCGCCTGTTTGACAGAATAATGCTGAAGAGTTGCGAGCGGAGCGACTGCGCAGAGCAACAGAGCGGTTGCGTAGCCCGGTGGTCTTCAACAAGGACTCTGCAGTCAGGAAAACTCAGCTGAAGTCCTTCAGCCAGTACGTGGAGAGCAGACCAGGTGGGAGACAATGCAACACCAACACACATGCATACAGTGTTTACCCAGGGAGGTTTGTTTGCACACAGCAGCACTTGACTGGCATATTCACACCTGGGAGCAGGTAACCGGCAGGACGTGCACAGACACGCTGAGGGCCAATGATTCACCTGTTCACTGTTTAAAACCAGCGCTGTGGAGAAGGTCCTCCTTTGTCCTATGTTACTTCTAACCACAGTCACCAATTCAACTCTCAAGGTATCAAGTGTCACACAAATATTACTGAAAACGTCCTCAGTTCTTGAGCACATTCCAACAATAAGGCAATCCAAAACGCTTCACATAGAAAATAGAAACAGGCTCAAACAGTGTAATACTTATTTGATTGAATGGAAGGCGACATGAGAGAGAGAGAGAGCTGCGTCTTCCAGATATATGGAGCATAAAAACTGAATGTCTTCCCTGTGTTTTAGTTCCCCATGTCCCAAACAGGGAGGGGCATCATGGTTGGCTCAAAATGTAGCAGAAGGTCAGAAATCAATTATTTGACAGACAGGAAGTGCAATCTAAAGATCTCAGAACTTCCTTGGTCTTAGTGAGGCTTCTGAATCGGCTGCAGCTGTCTAATCAACTTTTTTAAGGAGACCTGTGAAGACACCGTTACTGCAGTAGAGTACTGAAGATCACGTAGTCAAACACATTGTCAAGATTGTAGATTTCAAGGCAAACATGCACACCATCCATAACCGCTGAATGAACCACCAATAAATAGAGACAGCATACATCCATATATGGAAAAAGTGCAGTTATTCCTCAGCGGCTTGGCTGAAGGCTAGATGTGGACTTCATTACTTGTTTGACACGAGAATATCAGACTCTTTAAGTAGTAGTCCTGGCTTTATATGCTTCATGTGCTCAATGTCTTACGTGTATCTCACTACTTATTTTTGCTGTCACACCCCTTCATCCCGCCAGAGGTGAAGAGGCAGAAGTCCGTTCCCGAGGATCTGAAAAAGGCAGAGGAGGACCGAGGTTCACCAACAGACCTTGATATTCGCCGACCATTTGAAGAGGAGGTAAGTCATTTTCTTTCCCCTAAATCGTGTTTGTGTTTGCAGAGGATTTTTTTTAGTACATGCCTTAAACGTAATCCATCCTGCACCAACTAGCAGGGAAGGCAGAAAGAAATGTTAAAATCCACACCATGGAAACGGAGTAAGTACTGTAATTCTGCTCCTGATCGGTCATGGCAACCAGCTTCCTTTTGGTCCCTCAGCTGGAGCTTTGTGACGCTGTAGCGGTGAGATTGGCAAGGTGAAATAGGGAAGGTAGAAGGTTGTGTCCCTTAATTGCTCCTACTTGGCCCTTTTTTTTATTTCCTGTTAGTCAGCTTTCTTTTTGTCTCTTCGATAAATCTATCACCGAGCTCTTCTGCTTAAATGTCCCTCCTCCTCTTCACCTTGTCCACCTCTCATCCTCACACTCTCCCTCCCTCCCTCCGTCCCTCTCTCTCTCTCTCTCTCTCTCTCTCTCTCTCTCTCTCTCTCTCTTCTGTCCTCTTTTTCACGACAGAGACACCCAAGTATTGATCTAACAGATTTTAATTATAACAATGGTATATATGAGCTGCCATTTAGAGGTGTGTATCTCTGTGAAGAAGTTGTGTGCCTACGTGTCCTTCAAGTGTACACACACACACACACACACACACACACACACACACTCTCTCTCCTCTCCTCTCAGCCTCTGTTTGAACTTGTGTGTACATAGTGTCTCTATAAGAGTGCTATTATTTCAGTGATTGTGTATGCGAGTGTGACACTGGGGTGAATCTGTCTTTGCAAGCAGCCCTCTCCCACCCTCGACCCTGCTCTCTCTACCCCAGTCCCATGCACACACACACACACACACACACACACACACCCTCTTCCTCCCGGTGCCTGGGCCCCAGGGTTAATGGGTGTTCAACCTTTCCATTATCCCGATCAGCCAAGAATTACCTGCTGAATGATGTTTGCATTAATATAATATATATGGTAATTTCCCTCCTCTTAATTACGGCTGGGCCGAGCGCGGCAAGGGGAGTGGGCTGATCATGTGTAAAATTGATTTGCCAAGGAAAAATATGGTGATAGAGCGAGAACGCACAAGGAGGAGGAGGAGGTGGGAGGCACGGAGGTGGGAGGGGGGCAGAGGAGGTGGGAGGGGGGCAGGGGAGGCTGCTGGGAATCAACACATGCACAAAGCACACGTGCACAGAGCAACACGCTGGAAAGAGAACCGGAAAAAGTGCTGGCCTGGGTGTAATGAAAAAAAAAAAACTTTCTCTCTCTCTCTCTCTCCTGCTCACTAGTTCTCCTTCCCATTAAGAAAAATGAAGTGCATCAGCAATAAAATGGAGATATTTTTTCGGATGCATCCTCAGTAGTGAATTTGAATAAACATTTTCCTCAGTCGGAGGAGTTTCTCTGGAGAATAGCAAGCAGTCAGGAGACAGAGGTGAAAAGGGGTCAGAAATGTGTGTGTGTGTGTGTGTGTGTGTGTGTGTGTGTGTCTGCGTGCATATGGTTATAGAGTGATTGGTGTGTATCTAAATATGTATCAGTTTCATACCTGCAGGTGATTAATGCCACACTGCAAATATAAGGATTGAAGACAACTTGTTCCATGATTTAGTCTGCATGTAAATGTTCAGAACAGGAAACTGTTTAAAACCCTCAGGGTTGTAAATATTGGATTTGAATGTATATTCAAATCCTTTTTGTTTTAATCAAAGTGGACAGGAACACAAACACTATTGAAAAGTTCAGCTAAAGGTGAAAGGCTAAATCGATTGATTGAGGACTGGATGATAATTTGAAATTATTCTCAGAATCAGATGTATTGTACATTTTGGTGCATCATTATAAACATAGTAAGAGAAAATTACAATAAAAATGTCAAAAAAGAAAACAAAAGCTACGTGCAATACATTTTTAAAATGTAAGCACTGTGCAGGGATGTGCAACCTTCAGGGATATTCACAGTATGAACAAAGATGAAACATGTGTGTTAATGTAACGCTTTCAGAGCAATGTGGAGACTGTACATCGAGCTCAAAGTGGTGTTAGGGATTTGAATGATCAATCTATCATGGATTAATCAACACAGTTGGATTAACTGCACCAGTGTCAGAGTGATCAGAGCCTTTGATGCAGAGCGGCCGCCGTGGTTTTCTACGCAGTCACAGTGACAGCACAGTAAAGCTGAGATGACGTGTAGCAGGTCTGAATCCACGCCTGCAGCTTACTCATTGTGAATGCTGCTGCTTTAATCAATCCTGCCTTCATTCTCAGCCCTTAAGTGCCACATTTTTAACAACAATGAATTGCAATGAGTTCCAAGCAATGCCTTAACACATGCACACTCATATCCATTAATAGAAACCAGTGAGATTTAAGTAGATTAAGACGGCCCATTTGATGTTTAATTGATTTAGACATTTGCAGGCAACAATAAGCATCTAATTTGTTCAGTCAGTTATGATATGTTTTTATGTTTAACCTTGATCATTTGTTAAGCATCAATTAGGGATGCACTGATCCGACTTTTTCAGCCCCGATATACCGGGGTGCTGAGTATCGGGGGATATACCGGGGTGTCGAGTATCGGGGGATATACCAGGGTGCTGAGTATCGGGGGATATACCGGGGTGTCGAGTATCGGGGGATATACCGGGGTGCTGAGTATCGGGGGATATACCGGGGTGCTGAGTATCCGAGGGTACCGGGGTGTCGAGTATCGGGGGATATACCAGGATGCTGAGTATCCGAGGGTACCGGGGTGTCGAGTATCGGGGGATATACCAGGGTGCTGAGTATCCGAGGGTACCGGGGTGTCGAATATCGGGGGGTATACCGGGGTGTCGAATATCGGGGGGTATACCGGGGTGCTGAGTATCCGAGGGTACCGGGGTGTCGAGTATCGGGGGATATACCGGGGTGCTGGGTATCGGAGGGTACCGGGGTGCCAAGTATCGGGGGATATACCGGGGTGCTGGGTATCGGAGGGTACCGGGGTGCCAAGTATCGGGGGGTATACCGGGGTGTCGAATATCGGGGGGTATACCGGGGTGCTGGGTATCGGAGGGTACCGGGGTGCCAAGTATCGGGGGGTATACCGGGGTGTCGAGTATCGGGGGATATACCGGGGTGCTGGGTATCGGAGGGTACCGGGGTGCCAAGTATCGGGGGGTATACCGGGGTGTCGAATATCGGGGGGTATACCGGGGTGTCGAGTATCGGGGGATATACCGGGGTGCTGGGTATCGGAGGGTACCGGGGTGCCAAGTATCGGGGGGTATACCGGGGTGCTGAGTATCGGGGGGTATACCGGGGTGCTGAGTATCGGGGGGTGGCTATTTGAGGCGGTATCGGTGCATCTCTAGAAGCAATTCTGGCATTTTTCTGGTATTTCCTCTGTGATTCAAGTAATATCATTTATGCTACAGATACACAGTTTTGATATTGAATCAATTATTGATCAGTAACATGGCTAATGATTATATGACATAACTTGTTTGGTGTGAATAAAGATTGACTTCAATACATCTTCATTCACAGTCCTTTGATGAGGTTTTTAAAGCTTTGCTGCTCATTTTACCACAAAGTGGTTCTGAAGATGTGAGAAAGGAAAATAAAAATTGCCAAACAACAGCTCAGAGGCAGCAACCGTTTTATCTCCTGTTGTGAAAGTAAACTCATCTTTTGTTTTATGTATGGATGATTTTTTGCACATCCGTTCATACATTTCCCCTCTTCTTTTCAACTTCTCTCTCACTCTTTCCCCTTCTCTCTCTTCATTTGCTGCATTACCTTTTCGCTTTGTTCCATCTCTGTATTTCTCTATTCTCCCTCGTTCTGTCTCATCCCTCTATCCTGTTTTCCCTCCCTGTCTCTGTTTAATGCTGTATTGCACTACTCTTCCTTTTCTCTTATAACCATTCTCTCTCTCTCTCTCTCTCTGGTTGACAGAAGGCGTTCAAAGACACCAGTCAGTATGTGGTTGGGGAGCTGTCTGCGCTGGAGAGCGAGCAGAGGCACATCGACGCCCGAGCAGCTCGCGTGGAGAAGAGGCTGCGCTATCTCATGGACACAGGTACCCCAAGCCCAATTACACTGGAAAAACTGTTTTGGCAAATTGAGCGTACGCACGCACATACACACGCATGTACACTCAGGGAGTTTGTGTGCGTGTGTGTGTGTGTGTGTGTATTTGTGTGTGCATTTGTGCGAGAGAGAATCTTTGAAGCCCCCCTCCTTCTCCCTCCCTTTCGGTTGAATGTTGCACGACGGAGCGCTGGGTGGATATGAAAGGAGGGGACGGGGGGAGGGAGGTGAAGAAGGGAGGGGAAGGGTAGGTGGGGAGGGAGGGAGAGAAGGAGTGTGTCTCGGGGATGGGAGAAGAAGGGAGACCTCTCTGGGCTGGGGTGATAAGGGAGCCCTTCATGGGGGAAACGATAACTGGGTGCGATAGCGGCGCCCCAGCCGAAGTCTCCGCTGCAGCCGTTTGCCAGCCGCGGCCCCAGCCAGCCAGCCTCCACACTATTGAACAGTGCGCTCAGCCATGCACGGCTACACACATACACACCCATGCACCCTCCTTCCCCGAGTACATATCTGGCCTTCATTGATATGCTGTATAAGGAAAGACGGGGGTGAGTTAAAGGGAGGCGAGAGGGAGAGGCAAAGAAATGTAAAAAAAAAAAATAATAATAATAAAAAAAAAAAACACGAGGCACAACACAACATGAGCACTGACACAGTTCACAAATCCACGACAGACGCACACAAATGCTTACACACCCGCGCATAGAAAGTGCAATCTGGTTTGGCGTACGGAGCCAGATTCTGAAGGTTTTTATTTAAGATTTGGCCGGGGGTAAAGCCTTGTTAAGACATGAGACAGTGTGCCGAGCCAAAAGAAGAGCCTTGGCTCCGTTAAGTCCCTAACTGAAATTGGAGAATAGCATCCCATTTGTGATACTAAACCATCCCATTCCTCACCCAAGAATGCTGGTGGAGAAAGAAAAAGCATGGTTCCAGGAAGTGTAAAATTTTGCAAATGTTCTGAAAGTGCAGCAACAGTATTTGCTGTAGTGATTTAGTCACAGCTCTCATGCTTTCTCTGATATATCAGTGCCCACCTTGGTGGATTTAGCCACCAAAATCCTCCAAAAGAGCGACGCGGGAGGATGGAAGTGAAGGTTTTTAGAAAAGAAAACTGGGGAGCTCACCTTCCACATCCCATTTGGGTCCTGATATCAAGACTATCTCTCTAACGTTTGTTGTGTTGGCTTTCCTCCTCCCTGCCTCTGTGCCCTCTTCCCCTGTCGGAGCGCACGCCATTGTGTCAATCTGAAGGGCTGGTTTTCCTTCTTCTTCTTCTTCACCCACTGATAAACCAGCCACTAGCAAGCAAGAAGCCAGGTTATTTACTTCCAGACACAGCCATAACAATTATATATATATATATATATATACCTGCCGTCCCTTCCTGAAAAATAGGATTCACTAGAAAAGGAAGAGGGCGACAACAGGGAAGGCGAGGACAAAATAATAAAAGGATGTCACAAAGAGAAATTCACCTCGGTTATAACATCAGTGGGGAATGAAATCGAGAAAACGTGGTTCCCACAAGTGAGCACACGGATTACTGGATGGCGCGGTGCAACATATATAGGTGATATAATATGTGTTATTCACTGGTCAGTGCTGCTTATAAATGAACCATGCACATTTAGCCTCAGTCATTATTTAGTGCTTGATACAAAATACAAACCTGGAACTGATTCCACGCTGGCATCGTGTAGCAGCAAAGGGAGAGAAAAGTTGCCACATGATGTTAAGCACCTTGCTCACTTCCTGAAAGTGCATTTCTGTTTCCATATCTCATTTTGCAGCACTTATCCCAGAGACCCATCCAATAGGTTATGGATTGTGCCTTTAGGCCGAGGTCTGGAGGCATCAGAGCGAGACGCGCCAGTGACAGGTGGTAACCGAAGTAACCTTTATCACCTCGGCCACTGAGGTCACCTTTCTATAGGCTGTCATAGATGATAGATATTTTTTTTTCTGGGCCCAGAATGTCTGATTGAAGCTGTGGCTGATTGGCTGTAAGCAAAACATCCGGTATTGATCCATCACATCTGACTGGCGCCTGCACTTTTACATGGTACATAGTGAGAAAGTCCCACCAGCAAATGTTGATCTTTTTTCCTCTGCCAGCCACACTGTTGGAGGCCAGCCAATGTCCAGGGCTCCTTTTTATTTCCCCAACATCTAATTAATGTCCAACTTCCTGGTTCAATTGAGGGACTTACAAAGTCACAATGCAATTAAAGATATTTCATAAACTGTTACTTTCTTCAAATCTGGATGAGCTCACATCACATTTCATTTAGCTGACGCTTTTATCCAAAGAGACTTCCAATAAGTGCATTCAACCGTTGGGGTTCAAGCCCAGAACAGAACAGAATCATGAAAGTACATTAGCTGAGCCAAACTAAAGTCTACTACTTATAAGTGCAGTGTTTATGTGTGTGAACCATCTTCTTAGCCAAGGTGCAGTCTGAAGAGATGTGTTTTTAGCCTAGGGCGGAAGAGGTGGGGAGCTCGTTCCACCATTTAGGAACCAGGACAGAAAACAGTTTGAGTGACTTGGTGTCCCTCGCAGTGAGAGCGCAGCAAGCCGATTGGCCGATGCAGAGCAGAGTGGTCGGTCTGGGGTGGAAGGTTTAACCATCCTGGATGGAAGCTGGGCCTGATCCGTTAGCAGCACGGTACATAAGCACTAGTGTCTTGAAGCGGTTGCGGACGGTTTCTGGGAGCCAGTGAAGGGATCGGAGCAGCAGTGTAGTGTGAGAGATCTGAGGTAGATTGATTTCAATTCAACAGAGCCCATCACAAACGTGTGTGTGGAGGTTACGGGGCGTACCCACCAAACGCGATGAAACTTCATCGCGCGACAAGATTACATGTAAAGTCAATGCAAAGACGCGATTAGACGCTTCATCGCGCCGGGCGACGCGATGGACGCGATAGCGCGGCGCGATGGACGCGAAAAATTGCTTCATCGCGCCATCGCTTCATCGTGCCATCGCGCCATCGCTCGAGTTGAAATAATTGAACTTTTGTGGCGAATTCGTGTGAAGACGCGCCGCGACAGCCTATCAGCGTTGAGATCGTCACCGACGTGCTGACGTACGGACGTCCTGGTGTTCCCTCGCTTTTTGCCACAATATTTATATATTATATTATATTATATATTGCCCATAATCAAAGTTTGGGGGCGCACGCGCGCACACACACACACACACACACACACATACATACATATCAATCCCAGCTCTTTCACACACAGAGATCTTTTTTTTTGCGATTGTTTATCACTGGGGCTTATGGCCGGCTATGAAGCACCAGTTCTGGGCAGAGCAGCAGCTAAACCTCCCGGTCCTGTACCCTGGTTAGCAGGTCTTCAAACTGGGCAACAGTCAGCCTGAAGTACCGCTGGAACCGGCCGTCGTCCAGGCGCAGCTCCTGCAGGAGACGGTGGAACTTGCCGAGCTCACGCCGCCTCCGTAGGGTAGCATGCACCCAGAACCGACGTCGGCGCCTAGCCCGCAGACGAAGCTGGGAACTTCTCCAGAGTAGATACAGTGCAGCGATGGTGGTTATCTCAGCCATGATCGACGAGAGAATGAAATGGCGGAAGAAATGTTGTTGTTTGGGCGGGCTCGACGCGATGCCGCGATGAGGCGTTTTTTGGCATATTGGACCGGCGTCAAAACTGGAGCGTCTAGCGCGACGCGTTTTCATTTGTCGCGCGATTAAATCGCGTTCATCGCGTTTGGTGGGTACGCTCCGTTAGGCCTGTGCCTATTGATGATTGGTTTATATATGGACGAGTGAAGGGATCAACGATTGCTTTTTCCTTTAACTACGTTGCCGTTAGATGTAATATGTTATAACAATAATCTCTCGGATCATTTAGAGATGTTTCTGGTGCAGCGGCAGGTTCGCCCGCTGAGCCCTGTTATTCAGCACGAGTGACAAGTGAATTTTAAATCTGTAATTACAAACCGTTCCATTCTCCCTCCGCCTGCTCACCAAGACTTTGCTCTCCGCTCCATAAGAGGAGTTAACATTATGGATATGATATGGATTGTGATATTAAAGGAAATTCTGTTGAAGCTAACACGATGCTGTGCACCAAGCACAGACTTTTAAAAGGGAGCTGTTTTTTGACTGAAATATCCTCACACTTTTATAAATGTTTATCGACACGACTTTAAAAGTTTTAAGGTTCATAGCTCCGTCAGTCGGAAACGCGATTGATATATAAAATAGAAACAACCGGCTCTGGTGTGGACTCTACTCAGAACTACTGGCATGTTGTTCATCCACCTTCTAAGCAGGGTGGATGTCATAGTGCATGTGATCATATGATTCAGACCTTTTGAGGTGAGTTAGCATGCGCTCAGTGAGCAGTGGTGCTGCGGTAGTGCACAGCGCTGCAGGACTGATGGGCAGATGTGAACAGACAGACCGGCTGACCCATGACTGATTGTTCATCTCTCTGGTCCACCAGCAGAGCGTCGGAAAGATCCACTGTGCTCTGCTGCTCCTCACTGTTCCCTTCTTTGATATCACATGCTTTCACTCGTTCACCTCCCTCTCTTCTCTAAGTTTGTCCTTCTGCTTATATATGGAGGTATAATGTTTGCCACAAGTACTGAAGTCCTTAATAATCTTCGTTTTTGTGTTTTAAGTAACTTATACGGTTACTTTTGAAAGGTTTTTTGCTTTCTTTATTAGTATAGTTTCTTTTTTATTTATGGGTATCTCAACCTTCTGCATCTTTGTATTTGCTCTATTCCTTTTTATCCCTGTGAATCTCTGTTTTTCTCTCCTTTCTCTCACCCTCTCTCTCCCCCCTCCCCCCGGTTTGGGCACAATGCAGCTTTCTGCAGCATTTTCTATTACGCCGCGGCCCTCCCCAGATGAATCCCAAGTAATTGGGGTGGTTAATTTATTTACTCAGAGGCAGTTCACAGCACATTAAATAATAGAGATAATTGAACAAGAATTGTCAAGTGTCTTCTGATATCAGACACATTACAGGAGGGAGTGTGCATAAAACTCCATTTCTATGCCCCCATTGTTTATGGTAATTAAGTACACAGATTTATTCCTTGGTTGCCTTCCAAGCTTATGGCAAGCTCCATTGTTGTCTTCTATTAATATGTAATCAGTAAATAGTTTAATTTTCTAATCTGCGGTTGGAGAATTCACTTTCTAACAACTCTTAATTACTGCTGGGCTCTAATGAGTCTCGCCATGCCGACGCAGCCAGCCAATCAGAAGCCAGGGCTGGGTCGGGGGGGATTTGAATTCCTGCGGCGCCCCCCCTCGACTAATGAACTTGTTATTCTTGCACCACTGGGAGCACTGTCCTTCACACATGCAACACAGGAGAACGTTCACCTCCTGCAACAGAGCAAATATTCATGGATTTATTGATTATGTGAGGAGAATATTAGTGCATTTCAACAGAAGCTGCATCTTCATGAGATATAAAATAGAATATATTGCTTGGCTGTCTTTAAGGTATGAATCTTGCAACCTCTGTGCACATTGCTCTATAGCTTGCAGAGATTGGAAAGCTGGAACTTTTGATGGCGTCTTTAATGTGTCTTTTATCGGCATGCTAATTTTCATCGTCATTGTGTTTCTGCCAATGCTTGTAATGCTCCTGACCTTGGCATTGTGGCTTTTCTAAAGGTATTGTCACACAGAAAAATATATCAAACACTCCTTATTGAAAATTCAGCTTGAGGTATGAAGAAGCATTCAAATGCATCTTGTAGCCTTCGCAGAAAATCCCCTCTGAATATATCTCCACCACCCCCTACCTGGCCCCTGCACCTATTTACACACACCTCCCATTTCAAATAGCTATATAACCCGCAACAATGGACGCAATTATCCAAATAATGGCACTTAGCCGCACCGCAAAGCTGCCTCTCACCAACTGCGCATTTGATAAGAGATAAACAAGCAGAGAGAGGAGAGAATGAGTTTTAGCTCTCCCAGATTAACATATGTTTAAAAATTGCACTCGACGGCGATAAGATTGACACGGGGTTTTTATGGCGCGCGCTCCTTTAATCTGCCTTTGTGTCTGCGAGTCGACGAGAGGAGAATGGCACAAGGAGGGATCCAGCAAGAGCTTAATGTACTTTACACATGCAGCCTATCCCCCTCAGTATCTGAGAAAGGGACAGAACGGACTGTCAATGCCTTCACATCGCAAAGGGCTGCCGGCCTCATCGCGGTGTGTGTGTGTGCGTGTGTGTGTGTGTGTGTGTGTGATTGTGTGGAGGATTGCAGAGCGGCTTAACCTGTGGCTCCAAATCACAGTCAGCCTGCAGGCACATTTTGATTCATCTAATTGTTTTTGTTGTATTTGTCACTATCAGGGATTAAGTGATTTAAGATCACTGCCCTCATAATGGCTTGTAGAAATATTCCTCTTTCTAAACACGATTGCTTTTCCATTTCCTTTCCCTCTTTTCAGGCTTTATTCCCGGCTTTTATTCCCCGTGCCGTCCTAACACTGATGGTGTTAATGGTGCACAGCCGTCATTGTGCGTCACGTTTGTTTCCTGAGCAGCGAGTGAGCCTTCCCCTTCCCGTGCCTGTCGTCCTGTTCCAGCATTGTGGCAGCAGCACTTTATAATTTGACTAAAGATTTAAGCTGGGCTACGTGAAAGGCATCACACTCAAACATACGCACGCACATCAAGCCCTGCCTTGTCTCGTCGCAGCAACACAAACAGCGCGTGCAGCTTTAAGTATATTATCAGAGCCAGTTCTTTCACAAACGTATTGCCGAAGAAGCTTAACATTAATTATTGTAACTTTGGGCAGATTACATCCGTGCCCGCCTTGTAAGCGTAGGCAGACTCATCTTGACCTCCTATACGAGAGCTTAAAGACACAAGAATGGCATTTTACCAACTTTAATGGGATAACCGGTCTAATCTTTCAGCACTGACAGAAGAAAAAGTGTTTAGACTATAATACCCTCCCCGGTTCACAGGCTGAGAGATGGAGGGAGAGAGGTTTTGGTGGTGGCTTTAATCAGCATTCACTTTGTTTTGCAGGTGCTACATTGCACAACTTCTCCTCCGTGGGATTTTTGTTGGTGTACAAATAATTTGAGCCCTTTTGAAAACAAATCAAGTAACATAAAGCTTCAATCACGACTCTCCTCTGGAATCTCCCAATATAGCTCGATTTGAAAATAAACACAGGCTACGCTGTAGGCTTGTCCACTGCGTGAATTGTGATGGAAATTGTCGAGCAGAGAGATTGCGTCTGTTGTTTATCCACAACCGTTCGTAAGCTAAGCTTATGGCAACTGAGATAGACGCGGCCCAAAAGAAGATGCGTCGTCTGTTTGAAGCCTTTGGTCATTTTCTTGTTGTTGTCAGGGTTACGAGAAGAACCCTTGTTTTCAATCGAATGGTTTTGTTTCGGACCACAGTGGAATGTGTTTGTGGTCACCTTGAATTCATTTCAGCAGCGAATGCATCACTCTTCCCTATGGGTGGAAGAAAAAAATCTAGGGATCACTCCTTTAAAAACCCATTGCCTTTTTCTTGCCTTTGAGGGGACAAAACAAAGGATTGGAGCTTTTTTGTTTGTGTGAAAATGTGTGTGTGTGTGTGTGTGTGTCTCAAAGGTTCAACCGGGTCAGAACACAGATTAACACACACACATATACACTCCCGTTCCTGGCCATGCCTTTAATCTCCTCGGCCATTTGAATGTTTGAGCAGCAAAGCAATTTAATTAGTCAACTTGCAAAGGACTCTGCACAAGCGACCAATGCTGAGCTCCTGACTCCCCCTCCAGTCCAGCACAGTGACACCACCCTCTCTCCCAGATGTGCACCACTTCTCTTTTTTTCCCCCTTTTCTTCTAACCTCCCCCCTTCTTTTCTCCAGCTCGGTGTCAGCCTTTCAAACATTCTTTAACAGTGGGGATGAAAGGGGGATTTTTAGGAAGATTAGGGAACGGGATCCTCTAGGCATTGTCTGAGAATCTTCAGATAAAACGAGCTGGGTGGATGGAGTCAACGGGAGGGAGCGAGGGAGGGAGGGAGGGGGGGTGTAGCTGCTCGCCACGTCCCAGAGAGTACAATTTGTTTGTGAACTATAGCAGGAATTAGAGTCTCCATGTTTGGCCTTTATCGTTCTTCCTCTCAGATGGTTTTGTCACTGCTTTTATTTTTTGTTATTATTTCTCCACGCTTCCTCTAAGTCAGTTAAAGTTGTAGTGACCGGGCCGACGCTCCTCCCTCCCTCCGCCTGCCAGCGATAGGGCCGATTAACATTTTCAGCAGAGGGGTGAGTAAGTGGGGATTGGGTTAGGGGGGGGGGGGGTTGTTGGAGAGAATTGGGAGGTGGACAATGGCTGCTTATGATAATCTGCTCTTTATTGGAGCATCCCGCCAATGCTTTCATCAGCCGCCTCTCTGCCTGAGACCCCATGCAGCAGCCGGTCCAACAAACCACGCTGCAAGCTGCCAAACACATCGTCACGGACACGCGCATACAAACCCCGAATACACACACACACGCGCAGCGACAAGTTACACATTAAAAAAAACACACCGAGTCTGACCACAAACACACACACAGAGGGCATGCACTCTTCACTCAGCTGCAGACGCAGCACACAGTCAAACAAAGCAGGAAAATGAAACGCAATGTGCTTTATTTATTGTTGTCCGCATGTTTTTGTGCTGTAGCTCGTTTGAGTTAATCTTGAGGGTTAATTTGTTGGTTTGAAATGACGCCGTCATGTTTTGCTGATGTGAACTTTATCTCACTTCCATCTCTGAGGAAACTGACAGTTAAAATATTCAGATGTAGCTCAGATACACAGAGGGATTCCTTTTTTTTTTGTGGTTGTAATTATTTAGTTAACAAACTGCAACCCAACAACATAATTGAATTTGCAGTCAATTAATCAAGGTTTTCTCATGGTAACGGGTGTGGTGGCACTCCACAATGCAGGTTAATGACGGAGGTTTGGCCAGTAATTACACCATTCACTTGCTAACACAGCTGCTCGCCATGCTACCGTTGTCATCACCCCCCTACACACACACACACACACACACACACACACACACTCTCACACATACACATGCACTCCTCCCCATTTCCCATTGTAATGAACACTCCAGGCTACAAATGCCAACAGCTGTCTTTCCCAATACATTTCCATTTAAATATCTATTTAAACACAGCAATTTTGCATTTGTGTATTGAATCAAAGCTTGAGCCAGTGGCAGTACTGGTGTCTGTGACAGTTGTAATGTAATGCTATTGCACATTGAGAGGATTTATTTGACACATTTACAAACAGTGCAAATTAGGTGGTATATTGAACAAACCAAAGACTTTCCCTCCTAAAGATTTGCTGTTTTTCACCCAAATCTATTTGAATGACTGAGCTGTTGCCCTTAAGCAAACATCTGGGAGGCGGACGGGCAGAGAAGGAAAGGCTGCAGCAGATTGTGTAACAGAGAGAGACGAGGGGGAGACACTAGTGGATCGCAGCACACAGATGTAAGTAGGATGACTAATGTTGTTAGCAGAGTCATTACTCGTCCACAGATTAATTCATCAAGCAAATTCATCGTTCACCTCCCCTCTGCCTCTTGTCACAAGGCGTGTAATATGACACCCCTCAAATTTGTTCTAACATCTACCCCGGGGGGGGGGTCGAGCTCACCCCTCCTTCTCCTCACCACACACACACACACACACACACTCTCCTCTCTTTGCTAATGGAGCAGGCGGAGCCACTTATGTTAAAAAGATTGCAGCTGTCTGTCAGCAGGTTGTGTGTGTGTTTGTGTGTGTGTGTGTGTGTGTGTGTCACACTTTCATTCAGAAATGTCTTCTCTCCCACTCCTTTACAAATACATATAACTGCCTTAGAAGTGTATTGACCTTGGTGTGGACATTTGTTTGAAACGTTTACATGGCGAGGATTTTTTTATGATTTTTGCACATCGATTTATTTTTTTCGAGCTGTTGTTTTTTTATTATGAGGTAAAAAGTGACTATATTTTAGAACAAGGTACAAAGATATTATGTGTGTGTGTTTTTAAACATATATATATATATATACACATACACACACACACACACACGTGTGTAACTGTTCACTCAGATTCAAAGCATTTCACTACAAGGAAACTCTAATATCTGACAATAGCTTCAACTAAACAAGAGTTGACCGCAGACAGACAGACAGACAGACAGACAGACAGACAGACAGACAGACAGACAGACAGACAGACAGACGCTGCTCTGAGTCAACAGGATCCTGCTAGTTGGTTTGCGTGACTCCTTTCAAACCTTTTATTGTAACTTGTAACTTGCAACGTGTTCCATGTCTATGAATCATTATGACTATACTTATAATGGAGCACTCATAAATATTCATAAATATTCATAACAATAATCATAATATATTATCAAGCAATTTATAATGACTTATAAGGTCAAGTATAATAATTCATAAATTCGCACCCTCTAACATTGTTTTTTGCAAGGATCATATATTAAAATTCTCGTAGTTGAAACACAATCTTTTTCTAGATAAGATAAGATAAGATACATTTGATTGTCCTTGGCAGGAAATTTGTCTTGGACTCATGCTGTCATATAAAAAGCTGCTTTACAGTAGTAACAGTACAGATACAGACAATACAGCAAAGTTGTAGTTGTTATCTAATGAAATATTTTATTAAAGAATAAGTTATTTAATTGAAAGACATCCAATGCCTTGTCTTAACCACAAGAGCGTTTGATGCCTAACCCCTCTGCACCAGTGTGTATTCCATTAAAGTGCGTTAAATCTGACTCCTGGCCCGGATCAGAAACCCGACAGATGTTTGCTGATGTTTGTGTTAAACTGGCCCAATTAACGCCATCAACAGGTACTGAGGTTTACACTAGCACTAAATCAACTCGTGTTTCTCCACCCCTCTAAGCTCCCAAATGGTTCACACCTCAGTGTGTGTGTAAACACACACTCAGGGAGCTAAACCACCTGGCTTAACCTTAGCTCAGCCCCACCGAGCCCCGGCTTATCTGCACATTTCAACAGTGAATCCATAACACCGCGTTTAGCTATGTGAGCCTCGGTTGTTTAGCATGGCTTTACAGAAGAGAGTTCCTAGAAATAAATCACAATCTTTTCTTTTTTCATCTCTTCATCACTGTCTATAGCAGATGTTTGCTTTCAGGTTAGAACTGCTATAATATTACTAATAATTCATCAGTATTTGTCATTTTCTGTAATGTGATTAATGACAGTATGACCAGACAATTGATGTTTTATTTGGACGTCATTGGCTGTAGTTATTCTCAGTATAAATTCAGGGATTCAGACTCTTTTTATGGATCATGGGATCACATAAAAGGCCAGTGAGTGATTAGTAGTTTTAAACATTTGATTTGACAAATGGTACATGAAAACTATCATCTCATCAAAGTCATGTTTTTTCCTGGTGTGCATGTAGGACTGCATTCACTGCTGTGATACTAAGTCAGGAAGTACATCATACCATCAACAGTTTTGTTGAGTATGGTTGAGTTGATCACTGCGTTTTAAAGTTATTGTGTCAGAGCTTTTAACGTGTAAAAACTTGTGTCCCACTTAAGCGTTTTTGCTGCAATCAAAGCAAACGAGTTTACAAAGATAAGATATTTAACGTTCCGAGCAGAATCCAGCTAGATGGCATTGTGGTCCCCCTCTTCATGCGTCTCCTGCTAGCTGTAGTGATTGTGTCAACCCCCCCCCCCAGCCCAGCCCGGCCACACTCAAGCAGAGCAGTCAGAGGAGAAAACGAACCCAGGGCCTAACAAATACATGAAGGTTTGGTTTAACTAAATCCCACAGATAATGGCTACTGTGTCAAAGACTAAAGATAGCGGGAGGGGTGTTGGTGGACGGAGCGGGTGGGGGGGATTACTCCGGCGTTTTGCATCAGTTGCTTTCAGCTGGGTGGCCCTGCTTGTCAAAAAAAGAAGGGAGAGATGGAGGGAAAGAGGGAAGGAGAGAAAAGCATTTAACGCGGCACATTGAGAAGAAGAGGGCTCTTAATGCCATCAAAGCGAGGGGAGAAATCAGCCATTAATTTATTCTGGCCCTCACACACACACACACACACACACACGAAACACACACAAACCATGTACACTCCTTCTGTTGTTTCCTCCGATTGTAGCTAATTTCAGTAACATCTGGTCCACGCCAGTCTTGGAAGCCCATCAGGACCAAGGTGGACAAAGTGTTACCACTGATCCCTTTCCCTCTCTCTGACTGTGTGTGTGTGTGTGTGTGTGTGTGTGTGTGTGCGCCCACCTTAAATGATGTGTGTGTGAATTGAATTATAGCCCTGACGTGAGGAGAAATTTTTCACCCTTAGATTCGGGAGGAGGGGCAGATGATGGGGCTATTCATTGGCTGATAAGAACTGATGGGGAGGTTAATAAGCTACACACCCAGGTCATCATAGGCTTTTTACTGGGCTACAGCAGAGAATGGAGGACGATGATGAAGATGATGATGAGAGGGTGTGTGTGTGTGTGTGTGTGTGTGTGTGTGTGTGTGTGTGTGTGTGTGTGTGTGTGTGTGTGTGTGTGTGTGTGTGTGTGTGTGTGTGTGTGTGTGTGTGTGTGTGTGTGTGTGTGTGTGTGTGTGTGTGTGAGAGAGAGAGAGAGAGAGTGTAGGTTGTAAGAGCCTGTAGAGTTGGAAGGAGTGCATCCTTCAGTATCTGTACTTTCACAAACCTTTTCAAGGTCCCTCTAAGTTCTCTATCACACTAAATTAGCTAAATTGTGACTCGGACTGCCAGTCAGTGAAAGTGTGCCCTTTGTATTAATAGGTTGTCACACAGGATACAAGTCCTATAGAAACATCTGGAATCTCTGAAGCATATAGATGAATAATTACAGTGTACAGCTGTGTGAGCAGTGGGTGTTGTTGCAGGAAAAACCTGTGCAGACATAAAGAAACTAAAATGATCTTTTACCTTTTAAACAGTAAGTAGAAAGTCTTCTATAGTATATGTCTCAAATATGATCTTGAGTATGTGTATGACATGAAGAAACCTTTCACGTATGCATTAGTGCATTTCACTACCTGTAACTTACAAACACTCGTTTTGGATGTATTAATATTTGTATGTCTAGTAAATAGTTGGGATGGCAAAGCAAGAATCAGTCACAAATAACTCTCAAGTCCTACACTTTGTTTTGAGTCCTAAACAAGTCATAACCACATGTAATGCCTTTTACAGTTTTATTTACTGCAATTGTTTTGTTGTTGTTGTTGATGCACACATTTACAAATAATATAAACACAAAAATAAAAACATCTAAATTATAGAGTATATAAGTAGCACAAAAGGAAGAAATGAAAAGGGGAAAATGAAATTATAATTACATGTATTACATTCATATTTATGAAGCACCAAGACCAGCACTGTTGTCGTTCACAAACAAAGCTCAGGCTACTTTTTTTCCCACAATTCCCCAGTGTAACCTGAGGCTAGAGGCAAGCACCCCCACTGAGCTGAAGACAAAACACTCCAACAGAAAAACAGACTAATCTTTCTGCCTCTCACTAGTCTCTGGCACTATTTAACCAGTGCAGTTGGAAACCCAGCTTAGTAAAAGAAAACATTTCCCGTCACCCACCATTTTTCGTGCTTCAGGTCTCTTTGCTTAACTTTAATACCTGTCGAGGTTGTTCATAGATCCAAACATGGACACACGTCATCACTTTTGAATAATTCAATATCACATCCTCGCAGCACAGAGGTGACGTGTCGGAGCGTCTCCACAGATTCTGCTGCTAGAAATGTGAGTAAGATTAATGACATTCACATTCAGATTCTTTATGTGTTCAAACAGCCGAGCTCAAACAAACTGCAGGGCTGCCAATACAGTGAGCAGTACAATATAGGCTTAGTGGAGCATCGCTCAAAATGTTAAAATGAATGCAGGGCAGATAATAAAGGATGCACTGACAGCAGACCAGTGACAATTCAATGCTATGTTTATATACTGTGCACATTAAAAAAGGTTTATATTCCTGTTTATTTAAGTTATATCCCGATTTATTATTGTAATAGCAAGAAGAATTCAGTCAATTCCAACGTGTTTAATAATTTGTTACATTTTGTTTAACAATGCTCTGTTAAGCATGTTTAGATCAGGCCTGATCTTGCCTCATGCAGCAAGTCTTAAAGTGTCTTAAACATGCATTCTCTCAGTTTATGATCTCAATCTCTAGTTTCAAGTCTTCAATCCAGCATGATGTTTATTTCTTAAAGTATGGCCCATTTAGAGTCAAACAGACCCTAAAGTAGTTCACACCACAATCCAGATGGATCCAGATCCATAAGGTTGCTGCTCTGCCGCTTGTGTTCATCAGATCCACCCGCTGCTCCTCTGCAGTCCAAATATGGTCACTTCCTTTAACTGGTTGCAGAAATCCAAGATGGCAACCGCCAAAATGCCTAAAGTGAGGCTTCAAAACTGTAGTCCACAAACAAGCGGTGCCATCACAATGACTACGTCCACTTCTTGTCTACAGGCTGAAAAAATGAAAGCTCTCACAATATTAAAGCAAGCATTCCCTTAATGTGGAGCGCTGCCATGTTATACGTTGTGGTGCTGAGGAGTCATGTGAATCAAATGAGTTTAAACAGGTGGGCCTGAAGATGTTTTCCCAGTGAACATCACCACCGGTCGATGGAGGAACCTCTCCCACTTTGTGTTTTATCACTGAAGCCTCATAGAAGGTGGCCCCAAAGGTCCAAGCAAAGGCCCTCATTGTGAAGAATAGAACCAGGCACCAAGCAGGACCCTAGCATCGGGTCTCTCCCCCTCCATACCTACCCTTGTCCCAGGGCTAATAGGGAGGCGCCTCTCCTGCTCCCTATCACCCACTCACCTTAATAATAAAAGGGAGCCCCCTGTGGAAAGGAGCTAGCATGAGCTGGTGAAGATCACGCTGTTAATAGGATGATGCCTTTTTGCCTTTTGTCATGAGATTATGAACGGGGATAGCCTCTCCTCGCCTCTCCTCCCCGCTCCTCCACTCCTCTTTGCTCTTCCCACACACAGCTACAGGCCTCCTGGAGGGCCCCGTTGAGTTGGAGTGGAGACAGGCGTAACCGAGGCTTTGTTCCTCTGCCTGTATGGTAAAAAGGCTCGCTAATGAAATACCTTTTAGGGGGTATCGGCAGGTGAGCTCCCCAATCAGGCGTTTCAGCAAAAACATACACAGGCAGTACAAGCACTCACATACTCTCCGTCTCCTCTTCGCTGCCCCCTCTTGCTTTATTAATTATCTGAAGTGCTCTGGCCTCACGAAAAAGCTCTCGATTCTGCCGCTCTGCCTCTTCATCCAACGCGGCGGCCTAAGCTAGCCTAAAGTGGGGGGTGCGACAGAATAGGGAGGATGATAATAGTAGTAATGAACACGGGTGACAATAATGAGAAAGGTAATTGAGAAATGGTGTGTGGCAGGCCCCCTGATTTTCCTTTTCCAGCCCCAAGCTAAGTGGGGACAGGTTGAAACTCATCTTATTTAGAGCTCAGTTAAATGGTTCTCGTAGAGCGTTGGAGAGAGAGAGTGGGGGTTTCTGACGCTAAAGCGAGCTGACAAGCATAGAGCGGCGATACAGCGGCCTAATGGGTTAGGGAGCGTTTAAAGTCGCGTGGAGTTATTTTCTCTTAATTTCTTATTGACGTTGAGTGGCGTGGTCAAAACAGCCTGTGCCGCACCGTTCGCATTATCGTAAAACACTTTAATGCTTCACTGCCGTTCTTTTCTTTTTCCACTCTGCTCACTTTGATTGTTTTCTACCGTTTCTGTGTGTATGGATGAGAGAAAACACTCCCCGAGGAACGCACATGCATCAAAGACTTGCCGATTGATCCTGCAGCGTGTTTGTATGTATTCTGCTTCCATCTTGTGTTTACTTTCACATGCATGTTTGTGCTTGTGTCGTCTCACCTCACTCGTGTGTGTCTTTGTGCTTCCTGCTGGCCTCCTCACCCGGGCTGTGATAGAGACAGGGCGGTCTGCTTTAACAGACAGACACTGCCTCCACCAGCCCATAGTCTGCCACTCTCTGATAATGTTTATTGATTTGGAGCAAAAACACAATTTGATGGAGTGGGGGGGGGTCGAGCTGAGGAGGGGGGGAGGAGGATTGTATTTGTGTGATTGTCACAGTGTGGCTGGGTCTGCTTGACCAAAGGAAAAAAGGCTCCAGAAATGGCATTTCTTTTGTTTAAATCGACCTCATTTTATCCCCTTTATTTAATAGTCTGTTAAAGAAGCAGATGCTAACTCTTGAACATAATTTAGGAGTACAGATTCAACACAGAGTTCCTACAAAGTTTGAAAAATGCCTCATTTTAATGCTTGAATACGAATATAATTCTTGAAAAATGCTTCAGTTTTTTTTTCAGTTGATCCTTTGTTGTTTGAACACATATAGATATGGCTTTACTTGTTGTTTAATGCAAACAGTAAACTGCTGTTTAAATGACCATCTGGTTTTTAAAACATTGACTCGTTGTAAATCCTCTGTTGACCCCTAACTCCTGATTCTCATAGTAATCATGATGACAAGCCTGTTAAAGTTAAATGAACAGCAGGTAAAATAAACAGTGCCAATATGCATACCTGTGGATATAAATTCATTCTATAAAGTTGCATTTATAGGTGATGAAATTGTGCTCTGAAAAAGCTGCAGGAACCCTCTGCAGAATGAATGACTGAAGGTTTTATGTCCAACATAACACAAAACAAACAAAACAATAGTTAAAGAATGACTTGTTACGCAAAAACACTCGTCTTCATCGCTCCGTACAAGCAACAGAAAGAGTCAGTGTGTGTGTGTGTGTGTGTGTGTGCGCGTGTGTGCATGTGCGTGCAAGTGGAGACTCCCAATATGAGCATTTCATCTCCAGAGTGAGTCTATTATGTGAACTCTGTTTGCCCGAGCCGCCACCTCTGCTTAACCTCTAAGGTGGAGGAATGAGGGGCGTCAGGAGGTTGGTCTACTGTTAGCTCTGAGGTCAAACATGTTTGCCTAAGGCTGCGTGTGTGTGTGTGCGTGGTGTGTGTGTGTGTGTGTGTGTGTGTGTGTGTGTGTGTGTGCGTCTTTATACAGAGCATAGCAAGGAGGCGTGTGTGTGTTTAAGAGAGCGGAGGATGAGAGGAGGAAACATTCAGCAGGACAGACCAACGGTCTGTGTTCAACATGTGCCTCTGAAGACAAATGTTGAAACAGTGACATGATGATATGGATCTCCTGCTCATTAAAGACGGCTTTGGCAGTCCTGCCATCCATCGCTCATCTCCCCTTGAAATGGTGCTGAGGATCAGGGCTGCATCACAACGTTGTGATGAGATAATAAATGAGTTCCAATAATGTTAGTTGTGTAGGAAATATATTGTTTAATTAACATTCAGAATTGTTTTTGTTTAATTCTTCAAATTTGAATGAATGATTGTGTTTTATTGACTTAAATAACCTTTAATCTTAGGTTGTACAGATTATAGGAATATGAAGCATTTGAAGATACTTTAAGAAATCAGAATAAGCACAAAATAGCGTTGTAGGTGCTGAAGGACCATTTCTATTTCAGAGTTCAAAGGTTTATTCATATTTCTGAGAGGAAGATTTGTTACCTGTGTTATGTTACTCTGTTGGTTTTATGTTTACAGAGTGAATGCAGAGTAATGTTTACGTGCGTTCATCATTACCAGCGTAATGTTTGTGGATATCAAGGCCCAGCTCTGCTTTGACTTGACTAGTTTCCAACCGTAGACCATAGTTAGTGATCGTGGTGGCAGGTGAGCCTTTTTTATCCCAGTAAATGATTAACCATTAGCACCACAACAGGTGTTCAACTCAAACCCTTATTGGTCTATTTTTATTTGACATTTCATATCCGCGTTCTGCTTCAATATTTTAACATTTGAGCCGTGCTGATTTCCTGTGATTATTGATCGTGGTAATCAAAATCACTGCACAAGATCCTCCATGATTTATTCAGCAGCTCTGCGTGTTGTTTTCCATCATCGCCACACGGACGTCCACCATTAATACTATTCCCTAATTCTGCAGCCCCACTTATGAGTATGGAAAAGAGCCACTTCATCCGTCTGCCAGTCACACCCCACCGCTGCTTCTGGCCCCTACCTCCACCTCTTTTGTAGCTTGTAAAGCAAGCAGTGGTTGACAAATGACACCGGTGGAAAAGGCAGTCATTGTGCCTCAGTGTGAGAGAAGGTTTTCCTTTTTTCTCTTTCTTATTTTACTTTTTCCATTCGGGGGGGGGGGGGGGTTGCAGGGAGGCATAGAGGTGAGTGTGAATCGGTTAATGTGTTCCATTCACCAGACATTATACACAGGTTCAATAAAGCAGGAATCTGCTCTATACGCGGGGGCCATTGTGCCATTGAGGGCGGCTAAAAAGGCCTGGAACAAGCCTCCCCGGGAAAAAATAGACCTCAGCACCACTCCAGTAGAGAGCTGCATAGAAGAGGAGAGAGCAGCAGGAATCACATGTGAGATGTAGAGGAGATGGGGGGGGGGGGGGGATTCTTACTTATATTACACTAAGTTAAGAGGTTTTACTATAAGTAACACTAACGAAGAAGTAGTAAGGATTCCCTCGGTTAAATTTACGTAAAATAACTGAAAATCTTCTACTACCGACTTAAGATTATGCTTTATGACTAAAGCTGAGTTTCTCCCTGTGTCTCCGTCCTAACAAAACACTCCTCTACTCACATTAATTAAATCAAGTCTTCAGTAGCCCCCCCCCCCAGTCCTTGCCGCAGACCCCTCTGATTAGGCCGGCCCCTGTCATGCATATTCACATCGCTGCAGTGACGGCCTTTTAACGAGCTCTTACCTAATCACAGGAAACAATGTTCATCCTGTTCTTTTATCCCTGAAGTTCTTTTTCACGTTTCCTTTCATGCGTCCTCGTCTTTCATCTTGCCTGATCCCCACCGATACGAGGCGGGCCCGCCGGTCGGACGGAGCCGACGGTGGGAGAGACGCGAGTGCGGCTCGTCCCTAAATAAACAGCAATTCAGAAAGTGACTTGGCCACAGAAGAGGAGTTCAGCTCTCCGTCCTCCCTTTCCCTCCTCCTCTCCCTATCCTCCTTTCTCCTCCTCCTCCTCCTCCCCACCTTTTTACATGTCCGATAGACAAATTGGATTAGCAGCTATTGGATTAAATGACAAAATGGTGGGATAAGAAATGAGATGAACGTGCTGTGATCACGGCTTTTAATGTTTCTCTCTTTGTCTCATTCTTCTTCTCCCGTCATGTAAGCTCCCTCCTTCATGACGCAGAGAGAAGGAGCTTCTCTCGTTTAGGATTTCCTTGACGTCTAAGCAAATACCTGTTGTTCGTCGGTGGCCTGATGGTTTCAGAGCTGTCTCCTATCTGGAAGGTCATGGATTGACCCCTGCGTTGCCCCCAGTATTGACTAATGTTTCTTCAAATTGCACTGAAGCAATTAGTCCTTTTATTGATTGGATTGATCGATTTCAAGCTCCTTAAATGTTTTTTGTTTTTGATATAAATTTAGGACATTTGTTGCTCGAACAATGAAAACAATTTGAAGACGCCTCCTTGGCCGCTGGGAAACGATCACTTTCTGACATTTTATAGATAAAAAATGTGATTAAACAAATAATTAACTGCAAATTGATAATGGCAATAATTATTATATGCAGCTTAAGTGCAACAGTGCACCTTTTTGGTGGCTGTTTAGTCACCAAGCAGCAAAACAATACACTTTGAGGACTAAGAGACAATAAAAACGTGTGGTATTGGCATCAAGCTGTCTGCCAGTTCTACGGATTCCCAAATATAGAAAAACAACTATCTTCCTGCTGCTTGTATGCCTGCCAGCTTAGATTATTTACTCTCTGAAACTACTGCTTGCATGCATTTAGTGAGACCTAGCATAGTAGCATCACACACTTAATTAAAAACCAGCGCAGGCCGCCAGCAGCAGCAGTTTGACCACCTCAGGGTGGGTTTCATTATTCCTATCTACACTGAAAGGAACAGTGGCCAAGATGGCTATCTTAATCTTGTTTGGCTATAGAGGCTCACGCTGTCGCTTCACCCCGTCGTTCCTTCTCTCCGTTTCTTTTATTTCTCACTCTCATGTGGATGCATAGAAAACACACTCTGACCCGCACCAACCAGCCTTTAGGGTAACAGTCAGACTCCCTCCACACGGCGCTGCACGTCATTGTATCCGGGTTGTGTCTGTGAGAGTGAAACAAGAGGAGATGGATACAGGCAATCAGATAGAGGGGTTGTCAGGATGTGTGTATCGCTTGTATCTTGGCTGTGTGTGTGTGTGTGTGTGTGTTGATTGTATCTTGTTTCTCACCACGCAGCCACATTGATAGCTGCAGTGACACCAAAGATGATATTATGATGATAAAGTGTAGGTAGGGAAACCCTGTGTGTCTCCATCAGACATATTTCACTAATCCTTTGATGTCCTGATCAAACATTGTCCTGATGCCAAACTTATTGCTCCGGTCTCAGTAGGGTTTGGCCTGTTTTTCTGTGTGTTTGTTTTATTTCCTCTGCCCTGCTCTGTGTTGTTGAGCATTGAGAAATGGCGTGTAAGGCAAGCAGCAAGACCCAGAATGCAACCTGCCAAACCGCCAGATGCTTTGATCCAAGATGGCCCCCTGAGAGCCAGCATGCAGCCACAGCTTCTCAGAGCCAAGGCTGGATTCACAGACACAGTGTCAGCGGTGCCTGCCAGGGAAATTTACACCATTTGTCTTCATACAAAACAACGACCGGACCATTTTTCCTCAGTGTTGTCACTCTGAACATTTGCCATTTGGTGCTCATTACGGTAGGAGTGGATACATTATAAGGAAGTGGGTCGTCCCGGTGGGAATCCAACCTCTAACCCTGCATTTCATTTATAGTACAGCTCTTCAGTGGGGTTTTTTCCTGCTAGCTTCCAGTAACATAATACAGTTCAGCTCATGAACTGATTAGTGCTTAAACAGTCGAGTAGTCGATTGATTTATCAGTTAAGACGGAAAACAATATTGATAATCGACTTATCGGTTAAAGAGTTTATTACACAAAAATGAAAAATGACCCCTTGTAATTGAGATGGCGATTACTGACTTGGTTCTTATATTTACTGACTAAATAAGACAAAGAAGCAATTAATCCAGTGATGAAAACAAGGCTTAGTTATAAAGCAGTCATTGTTGAATACCCCAGGGACTAACTTAAATAGTTCTTACTGTACCAATGTGTTTTTTTAATGCCACGCCCCCAATTTAATGGTGAAGTTCTCATTATCTAATATAAATGGTGTGTAATATTTAATTTAATGGGTATTAAAGAGTTTTACTTCTCAAACATAAACAGTAGACGCTGCAAACGTGACTCGCTTTTAGTGTGAAAAATAACTGCAGGCACATTTCTGCCTCTTTTAGAGTCAGGTAGTATCTGGAGGTCAGAGGTCAACTCTGGAGAGGTTGAGTGAAGGGAGGAGGAGGATGCTGAGCAGCTGTCGAGCGTCCCGCACCACTCCTCCTCCCTACATCCCTCCGTCCCCTCCTCTCTGTCTCAGCCTTGAATCCGCTCACCTGCTTGCCCTGACTCCCTACGTCACTCCCTCCCTCCTCCAGTCGCTTCCTCGTCCACCGTCCTCGCCTCTATCCATCCCTCCCTCCACCCTTTCTGCACTCATATCCTACCTATTCCTCTGACCTCCTCTCTTTCTTCTCCCCCTTACACTTCTCTCCCACCATTCGCCTCCCCTCCCTCCTTTTCATAATATGCGGCTGGTGGTTGGCTGGTAGCTGCTGGCTGGCTAGCGGTGGGGGATATAGCTTTATAATCCCCCCTCGTCTTCCAGCCTGCCTCGCCACAATGTCACAGGAGCTTAATATTTGCCATTATTATTTGCTTGTTTTATTTGACTTCGAGGCAGGAGAATGACCTGTCAGCGCCGGCTTTATCCCCCCTCCGAGTGTCGTCCGTTTCAAAGTTGACTACAGTAATCCACGAGCCCCCGATTCCACTAAATCCTGAAGCTTTCTTTCATTCGCTCATTCTTCTCTCTCTCTTTCTCCCCCTCCCCGCTCCACCCTCCTAAATGAAATTACATACATCTGCTGGCTCAGAGTATCACAAATGTCCACACGCTCACCAGCGTCCGTGCACACATCCACACGCCTGCCTTTTGTCGTCGATGCCGAGGCGGCCCGATACTCCCTCTCCTCTGCAATGAGCAGCAGCGTTTTAACTGGTTTCCTCCTGTCCTGTCTCGTTTACGCCCAGTTTGTGATTACAATCAGGCGTCAATGAAGCACCAAACCTATTGTTTTTAATGTCATAGTCTTGCACTAAAAGCATCAGTAGGATGAGCTGAAGACATGACATCATCGATGTTTGAATCCATCAGAAAGGATTTTAGATTTAGAGACGGTAAATGAAGAAAATATCTCAGGATGAAACAACACTTGGCGTGTTTTTTCTTTCAGCGCATCAATGCCTTTCTTATTATTCAGAGGGCCCCCAATTAATAAATAAGTGGTGTGAAATGTCTTCTTAGTGTTAATTCTGTTATGATGCCTGTCGTAGCTTCCCAGCTATTAAACCTTCCTCTTGAGAAAGAGAGGAAAAAAAACCCCAGCAAGAGATAATAACATAAGCCTTAAGACCATCTTTCATCTGGCGTCCTCTGTTTTCATCCATTCCTTCTCTTCACAAACGCACTGAGTGTCAGATTAATGCTGCTGTCGCTATTTAAATGGCCTCCAGTGCCACAAAGCTTACGTCCCAACACCAGACCTAAACCGTGCTGAGTGAACTGACCACAGTTTATCTACACTTTAATGAGAGAAAGGAAAGAAACACCAAGGCATGAATTTGGATTGTATTGTATTTTATAGCCCGTCAGCTTTAACACACACACTGAACCCAAACACTGACATATGTCTACATCGATGGGTATTAACTCGGCTGTCTCCTGTGATTGACATAATCAAATCACACGTTTATCAGCTTAATTTCCTTTCATTAGTTTTAGGAGAATGTTAATGTTAATGATCCCGTCACTTTAACCACATAAATTAGATGTATCTAAATGAACGATTTTGTCTTAATAATCACAAACATTTTTCTGTTTGTCAATGTATATTTGAACATAAACCTTTATTTTCTTGCTATTTACCAGCCTTCCTAATGCCACAATGCATTAAACACCACAATAATAAGTGATGGTGTGTGTCGTCTTGTGCCAGATGCTGCATTAAAGGACATCAAGATGCAAGAGGGACGTAAAATGACTCGATGGTGGTTAAATCTCGGAATCCCTTTTGAAACATCCTGATTTCAGGGACGTCTCTTGCCGTCTTTTCTCCGGGTCAAACGTGATGGACGGAGGCCGTTCTCGTGGCGTTTGAAGATTCCCTCAGTGTGCTCCCTCCGTATCAGTCGTGGCATCCCATTGTAGCGTGTGAGGGAGTCGCAGCAGAGAGCTTTAGCCCCAGGCGTGGGCGAAGCTTACATTAGCCATGCATCTGAGCCTTGCTAGCTCGGCGTGTGTTGAGCAGGTATTACACTAAAGAGAGGCCCGCTGAGTGATTGGTGGGATATGGACTGCCCTACAGTGTGAGGCTCCACTCTGTAAAGGCGCTCGACGGTAATCGCTGAGTTAATCCCGCCCCGGTTGAAGCCGTATTGACGTTGTGAAGACACGGTGTGAAGTATGTGAATCTTTACACAAGGAACATAAGCGAGCGGTGTATTTACACACACACACACACACATCTGGTGGCCATTCATCTGGCTTATATTTATGCTTGTATATGCCTCATTTTTGATGTAAAGACAGTAGAAATGGACTTTTATCCATCAGTCACTCTACTGTGGACGTTTCTCTATTTTCACATCACGTCTTCACGGCTTTAAAAAGCTGCAAGGAAACAACCGAGGAAAGAACACAGCTTATTCATTAGCATTTACACTTTGTCTTTACCTGCCACCATTTTCACAGGAGTGCCCGCTCGGTACTGAGCATGTGCAGCTCTTAACAGAGATGACTGCTTAGTTACATCCTTCATCAGCTCTGATATTAAAAAACAAACTGTTTGCTAGAAACGTTTGACTTGTTGTCGAGCGCCGTCATGTGTGTAACTGCTTGTCTTTCTGTTTGTGTGTATTTGTCCAGGCAACAACAAGGAGGAGGAGGAGGCCATGATGCAGGAGTGGTTCATGTTGGTCAACAAAAAGAACGCCCTCATCAGACGACAGAACCAGCTCTCTCTGCTGTATGTACCGCAGACACAAACGCTTGTTTTCCTGTACTTTAACATCACTTTGCTTATGAGCATCAGCTTCAGGAGGCGGGAGTGTACTCCACTCCACTCACCCCCTCTGTCTATCCGCTCATTGATTTACATGCGGACGGGATATGAAATCAATAGAAACGTAGCGATCATCACTCTATCGCTAGTCTCTTTGCATGTGGTCAGCTGCGACAGGTGGAGAGACACACACACACACACACACACACGCTGCTTTTTTCCTTCATTTGCCGCTGTTGGGATTTCAAAGAGTGCAAGTGGAGGAGAGATTGAAGTATTCATAATCACATTATATCGTGGGAAAGGGGAGGCTTTTAAAGTGGCCAATTGACAGAAGGGCTGATTATTAGCCCTTTCTGTTCTCTCTTTGTGGAGGCGAAGAGAAAAGGCGCCTCTGAAGGAGAAATTCTATTAGGGACCGAATAAGCTCATTTTTTAATATGGCTGAAAGAGGAAAGAATTTAATTTGTGCCGCACACACACACACACACACACACACACACACACTCATACGGACACATGTAGACCAGACACCCACACTCATGGCATGTCCACGGATACACATTAATTTCATCGTTCATTTTCCTGCTCCTTTACCCTTCACCTCACTCTGTTTCCTCCCCTCACACACACACACACACACACACACACACACCCAGGGCTGTGTGAGCTGCAGTATGTGTATCAGTTATGTGCAGTAGATTAATGCGAAGCCGGAGAAGGTTCAGGCGAGTCGCCAAATCGATGTTTATTGCAGGTTTCTTTAAGTGCTTAATGATTTAGTCATTAACATATTGATGAACTTTGTTGTGTGTGTGTGTTTCTCTCTCACTCTCTGTTTCTAACTTGCCACAGGGAGAAAGAGCACGATCTGGAGAGACGCTTCGAACTGCTAAACAGAGAGCTGAGAGCCATGCTGGCCATCGAGGGTAAGAGTCACACACACACACACACACACACACACACGCTCTTAGTTACAGTGCACTCAAGTGTCTTCGTGTCATTAGATGCACTTTGACAACAATTCCGTTTAAATGAATCAAGAATCGCTACTGATTTATCTTCTGGGTTGAGTTTCTGATGGAAAATGAAAAGAACAAAACAATTGTCAAGGAGACACTTTCCAATGCAGCTTATAGTGTGTTTAGCTGACAGAATGGCTGCCAGAGAAATCAGAAGTTTGTTTTCCATCCCTTGGAGAAGGCAAAGCTACCGCCAGGTGATCCATCTTCCTCCTCCTCACTATTCTTCATCAGCCCGTCTTGTGTTTTGTCCGGCTGTTGGCCAGCCTTCATCCAGAGCCTCAAGCAGGATGATTTGAATTCTGCGTCGGCTCCTTGATGAGGATTAAGATGCGAGCTTGCGAGGGATTTCACTCCCTGATACTTGATCAATGCTATCTGTTTCCCAGCTAGACCCCGACTGGCCGATGCCTGATTTGAAATCCAGCCACATCGAGGAGACGGTTTGCGAGGTTAACAAAAAAAAGAAAAAGGTTGCGGTCTTATTATTCAAAGCTTGTTAACTATACGGCAGCCAGAAAAGCAGTCATTGTGTCGTATCAAAGTTGTCAGAGGGCCAGGGAAGTTTAATCCCCTTCGACTGCGTCCTCTTTGGCAAAATGAACCTTTTGCCAATCAATGCTAATTGATTTTGCTATTCGACATTGACCACCAGCACCCCCCCCGTCTCTAACCCCCCTTTCTCCTCACAGCCTTCGGATACCCATTGTAATTTCACTGGGCACCTGATAAGCTACCTGGTCCATAATAAATCAATTGTAATTAGCAAGAAAGGAGGTGCGCCAGACGGGGGGGTGGAGTGTGTGGGGGGGGCTGCAGACGGCGCCACGCTGCCTGCGTCCGGGTTGATTTCTTCTGTCTTCACACGGCTTTTTATTTATTTATATTTATCGAGCTGCAGTGTGTCCACGGCTCCAGTCAAATAGGAGGATTTCTTTGGTTCATAGGTCTGTACCTGTGTGTGTGTGTGTTGTGTGTGTGTGTGTGTGTGTGTGTGTGTGTGTGTGTGTGTGTGTAGCTTTTACTTTGTGTGTCTTGTATTTTGATTATACTGAACTGAAGTGTGTGTGTGTGTGTGTGTGTGTGTGTGTGTGTGTGCGCGCTTTTGTCTCTAAGTTTCCTGGAGTGTGTATTTCTTTATATATCGGATGAGAATCGTGTGTGTGTGTGTGTGTGCAGGTGAGAGAGCAGAGATAGTGTGTGAGGTGAGGTGGTGTGTGTCGTGTCGCCGTGCTCCGCTCTGCCTTCATGTGGACTTGTTGGATTTGCAGCTGACTAACTTATCAGCCGTCCTTATTTTCCTCCCTAAGGGAGGCACTTAACATTCACAGGCTCTACCTTTCTGTAGCAGCCACAGATAGTTCTGAGCTGCTGGGGAGAGAGCTGTGTGTGTGTGTGTGTGTGTGTGTGTGTGTGTGTGTGTGTGTGTGTGTGTGGTGTGTGTGTGCGTGCGTGCGTGTGTGCGTGCGTGCGTGTGTGTGTGTGTGTGTGTGTGTGTGTGTGTGTGTGTGTGTGTGTGAGGATCTGTTTGTCTGTTTGTCTGCATCTGTGTGTTAACATCTCACAGGTGTGTTTGTGTCCACCTGTGTGTGTGTGTGTGTGTGTGTGTGTGTGTGTGTGTGTGTGTGTGTGTGTGTGTGTGTGTTGGCCGCCCATCTCTCCAGCTCTTATTTGGTGCTTGGGCAGGTCCATTGAGCGATGGTCGGGCGTGCGAGTAATTGCTGATTTGGTTGGCCAGTCGATGACACAGAAAGAGAGAGAGAGATGCACTGTGAGTCTGGGAAGAGAAGGAAACACACACACACACATCAGGAAGAAACATTTGCCCTGACACACACACACACACCTGCTGGGAAAATATATCCCTGCAATGATACACTCGACTCTCGGTCAGCACACATATCGGACCTCAGCCAGTTCAATGTGCGCTCCAGCTAACTGGCTAACAATGCTAACAGTTTCACTCTATGCATAGTGGTACAACAACATTATTAAGATAATAGCTTTCCAGACATAAATCTAAAGAATCGTTTGTATAATGTTGAGCTAAAAGCAGGAGATATCCGGGTTTAGCTGCTTGGCCCAGTTTGATGCTGTAGACCGGAACAGAGAGGGAAAGTCATGACGTTTCATTCTGCATTTGTATTGCTGACTTGAGCTGCATGACACTCAGACACATGAGGGCGAGGATGAGAGGAAGAAAGACGGAAAGTGCTTTGAGGTGGAAAGAGGAGTCAGGAGGAGAGGATTCCTCAGAAATCAACTCTGAAGCTAAAGAACAAATTCTTCAAAACTTTTCTTAGATGTTATTTTTTACTTAGAAGATCTTAACAGTCATTTTTGGCCTTGTGATAAAACACACATTTCAAACGCCTGCAGAAGTCCCTGAGAAGGAGAGGAAATATAGAGGGAAAGAGGTGATGCAGGAGCAGAGTGGCAGTTATGACTGTATTGCTGTGTAACACTTCATGATTGCTAAATGGCAAGAATAGTCGAGTACGATCCCACTAATGGAGAACATCTATTAATAGAAATATAACGGCCGACATGTCACATTAACACCAGAGAGGTCGCCACTCTAGGTAGCCGTGTTTCCTGACTTACGTCATTAAAGCACTTTATCAGGATAAAAGGAGGACAAACCTGCATTTATACTTTGATGAAATGTGCAGCTGTTGCAGAATAAGACATTTGGGGACGGTGGGAGCTGTTGCTGACGGTGTTTATGAGCATGCTCAGTGATAACCGCCTCCTTCCTTGGTGTGATGCCAGGCAGGAAAATGCCATCTGTATGCCACTCTCTCATCTCCCTGCCACAAAATTGATCCA
Organism: Chelidonichthys spinosus; assembly: GCA_029853015.1. NCBI lineage: Eukaryota > Metazoa > Chordata > Actinopteri > Perciformes > Triglidae > Chelidonichthys > Chelidonichthys spinosus. Next base: position 7,522,602 of record CM056832.1, on the reverse strand, counting down.
CTATGCCCTCTTTATCTCCTTACCGATTCACACCTATGTATGCACACACACAAAACGGTGTCTTGGCTCCCTCCGTGTGTGTGTGTGTGTGTGTGTGTGTGTGTGTGTGTGTATTTTAAAGTGGACGCCCTCTCGCCATCTAAAAGGGATTTATGCATAGCCGGGTCCCAGAGTTTTTCCTGTTACGGTTTGATATGATAAGCTTTTTTATATGTTTAAAATCAATATGTAATCCTATGCAGGAGCTTATCCCTCTCCACACTCCCGACACACAAACACACACACACACACACACTTCCCATTTGTAAATCTATTTGGGCTTTGTAACACATCGGGGCGGCGCGCTACAGACCCTGATTGATTAGGTGCACTGTGGAATCCCATCACATGGGCGACTTTTGATGATGTCGCCAACTCTTTCAGGGTTGCTAGTTGACTGGAACCGCCGATAACAAGTAGCTCCGCTTCACGAGTTGTCGGACTTTAGTTTTGGGGCGAATTTAGCAACATAACGTCCTTTTTTTTTTTTCAAATGTATTTGTTTGCTGTGAGCTTGTTTCATTCAGGTGACACGGAAACAACGAAGATAAAGTACTTTAAATGTTCATATTCCGATCAGTCCCACAGAGGATGTGAGTATTTGAGAAGTGCCTCCTGCAGTGTAGCTAATATGATATTATATGCTGGTTATTGTAACATGCGGTGGAACAGATGTGTGTTTTGTTTGAGATTCATGCCTTCAGTCCGTGTTTGTAAAAAAGTTACAAGTGGCTTTCCTGCTCGCTCAGCGTCTCCTAAACTTACTGGTTTCGGTTTCTAAGAGCTGTGACGTCTTATAAGGTAACAGTTCTGTCTCGCATTTGTTAGGGATTATTTTCAGCTGCAGACTTGAGTGGGATTGAGTCAAAAGTGCCCAGATTAATTGAAATAAAGAAACATTGATGTGTTTGCAATAATGGAGCCTCTGGCTCAAAGCAAGATGATGTATCAGGAATTAAACTGACAACAATTTGGAGTAGGAACATTGGATTTAATTAAAAAAAAAGAAATTCATCAATTCTTCCAGTTTTTAACACTTTTGCCTTTAATTAAGAAAGAAACTTGTTGTTCTCATGTGTCGTAACCGAATGAAATCTCTGTTGTTTGTATTTATCTACTTTTTTCCCGCTGCCTGTCGACTTCCTCCTCCTCCGTTGACACTTTCTGTCCCTCGACTCCACTTGGAGCCCGGATAAAACCAGCTTTACACAAGAACAAGAGGTAGAGAGGACGAGGAGGGGGGGGGACACCACGTCACCGTCCGTCCGTCTCAGAATATGAAGCTGTGGATCAAATCCTCTGGCTGTCGTGTTGTGTGTGAGACGGGACGTGAGAGAGAGACGGATGCACGTGAGACGGTCTCTCCTCGCTTTGAGAGAACGGTTTGCTCTCTTGAATAAATTTTGCGTGGCAGGGACCGGGCTGGGAGGGGTTCATGGGGATTTGAACCAGCGCATTCTTGTGTGCCTTGTGCAGACTCACATGGTTACCGTTGGCGTGCATGGCGAGGGTTATCTGAATACGCACCCACCATGTGAGCTGAACGCACTCCTCCAAGTCTTTAACCTCTCTCTCTCACTCCCTCTCCCTGATGGGGGAGGCGGGTCTACGTGGAGGCCGGGCCGCTGAGTGGCTGCAGGGTGTTTTGTTTGTTCCTGGGTGTCTGGTTACCCAGCCTGCCCGTCTCTCATCGGCTCTCTTTATTGTTTACCTTCCTAATGAGGGGGGCGGGACTGAGCGACATGTGATTGACAGCAGTGTGCTTGCCCCCATAACCCCCTCCCCTGGACCCGGACTTTGGCTTTTTGGCTGAGATGTGCTCTGAAGGAGAAGAAGGGCAGGATTTATTTTTTTCTTTTTTACATACCTCTGTGTTGTTGTGAGAAGTTTTTTTTTCCCCCTTCCTGAACCCTCCTCTTGTGGGCCGGCCTTGTCAGAGAGAGAGAGAGAGAGAGAGAGAGAGAGAGAGTGGGGTTATGGCGGATGTGGACACACATTCCTGTCTCACACTCCTAAAGATGATGACTCATCTGCATGTCGGTTCTCTTGACACAATCCTCAACTAACCTCTTGTTTAAAAAGAAACAACAACACGGATACGGGCTCCGACATATTTGGCCGTTATTATCAAATATTTATTTATCAACCCCCTCCACACACACACACACACACACACACACACACACACACACACACAGTCAAGGCCTGGGGAGAGTAAATTTGCTTCCCTGGGAAGAAAAAGAGAGAGGAAAAGGAAGAGAGGAACGTAGAGGACCAAATATTGGGACTGTGTTCATTTCGCTCTGTGGTCGACTTCAAAGGGACCGAGGGCCAATGGAGAGAGAGCAGACCTTTCAGGACAAACACACTGGACCCAGCGTGACACACACACATTCACACACACTCTCACACACTCTCTCTCACACACACACTCATGGTCTGACTGCTGCAATTTGACTCAATGAGGGAGGGGGATATTTATTTTTAATAAAGCCACACTTATTTTGGGAGTGACATTTTACAACACTCCTTTTATTCTGGAATCAATAGGTGGTTAAATATTGATAGAGGGATGAAGTTGCTTCCACAGAAGTTGTCTCTTGTTTGAATTCTCCGGGATGGAGTGAGTTTTTTTTGTTTTTTATATGAAACGATGGAGAGTTTTGAGGGGACGCTCTGAGCTGATGAGTCGCTGGAGATTTCCTGCCTGTTTCTGTGTCTGAACATGTTCCACTCTTCCTGTTTTTACATGTAGATGCCGCTTGTTGCTTCATTTTAACAAAAAGGAGACTGATTAATAGAAAGTAATTGTTGTTTATGCACGGTTCAGTTTCTTTGGGGGGTTAGGGAGGAGTGCTGCCCCGTGTTGGGTGAATGTGGAGCCATGGGCGCCAGGCGGATATTTGAGCCCCAGGGGGAGTGAGCGCTCTCCTGCGGGCAGCCCCCCTCCCCTCCAGGGAGAGGCTGAGGGGATTTGGATCGGGGTCCCACCTGGACCCAGTGGGGCCCTGCAGGGCCCCTTCCTGCAAATACCCTGGAGAACTGAGGAAAGAGAGTCAGGGGCTCACCTGTTTGTTTATTTGTTTGTTTATTTAGGAGCAAACTGGAGGGTTTGCTTTTGAGGTGACTTTAAGATGCTTCTATGAAAAATGAAAGAATTTTAATTGGAAACTATCTGGAAACAGAAACATCATTTCACTCATTTTCTATCCAAGATGATTTTACTGAACTTTAACCTCAAAAATGGACCAACACTTTTCTTGGTTTCAGCCTTTTTGGGGCTGAAATACACTTTTTACAGGACAGAGATTTGTTACACATAAAAACAAAAGCATCTGTGTTTTGGAAAGTTTGACTGAGGACTTGATGCCAGCAGCGTTTTCCCGTGAGAACGAGATTCTCCACATCTGACGTCTGTCATTAACATGACAATACAAACAACAATGTCCTTAAAGCGTGTTTGCTCTTTGCACAAACACACACAACCTCACCAGAGAGTTTTCACCTCACATACAAGGAACTGGTCTGGTCTCCAGCTCCATGTAGTCCAGCAGCTTCAACACGATGGACTTTTACCAAACTGAGTGTCAGATTGAAGCTGTGGAGTCCGTTCACGGCCGAGACAGAGCTGGAAAGTGCTTCACTAGAAAAGCTCAGTAGAAATGTGGTTTCACGTTCATCTTGAACTGGGAGGTAGTTGGTCAGTCGGCTCACTGTGCCGTCACAAAAGAACTAAAGGTTTGGTCTGTGTGTCAAAGTGTCTCTGGTTCTTTAAATGAAGTCCTCAGGGTCTCCTGTTCTGAAGGACTTTGTTCCTCTGGTGTCGTTGCAGACTGGCAGAAGACGGAGGCCCAGAAGAGACGAGAGCAGCTGCTGCTGGATGAGCTGGTCATACTGGTCAACAAGCGGGACGCGCTGGTCAGGGACCTGGACGCCCAAGAGAAACAGTAAGTTACCCACAATCCTCCAGCAGCAGACGCGGGACCAGTTACAGTCTGAAAGGGAAAGTCTGGTACGAGAGCCTCCGTCTGCCGCTGTACTTCCAGACGTCCTCCACCAACCGTAGCGTAGCAAACACATGGCAGGGCAGGTTGCGTGTGCTTCCTGCGTGCCTGGCAGCGGCACACCTGCATGGGCGGGATCTCTTCCAGCCCGGCGGCACCGTCCGCCAACGGGGTGCCGGGAGGGTGAAAGGTCGGTGCTCGGCCACTCAACAGGCGGTACGGTGGCACCGACTGTGTTACCTGTCTGTGTGTGTGTGTGTGTGTGTGTGTGTGTCTGTACCCCCCACCTCCACCTCCCCGCTTCCCCCGACACAGCTGACCTTTTGACCTTTGCCCTCCGCAGGGCCGAGGAGGAGGACGAGCACCTGGAGAGGACGCTGGAGCAGAACAAAGGAAAGATGGCCAAGAAAGAGGAGAAGTGTGTGCTTCAATGATTGTCATTTCAGAAAGGAAAACAACAACACAACCAACAAATGTAGCCGATGAAAGAAATGTATCGTTATGATTTGATAGTGGCTTTCCTAGACGTTTCTCTCAGTTATCGAATCCTGATCTGGTGGTTGTTTTGGGCAGAATTAAGCTGCCTTTGCACCAACTTTATACTGACTCCAACTGTCCCACTTCAACACAACCTTTTTATCTTAATTCTCCTTTTCTTTACCAAGAGCGGTACTTGTGTGTGATATAATTATATGTGAGACAAGAGCAGTGCGAACCCTGTGTGATGTTTGCATGTCCTGATGCAGCGCAGCCTTCTTCTGTCTGAATGTGGAGACCAGTGGGTTTGAGGTACAGCACAACTGGGTTTAATGGGGGGGTTGTTCTTTGATTTTGATTTTTTTCTCTACATGTCGGGAAAATATTTCAGTTGGACTTTTAAAAGGAGAAAAAAAAAGAGTCATTTAATATCAGTTTTTTCAAGCTACTTCATTACTTGACTGTATATCTTATAATTATTTCATTTTAGAGTTTTTACTTGTAAAATATCTTAAAGGGGAAACGCATTCATAGATCTTGCATAAATCTGAACTTTCCTATTGCTTTTTTTATTGTCTTGGCTTGAAAGCAGTTTACCAAAAGAACGTTTAAAACACTAAAAATATTCTCATGATGTATATTTTCATCACTGCTCTGACCAATAGCTTCCAAATCCTCTTTTTTTTTTTGTCAGAATTCATGCAGTCAGAATCAAAATATATATATATATATTATTATTTATTGCCGTTTGTCCTTTTAAGCTGCCTGTAAGTGAATCTATCATCACGTCTCATGTGCATTTTGCTCAACAACTTTTTTGGTTTCTATTTATTGTATTCTGAAGAAGAGAAATATGCTTCCACGTGCATCACTTAGAGCTCCTGTGCAGTTGTCCTTTACGTGTTGAACATTTATCTGTTTATTTATTCCAGTGTCATAACCCAAGTCTTCAATAATAAAGTCCTTATGATTTCATACTCCACAAAGGCCTGTGAGGTGTTTAATTTACAAGCATTTCAACACCGAGTTCTAATTGTTTGACTATTTATTGAATATGAGTTTTAATGCCGTTTTAAAACACGCACTTCTAAAACTTGTAATCCCAATCAGTGTGTCCATTTTACCTCCAATCCCACATGATCCGCACCACACACCTGATTATTTTTTTTTCTCCCTTTCTTTTCCTTTCTTTCCCATAATAAACGCGTATTGAAATGCATGCACGCCTTCGGCTGCAGCGCTGCACAGAAGTGGCCCCTATCACTGCGCTCACCAGCGAGCGTTGCGTTTAGCGACGCTTATTATTCGGCGCTCTGTTCAATTCCCCCGCGATTTGCGCGTGTTTAGAAATTAAAATTGGCGTTGGGGTTTTTGTTTGAGGTCGGCGCTGAGCCGGTTCCTCCGAGGAAGATTAGAGAAATCACTTTGTACCGAGCAGATGTTTTTCTCTCTCCCTCTTTGAGCCGCTTCTGTGCGCGTTGGAGACGGGGGGCAGAGCTGGAGATCTCGGGCACCGCGACCCGGGATGGAGGGAGAAGAAAAAATGAAGTTTTTCACATGTAAAAAAAAATCTATATTTCACCACCCTTTATTTTTATTGCAATAGTTTTCTGGATGTCAAAATAAAAAGACAGAAACGTCCCTGCAATAAAAAAAAAGCAACGTCTGGTTGAAGCCTCCACACCGTCATCATCCCTGCAGGCAGCCTCGCATCCACGATTAAAGCAGGGAAATAGGTTGTGACAGCAGAAGTCCTCCCCGGCATTTCTCATACTTTCATATTAATTTGCTGATTCGTTTGTTCTCTGCTTGGGACCGACTGTACGCGCACTTTACGTCCCCCGAGGCACTTTGTTTTACTTAGTATTAGAGCGCGTTTAACAGGGCGGTCTGGAATCTGGAGAATAAAAAGCAACGAGCCAAAACGGTGAAGGACGTTTTGCTCGGTGCAGCCAGAGCTGCAGCGTGTGTGTGTGTGTTTTTGTGCATATGTGTGTGTGTTTTTGTGCATGTGTGTGTGCAGGAAACCTTTGAAATTATTCTCAATACCAGGCCTTTCTACATTAATTTAAACATGTTTTAAAAGCGTACATTTTTATGCGTAAAACTTGACCAACTCCAGAATTTGACGAAAGTTTTGATGTATCTTCCTCTTGATATGGTCAGTTATTTCCCTCATCTGAAAAATCACTGCATGTTTAGTAAAAACAATCATAATAATCACCCAATAAAACAAATAATTTCCATTATTTTGAACATTTTGTGTGTTTTTTTGGAATGAAGAGGGAATAAAATGAGAGAAAGGGTCCCTTCTTACCTCCGCAGCGTCGCCCGGCTGTCTTTAATGTCCCCGCTGAAGCAGGAGGAGTGAAAAACATTCGGAGTCACTTTGCTGGTTCTCGGTGAATGAGAGCGACGCGCTGCGGAACAGGCGGCGGTGGCTCGGCGCTGCTGTGCAGCTGAGGATCCTTCAGCTGAATGGATTATCTCCTGAGCTTTGATGTCTCCTGGCCTCACCTCACAGGTGCTGAGCGCCGCTCGGCCTCCGCATTGCCTCCTTTTCCCCGCCGCCGTCCAAAAAAAAAAAAAGGTGCACCTGAGGGAGCCCGGGTCTCGGCGTGCAGCGCCGGGGCTCCTGCAGCACTGTGTTGTATGCATCATCGTTTTAATAAGCACCGACAACATCCCCGCAGATCCCCGCTTCCAATCCTGCCGGCTGAAGGGACAAAACTTTTCCCCCTCCTCTCCTCGCCGCCTAATCCCAGGCTTTACCAGCTCAGCATTAAGAAAATTCAACTGCAATTTGGGATTAGACAAAATACTCTTATTACAAAAGGTTGGTGCAACTTGATAACTTGATACTTGTTCAAGGGTTTATCTCGGGGTCTTACTCACATGGAGAGAGGAGGGGAAAACAAGAAATGTAGTGGAAATGTCAGAATAACCCGACTCTTTTGTGTTGTGAGGGCCATATTTGTTGAATGGCCTTTTTGCATAATTTAACGGAGCCTGTGTGTGTTTGTGTGCAGAGGAGAGGGGTGATGCTATTTCGGTCCGACCCTCCGCGGGCCCTCTGACTGCTCGGACTTCATGTGGTGGAAATAAAAAACAAGGTGCGTAAAAGTGTTTGCGCTCCGGCCGGCAGCCATGGCAACACAAACCCAAAACTATTAACCTCCAAGAACGTCCCTTCATGACGCATCTACTGTCTCTGCGTAACATCTGTGCACGTTATCACCTCATTGGGACCAAACTCTCTGTCCCCGGAGCGGGTTTTTACGTTGGATGTTCCGTGCGTAAAAACATTCGTTCATGTATATTAAGGTGCGTTCAGGCGCCCTTATCCTGCCTGTAATAAGCAGCATCACCGCGGTCCTCCACGCTGATATCCAACATTACTTTGGTCACCTATTGATGTCTAAGTTTCTCTGTCAAAGTGCTCTGGTTGATGACTTTTAAGGCCTCTACTTTGATACTCCTCCTCCCTCCTCCTCCTCACACACGCACTTAAGTAAAAATGCCATTTCCATCCCTGCAGCTTCTCTGAACATTAGCTCGCTTTCAGCTCCGGCCTCGTTTACAGAAACTTGATGTTTTATGCAGAGATCCACAAAGGATAGCCGAGCCGGGCTGCATCCCCACGACCCTCACTGACGCGGGCCAGAAACGAGCAAAGGACATACTGTTTGTGTTGTGTGTGTGTGTGTGTGTGTGTGTGTGATGGCTTTAAAACACATTTAAAACAACAACAACAACAACACATGGACATATAAGATGCAGGGTTTGATTCAGTGACCGCAGCGTTTGGTGCTGATTTTTCTTCTTCTGTGGATTCTTCTTCTCTTTCCTCCGCTGTGAGTTGAAGGTCTATCCCTATTAAACTTTACGTCAACCATCCTCAAATGTAATTCTAAATGGGGATTAGACCTCATTAATATTCATGAGGACTGTGTGGAGGGAGAGAGAGAGGAGGGAGAGAGAGAGGAGGGGGTGTTTCACAATAAAATCAAAATGGATAAATTCAACTTCTTTCCTCCTTTTCTATTCCTCACTGTTTGGTGCGATAAAATATTACGGAGGAATTAACAGTAATAACTGTATTAATAGTAAGAAAAGGGCTGCGGAGGCTTCGCGGCCTTTCAGGAAATGTGTTTTCCGCTGTTTATTAACTAAAGAGCCGCTTTCTGTCACCCTTAAAAAATATGAAGCCTCATCACAACGATTCCACATTAATGTCTCCATCTTGAAACATTGAGAATCATCCTATTTAATTTAATTTAACAACTTTTTGATTAAATAAGACGACACGTTTAATGACTGTGTAATTCAAGCAAACACGCCGTTCGGTTTGTTTTAGATTTGTTTGAGATGCAGCATTAGTTGTTTTTTCTTTTTAAAGACTCCGTGTTTCCAGATCCTCCTCTCCTGCAGAGCCGCGTCCCTAAAAAACAATATTAAAATGAATCTTATAAAATGAGTTGAGATTTACGCACACAGAGCTCACAGTCCGCGTCTCCTGCAGGCCTGTGAAACATTTCCATCTTTTTGTAAACCTCTCTTGCTTGGTCTGGTCTCGGGACCGGGACTGGGGGGGGGGGGGGGGGGGGGGGGAGGAGGGGGTGTAAGTGGGAGTGGGCTCTCCTCTGCTATCCGTGCGCGCCCATAGGCCGCCCCCGCCGTCCGTCAGCCCGGGGACGCGCGCCGATTGGCTGCAGGAGGCGGATCCGCAGGTGTCCTCCGCTCATAGAGGCGCGGGGCGGAGAGAAGGTGATCAATCTCCATCTGTCTCCATTAGAAATCACCTTAACACTCTGACAGACGACGACAAGCCCCCTGAAAGCAAATGAGTTTGATTTATTTGGCTGCAAAAACACCCGGAACCGCACCGAGGACGCGGCGACGTCCGCGCGTTGATCTCTGCGTCTTTTTCTCCGTGATGCCGCTCCGTTTGCACGCTGTTGTTTGCGTTTGAGCGAGGCGGCCGCTGTTTGAGTTTGTGCCCCGCAGACTTCCCACTGCTGGATAATTTTACTGCTGCTCGCCTCTTGCGGCCCGAGGAGCTCGGGAGAAGTGAAGAGGAGAAAACCCAGGTAATGTTTCTTCTCTTTTACTCTTTTAATGCAGGTGATGTTTGAGTTTGTGCGCATTTTGACGCCGAGCAACAAAAGTACGCGTCGTTACAGCAGCAGCTGAAGAGTGAAAGTCACTTTAAGAAGGTATTTTCGCGTTAAAGTGGGACCTGTTGGGGCTGCGTGATTCGCACGTAAGTGTGTGTGTGTGTGTGTGTGTTGTTTAGCAGAGATCTCTGTTAATCCGCACCGTGGAGGACTCCGACCCGGACTGGATAAACTGAGTCAACTTCCTCCGGAGTAGATAATTTTCATATTTCTATTCCGATCCATTCCTGCGAGTTTTATTCGAGAGCAATTGGCCATTAAAGCGTTTGAGCCACTTAGCAGATAATTGGAGAGGCGTGTTTTGGTTTTTGTTAATTTATTTCGCTGATAAGAGCCCTTCTGAAACGCTCTCTCCCCGGAGGTCTAATCTAAATTCTAATTGAGTTCATTTGCACCGAGATCTCGCCTTTTCACTCCGGCCCGGCTGGGCTGCACGCGGGCTGAAAGCCGCTGGAATCCACGTTTGGCTGCTTCACGTTTGGTTTAGTCAGTCAGGAGCTCATTGTTGGAATAATCTCCCTTCACAGCCGCTAATTTAATTCACACGTGTATTTTATTCTTCACTCAGAAACCAATGTGATCGGTTTGTCTCTGTGTGAGTCCGGACGATCAGAGTGTGAGACGGGTTGGTTTCATGTTGGAGGAGTTGTTGAATTCAGATAAACAGTGTGTTTAGTAGCGCCAGAGACACAAACAACAAACGGCCAAGTAGGTTAGGCCTAATGCAGCCCATCATTAAACAGGCTGCATTTAAAAACACGCAATGGAGGGGAAACAAAAGGTTTACACAAAATATAATTTCTTCTTTTAATCTGATGAAATAAAAAACTGGAGTTTTCTTCGGTCTCTGGGTTCAAATAAAGCGACACTAAAGGTAATTTATCTTTAGATAAAAAAGACTCATGAGATGTTTCTCTGAACAGAATAATATCCACTGAGTTTCAGGCACATTTATTATAATTTGAACTGGAGATCTACAGGAGCCTCGTTGGTCCAAATACACAGAAAGTTTGACCCGAAACGATGCGAGAGACTCCAGACAAGCAGCTGTGATTTTTATAGATCATAAAACCTTCTATAATAATGTTTACGTGTGTGTGTGAGTGAGTGTGTGAGAGAGCGAACAGGCCTTCACTCACACACCAAACACACAGTTGACTCTCCGAGTTTTACTTAAAATACATTTGACCATGAAACTAATTCCAACTGCAGGGAAACAAGCAACAGAAAATAAAATAAAATGGAATAAATAAATTCCCCCGGTGCAACCTTTCTTTAATCTTCTTTATGGCTTGAAAAGTGATGAAAGTGGAAAACAATGATATTAATTCACACAAGGTCATACCGTGTAAATGTGTTCATTACATAATAGAGCCCGATACACTAATTTGATTGAATTATTCGAGGATTTTAAAAATCTGATGCTCGCGTTTTTTACAACAAAGAATAAATTATTCTAAAATACGAATCAGCCTAAATACTGTGCAGGTGTGTTGGTGCGGTAAATTACGTCATGCATCAGATAAATAAATGTGTAGATCGACATTTAAAGTGGGCGCGGACGAATAAACACATTTACAGAAAGTCATTGATTTATCGAGTAAAACATTCTTAGAAATAACTTGGATCGTCTGAGTTCTACTCCAGCTAAAGAGAATAAATACATAAATAAATAAAGAGGGTAAGTAAATATGGTGAATGAAGAGGATAATAAAGTGGGTGATAAACGGGGTAAATGTGGGTCTGGATGGGAATCTGTGTGTCATCAGATGCGGGTTTTCTGCTGGTCTCGGAGCCGTTTGACCCCCGTTATCCTCTCACCAAACACCACATATTCCTGACGGGATTTAATGATCAGTTTCTCCTCCACTAAGTCAGCATTTGCCACTAAATAATAATAATAATAATAATAATAATAATAATAATAATAATAACGCGATTTCTTAGGAACTTTATGTGGGCCTATGGTTTATTCCCACTTTGAATGAATCGTGAATAGGAGTAGGAAGCGAGCTCCTACTGTAAGGAAATGAGTGTTGTACAATTAACACCTTTTAGGAGTTTCTTTATGACACAATATGTATTGAATATTCCCGGTGCGTTTTGGATAAAATACACCCAAACGTGTTGTGTTCTCCCTTAAATGTTGGTGATCTTTTCTCCCGCGTGCAGTGACTTGGATCGGCCCCCTGTCCCGTCAAGCTGCAGCATCGGGGGAAACCGAACCACTGGCCTGAGCTGGGTGGAGCAGTGACCGCCTGTAGCATGATGTCCTACCTCAAACAGCCCCCCTACGGCGTCAACGGCCTGGGGCTGAGCGGCGCTGCCATGGACCTGCTGCACCCCTCAGTGGGCTACCCATGTAGGAGACACACACACACACACACACACACACACACACACACACACACACACACACACACACACACACACACACACACACACACACACACACACACACACACACACACACACACACACACACACCTGTTAAAACATGAACGCAATCAGTTTGGAGTAGTACTCGGAACTGTAAGAGAAAGTCTTTTAAGATGCTTTCGTTGCTAGGCTAATAATAATAATAATAATAATAATAATAATAATAAAAATAATAAAAACAAACCTATGTAAAATAAAATGGTATTTGAAATAAATACATTTAAGTATAATGCTGAGTGTCACTATAGCCTAATAATGTCAGATGGTATACAAAGTAATTAAACTGAATTTACCTTCTACTTTTTTGGTCCAATTTTGAAAATAAATATTAAATATGTCTTGTTTGAGTTAAAGTTAAATTTCTCCACATTAATGAAACAGAAACAAAATCTATACAATAATTGTCTCGACCAAAAATAACGAGAACGATCACAGAGCTTTCATTCCTATTTCTAATATTCTCTATGTATTTAGTCGTGTTATTAACGGTCCTCCGCCCGGTTCTTCCCCGCAGCGACTCCCAGGAAGCAGCGGCGGGAGCGGACCACCTTCACCCGCTCTCAGCTCGACATCCTGGAGGCTCTGTTCGGCAAGACCCGCTACCCGGACATCTTCATGCGGGAGGAGGTCGCCCTGAAAATCAACCTGCCGGAGTCCAGAGTCCAGGTGAGCCACGCGCACACACGCACGCGCCACAGAGTTCTACAGACGTTGACGTGACGCTGTCGTTGCTCTGCTGGGGATTTATTTACTATTTATTTTAAAAGCGTGAAGTTTGAGTCATGTGTCAGCGTTTCTCTCTGAGAGCAGAGATGTTTGTCAAACGTCCGTCTGCGTCGTCGAGACGCTGATGTCGTCACTGGTGCTAATTAACGGGAACTCAACATTAGCCAACCGTTAGCATGCGGGCTACAAATGACTTGTTTGTGTAGTCTAACTTCGACAAATCAGATTAGCTAGGATCGATAATTATCATACAGTTGTGCCAGTAAATATGAGTAAAAAGCTACTGTATTGTGGAATGTAACGGACTGATTATATAACGATATAATGAGGCAAATATTGGGATGATTTTAGACCTGCTAGCTCGGTGATTTAAGCCCCTTTTTAAAAAAGAGGCTAATAACGGACGTGCAGATCGATTAGACCGATAACGGTGTGATTATGACGGGTTTAAAAGTGATACCCACTGGTTTGTTGTTTAGTTATTAATAATAACTAGTTATATCTGTGAGGAGCGGCAGTGTAACTGAACGCCTCCAGGTGTTTTGGTTATTTATCTCCTGTTGACCCACCTTTCTGTCTAAACTCTCATTTAAACACTTTATTTCATGAAGATCCAGATAAAACTGAACAAATTGATACAACAAACCTACATTTCAGATAACAAAAGCTTGATAATAAGAATCAGTTGATTATGTCATTGCTATTGATGCAGCCTCACTGAAAGCTGTGTAATTTGATCTGAAATCTAGCCTACTGAAGAGTATTTCAGCAAAAAAAGGTGCTGGTGTTCTACGATGTCGAACAAATACGACTCTTGAAAGGCGTTCGGGGGGAAAAACAATGTGAGTTATTCTCAGAATGTGTGTGTGAAACAAAATGCTCTACACGATCCTACCCTCTCGGTGCTCTAGAGTTACCCTACTGTGTGGTGAAACCCAATAGCCTGTTATCTTAGAGCCGTCTACCAGGTATGAAATTAGACCCCTGGCTGGTCCGAGCCAAGGGGCCGTGGTGGAAATGAACCTTGATGGCTAATAACCCTCAATTTTCCTCCATAATGTCCTCCCAGCATGGCCTGGGAGTATCTTCTTCCTCTCTATGAAATGCTGAGGTTGTTTGTGTGTGCGGGTGCTAACTCCTGGCTGGTGTTCACCGTTGTAGGTGTGGTTCAAGAACCGGAGGGCAAAGTGTCGCCAGCAGCAGCAGAGTGGCAGCAGTGCCAAAGCCAGGCCGCCCAAGAAGAAGTCCTCTCCGGCCCGGGAGAGCACCGGCTCTGAGAGCAGCGGCCAGTTCACGCCTCCCGCCGTCTCCAGCACGGGCTCGTCCTCGTCTTCGTCCTCTTCCACCAATCACACGGGCCCGGCGGCGCTCAGCAGCACCTCTACCTCCATCAGCACCGTCTCCTCCATCTGGAGCCCCGCTATCTCCCCCGGAAACGCTCCCGCTCCTGCGGTGGCCCCACTCCCCGAGCCCGGACCTCCTTCTAACGCCTCCTGTATGCAGCGTTCAATGTCGGGCTCCGCCGCCGCCGCCACCTCCTACCCCATGTCCTATAACCAGACCCCCGGCTACGGCCAGGGCTACCCCACCCCGTCCAGCTCTTACTTCAGCGGCGTGGACTGCAGCTCCTACCTGGCCCCCATGCACTCCCACCACCACCCCCACCAGCTCAGCCCCATGACGGCCTCGTCCATGTCGGGCCATCCGCACCACCACATCAGCCAGTCGTCAGGCCACCACCACCATCACCACCACCACCAGGCCTACGGCGGCTCCAGCCTGGCCTTCAACTCCTCCGACTGCCTGGATTACAAAGAGCAGACCGCAGCCTCCTCGTGGAAGCTCAACTTTAACACCACAGACTGCTTGGACTACAAAGACCAGGCCTCCTGGAGGTTCCAAGTCTTGTGATCAGGCTTTTCTTCCCCCCTTCTTCCCTCCTTGCTCGTCGGCTCCCTCTTCTTCTTTTTAATTCCCAGACTAGCCTATTGCTTGTTTTTAAAGACAAAAAGATTTTACCCAGAAGATACGATAACAAGAAATGCTCTGCAATCGGACTCTGTTGTTCCTCCCTCTCGTCCTCCATGTCTTTTAATAAATAAAAAAAAGAAAGAAGAGAAACAGTTCCTCAAGTCCTGTGAAGAGAAAACACCAGGAGCAGTTTTGTGACGATGAAGAATGGGTTTTTTTAAGAGGCTCATTCTTGGATGACCTGAAGAAACAAACTGTTTTTCAAAACTACAAAAAATATTAATTTCAACCAAACTCCTTTAACCACCAGCTCTCTGGATGGGAGGAATATTTTCCCCTTTGGTGCACCGACAGGAACTGCCCGCTGTGCCCTCTTTACCTCCAAACCCAATCAAATCCTGTATAGTTTTTATTTCTGAAATTTGTTATTTTAGGATGACAAGAGATTTTTAGTCAGCTACGTCGAGCAGCTGAAATATGTAAATATGTATTTGGGTCAGTTACAGTGACCATGTTTAGTTGGTGTTTTTTTTTCTGAATTTTAAATTGTTTATTACAACTTTGGGAGAAAAAAAAAGAAAAAAAAACTGTATGTAAATCTTTCCAAATATTCCAAAGAGAACAAATTGGCCATAAAGTTCAGCTTTTATATACGTTGTTTTACTTCGAAGAAAAAAAATGTTTTGGCAGTTTGAAATGTCTTGAGAGGGAAAACGCTAAATCTCAAACATAGACGCAGAACTACTCTGGGCGTTTGTCCAGGTTAGGGTTTGTTTTCCGGATATTATTATTCTAACCGCTATACATTTTCAGAGCAGACCTCCTCTCTTGGGCATTGTCGTGATTATTGGACATGTTTGAACCACAGCACTTGGCTTGATACTGGAGTCAGAGCATTTTTATTTTTGGAGAGGAAATGTGGATTTATAGCTCCAAAATGTTGAATGTATCTTTAAGGCGAACCACCCTTACATACATGTTCATCCAATAAAGATCCCTTAAGTCATATTTATTTTTCTGTCTCAGTTTGATTCCCAACAAGGAGTCACGTTTTAGTTTTTTTGTTATGTTGTTGGATGTATGTACACCAGCAAATTACAAACTCAACCTTCCAGTTTTCTCTCATTTGAATTAGTCACACTTTTATTTAAAAGCTTGTAGATTTAGCTTTTTCCTAATTATAAGGGGTAAATGCAAATGAGTCCATAATTAATACAAGCCGTGAACGCGTGTAGGCCCCGCATTTCCATTTTAGAGAGCAGCCGGTTTTAATCCTCTCTGACTTAAATTGAAACACTAACATCTCCCCTCGCTTTAGGGAGACCAAGTGTCTTTTTTTAAACCGCGCCGTTAAAACGCCCTAAATGTTGAGCCGGGAGACATTTGATCGAGGCGTAATTGAATGCAGCAGTAATGGCGTGATAATTACTCTGCGCCCTGAGTTGGTTTCTAAAAAAATAACCTGCAGGAATTCCACTGCGTCTGATGCGGTAATTACGTAGGTGGGGCCAGGTTAGGGGGTCATATGTAGGCCCGTGCGTGTGTGCGCGTGTGTGCGATGCTCGCAGGCATAAACGCATTATAACAGAGGAGCAGGGAGGGGGCGTCACTTCTCTGGCAAGGTTGTTTTGGCCGAGCTTGTTTTCTAGCCGTGAAGGCCGCACCGAGCAGAGGACGCGATCAAAACAACGGGCTTCATGCAAATGCTGGAAAAGAAAAGAAACCGCCGTCCTTGTGAGAAGAAGTTACCCTAAAGAACAGCTGGGGTTCTGTTGGGATTAAGACACGAGTCTTAAGACATTAAGATACGAGTTGTTTCCTCTCAGACACGAGCGGACCTTTTCAGGGTCCAGACATGAGGCCGTATTCGCAAAACGAGGGAGGCGTCCGACTTTTTTCCTCTGATAATTTAACGATAATGAATTGATTTGACAAATAAATGTAAAACGTCATATTTGAACATAACTAGAATCACAACACAAAGAAGAGCAGCAAAGTCTTCGGCAATGAATCATTATTAAAATAAATGGTAGTTAGTTTTCTGTTGATGACTCATCGAATAATAAACTGTTTATAGCCTATACTTTTCGCTGAGTCACATTTGAGGAAATACATTCTGTATCTTTAATTCTAACTGTCGGATCTGATCCTGATCACATTATCAGTTTGATCGATACACGTCTCTATCGATACAGGCCTCCTCCTGCCTCTCTCTCTCTCTCTCTCTCTCTCTCTCTCAGCAGCTGATTAAATAGCACATTGAACATGTTTGCGCCAAGACGCGTAAACAGCGCAGACAGCGTCCACGAACTGCGGTGGATTTGTTCCGATTAGCATCAAACGAGCGACCAAATCTCGTGGGATTATTGATGGAAGGTTTGAGAGAGAGGGGGGGTCCTCTGAGGACGTGAAGCTGCAACATCCGGGACATTAGTTAAACAATTAACCTGCGATTTGGTGCTAAAAGGAGAACACGTCATGACGACCTTCTTGCTTTGAGGATATTTAGTAGAAAAAATGAAATGAAAGAATTGAACGAGACTTGAAGGCTGAATTACTCTGAAGATACTCTTCATCCTGATATAATTGATCGTTTGTTTCCAACATGCAGAGAGAAACACTACAAAATAATAATAATAATAATAATAATAATAAAAATAATAATAAGATGAAATCTAACAGGGGTTCTTCAGCAGCAACATAACTCAATAAGATGACACGACGTCCCGTCTAGTTTGAAGGGAGGGAAACACTTAGAGCCGCATGAGCGCCCTGCATTCAAAAGGCAAATTATTACATTTCATCGGGATTTCCTGCAGCTGTTTGTGCAGCAAACTGTTTCTCTAGTCAGTATTCAAATATTTCGCATCCTATTTGTCATCAAACACGTTATAAAAAATGCAAATGTAGGTTGTTTTTTTTCTCTGTGTGTTTTAGGCAGACGCTGAAAGAGGCGCCACTTTAATTTACTTTAGTTTCAAACTCGGCTGCTAAATTAAATAAAATAAAGAGAGAGAATATATTCCCATAAAAATATAAAGGGATGTTTGAAAAAAACAAACACTTCTAAAGATGGAAATTATATTTAAATTAAGAGTTCTTCATTTTACAGCAAAGAAAACCAACTTCTAGTATTTATGTTGTGATGTTGAGACAGTCGTTTTAAATTAGAATGAATGCTGAATGTCACAGTGCAGCGTGTTGTGTTATACTGTTAAACACTCACACACACATTAAGTGTGCCATCATTAAATCAGGCTGGTATCTTTAAACATCTCTCAATCAACACACAGATAAAACACATCTTCATAGAGGAATAATGATCAACCTCCTGTTTGGATGATAAAAACAAGGACAGGTGATGCAGTAAACATTTTATCATGAACAAAATGTGTTCTCCTTCTAAACTTCCTTCACATTTATGGGCTGGATATTCATCAGCTTTTTTATTTATTTATCTATTTCAGATAATCAAAATCAGAAAAGCCAAATATGTTGTATTTTCATCGTGTGAACCTCAAAGAGAGGAGCGAGAACCAAATATACACCTTTACCTATAAAGGTTTATGAGTGGTCATAAGCTGCTGATTTCATCTAACAGCCAAATAGTTCTGTTCTTTTGTTATCACATTTTTATAGAGATCTAAATTCTTGGAAAGCTTTGAGAAGATTTAAGATGAACTCAAGAGTTCAACCAGCATATTTGACTGTTTTTAAAGTGACGCGTTGTGTTCACTTCTTTCATCAGCGGCTATTTAAGCCTCGAACGTGTCGACACGGAAAGTTTTCAAATTAGGAGAAAAATTCTACGATTCTAAATATAAAACCTGCTGAGAAATATAATGGCTTGTCCACTGCTGTTCAATGAAATCTGTCACGCCTGATAGTTTATAAAGAAGCAGTTGTGATGAGTGTTTGTTCTAATCTGAGCTGGTCAAAAGGCCGATGGTGGCCGACTGTTGACCTTTTGGCCTCTCGCTGCTCCACTGAAGGTGTCTGAATGTCGGAGGACTGGAAACGGTTGACATTTGGTTCACACTCGTCCACGAGATGAACTGGAACCACGCTGGACTGTTTTTTTGCATGAGTGGTTGTGATTTGTATCTAGAAACAGACGAGAAAGATAGTGTGAGACATAAGCTCCTGTGTTTGGGTGGTGAGACCTTACAGGCCTCCGTAGGTCGACGTGTCTGCCAGTGAAAAGAGATTCGAAGGGCCGGCTGATGCTCCGATAGCAGCCTGCATGCTGGGACTGTTTTCTTCTACTTTCCATGCAGGACAGGAAATAGAAACTCGTCTCTCATTGGCTGTCGACTGTCGCCAGACGCTGGCATCCCCGTGTGTTCATAGCCGGTATGAGGAGTGAGAGGTGACTCACGGGAGGATTATATTTACCTGGGAGGTTAATCAGGGGTCACCCGTACAGCTTCTCCAGTTTCTCTGCTTTGTTTTCTGCCTCTTGCATCTTGTTGAGTTTAAATACGCACGCCGAGCTCACAAAGCTGGGTTTCAAAGTGTTTCTTGCCCCGACACATCCACCATCAAGCCACCAACGACCTCTTGAATCCACCATCCAAACTCAAAGAAGGTGGAAGGCAGCTCAGCCGTCCCTACGACACGACGAGGCTCTGAGAGCGTTGGTGAAATTCCTCGTGGGTTTAAGTTGAGCCGAGGACGCAGTCAGGGCGGTGTCAAGCTTCTTTCTTCCATTTTCTTTCTCCTGACTCCACTCGAGTGGAATTAAAGGAGCACTCTGACTTTGAGGGGGATTTGGCCCGTCGGTCACCTGACCTGGAGCGCGTTGGGAGGTTCGGCCACCTCATCCATGTCAAATAAAACAGCTCTGATCACCTGGTCAGCCAGCAACCACATACCAGGACTTTAGACAAGAGATGCACAATGAAAAAACGGGATGCACAATTTAAAACGAAAGCATCTTCTGTGGTAAAGAGTGTAAATATTAGAAGAAAATTGAGCAAGTTTACCCCAAGGAGACGTTGTAAACTTTACTGGTATGTTAACGACTACAGCTTTACTAAAGGCCGAGGTTCGGATTAAAATCGACAATTTACTGCACTCTGAGGCAGGTTAATGCTAACATTAGCAGCTAACATGTTCACAGCGAGGAAAAGAGTTTTAATAAAAGTTGCTCTTAAAGTGAAACATTCTCCATGCATTTTTCCTCATATGAAGACAGTAAATACATTTTTAAGGAGATTTGGACAAAACCAGACATTTGATTTAATAACAGTTTTGTGATTTTAAATGGGCCAAAAAATGTACAGTTTATGAAAATAATAATAAAGTAATTTTAAGACGGTATATTGTTGAGCATCTTAATTTAGCATATTAGCATGCTAACGTATTCTAAAGAGCACCAACACACAGAACCGCTGATAGGAAGGCCAAAACTCCCCAAATGCGAAGCAGTTCTACAGTTTCTCAGTAAATAAAGGATGTGAAGCTGTTCTGGGGTCAGTGGAGGACACGCCCTTCCTTCACTGAAGTAGTTGATGGTAAATCAGACAAGAGTGGCCTGGACTCCCCCTGGTCCCCCTGTGAGGGGTAAGGAGGGCTGGGGCAGAGAGGGGTTTGAGGAGGGCCGGTATGACATCATCTGGAAAGGATGCAGCAGCAGACCCTCGTCCCATGTCACAACTTGTCTTTTCCTGTCAGCCCTCCAGACGGGGGAAAGCTTAATGGAGGCTGTCGGCCTGCAGGCTTTAGTGTTTCCCAGCGAGGATATCGTCTCCGTGTGTCAACAGATTGCCGTCTGACGTGTTGATCACATTTCCTCCTCCTTTTAGTTTGCTCTTCACTGACACATTTCTCTGCAAACGGAGCCACGGGGGAACAGCAACTCTGCAACACTACGTCTGCATTCATAGCCATCTAATCTAAACCGTACTCGTGACCTTTAACCTCCGTGGGGAAAAGGAAATAACGTTCTCTTCAAAATCTGTTTGTTTATGCGACCCAGTGATGTAAAATATGCATTTAATGTGATGTTTGCCAAAAAGTCATTCAAAGACAAAGAAATGTGTGATGTGTCAGCAGATGCTTGTTTCCTGTGTCATAATTATATTATTATAAATAATAATTATATTAATAGAATGTTTCTCAGCTGATGTAATGAAACAATTCAGTTGCAGACATTTTCTTAAAATCAAAACGTTCATCAGAAATTCTTATATAAATCAGTGACGGTCATGAAGTATCAGTGTGATAAAACCATGTGAAGTGTTTTGTTAAAAAGAACATTAGTATTGAAGATATTTGACCTAGAGTTGACCACCAATAGCCTTAAACATTTATCTTAACTTAAATCTCAGCAGAGTCTCTGACCTCCATCTGAGGTTGTTTTAATCATAGACTATCAAATTAGTATGCTTTGTAAATTGTGTTTTTAAATCCCAGAGGCTTTTTTTTCAGGAAGCACAAACAGATATCCAATACAGATAAGTTGCACCCTAATTAAATACTTTTCTTGGTTTAAAAAACATAGTTTGCAAAGTTCATCTCATTCACTGACTTGAGAACAGAGAACTAACAACAACACTGGTCTGCATGTTTTCTTCTTCCTGGGAATAAGATCCTCTCAGATGTAGGTAATTATTTCTCTGTGATGTCTTTAATGGTCCTGACATATTTGTCTATAATATTCTGTGGGCTCTGGCAGGTGGAGATCAGTGAAACGAGCCTGAAACATCCAACGTTGCCCTGAGGGGAGACAGCGTCGGTCCAATCAGAGCGCTCGGTGCGTGTGACGCGGCCTCGGCAGAAACGGCGCGCAGCTGTTGCACAGGGGTAGGGAATCAAAAACAGATAACCTGGATAATGGCACGTGCCCGAGGCTTGGTTCATTTCCAAATGTTAACAAGGCCGTTTCACAGCTCCGGCGTGCCGCACTCTATGCTAATACCGCTAATAAGCCTATCTCCGCGAGTCATCGCGAGGCAAAGATCTGAGCGCGAGGCGCGGTTTGACAATGAAGCTGCGGGCCACATTTTAAATGAAGCATAACTATTTATGATTTTTACAAAGCTGACGTAATTGCTTAAAGGGTGAGCAAGGCGAGCGTTTGGTCTTCTACTTTGTTTGCCGTATTATGAAAGAGGTGCTCTCTCTGTGTGCATGTCAGAAGGCTACTGTGCACGCGGGGAGGAACTCGTGCTCGCCTGTTAAGCAATTTTGCAGCTTTTATTCGAGCTGTCAAGTCAGACAATCAGGAGATAATGCAGCCTCGGTTTGTAAATTATAAACGTGTCAAGAGATGCACTAAAGGCACCGACAGATGCCACTTATCTCCGGCAGCCTCTGCAGCGGGCCTGCACCATCAGAAGGGACATATAACATTTTGATGTTTACATAACAGAAGTATTAGTATCCGTCAGAAATGTAATTCCTTTCACCTATCCCTCTCGCAGCGGATTGACTCCCCAAAGAACACACAATGATTTTTTTTAAGCTAACAAAACAAAAAAAAGGAGCAGAAAAGCATCCTCGCTGATCTTCTGTCCGTTTCCAACATCGCTTCTTGTATATTTTTTGGTGGAAATCCTCTTAGAATGCAAAGTAAATAGATTACGATACAGTGAGGGATTAGGGCTCGCGCGGCGCTGTCAGATTAGTCGGTGAGCGCAGCGCGTCGACAGCTCTGACACGGCCATGGCTGCTGTTCAGGAAAGGGGCTCCGCGCGACGCTTTAAAGACGCTGGTTGGCTCCTATTCATGAATAAAACTGTGGCCCGTAATCTCGGCCAGCACACACACACATTTATACAGCACACACACACACACACACACACACACACACACAATAACACACACACACACACACACATTTATACAGCACACACACACACACACACACACACACATTTATACAGCACATACACACACACACACACACAAACACACACACATTTATACAGCACCACACACACACACACACATACACACACACACACACACACACACATTTATACAGCACATACACACACACACACACACAAACACACACACATTTATACAGCACCACACACACACACACACACACACACACACACACATTTATACAGCACATACACACACACACACACAAACACACACACATTTATACAGCACCACACACACACACACACACACACACACATTTATACAGCACATACACACACACACACACACATTTATACAGCACACACACATTTATACAGCACATACACACACACACACACATTTATACAGCACACACACACACACACACACACACACACACACACATTTATACAGCACACACACACACACACACACACATTTATACAGCACATACACACACACACACACCCATTTACACACACACTTATACAGCACACACACACACACACACACACACAGACACACATTTATACAACACATACACACATACACACAGCACACCAGATCGATATAGCACACACACATTTATACAGAACATGCACACAATTATTCAGAACACACACATACTTGTTATGTGATGTGATATGCTGTTGAAGATGTGTGTGCTGTATAGATGTGTGTGTGCTGTGTATATGTATGTGTGTGTGCTGTATAGATGTATGTGCTATATAGATGTGTGTGCACTGTATAGATGTCATGTTTTTATGGTGCATCTCATTAAAGTCTTCACGAAGAAGGAACATAACCTGAATTCACATCTTAATTTCATAAGCAATGACAGGTTTAATCAGGCTTTTGGTTTCACAATATAAAATGTACAATTTGCTGACAAAGCTGGTAATACAAAACTGCATCTCTTATGTATTGTTCAACTTGTCTTAGGCTAATCTACTACTCTGTATGAGCCCCTAGCAAGTTAATGATACAGGTAAGTAACTCATTTGCATATGAGATGTTGTTGTGACTTGTATCCTTCAAACTATTCCTAAATGGACGACCTGGAGCATCCCGAGGTCTTCATTGTCCTGAGAGAGAGAGAGGAAACAAAACACAGAAATGTTAGGTGATATAAACTTAGAAAAACTGTGTTTTACTCTCAAGACATCTACTTAACTGCTCACGTTGTAGTCATAAAGATATGATAGTATAGGATGTTAAAATCATGTCATAAAAATGTGCAGCATAATATGGCATAAAATGTCCTATAATAGTATTATAAAAAGTGTAATAAAAATGTCATAGTAGGCTATAGTTTGTCAAAATAATTTTTAAAAGTATAGTATACCATGGAAAGTCATAAAATGACATACAGAAAGTCATAAAAAATGTTATTAAGATGTCATCGTATACAATATAGAAAAATGTGATAGTATAGTATTTTGTAAAGAAAATAGAATTAATACAATTATAAAATGATCTAAACACTCACAGGACGGTTGTCATAATTAATGATCCATGATTAATGTAATGTGTCAAAAAATAATGATATAGAGCATTAAGAAAAGTCTTAAAAAAGTCACTGTAAAGCATGTTGATGAAGTAAAAGAAAAGTCATAGTATAGTATGTTGAAAAAAAGTCATAGTATAGTATGTTGAAAAAAGACAAAAAAAGTAAGAAAAATAGTATGTTGAAAAAGTCATAAAAAAGTCATAGTATAGTATGTTGAAATAGGCAATAAAAAGTCTTGGTATAGTATGTCGAAAAAAGTCATAAAAAAGTCATAGTATAGTATGTTGAAAAAAGACGAAAAAAAGTAAGAAAATAGTATGTTGAAAAAATAATAAAAAAGTCATGGTATAGTATGTTGAAAAAGAGTCATGGTATAGTATGTTGAAAAAAAAGTCAGTATAGTATGTTGAAAAAGAGTCATAGTATATATGTTGAAAAAAGTCAGTATAGTATGTTGAAAAAAGACGAAAAAAAGTCATAGTATAGTATGTTGAAAAAAGTCATAGTATAGTATGTTGAAAAAAGTCATAGTATAGTATGTTGAAAAAAAGTCATAGTACAGTATGTTGAAAAAAAGTCATAGTACAGTATGTTGAAAAAAAGTCATAGTACAATATGTTGAAAAAAAGCCATAGTACAGTATGTTGAAAAAAAGTCATAGTACAGTATGTTGAAAAAAGTCATGGTATAGTATGTTGAAAAAAAGTCATAGTACAGTATGTTGAAAAAAAGTCATAGTATAGTATGTTGAAAAAAAGCCATAGTACAGTATGTTGAAAAAAAGTCATAGTACAGTATGTTGAAAAAAGTCATAGTATAGTATGTTGAAAAAAGTCATAGTACAGTATGAAAAAAAGTCATAGTATTGTATGTTGAAAAAAAGTCATAGTATAGTATGTTGAAAAAAAGTCATAGTACAGTATGAAAAAAAGTCATAGTATTGTAAGTTAAAAAAAGTCATAGTATAGTATGTTGAAAAAAGTCATAGTATAGTATGTTGAAAAAAAGACATAGTACAGTATGTTGAAAAAAGTCACAGTATAGTATGTTGAAAAAAAGTCATAGTACAGTATGTTGAAAAAGAGTCATAGAATATATGTTGAAAAATAGTCAGTAAAGTATAGTATGTTGAAAAAAGTCATAGTATAGTATGTTGAAAAAAAGTCATAGTACAGTATGAAAAAAAGTCATAGTATTGTATGTTGAAAAAAAGTCATAGTATAGTATGAAAAAAAGTCATAGTATTGTATGTTGAAAAAAAGTCATAGTATAGTATGTTGAAAAAGGCAATAAAAAGTCTTAGTATAGTATGTCGAAAAAAGTCATAGTACAGTATGTTGAAAAAAAGCCATAGTACAGTATGTTGAAAAAAAGTCATAGTACAGTATGTTGAAAAAAGTCATAGTATAGTATGTTGAAAAAAAGTCATAGTACAGTATGAAAAAAAGTCATAGTATTGTATGTTGAAAAAAAGTCATAGTATAGTATGTTGAAAAAAAGTCATAGTATAGTATGTTGAAAAAGGCAATAAAAAGTCTTAGTATAGTATGTCGAAAAAAGTCATAAAAAAGTCATAGTATAGTATGTTGAAAAAAGATGAAAAAAAGTAAGAAAATAGTATGTTGAAAAAAGATGAAAAAAAGTAAGAAAATAGTATGTTGAAAAAATAATAAAAAAAGTCATGGTATAGTATGTTGAAAAAGAGTCATAGTATTGTATGTTGAAAAAAAGTCATAGTGTAGTATGTTGAAAAAAAGTCATAGTATAGTTTGTTGAAAAAAAGTCATAGTACAGTATGTTGAAAAAAAGTCATAGTACAGTATGTTGAAAAAAAGTCATAGTACGGTATAGTTTGTTGAAAAAAAGTCAGTATAGTATGTTGAAAAAGAGTCATAGTATAGTATGTTGAAAAAGAGTCATAGTATATATGTTGAAAAAAAGTCAGTATAGTATGTTGAAAAAAGATGAAAAAAAGTCATAGTACAGTATGTTGAAAAAAAGTCATAGTACAGTATGTTGAAAAAAAGTCATAGTATAGTATGTTGGAAAAGGCAATAAAAAGTCTTAGTATAGTATGTTAAAAAAAGTCATAAAAAAGTCATAGTATAGTATGTTGAAAAAAAGTCAGTATAGTATGTTGAAAAAGAGTCAGAGTATATATGTTGAAAAAAGTCAGTATAGTATGTTGAAAAAAGACGAAAAAAAGTCATAGTATAGTATGTTGAAAAAAAGTCATAGTATAGTTTGTTGAAAAAAAGTCATAGTACAGTATGTTGAAAAAAAGTCATAGTACAGTATGTTGAAAAAAAGTCATAGTACGGTATAGTATGTTGAAAAAAGTCAGTATAGTATGTTGAAAAAGAGTCATAGTATAGTATGTTGAAAAAGAGTCATAGTATATATGTTGAAAAAAAGTCAGTATAGTATGTTGAAAAAAGACGAAAAAAGTCATAGTATAGTATGTTGAAAAAAGTCATAGTATAGTATGTTGAAAAAAAGTCATAGTACAGTATGTTGAAAAAAAGACATAGTACAGTATGTTGAAAAAAGTCACAGTATAGTATGTTGAAAAAAAGTCATAGTATATATGTTGAAAAAAAGTCAGTATAGTATGTTGAAAAAAAGTCATAGTACAGTATGTTGAAAAAAAGACATAGTACAGTATGTTGAAAAAAGTCACAGTATAGTATGTTGAAAAAGAGTCATAGTATATATGTTGAAAAAAAGTCAGTATAGTATGTTGAAAAAAGTCATAGTATAGTATGTTGAAAAAAAGTCATAGTACAGTATGTTGAAAAAAGTCATAGTACAGTATGTTGAAAAAAAGCCATAGTACAGTATGTTGAAAAAAAGTTATAGTACAGTATGTTGAAAAAAGTCACAGTATAGTATGTTGAAAAAAAGTCATAGTATAGTATGTTGAAAAAGGCAATAAAAAGTCTTAGTATAGTATGTCGAAAAAAGTCATAGTACAGTATGTTGAAAAAAAGCCATAGTACAGTATGTTGAAAAAAAGTCATAGTACAGTATGTTGAAAAAAGTCATAGTATAGTATGTTGAAAAAAAAGTCATAGTACAGTATGAAAAAAAGTCATAGTATAGTATGTTGAAAAAAAAGTCATAGTACAGTATGTTGAAAAAGTCATAAAAAAGTCATAGTATAGTATGTTGAAAAAGGCAATAAAAAGTCTAGTATAGTATGTCGAAAAAAGTCATAAAAAAGTCATAGTATAGTATGTTGAAAAAAGACGAAAAAAAAGTAAGAAAATAGTATGTTGAAAAAAGACGAAAAAAGTAAGAAAATAGTATGTTGAAAAAATAATAAAAAAGTCATGGTATAGTATGTTGAAAAGAGTCATAGTATAGTATGTTGAAAAAAAGTCATAGTATAGTATGTTGAAAAAAAGTCATAGTACAGTATGTTGAAAAAAAGTCATAGTATAGTATGTTGAAAAAAAGTCATAGTACAGTATGTTGAAAAAAAGTCATAGTATAGTATGTTGAAAAAGAGTCATAGTATAGTATGTTGAAAAAAAGTCAGTATAGTATGTTGAAAAAAGACGAAAAAAAGTCATAGTACAGTATGTTGAAAAAAAGTCATAGTACAGTATGTTGAAAAAAAGTCATAGTATAGTATGTTGAAAAAGGCAATAAAAAGTCTAGTATAGTATGTCGAAAAAAGTCATAAAAAAGTCATAGTATAGTATGTTGAAAAAAAAGTCAGTACAGTATGTTGAAAAAGAGTCAGAGTATATATGTTGAAAAAAAGTCAGTATAGTATGTTGAAAAAAGACGAAAAAAAGTCATAGTATAGTATGTTGAAAAAAAGTCATAGTATAGTATGTTGAAAAAGGCAATAAAAAGTCTTAGTATAGTATGTCGAAAAAAAGTCATAAAAAGTCATAGTACATACAATACTATACTATACTATGTTGAAAAAAGATGAAAAAAAGTAAGAAAATAGTATGTTGAAAAAATAATTAAAAAAAGTCATGGTATAGTATGTTGAAAACGAGTCATAGTACAGTATGTTGAAAAAAAGTCAGTATAGTATGTTGAAAAAGAGTCATAGTATAGTATGTTGAAAAAGAGTCATAGTATATATGTTGAAAAAAAGTCATAGCATTGTATGTTGAAAAAAAGTCATAGTATAGTATGTTGAAAAAAAGTCATAGTATAGTATGTTGAAAAAGGCAATAAAAAGTCTTAGTATAGTATGTCGAAAAAAGTCATAAAAAGTCATAGTACATACAATACTATACTATACTATATTGAAAAAAGATGAAAAAAAGTAAGAAAATAGTATGTTGAAAAAATAATAAAAAAAGTCATGGTATAGTATGTTGAAAAAGAGTCATAGTATAGTATGTTGAAAAAAAGTCATAGTACAGTATGTTGAAAAAAAGTCATAGTACAGTATGTTGAAAAAAAGTCATAGTACAGTATGTTGAAAAAAAGTCATAGTATAGTATGTTGAAAAAAAGTCATAGTATAGTATGATGAAAAAGGCAATAAAAAGTCTTAGTATAGTATGTCGAAAAAAGTCATAAAAAAGTCATAGTACATACAATACTATACTATACTATGTTGAAAAAAGATGAAAAAAAGTAAGAAAATAGTATGTTGAAAAAATAATAAAAAAAGTCATTGTATAGTATGTTGAAAAAGAGTCATAGTGTAGTATGTTGAAAAAAAGTCAGTATAGTATGTTGAAAAAGAGTCATAGTAGCCTATATATGTTGTAAAAAAGTCAGTATAGTATGTTGAAAAAAGACGAAAAAAAGTCATAGTATTGTATGTTGAAAAAAAGTCATAGTGTAGTATGTTGAAAAAAAGTCATAGTATAGTTTCTTGAAAAAAAGTCATAGTACAGTATGTTGAAAAAAAAGTCATAGTACAGTATGTTGAAAAAAAGTCATAGTACGGTATAGTATGTTGAAAAAAAGTCATAGTATAGTATGTTGACAAAAAGTCATAGATGTTGAAAAAGGCAATAAAAAGTCTTAGTATAGTATGTCGAAAAAAGTCATAAAAAAGTCATAGTATAGTATGTTGAAAAACTCATAAAATAGTCATAGTATAGTACCTCGAAAAAGTAAAAAAAAAAGTCATAGTATAGTATGTTGAAAAAAAGTCATAGTATAGTATGTTGAAATAGGCAATAAAAAGTCTTAGTATAGTATGTCGAAAAAAGTCATAGTACAGTATGTTGAAAAAAAGCCATAGTACAGTATGTTGAAAAAAAGTCATAGTACAGTATGTTGAAAAAAGTCATAGTATAGTATGTTGAAAAAAGTCATAGTACAGTATGAAAAAAAGTCATAGTACAGTATGTTGAAAAAAAGTCATAGTATAGTATGTTGAAAAAAGTCATAGTATAGTATGTTGAAAAAGGCAATAAAAAGTCTTAGTATAGTATGTCGAAAAAAGTCATAAAAAAGTCATAGTATAGTATGTTGAAAAAAGATGAAAAAAAGTAAAAAAATAGTATGTTGAAAAAAGATGAAAAAAAGTAAGAAAATAGTATGTTGAAAAAATAATAAAAAAAGTCATGGTATAGTATGTTGAAAAAGAGTCATAGTATTGTATGTTGAAAAAAAGTCATAGTACGGTATAGTATGTTGAAAAAAAGTCAGTATAGTATGTTGAAAAAGAGTCATAGTATAGTATGTTGAAAAAGAGTCATAGTATATATGTTGAAAAAAAGTCAGTATAGTATGTTGGAAAAGGCAATAAAAAGTCTTAGTATAGTATGTTAAAAAAAGTCATAAAAAAGTCATAGTATAGTATGTTGAAAAAAAGTCAGTATAGTATGTTGAAAAAGAGTCAGAGTATATATGTTGAAAAAAGTCAGTATAGTATGTTGAAAAAAGACGAAAAAAAGTCATAGTATAGTATGTTGAAAAAAAGTCATAGTATAGTTTGTTGAAAAAAAGTCATAGTACAGTATGTTGAAAAAAAGTCATAGTACAGTATGTTGAAAAAAGTCATAGTACGGTATAGTATGTTGAAAAAAGTCAGTATAGTATGTTGAAAAAGAGTCATAGTATAGTATGTTGAAAAAGAGTCATAGTATATATGTTGAAAAAAAGTCAGTATAGTATGTTGAAAAAAGACGAAAAAAGTCATAGTATAGTATGTTGAAAAAAGTCATAGTATAGTATGTTGAAAAAAAGTCATAGTACAGTATGTTGAAAAAAAGACATAGTACAGTATGTTGAAAAAAGTCACAGTATAGTATGTTGAAAAAAAGTCATAGTATATATGTTGAAAAAAAGTCAGTATAGTATGTTGAAAAAAAGTCATAGTACAGTATGTTGAAAAAAAGACATAGTACAGTATGTTGAAAAAAGTCACAGTATAGTATGTTGAAAAAGAGTCATAGTATATATGTTGAAAAAAAGTCAGTATAGTATGTTGAAAAAAGTCATAGTATAGTATGTTGAAAAAAAGTCATAGTACAGTATGTTGAAAAAAGTCATAGTACAGTATGTTGAAAAAAAGCCATAGTACAGTATGTTGAAAAAAAGTTATAGTACAGTATGTTGAAAAAAGTCACAGTATAGTATGTTGAAAAAAAGTCATAGTATAGTATGTTGAAAAAGGCAATAAAAAGTCTTAGTATAGTATGTTGAAAAAAGTCATAGTACAGTATGTTGAAAAAAAGCCATAGTACAGTATGTTGAAAAAAAGTCATAGTACAGTATGTTGAAAAAAGTCATAGTATAGTATGTTGAAAAAAAGTCATAGTACAGTATGAAAAAAAGTCATAGTATTGTATGTTGAAAAAAAGTCATAGTATAGTATGTTGAAAAAAAGTCATAGTATAGTATGTTGAAAAAGGCAATAAAAAGTCTTAGTATAGTATGTCGAAAAAAGTCATAAAAAAGTCATAGTATAGTATGTTGAAAAAAGATGAAAAAAAGTAAGAAAATAGTATGTTGAAAAAAGATGAAAAAAAGTAAGAAAATAGTATGTTGAAAAAATAATAAAAAAAGTCATGGTATAGTATGTTGAAAAAGAGTCATAGTATTGTATGTTGAAAAAAAGTCATAGTGTAGTATGTTGAAAAAAAGTCATAGTACAGTATGTTGAAAAAAAGTCATAGTACGGTATAGTATGTTGAAAAAAAGTCAGTATAGTATGTTGAAAAAGAGTCATAGTATAGTATGTTGAAAAAGAGTCATAGTATATATGTTGAAAAAAAGTCAGTATAGTATGTTGAAAAAAGACGAAAAAAAGTCATAGTACAGTATGTTGAAAAAAAGTCATAGTACAGTATGTTGAAAAAAAGTCATAGTATAGTATGTTGGAAAAGGCAATAAAAAGTCTTAGTATAGTATGTCGAAAAAAGTCATAAAAAAGTCATAGTATAGTATGTTGAAAAAAAGTCAGTATAGTATGTTGAAAAAGAGTCAGAGTATATATGTTGAAAAAAAGTCAGTATAGTATGTTGAAAAAAGACGAAAAAAAGTCATAGTATAGTATGTTGAAAAAAAGTCATAGTATAGTATGTTGAAAAAGGCAATAAAAAGTCTTAGTATAGTATGTCGAAAAAAGTCATAAAAAGTCATAGTACATACAATACTATACTATACTATGTTGAAAAAAGATGAAAAAAAGTAAGAAAATAGTATGTTGAAAAAATAATTAAAAAAAGTCATGGTATAGTATGTTGAAAACGAGTCATAGTACAGTATGTTGAAAAAAAGTCAGTATAGTATGTTGAAAAAGAGTCATAGTATAGTATGTTGAAAAAGAGTCATAGTATATATGTTGAAAAAAAGTCATAGCATTGTATGTTGAAAAAAAGTCATAGTATAGTATGTTGAAAAAAAGTCATAGTATAGTATGTTGAAAAAGGCAATAAAAAGTCTTAGTATAGTATGTCGAAAAAAGTCATAAAAAGTCATAGTACATACAATACTATACTATACTATATTGAAAAAAGATGAAAAAAAGTAAGAAAATAGTATGTTGAAAAAATAATAAAAAAAGTCATGGTATAGTATGTTGAAAAAGAGTCATAGTATAGTATGTTGAAAAAAAGTCATAGTACAGTATGTTGAAAAAAAGTCATAGTACAGTATGTTGAAAAAAAGTCATAGTACAGTATGTTGAAAAAAAGTCATAGTATAGTATGTTGAAAAAAAGTCATAGTATAGTATGATGAAAAAGGCAATAAAAAGTCTTAGTATAGTATGTCGAAAAAAGTCATAAAAAAGTCATAGTACATACAATACTATACTATACTATGTTGAAAAAAGATGAAAAAAAGTAAGAAAATAGTATGTTGAAAAAATAATAAAAAAAGTCATTGTATAGTATGTTGAAAAAGAGTCATAGTGTAGTATGTTGAAAAAAAGTCAGTATAGTATGTTGAAAAAGAGTCATAGTAGCCTATATATGTTGTAAAAAAGTCAGTATAGTATGTTGAAAAAAGACGAAAAAAAGTCATAGTATTGTATGTTGAAAAAAAGTCATAGTGTAGTATGTTGAAAAAAAGTCATAGTATAGTTTCTTGAAAAAAAGTCATAGTACAGTATGTTGAAAAAAAAGTCATAGTACAGTATGTTGAAAAAAAGTCATAGTACGGTATAGTATGTTGAAAAAAAGTCATAGTATAGTATGTTGACAAAAAGTCATAGATGTTGAAAAAGGCAATAAAAAGTCTTAGTATAGTATGTCGAAAAAAGTCATAAAAAAGTCATAGTATAGTATGTTGAAAAACTCATAAAATAGTCATAGTATAGTACCTCGAAAAAGTAAAAAAAAAGTCATAGTATAGTATGTTGAAAAAAAGTCATAGTATAGTATGTTGAAATAGGCAATAAAAAGTCTTAGTATAGTATGTCGAAAAAAGTCATAGTACAGTATGTTGAAAAAAAGCCATAGTACAGTATGTTGAAAAAAAGTCATAGTACAGTATGTTGAAAAAAGTCATAGTATAGTATGTTGAAAAAAGTCATAGTACAGTATGAAAAAAAGTCATAGTACAGTATGTTGAAAAAAAGTCATAGTATAGTATGTTGAAAAAAGTCATAGTATAGTATGTTGAAAAAGGCAATAAAAAGTCTTAGTATAGTATGTCGAAAAAAGTCATAAAAAAGTCATAGTATAGTATGTTGAAAAAAGATGAAAAAAAGTAAAAAAATAGTATGTTGAAAAAAGATGAAAAAAAGTAAGAAAATAGTATGTTGAAAAAATAATAAAAAAAGTCATGGTATAGTATGTTGAAAAAGAGTCATAGTATTGTATGTTGAAAAAAAGTCATAGTACGGTATAGTATGTTGAAAAAAAGTCAGTATAGTATGTTGAAAAAGAGTCATAGTATAGTATGTTGAAAAAGAGTCATAGTATATATGTTGAAAAAAAGTCAGTATAGTATGTTGGAAAAGGCAATAAAAAGTCTTAGTATAGTATGTCGAAAAAAGTCATAAAAAAGTCATAGTACATACAATACTATACTATACTATGTTGAAAAAAGATGAAAAAAAGTAAGAAAATAGTATGTTGAAAAAATAATAAAAAAAGTCATGGTATAGTATGTTGAAAACGAGTCATAGTGTAGTATGTTGAAAAAAAGTCAGTATAGTATGTTGAAAAAGAGTCATAGTATAGTATGTTGAAAAAGAGTCATAGTATATATGTTGTAAAAAAGTCAGTATAGTATGTTGAAAAAAGACGAAAAAAAGTCATAGTATTGTATGTTGAAAAAAAGTCATAGTATAGTTTCTTGAAAAAAAGTCATAGTACAGTATGTTGAAAAAAAGTCATAGTACGGTATAGTATGTTGAAAAAAAGTCATAGTATAGTATGTTGACAAAAAGTCATAGATGTTGAAAAAGGCAATAAAAAGTCTTAGTATAGTATGTCGAAAAAAGTCATAAAAAAGTCATAGTATAGTATGTTGAAAAACTCATAAAGTAGTCATAGTATAGTACCTCGAAAAAGTAAAAAAAAAAGTCATAGTATAGTATGTTGAAAAAAAGTCATAGTATAGTATGTTGAAAAAGGCAATGAAAAGTCTTAGTATAGTATGTCGAAAAAAGTCATAGTACAGTATGTTGAAAAAAAGCCATAGTACAGTATGTTGAAAAAAAGTCATAGTACAGTATGTTGAAAAAAGTCATAGTATAGTATGTTGAAAAAAGTCATAGTACAGTATGAAAAAAAGTCATAGTACAGTATGTTGAAAAAAAGTCATAGTATAGTATGTTGAAAAAAGTCATAGTATAGTATGTTGAAAAAGGCAATAAAAAGTCTTAGTATAGTATGTCGAAAAAAGTCATTAAAAAGTCATAGTATAGTATGTTGAAAAAAGATGAAAAAAAGTAAAAAAATAGTATGTTGAAAAAAGATGAAAAAAAGTAAGAAAATAGTATGTTGAAAAAATAATAAAAAAAGTCATGGTATAGTATGTTGAAAAAGAGTCATAGTATTGTATGTTGAAAAAAAGTCAAAGTACGGTATAGTATGTTGAAAAAAAGTCAGTATAGTATGTTGAAAAAGAGTCATAGTATAGTATGTTGAAAAAGAGTCATAGTATATATGTTGAAAAAAAGTCAGTATAGTATGTTGGAAAAGGCAATAAAAAGTCTTAGTATAGTATGTCGAAAAAAGTCATAAAAAAGTCATAGTATAGTATGTTGAAAAAAGATGAAAAAAAGTAAGAAAATAGTATGTTGAAAAAATAATAAAAAAAAGTCATGGTATAGTATGTTGAAAAAGAGTCAGAGTATATATGTTGAAAAAAAGTCAGTATAGTATGTTGAAAAAAGACGAAAAAAAGTCATAGTATTGTATGTTGAAAAAAAGTCATAGTGTAGTATGTTGAAAAAAAGTCATAGTATAGTTTCTTGAAAAAAAGTCATAGTACAGTATGTTGAAAAAAAGTCATAGTACGGTATAGTATGTTGAAAAAAAGTCAGTATAGTATGTTGAAAAAGAGTCATAGTATAGTATGTTGAAAAAGAGTCATAGTATATATGTTGAAAAAAAGTCAGTATAGTATGTTGAAAAAAGACGAAAAAAAGTCATAGTACAGTATGTTGAAAAAAAGTCATAGTACAGTATGTTGAAAAAAAGTCATAGTATAGTATGTTGGAAAAAGTCATAAAAAAGTCATAGTATAGTATGTTGAAAAAAGATGAAAAAAAGTAAGAAAATAGTATGTTGAAAAAATAATAAAAAAAAGTCATGGTATAGTATGTTGAAAAAGAGTCAGAGTATATATGTTGAAAAAAAGTCAGTATAGTATGTTGAAAAAAAGACGAAAAAAAGTCATAGTATAGTATGTTGAAAAAAAGTCATAGTATAGTATGTTGAAAAAGGCAATAAAAAGTCTTAGTATAGTATGTCGAAAAAAGTCATAGTACAGTATGTTGAAAAAAAGCCATAGTACAGTATGTTGAAAAAAAGTCATAGTACAGTATGTTGAAAAAAGTCATAGTATAGTATGTTGAAAAAGGCAATAAAAAGTCTTAGTATAGTATGTCGAAAAAAGTCATAAAAAGTCATAGTACATACAATACTATACTATACTATGTTGAAAAAAGATGAAAAAAAGTAAGAAAATAGTATGTTGAAAAAATAATAAAAAAAGTCATGGTATAGTATGTTGAAAAAGAGTCATAGTATATATGTTGTAAAAAAGTCAGTATAGTATGTTGAAAAATGACGAAAAAAAGTCATAGTATTGTATGTTGAAAAAAAGTCATAGTGTAGTATGTTGAAAAAAAGTCATAGTATAGTTTCTTGAAAAAAAGTCATAGTACAGTATGTTGAAAAAAAAGTCATAGTACAGTATGTTGAAAAAAAGTCATAGTATAGTATGTTGAAAAAGGCAATAAAAAGTCTTAGTATAGTATGTCGAAAAAAGTCATAAAAAAGTCATAGTACATACAATACTATACTATACTATGTTGAAAAAAGATGAAAAAAAGTAAGAAAATAGTATGTTGAAAAAATAATAAAAGAAGTCATGGTATAGTATGTTGAAAACGAGTCATAGTGTAGTATGTTGAAAAAAAGTCAGTATAGTATGTTGAAAAAGAGTCATAGTATAGTATGTTGAAAAAGAGTCATAGTATATATGTTGTAAAAAAGTCAGTATAGTATGTTGAAAAAAGACGAAAAAAAGTCATAGTATTGTATGTTGAAAAAAAGTCATAGTGTAGTATGTTGAAAAAAAGTCATAGTATAGTTTCTTGAAAAAAAGTCATAGTACAGTATGTTGAAAAAAAGTCATAGTACAGTATGTTGAAAAAAAGTCATAGTACGGTATAGTATGTTGAAAAAAAGTCATAGTATAGTATGTTGACAAAAAGTCATAGATGTTGAAAAAGGCAATAAAAAGTCTTAGTATAGTATGTCGAAAAAAGTCATAAAAAAGTCATAGTATAGTATGTTGAAAAACTCATAAAGTAGTCATAGTATAGTACCTCGAAAAAGTAAAAAAAAAAGTCATAGTATAGTATGTTGAAAAAAAGTCATAGTATAGTATGTTGAAAAAGGCAATAAAAAGTCTTAGTATAGTATGTCGAAAAAAGTCATAGTACAGTATGTTGAAAAAAAGCCATAGTACAGTATGTTGAAAAAAAGTCATAGTACAGTATGTTGAAAAAAGTCATAGTATAGTATGTTGAAAAAGGCAATAAAAAGTCTTAGTATAGTATGTCGAAAAAAGTCATAAAAAGTCATAGTACATACAATACTATACTATACTATGTTGAAAAAAGATGAAAAAAAGTAAGAAAATAGTATGTTGAAAAAATAATAAAAAAAGTCATGGTATAGTATGTTGAAAAAGAGTCATAGTATATATGTTGTAAAAAAGTCAGTATAGTATGTTGAAAAATGACGAAAAAAAGTCATAGTATTGTATGTTGAAAAAAAGTCATAGTGTAGTATGTTGAAAAAAAGTCATAGTATAGTTTCTTGAAAAAAAGTCATAGTACAGTATGTTGAAAAAAAAAGTCATAGTACAGTATGTTGAAAAAAAGTCATAGTATAGTATGTTGAAAAAGGCAATAAAAAGTCTTAGTATAGTATGTCGAAAAAAGTCATAAAAAAGTCATAGTACATACAATACTATACTATACTATGTTGAAAAAAGATGAAAAAAAGTAAGAAAATAGTATGTTGAAAAAATAATAAAAAAAGTCATGGTATAGTATGTTGAAAACGAGTCATAGTGTAGTATGTTGAAAAAAAGTCAGTATAGTATGTTGAAAAAGAGTCATAGTATAGTATGTTGAAAAAGAGTCATAGTATATATGTTGTAAAAAAGTCAGTATAGTATGTTGAAAAAAGACGAAAAAAAGTCATAGTATTGTATGTTGAAAAAAAGTCATAGTATAGTTTCTTGAAAAAAAGTCATAGTACAGTATGTTGAAAAAAAAGTCATAGTACAGTATGTTGAAAAAAAGTCATAGTACAGTATGTTGAAAAAAAGTCATAGTACGGTATAGTATGTTGAAAAAAAGTCTTAGTATACTATGTTGAAAAAAAGTCATAGATGTTGAAAAAGGCAATAAAAAGTCTTAGTATAGTATGTCGAAAAAAGTCATAAAAAAGTCATAGTATAGTATGTTGAAAAACTCATAAAGTAATCATAGTATAGTACCTCGAAAAAGTAAAAAAAAAAGTCATAGTAAATTATGTTGAAAAAAGTCATAAAAAGTCATAGTATAGTATGTAAAAAAGTAATGAAAAGGTCATAGTATAATATGTCGAATAAAGTCATAAAATGCCATGGTATAGTATGCAAAAAAAGTAATGACACATTTATTGTCATTCTACCATACCACAACCAAAAAATTAGACAACCAAACAAAAAAGTAGTGCAGTCCTGTTATGCGATTAAAAAAAACAAATTGCATCAGGAGGAATGTAAACAGCAGCAACAGCCACCAGTGAATTCCATGGGCAGATAACGCCGGCATCCTAACATGAGTTAAGAGTTTCTCTTGTCCCACCAGAGTCCAGCGCTTTGGCCGCCTGTCAAGTGCAGTAGCATGGTCCAAAAGCCAGGATGGAGCCAGGTCTCTGTAAAGATGAGGGCACAGCGGTCTCCAATCTCTTGTTGCTGGTTTAGCCTGAAGTCTTGCATCCTTCTTAAATATACTGCATCCACACATCAGCCAGGAGCAGGCTGGGTGGTGGAGGAGGCCTGAGCTGGATTGACCTGGGAGGCGTTTGGTCTGGCTGTTCAGGCTGATCCAACTACTGCACTTTTGTCTCGCTTTTTATGTTGATAAGTGGATCTCCATTATACCATACAGACTCCAGTAATACAGGTGAAAAAGTTTAAGATGGCATGATAATATAATAAAAAATATGATGTCATTGTAAAAAGTCATAGTACAGTATGTCATAAAAATAGTTGTGGTAAGTATGCCATGAAAAATATCATAGTATATTTTGGATGTCATTGAATACAAGGTGATGAAAAAATCATATTATAGTAGCCTATGTCATAAAAATAATACTGCAGTATAGTATGTGACAATAAATATCATATAATATTTCATAAAATTGTTATGAACATAGTTACGTATGTCATATACAATTTAATAGAAAGTCATGGCAAAGTTTGCCATAAAAAATTTCACTCATTAAAAATTATTACAGACAAATTATAGTCATTAAAAATCATGAGAAATGTCATCCTACTGTCAAGTAGTAGTAGTAGTATTATGTCATGAAAAATGCCAAAGGAAGTCAAAGTATCCTTAAAATGTTATAAATATGACTATTAAAAAAAGTCATAATAAACAAAAAATAGTATACCACAAAAAATATTATTGTATGTCAAAAAAATGGCATAAAAATATTATAGTACTGTGTCATAATATTGTATATCATTAAGTGATACTATAGTGTGGCCATAAATATGTCACAGTGTGTCATAAAAAAATCATAGCATAGGATGTGATCAAAATAAAAATCACAAAAATGAGAATCAAATATAAATATGTATGTTCTGTATGTCATAAAATGTCATAGTATAAAAGTAATTATGTATAATATGCAATAATAAAATGTCACAGTATGGTATGTCATAAATGAATATTACCCCTTTATCTGTCATAAATGCATCCATCAGACATCTTGGTGAGGTCACAGTGACCTTTGACCACCAAATTCTAATCCTCAAATATCATGAGAATTGTGCAGACATGACCTTGACCTTCGAACTACAGTATGTCACAAAAAGTCATCATATAGTCATAATTAACAAGTCACAGTACAGTGTCATACACTAGAATTCTATGCCTCTGTCCTCAGATGGAACCAGCACATTTTTGCCATTTTCTTGCTTTAAAAAAGACAAACAACTAATCCATTATCAAAATAGGTGTCGGTAACTTTTCTTTCGATCAGCTAATCGATTGATCGAATGATCACTTCTGCTATAAACATCCCATCATGTTTTTTGTTAACTTGTGAGCAGTTCAATCGGAGTTACTGTAGGGTAAACATACAGCTCCAAGAAAAAAGGGGAAACATAAAGATAACACTGACTTTAACCCCCTATATAGCATTTACACATAAACATTTCATACTTGGTCTCTAACACCATGTAGTGCAATAAAGGTGTTAGTTCAATTCTACATATCAGGGAGCCTATTTGCTCCTCTCCCAATATGTTGTCTCAATGAGTCAATGTTGGTGTTTATGCTGAGAGGAAGGTGCAGGTTATGATTTAGAGTGCGGGCAAGCAGCAGAAGGACACAAACGCAGATAAAGATGAGGCAGCAGAAGCAACAAGTGATGATTTAATAGAAAGGACAGAGGCCCAAATAGAGCAGTAGGTCCAGCAGGTAGCAGGCAAACAGGTAACATGCAACAAACCATAGCAGCTAAAATAAACTGACAAAAGACAAAGAAGACAAGTAAAGGATGGGAGGGACCGGTGACGAGAGCTGGGCATCGGAAAATGGTGCTAATCAGCCAAATATGATGGTCCTAATCTGTATCTAACATTTTGAGGAGAACGGTGCCAGATTGAGGTGTTTTACAGTAATAGTATGATTGACTGATATCAAGTTTCACCTCCAAGCATCATCAAAAATGCTTCTACGTGCGATTCAAAGTATGTCTGCCGTTTCCTCTAAATGTGTGAGCCGCTGCTTAAGTTTCATACAGTCATTATTATCCTCTGCTCTTGTTTCTTTGAGTGTGGTGAAGGCTCTTGGGACGGCTGCAGGGTCAAATGGGAACCAGGATTCAGGGAACAGACCCGGTGTCGGCTCGGACCCCCGACTCAGGAACCGTCAACACATCAGTTGGGATCCCGGACACAGGAACTTTTGAGACGTCAGCTGACTTTAGACCAGGTTCAGGATCCGACTAGGTGTTGATCAGGGAGTTGGGTCACTGTACAACCACCAGTCTCCGCAGCTCCACCATCAACACCCAGTGGTGAAGGATGCTCCCTCAATACCTTGGGGAAATAGCGAGGGGACTAAGGGGATTTCTCAAATCTCATACTGTTGCGATTTGCAGTGTAGGAAGCAGAAGGAACCAATTTTTAAAATGGTGTAATAGAAATGTCTTAAAGAGTCAGCAACACAAACAGAAAATCACAATGATGATGAACTGACAAAAGACAAGAGGAGTGCTGAGGAAAAATACAAAAAAAAAGGTTGGTTTATAAAGAGGGAGAGGAGGCAGCAGAGCTGATGAAGAACAGGTGAAACTCATCAGGACGGGGCAGACAATCACACAAGGGCAGGACGCAAAATGGTCTGAAATGAGAGAAAGGTGAGTAATTCAAAATAAAATAGGAAAATATGAATACATGACAAGAAATGAAGAAAAATAGAATAGAGTGAAACATGATCAACATGTTTATGAGCTGTGAACTTCACTGCTTTAAGAAGGAGTGAATTTCCCTTTAAAATCTCAGTCATTTATTTTTGCTAATGTATAGTAGGTCCCAAAGAAGGTAATGTTTACTTCTTCATCCACTTCATTAACAATATGTTCTGTCCTTTTGAGAGGGTATGTTAGATTAAATTACTTTTTTTTCCTCTCAGAGAACAATAATTAGCTTGAAAAAGACCGTCCTAGGACTCCACCTGCCAGTTGTTTATCCAGAAAATCGGCGCCTGCGTGTGCATTCCTCCCACTAACACTAGCAACCATCCTGGAGAACAACATTGAGGTCATAGCGGTGATGACGTCCTGTACATCATGTTGATGCAGGAGATTCTGACAGTTTGATTCTGGATTGAAAGTGCGAGAGTGTATTTTTCATTTGGTACTTTAAATGCTGAGGCTCAGTTTCCTGTGTGCTGTGCTGCGTTCATGCATGTGTCAAAAACAAAAGTAGTACCTCAGTAATAAACGTATCGTTGAGTTTTATAAATTTTCATCAACGAGGTAAAGTGTAAAAGGAACATATAAACATCATTTTGTGAAGGAGAATGTTCTAGTTTGGTTTGGATTCAATCATATGATCATGATTTCTGACAACAGTGAGAGAAAATAACTATCAAGTTCCCATCAATCAATCGATCAACTCACATTGCTGCCGTCTCTGTCACCTTCACTGCTTCCTGCAACAAAATGAAAGATGTTGGAGGATGTCAGACTCTCCTGTAAACCAGCCGTGACACTTTAAACAAGTACAAGTAGCAAAACATTAGACATGCATAATCACACACAGCAGCCCTGCGGCACATAAACGCAGACACACACACACACACACACACACACACACAGCTGAATGCCTGAGTAGGTTACATGCTCACTCAGTACGTTGGACATGTCGCCTTTTCTAGGTTTTAACGAATGTAAACCGTTGTCACTCATGGCGATCTCTCTCGCTCGGAGCCCTGTGTTAATAAGGTTATGATTGACATTAAAACCCCAGCGTGCCTTACACAGATTTTTAAAAGGCTGATGCAAATTGACTCCGATAGCCTACAGTCCGGATTATCAAATGACAGAGTGATTTGATAGCAAGACAATTGCTAATCACCCGAAAAATGGAATTATTAAAATGGAGAGAGCAGGAAGGAGGAGATGAGGAACTGAAGAAGAAGTGATGTTTGCCTAAATGGCCAGTTAGTCAGACATGAGAGACCGAGGGAGAGACTGGGGGAAAGACTGAGGGAGAGAGAGACCGGGGAAGAGACAGAGGGAGAGAGAGACCGGGGGAGAGACTGAGGGAGAGAGAGACCGGGGGAGAGACTGAGGGAGAGACTGAGGGAGAGAGAGACCGGGGGAGAGACTGAGGGAGAGAGAGACCGGGAGAGACTGAGGGAGAGACTGAGGGAGAGAGAGACCGGGGGAGAGACTGAGGGAGAGACCGAGGGAGAGACCGGGGGAGAGACTGAGGGAGAGAGAGACCGGGGGAGAGACTGAGGGAGAGAGAGACCGGGGGAGAGACAGAGGGAGAGACTGAGGGAGAGAGAGACCGGGGGAGAGACTGAGGGAGAGAGAGACCGGGGGAGAGACTGAGGGAGAGACCGGGGGAGAGACCGAGGCAGAGAGAGACCGGGGGAGAGACTGAGGGAGAGAGAGAGGGAGAGACCGAGGGAGAGACCGGGGAGAGACCGGGGGAGAGACCGGGGAGAGACCGGGGGAGAGACCGAGGCAGAGAGAGACCGGGGGAGAGACTGAGGGAGAGAGAGAGGGAGAGACCGAGGGAGAGACCGGGGAGAGACCGGGGGAGAGACTGAGGGAGAGAGAGATAGAGAGAGAGACCGGGGGAGAGACTGAGGGAGAGACGGGGGTAGAGACCGAGGGAGAGACTGAGGGAGAGACAGAGGGAGAGACTGAGGGAGAGACTGAGGGAGAGACCGAGGGAGAGACTGAGGGAGAGACAGAGGGAGAGACTGAGGGAGAGACCGGGGGAAAGACAGAGGGAGAGACTGAGGGAGAGACGGGGGTAGAGACCGAGGGAGAGACTGAGGGAGAGACCGAGGGAGAGACCGAGGGAGAGACAGAGGGAGAGACAGAGGGAGAGACAGAGGGAGAGACTGAGGGAGAGACTGAGGGCTTAAAAGCGTGGCCCTGAAACCGACGTGTTGAACGTGATGATATTTTATAGAATGACTGGTTTTCTCTGTCAGCTGCTACTGATGACGAGGTGTAGCGGAAGTTTAGAGCAAGAGTTAAAAGTTGGTATGGATGTGGCGTTTCCATAAACAAATGTGTTATAGGGGAACAGTCTTTTCACAGGTATATTGATGGATTTTTTTAATTTTTTTTCATACCAAGTTAAGACTTATAAAAAAAAAATATGGGAAAATTAAGATTTGATCTTGGTTATGTAACACGGTGGTAAAGACGTTTTTCATGTCTAAAAGGAGCAATAAAGTTTGTTATGTCTTATAATCCTTTTTATTCCTATTTTGTACATTTTTAATCTGTC
This sequence comes from Chelidonichthys spinosus, assembly GCA_029853015.1. Classification (NCBI taxonomy): domain Eukaryota; kingdom Metazoa; phylum Chordata; class Actinopteri; order Perciformes; family Triglidae; genus Chelidonichthys; species Chelidonichthys spinosus. The sequence goes on along the minus strand of CM056832.1, from coordinate 7,478,991 downwards.
CGTTCTTCACAACATGATTGGTTGATGCCTTTGTTTGTGGTGTGAAAGCTATATATATATAAATATAAATATATAAAACCCGTGTTAGCGTGTAAGTCAACTGACTCAAGTAGCATCCCTTGAGGACATTTATCACACGTTGTCCAGCTCCCCTAGAGCCACAAAGGGCTTCCTCTTTATTATCTGAAACGTACTAATCAGCATGACAGCTAATGTTACGGCTTCATGGACAAACTTCTACATTTATCTTTTTATCAGATTGCTCCAATGAGTGGTCCGAATCAGCGACCATTAATCTTCAGGGTAAATGCTGCTCATTCACATTCTTGTGATTCTTTAACGTAGATATTTTAAGCTTCAGGGTGAGATAAAGCTTCACAGACACAACAGAGATACAGGTGTGGCAGACAGACAGATAGACACACCTGCTTGTCTCCGTGTCCTGAACACATCTGGGCTCACGGCCACATGTGTGCTCTCTGCCTGCGGCCTCCTCTGATTGGCTCTCCCATCAGCACTGAGGAGCAAAAAGTTGGTTAAAGATCAACAGTTAAAATGCATCCACAAAACAGAACAGAAAATAATTTATACTTTGTTTTGAAATATTGTATTCTATCTTTTTAATGTACTAACTTTCCTAAATCTACCTCTAGTTTACTGTGCTTAACAGTAAGTTGTGGTCGAGACAACCGGGAATAACAAATGACTATTCTGGTTCGTCAGCTTCCTGCACTGATGAAACAACAGTTTGAAGGATTTGTTTCTACTCTCGAAACACGTTGGTCAAGTTGATCCCTATCAGTTATTTTACAGCCATGACATGTGTATCATCATTCTGATTAATAAAACATGATCTAATGCATTAATATTATTCTCTGCCTCTTAAAAGAGAGTAAATCTAACCCGACTACTCTGATTCTTGAATCTACGAACACTTAGAAGATGGGGTCTTAAACTCAATTAAAAATGATACTATGAAACACAATACTGAGTACTTATTAGATGGTGTGAGGAAGATTTCTCACCTCCATCATCACCTCCACCTGATCTTTACTGGGCGTAACTCATGACCTTGATATATTGGCTGCCATTACACAAGTGTAACCTCAGTGCTTCTGTTTGGAGCGCCAGGAAATGCAGCACGATACTGAACCCTCTCCTGCTCAAAGATTCCAGTCATGAACATCACATAAATGAAAAATGAATTTAAAAGGCTCTTGAGTAGCACCACAACTTTGGCCTCCACTAAGCCAGAATAAAAATAGCCTCCGTTCTCCTTCCTCCACCGACAGAGGAGCATGTGACGAGCGAGAGAGGCCAGCAGCCATCAAAGGAACGTTGGGATGCTTCCCAGATTCCCCGTCTCATTCTCTCTCACTTCTCCGAGCACAGTCGGATTTGGGGAATGCGGCGATCGGCGAGGAGCCCCCAAACCGCCATTGTCCTCACCTCCCTCTCTTTCTCTGCTCTTTTCTCAGTGAGCCAAACGGGAGAACGCCCGCACTACAATGCCTCCCCTACTCCATCTCAGCTAAGCTGTCATTGGCTTCACATGAGAAACAATGAAACTTCATCGGAGACCAGATTACAGAAAAAAAAAAAAAACGGAGGGGGTTCAATGTAAAAAATTGTTGTAAAGGCGGGGGAAATTGGGGAATAAAAAAAGGCAGGGGCTTTTGTCTCTTTCTCTCTGTGGCTATTATCTTTCTGGAGGTTTGGGGATCTGCTTTCTTAGCCTCTGTCAGCGGTGCAGGGGAAGACCTGGGGTAGTACAACCGGGCTTTTGGCTGCCAAATCGCCCTAACCCTCTTTACCACTCTTTTTTTTCTCCTCTTGCTCCTTTTACTGTTTTTAAAAAGAGCTTAGGAAAGAGCATCTCTCCCTGTCTCCTACCCTCTCTCTCCCTCTCTGGACCCAGCTTGTTTAAATTGGCTGATAGGAAGGGATTTGGGATGGATGGAGGGGGCTTAGAGAAACGCAGAGTGAGGGGGGGGGCAGAGCAGAGAGTCATCAGTGTTACAGTCAAACAGCCATGAAAAGCCTATGAGGATGAAAAGAACAAGAGTGCCTTTTTTATCTAATGCACACAAATCCCATATAAATACTCCAAATATGTTAGTCGGGGTATGACAAGGAATGCCCCTCCATCACTTCCCTCTCACAATAACACAGACGTGGATGGCTATATTTGTATGTATCTGTTTATGAGTCAGGCCCGGGACAAAGAGAGGGGCGCTTTCAGTCTTTAGTCACGCTGTTTCAACATGTCATTCATGGGGAAGAGTGTATTAAACAATCACTCTGAAACAGTTTTGTCGGCACTCCGGAGACTGAACCGTGGTGGAAACGGACTCCGCTGGAGTTTTGAAATGTGGCTGCGGCTTCAGCGTTGGGATGGCTGCGAGCGTAAGACCCGGAACTGATGTGGCTCTGACATTTGAAATGTCACTGGGAGGGAAGGCTTTTAGGCTGCAGCTGGGTCATTTGGCCACTGATGATCTCAGACAATTCATATAGAGACAATGGGGAATCACTGTGGGAGAGGAGATGACAAGTAGAAGTAAAACAGTGCTTCATTTATGAATAGTTGTAGTAAACATTTTGTTTTTATGTAAAGAGGCTATAGCCAACACTTTTATGAAAGCAATGTACCAAATGAAAATGTGATGAAATTTAAAGGGAGTTCAGCTCATTGTGTAGCTGTCCGAACCACACCTTCACTCTTTTGGTTCACTATCACCGCTCTCATAGCGTTAACGCCAGCTGTTATCCACAGTAATCTACCTGCTCAGCAGCAAACAGCACATTTAGATTGATATTTCCCTCAGGAGTTGGTGGAGACCAAAACCAGAACACAAAGACTCCTAATGAATTATCATATTGTCCATAACTGCTGCATGTGCTAATAAGAACCTGTTTGCTAACAAGTTCACGATAGCAGACAAGAAGACGAGGATATGTTAATGGTAGCGGCCGAAACAATCGCTTGGTGCTGAAAACGAAGAATCACCAAGCAGAGAAAAGTCTTGACGAATTTAAGTAAATGTATTGTTTAACAACATAACAACTATACTAACACTGAGTGGGAGTCCTGAGAGGATACGATAGTCTCACGATACTTAAGTCACGATACAATCTTATTGCGATGTTAAACATTTTTTGGTATGCTGAGTTTACCGATAACAATTTAATCCAATACATAAAAAAAAAAGAGTTTTTGCTTGATTCATCTCATTTAAATCATTTTTATTGCATTATTTTTGTTTGTCAGAAAGTAGACAGGCTAACCAACATGTCATGAATGTTGCATCATGGACCTCACAAACTACACTGTTTGGATTACAGTCCACATGGTCCAGTCCAGTTGACGTTACCCATGACGAAGCCCGAAAAAACACAATTAAGTGGACTGAAAAATAAAGGTTTACGGGTGTATTTGTAATGTTAATGATTTACATAATTAAACATTGATACATGGCGTCTACATATCTACATTTTGCCTAAATTTTGCCTTACTATACGACTAAAATATTGCGTTACTATCGGAACATATACATTTTTCAGACTGTCCTCCTCGAGAAAACGACCACATAGGTCGTGTGTCAAGCACCGAATTACGACCATATGTTACGTTTCAAAATAGCGCGCCCTCTAGCGGTCAAGTAAATATCGACACTCCGGTGTCTCAGACGATCGCCCCCCCCACACGTCGACCTAAACTACCCGATTCCACGACATCTTCCCCATCCCTCCCCACCCCATGTATTCCTTTCAAACAGACACAGATGTAACTCACCGTGTTGTGGGAGTGTCTGGGTACGAAGGTCCTGATGCACTCTGGTTCCTCTCTGTCCGTCTGTCCCCGAGGATGGACCCACACAGCAACACACCATTTCTGCCTCCCAGAGGATCTTCAGGGACACAAAAACAAACACACACACACACACACAGAGGTCTGAGAGCAGTTTTCATTTACCTGAGAATTAAAGGAAAAGATGACCCTGTTTGTCCATGAAAATAATTCACAAACCTCTTGGAACTTTTCTCGTTTTAGTCATTGAGGTCTGTCCTAGAATATTTATGCCAACAAGTGTTTATTGTTTAAATTTGTAATCAATTGAGGTCACTTTGTAGAGATGTTTTCACTTTTTAAAAGCCATCAAATCAAAAAATATAACAAAGAAAAGCATTAAAGTGGGTGAAATGTTTTTCCACTGTATATGCTTTGTCATGCCAGTAAAATACAAAACGTTATTTTTTCCCATTTGTCTTGTCCATTAGTAAAGCAGCAGGTTTCAGGCACTTCTGCTCTGGCTTCGCTTTTCAAAACTGGACGTTGCTGCTCATTTTAGTACATTTTTGTCCCCTTGTGTATCACGATGTTCTCCGGCAACGTTTGGATTAATTCAGTCTTGACTTTTAACTATGCAGATTACAACCCCCTGAGTAATGACTGTGTTTCTGTATGTACTATGTACAGATTTGCCAGCCGTCTCTATATTGCATTTCTATTGTTTTTACCCAACAAAGCCTGATTTAGATCTGTGAGTTGGAAACATGGGCTTGTTACAGTTATTGGCAGTAATTTGCACCTTTTGCGGATATTTTGTCAGATTTAGTTCTAGTATTTTGTTCAGCCATGAAAAACATACGTGTGTACGGGAGTGGAGGCTTTTGCCAATTTCGACGTCACACCTTGACAATCGTGTTCCTGATAAACATGTCATGCCGGTGAAGTTTGAATCGAGGTGAATTGAGAGGAGCAGTAGAACAGTAACGGAGGTTGTGTGATCACAGCAACATGCTGAGCTGAGAGGGGGAACAGAAACAAACGCTGCTTTCCTTCAACACACACCGGAGCTAACAGGCTTTTACCAAAACGACCAAGAAAGGGGAGAGAGAGGAGGTGGAGACGTGGATCTTCAGATAAAGCTCTTGTCTCATTGCCCATTGAAAGGCCCCGCAGTCACATCAGCCTTTGTGAGGGGGAGACGGAACGATCAGGCATACAACTTGGCTTCTCCTCCTGGCAAAACGCTACTCCAAAGAAAAAGAGATAAGGAGGAACAGAAAGACGCCTTCCCGCGCACTTGTTCGCTACTCTGCCTCTCACAACGCCGTATCTATCTAAATCAACACACTTGTCAGCCAGACAGCTATAAGCGATTTCCAACGCCATTATGAAAAGGGACCATTTCTAAGCTGAAATGTGTGTCCTCTATTGTCTGATTATGTGTGTGTATATGTGTGTGTGTGTCTGTGTGTGTGTGGAAGTGAAGGCAGGATCTCTGTTCAGTGGATTTATGGATGCACATAAATATGAGAAGAGGCGCATAGAAATATGGTGTCGTTGCCCAATCGGAGTCCAAGACATCCACCTAACAGAACGGCTAGATCTGGTGTCGATTCATTTAGAAAGCAAGTGAAAAATAGCATAAGATATGCTCTTCTTTCCAATTTCTTCATTTCAATGCAAATCAACTTGTTTCTATGATTTCCTTGAAGTGAAATAAAAATAATCCAGGGTGGCAATGGCCTAGATCAGATGTTTTCATTACTGTTCCTCAAGAAAAAACAACTTGGGTTTTTGTGTGTGCGCCAACAGCCAGAATATGTCCAAAATACCACTATGAGCACCATTAAAGCTCACTAATCAACTTACATCATCGTTGTTCAATTTGTACAAAAACGGACGTATAAAAACAATATTTCCCTGTTTGTGGAAGCTGTTTCACTTTGCACAGAGACTGGTTGGTTATATCAGATGAGGAACGTATTCCTCTCTGGTAACTACTGTCTATCTGCCGTTGAGCAAGGCATTAAACCCTCTACTGCTTCAACAGAACTGGCACTCATCCTCCACCAATCCATCTTCTGCCACTTCTCCACATCTCACAGCAGGTTGAGCAAAGAAGCCCAAACATCCACAGTCATGTCCTCGGACTCTTCCTGGAGGATAACAGAGCGGGTGGGTTATATAATCCCTCCAGCGTGTGCTGGGTCTACTCCCAGTTGGACATGCCTGGAATACCTCCACAGGAAAGCAACCAGGAGTTACACCTCTGATCAGATACCTGAATCCCCGTAGCAGGCTCCTTTCAATGCAAAGAAGCAGGAGAACTTCACGCTCCCACCTGTATCTGAACGGCTCACGCTCTGATTTAAGATTATGCTTCTGAGAGATGCATCTAAATTCTTATTGAAGGGTGTCACACCTCCCACATCGCAACGTTTAGTTTGACCTCCGCGTCAATAAAAAGGTTTGAAAGCTCCACTCCTTTCAGGAGGCAGGTACGAAACAGAGTTGAGAATTTATGCAGGGATCTACAAGAAGAGCTTTTCGAATAATCTAATGATACTGACAATCTTACCTTCATATAGGAATTAACTGATAACGCTGAATTGAAACACAGTAGCATTATCTCACGGAAACAACTATTTCTCCCGTTTGTAAATAGTAAGACACATTTTAAGTTGCTCAAAATCCCTTTTGCACCCACATAAGAAAACAAGAAATATGTGGCCACAATATAACCGTGTTTGTGCTATAAACTCCTTGCAACTAACATAATGTCAACACAGGATTATTATGTATATATTATTTCTGGAGTTATGAGTATCAATATTACTGTCATTAATTACTCCATTTTAACTCCCTGGTGCTGTTAAAGGCTTTGTATTACGGAGCTGCAAGCAAATTCAGCAGTTTGTGAAAGAGGCACGGAATTTAATCTATTGGTTTTGTGCTGAGTGACATGAATTGTCATTTTTTTCTAATTCACTCTCCGCGGCTTCGTGGTTGAAAGTCCTGTTTTGGACCGATCTGCCCCCATAAATGGTCTTTCTCAATATTTAATCCTACGTCTCTACTCTGGCTGTTGCATGGTCACATGAGTGCATTTCATTTGTGTGTCCACCATGACAAATTATTCTGATTAACTTTCTCCTGACGTTGTTTTTGTGTAAATAGGTTGCATTTCATGACTATTTTATGAGCTGCCGTGAGAGTGGAAATGTACAGTCAGGCTTTGTGTATGTGCAGTAAATGTGTGTATTTGCTTACAAACAAGAAGTTGACCTGGTTCAGGTTATTCAGTGTTTGTACAGAGAAACAGCAGGATGTTTGGGGACTCGTAGCTAGGGAACGCCTGTTTCACATGGAGAGAACAGGCAACTTTCACATTTCTGTTTAACAACTGATTATTACAAATGGTCGTTTCATGCAGGATTCGCCATAGGAGCTCCCGTCCACGTCACGCCCAACTGCACACATATACAGCACACATATTTACACAAACACATATGTCTCCGCGGGCTATTTTGAATTGGAGCCACAGTGTGTGACTATGACGGAGAACAAACACATTTCTGTCTCCTGTGTGTGTTCAAACATAAACACTGTCCGTCTGGGCCAAAGGTTCCTGTAGCTGCAATGTGGGAACCTGTGTTTGAAACCATGGGAGCGATGAAACAAGTCTGTGTTTTGTCAGCGTGGAAGGACTCGCACTATGTGTTAGATAATAGATAAGTCATGTGATGATAAGTCAACTACACTTAATATGACAAACAGGGGTAAAATAAATATTCAGATCCTTACGGTAAGCAAAATTACTAATACTGCATGTATTTATACTGTGTATAAATACTCTATTACAAGTAAAGGCATGCATTGAAAATCCTACTTAATAAAAGTGAAAAACAATCACCATCTCTGTAATATCTTAATAATTGCCTTAATTTCCTCTGAGAGGATGTCTGGTCTATCCTGGCAGCGTTACCTTCAGGATTAGAGCATCAGGAATAGAGCATCAGGACTAGAGCATCAGGATTAGAGCATCAGGACTAGAGCATCAGGATTAGAGCATCAGGACTAGAGCATCACGACTAGAGCATCAGGACTAGAGCATCAGGATTAGAGCATCAGGACTAGAGCATCAGGATTAGAGCATCAGGACTAGAGCATCACGACTAGAGCATCAGGACTAGAGCATCAGGATTAGAGCATCAGGACTAGAGCATCACGACTAGAGCATCAGGATTACAGCATCAGGACTAGAGCATCAGGATTAGAGCATCAGGAATAGAGCATCAGGACTAGAGCATCACGACTAGAGCATCAGGATTAGAGCATCAGGACTAGAGCATCAGGACTAGAGCATCAGGCCTCGAGCATCACGACTAGAGCATCAGGACTAGAGCATCAGGACTAGAGAGTCACGACTAGAGCATCACGACTAGAGCATCACGACTAGAGCATCAGGACAAGACCATCAGTACTAGAGCATCAGGACTAGAGCATCAGGACTAGAACATCAGGACTAGCAGGTGACTGGGTTCAGCTCAGAAAGCCTTTAGTGAATCAGCTTTCTCTGTTAAAAGTAGTTTAACGTTGAGCTGAAATGCTGTTTTATACTTTTAGATCATATTCCCGGTCATATTGTGCACCTATTATTTGACAATACTGTATATACTGAACATTTCTTGAATGTTTTTAGATCTAAATCCAATATCTTGTTTGTCCTGGAAAACAAAGTATGGCACATGCTTACATCAGCTAGTCCTCTTAATCAAAGTCAACCAAAATATAATGACATCCATCTCTCAATCAATCAGAGAGAGGGTCTTCAGTTAATATTTTCAACCATCAAATCAAGTTCATCCCAACATTATGTCCCACCTGCTGATCCTGTTTCACTGGAAATACGTGTGAGCTGTTTCAACTCTGCTTGAAAACCATGCAGCCTCAAGTGTCGTATGAGTGCCTCATATTTAGTGTTTTGATACTAATCATATTCATTGCATTACTTATCTCATAGTGATTGACTTTAGTGTACTGTGCTGTTTTCTGTCATGTTTTCATGGTTCTGTGATTGTTTTTTGTCAGGAACAACAGCTGTAAATCAGCTATGAGCTAACTGTGGTGCATTTCTTGTTAAATGCGTGCTAACCTTTGGAAACATAAACAATTAAAATTAAATGAGTCATACTGTGTGGAACTTCTAACTGGTTATAGAGCATCCAATGTGTACATAGTCGACGGGGCCACCGGTGCTGAGGGACCCAGATCCGGCTTCACTGAATTCTTCCACCTGCAGTCGGTTTTCGGGGCTCAGGTATTTGGAAACACTACCACTTTTGTCCACAGGGACCGCCAAAATCAACACCAGCATTAAGAGAAGAAGTATGGTTTCTGCATTAAAATGTTAAAAACGCTGATGTATTATGGAAGACATTAATAGACTGATTGACCTTATAATGAATCCCTTTATATCAAGTAACAGTAGTTGACTGGTTATGTATCTTATCACAATCTATCGTTATAATTGGTGTTTTGATGTACAATCTTTATATGAATAGTAACTCTGGCTGTCAGACAAATGTAGTGAAGTAAAAAGTACAACAGAGCCAAAGCTGATTCTGGTGGGGTGTGACGGGCAGCCATGCCAGGGGCTATGTAGATGTGTATGTGTGTGTGTGTGTGTGTGTGTGTGTGAAAAGCGAGACACCTGTTCACTGGAGCCCTTTGCTTGAAGCGAGCCACTCATTATTTATGAGCTGGCTTTTCTGCTCCATTAATGTGTCTGCTTGTCTGAACGTTCAAGCACAACTGTACAACACACACACACACACAAACACACACACACACACACACACACTTAGAGGCATCAGTTTAACCGTCACCACACGATGCCATTATTCTCCATTTCAGGTTGTGTGTTTCAGTTTAGTCACCGGCAATGTAACATGTTTATGGCAAACATCGACCATATTTACGCAGGCACTGTAATTAATCAAGCACTCAAATAAGAATATGTCTATGTTTGTCTAATTTGTGTAAATAACATAACAGCAATAACTGATTGAGGTTGTGTCCAGCGGCTTTTATAGCCTTATTCTGGAAATGAAATGAGGGTGGTGAGAGGGAGCCAAAATATAACATTTATAATATCTACTTATTATTTATTATTGTGTAGTCCTGTTCATCTAGTCCTGTTCAGCGTTGAGAAATTCATAACAGGCTGTGTGACCTGATCAGCAATTCTTTAAATGCTTTTGTTTACTTTAGCTGACGATAGCGGCCAAAAGTTAAGAGATAAAACTTGTAATGGAACAAAAAATGCATGAAATCAATATTCATGCATTCTTTAATTTTCTTTATTCATGAATTGTGTTGTTTTTTCTTTCTTAATGCATTCCTTCCTTTCAGAGTTTCTATTTCACTTTACATCCTCCTTCCTGCTGCCCTCCTGTTCCTACAATCATCCCTCCTTTTTCTCTCTCTCTCCTGTCCCTTCCTCCCCACTTTCTCTGCAGCGCTGCTGTCCAAGGATAGGACATGCTGCAGGTGATGGAGGTAAATCATCTAGGACATAATTAAGAGGCTTATGAGGAAGGAGTGTGCCTGTTATGCATCGCATTAGAAAAAAAGAAACTGCTTGCAAACAGGCCTCATAGTTACAGAACCGCTCATTTTCATTCACCGACAAACACACAGACACTCAGCCGTAGGGGTCTGACCTTATGCAGTGGAGTTAAATACCTCTCCTGCCTCATTTGGCTGTCCGTGAGTGCACACACACACACACACACACACACATACACACACACACACACACATACACACACACACATGCACACTCAAGCACACTGCCTTCTGGTGTGTTTTAATCACCAATGAAGGACTCATCAGACATGTTCATCTAGTTCCCTCACAAATTTGAATGTTTTCTGCTCACCCGTTGGCCCTTGAAGCCTCTGTGAGGAATTGTGTGTGTGTGTGTTTCTCAGTGTGTGTGTGTGTGTGTGTGCGTGCGTGTGTTTGTCAGTGTGTGTGTGTGTGTGTGTAATCAGGAACTCGGCTTGATCCCCTCTGGTATGTGCTTTCGGGAGTTATTGTCAAAGGGCAGCAGCACAGCCTGAAGTAACAACAAAAAAGGCCTTCGCTGGGTTTCCTTCCTTAGCTGGTTTGTCCAAAAAAACTTTGGTGTAATATAATTCATGAGCCTCATATTAAAGACGTTAATATTCAACACTTTATGTCACTATACTTTGTATTTCATTTTAAGGGAAGAAAAATCCTCAAACCATTATTTGTCTTTATTTTATTTTGTTGTAACTGTGGTCATACTGTGTTATGATTTTATCAAGATACTCCATCCTTTTATTAATGTACATATCCTGTTATTTATTGCTGTGTTTTATTTCATCTCTTTGTAATGCATTGCTTTGGTTAACGTTTGTTGTTGTTTTTAATTGGGCTCTATAAATTAACGTAACTCACCTGTAAAGGTTGATTTTTACACTTTTTAAATCTTACAAACATGAAAACTTAACTCAGTTACTCACTTTTAATAACCAGTATTGATGATATTCTCTCTCAAAGAAGGCAACAGGTTGTGTAAATTTTACATGAATATGTCAAACACAATCTGATTGAGTTCCCCTTTGTGATATTAAACGAGGTTGAGAGACTGAGAAAATAGCTGGTGTTAGATATCAGAAAAGTGTGTCGGAGTGGGTGAGTTACTGAGGTTATCAGGAGCCCACCTCCCATTTCACATGTGAGGAGAAATAACGATACATTTGGTGTCTTTTTGGTCAGACATTATGATTATTTTCTTACCGTTGGCTGTGATGGTCTGGGCCTCGATTTCATTAGCTTTCCTCTTGGCCACATCTGCTAGCACCACCTCGCCCTTATCGCTGGCAACATAATGGAGGTCCTTTGAAGGAAATGCAAGAAAGAAAGAAATGGGAACGTTAATCTAAAATGAATCTAGGCTCCGATGACAATAGGTTTTTTTTTTTTTGGAGGGGAGGGGGCGGTGTTTTGGCAGGAGGAGGAAGAAACAGATGAAATGACAGAAAAAAATGAGCCGTTTGAAGCCCAACATCAGAAAGAGCACCGGTTGGATGAAATGCCCGTTCCTCCAAAAACTTTGAAATCAGCCAGCTTGTGCCCCCCCTCCTCCTCCCCCTTCATCCCTCACACCCTCGTCTCCCCGTTTTTGAACTAGGGAGGATGTTATCTGTCACATTTCAAAAGTGGGAGAGGAGGCGAGGGACTGTTCACCTTTCAGAAACGCTGGTATTCTCTCTTTACGGAGAAACATATCCAGCCGAGCACATTACTATATCAGCCTGCGACAATATTGGAAACAGCGTGTTCCCTCTGTATCTCTCTGTTTGAGTCCTGCATGGCCATACAGAGAGATAATATTGCTAAATGATGTCTGAGGGTGGCCGATTTAAAGCTCAACGCTGTTGATTCATTAACAACAGCCGTTCCTGTTTTAAGTTCTGGGCGACTGACGAGACTGAGGTAAATTAATCTATTCAAAATAATGAAATCATAGTTTTAATAAATTAGATCAGATTACAATATTAATTGTCCTGTGATGGAAATGTGTCCCGAATATATAGTGCAGGGTGTTGTGTGTTCACATTAGAAAGGACAAGATTACTGAAAGAAGTATACAACCTAAAATGAATTTGGAGTGTGCTGTGGATGCAACCTTTTCTCCCACAATGCAATGCATAAAGGAACTAGAGCTGTTAGATTACAGTCAATGCATGCAGGCCAGGTAGGAAAGAGATTAGAACCAAATCCTTTTATCATGTAAAAATGGTTTGGATTAATAAGAGTATGCACATTTGAACATTTATGACATCAGCTGCATCAGAGAATCTACACAATTCAGAACTCAAATGAATGAACACTGATTGAAATAAATCTGGATCGTAACACAGAGCAGCAACAGTTACACATTTCTCAGTCTAAGAAGCAAACCGGAGCAGCAGCATGACCGTATAAAACCCTGTTTTGTGTCAGAAAGGTCACCGATTTGAATCCCCCAGAACGGCTGTGAAGTAAATGAAAAACACACCCTCAACAACAATCAGCGTGTTGCCCCTGTTGCTCCAGTGGAGGCCGTCAATAACCTGCAGTAAAGGCTGAAAATGTACTGGTCAGCTCCCAGCGGAAAGCAGGACAGTGCTGAAGGAATGAAATATACTTAATGTGGATAAAGCATAAATAAAAGTGAGAACAATTAAAATCAAGTAAAAAAAGAAAGAAATATCTACACATATATAATATATGCGTGAAAAAGAAAGCCAAAAACAACACTCAACCTCTCAAGTGATTGAACAGAAAGTGAATCACACGCTCATCCTGGCACCCAACGAGGGGCTTCTCAGGGTCGCAGGGTTTCCTCAGGCCGAGTGCAGGACCTGAGGGCCCATCAAAGGGTACAGCGTGTTAAGAAAAGTCTTCCGCCTCAGCGACATCACAGGACATCAGTGCCGTGACTCAGGGCTCGCCATGGATAACCCTCAGCTGGCTAAAGCCAGCCCCCAGCTGAGCCTGCACCCGGCCCTAATACCCCCATATTGTAACCCAGCTTTTGTACCCCTGGAGGAAAAAAAAGAAAGGGGGGGGGGGTGGTTTCCAAAAGAGGGGGGGAGCAGAGAGGGATTGAGGCAGGGAAAGAGGGGGAGTATAAGAGAATGAGAGAGGAGCTGAAATTGAAGAGTATGAATGGGAACAGATTGGGTAATTATAGTGTGGTGCCTGCCCTCTGTGGCGAGGAGTTAGGAGGAAATGTGAAAATGGCCGACAACAAAATGGCCTCAAAAGAGCCCAAATCGGCTCCCAGGACTGAGGTGGCTAATTCAGCCGCTGTGAACAAGGACGTGGCCCCTCAATTAGATATGAGTGAGGCTTCCTAATTGATAACAAACAGAGCAGCAGAAGATTAAAGCGGGCGCGGAGGAATTAAAGCGAAATGATAGCGAGAGACGGAGAGAGACGGTGAACAAGACATAAAAGACGTGAAGAAGGCAAAATTCACAACAAGGGTTTTGGTGGGGGAGAGAGAGAGAGAGAGAGAGAGAGAGAGAGAGAGAGAGAGAGAGAGAGAGAGAGAGAGAGATGGACGGAACAGAACAATATGAACATTTGATGCCGGGGCGCTTTATTCCAGCTTAGCTCCTCATAATACTGTCTGAATCTGGAGACCCAGAGAAAGAATAAACAAATGAACAAACGAGAGAGAGAAACACTGAGAACTCACTGAGAGAGAGAGAGAGAGAGAGAGAGAGAGAGTATCAGCCCGACTAAGAAGGGATAACAATAATACTGCATATAAAACCATCAGATATTACACCTCTTATTCCCAGACGTTCAAACGCGACACTAATCTTATTTATATAAGAGCTTTAGGGGTTGCAGCTCCTGATAAAGAGGGGTGTTTTAGTGGGCCATTTTTGGGGAGTGCAGGGAGGGGAGGGGGTAGAGTCGGTGGACACTAAGAGCCTGATATTGACTGATATTTGGGTTACCTCCAAATAAACGAGGGATTAGGTTAACTGGCACACAGCAGCGCTTACGACACGTTAACAGACGGGATCATGTCCGAATGTTTGCAGGCTGTGGGTTACTGTCAAATAGGATGAGTGGGAAGTACAAACATGAACATTCATGGGTTATTTAGGCACTATGTACACAAAGAAAACCTATTATTGATGCATGGGTCATCTGCAGAGACAGAGTTTGAACTTTGGGATCGCTGACCACCATACATGATTCATTATTGTGGGAAAAATGGGTCAATTTTAAGGTGAAATTAGACTGTTATTAGCCTGTAATGTTTCAAACATCCCCTGTGAGGAAACAGGAAAATATTCATAATAGTCATTTTAATTTCTTGCTTTAACAATGACACATCTTGTGGTTAGAATACAATCTTGTGTATTAAGTCTAATTCTGAGATTGATATCTGAAAGCTTATTAGAAACTTAATGGACTTTTTATCATAGGGTTATTTTGTAATTGAATTTAATATTTTCAAGCACAGTAAATCAAGTGTTCCACATGGAAAGGAAAATGTGAATGAGATATGTAACAGGTTATGTCTTATAGAGGCCCACGCATAATGTGTGTGTGTGTGTGTGTGTGTGTGTGTGTATGTGTGTGTGTATATATATATATTTATATATATATACACACTTGCTAATCAAATTCTGATTATTGCCTTTGAATGTTTTCCGGCTTCGTTACAAACCCTGCAAATATCTCAGGCAAATATCTCATAATACAAATCTACCAAAAACAATTAGTCCCAGAAATTCAAAGATTATTTTTTTCAAGCAAAGAAATGATTCAGGGTTGAATTTCCCTTTTGTCAAAAACATAGAGTCAAATATCTGACGGGACACAAATTCACACAGGGCCAAGCGAACGTGAAAACCATACTCACTAATGAACATCCGGCATGAGGACACACCTGTTATCCAGGAGCCTCGTGTTTGACTAACACTTCTATCAGATAGGTGTTAAGGACTTAATGTTTTAATAATGCTAATTACTCATCTGAGCCACAACAATGAGCTTATTGCCAAAGACGTGCGATACCTCCTCCTCCTCCTCCTCCAGCAGTACGTTAGATAGGGGAGGAAGATAGGAGGTGAACCCAACAGACGCGGCTTTGCCTCACTGCTAGCGTATCTAACAAGAAACAGTACAAGCCCTCATTGGGGAACAAAAGAGCCGTCATCAGATTCGGCTATCGCACAATTTGATTTAATTAACAAGCTACATCAAGAGCCAAGAGGAAGAGAAAGGGGGAGGGAGGTGGAGAAAAGAAAACCCAACTTGTCGCCGGCTTGACTTCGCTGACGAGTGACCTAATTGGTTACATTATCAACTCATTATCAAAGGCTAATTAGGGAGCTACAGAACAGCTCCAATTATGAAAAAAAAATGCAAACGACTCCCTGCTACTACCTCGACGTACATCCCCCAACCACCTCCGCCAAAACACCCCCGGTCACCCGTTCCTCCTCCCCCTCAATTTAGCCTGACACTAAAGTGTTTCATTTGAACAAAAGGTTTCTTTTTGGTAAAAGGGGCCCTCTATTGTTAGGTGGGAAACAATGGGGCCTGAAGGAGTGGGGGTCTGGTGATAGAAGGGGGGGTATCATGCTGGGCATTTCTAGAAGAGGTGAGGGTGCGCTTGTTGTCTATGTGTGTGTTTGAGTGGGAGCATTTTATCAAGTCGATGGTGCGTTATTGAGCTCTGTGGGCAAGTTTGGGAGTTAGAAAGAGTCGGGTGAAGGCGGGGGTTGCCCTCATTAACCCCCCCAACCCCAACTCAATCAGCTGACCAGCGGGTTAAAGCAACAACGCAACCTAATTAGAGCGAAGGACAGAGCGGAGGGTGAAATGTCAACGTCCTCTTTCTTTTCACACGACAACGAGTTGGTGCTCTCTTGCTTGTTGTAAGGGAGCAATAACACCATGAGACGTTTTTGAAATGCGTGGTAGTGTTTGGTGAGATCTGGAGACGGCCATGTTGGCCACTGCAAAAATGGTTTCTAATTCTGTGTCTTAAATTTGTTTGTATACAATTTATGGCAGTAAAATTATTTTTATTTTTATTTTTTTAAGCTGTTAGAAGAGCTTGGAACCGTGCACACATCCATCGTCTACCGCTTATCCTGTATTCAGGGTCACGGGGGGGCTGGAGCCGATCCCAGCTGTCATTGGGCAAAGGCAGGGTACACCCTGGACAGGACGCCAGTCTATCACAGGGACATGTAGAGACAGACAACCATTCACTCTCACATTCACACCTACGGGACATTTAGAGTCATCAATTAACCTATCCCCATCCTGCATGTCTTTGGACTGTGGGAGGAAGCCGGAGAACCCGGAGAGAACCCACGCTTACACGGGGAGAACATGCAAACTCCACACAGAAGGACCCCGGGCCCAAGCCGGGAATTGAACCCGGGACCCTCTCGCTGTGAGGCAACAGTGCTACCCACTACACCACCGTGCAGCCCCCGCTGCACACATGATTTCATTTAAAACAGGAAGGGCATCACGCTGACTGTCAGGTGTGGCATTAGCCACAGTCTCAAACTGAACTGATCTGGATGAGAAACTGGCTCCATAATTGGAGGTTCTTGTAGTTTTGTTCACACAGTTTTGAAGAACCAACTTCACACAATCAGGCTTTGAGATCAATTACCGCAGGGATCCAAATGAGTCCCTGTGAGGAACCCTCCGTTAGCCACACGCTCTCATGCTCGGTCAGCGCTCCAGAGCTCCAAATTATTACTTACAAATTACGTTCTCCTCTAGCTTCACTTCGGAACATAGCATAGTGTCTTTTCAAAGTAAACCTCCGTCTTTACAGGAAGTTTTGAAATGTGTCAATTGTAGTTCATGGTCTATTTCGTGGTCAATACCTTTACACAAAGTATGAAAAGGGTTTGAGGGGTATCATTTTACAATTTGCCATTTTTCATAAATAAATTAAAACATTTATATGAACAAACATTTCCAGACAAAGTTCATTATTGACATGAAGACAAGGATTTTGACAAGCTAGCGCACGTAAAGTACATGCATATGAAAGGATGTGCATGTTTTGGTAATAATCACTGCAACTGGACCAGCCTTATTTGCAGATATGAATCCTCTTCCATCTCTGTGCTCATCATTTTCTTCAGTTTCATCTCCCATCGCCATCACAACTGATGGACCTTGTTTCTTTTATCTCTCGCCGCCTTTCCTCTCTTTTTTTTTGCGTTTGTCATATAGCTTTCCATCCACACCAACACCCACCTCCTCCCCATCTTGCACCTCCAACCCCCCTCCTTTTCCCTCCTCTCCTTCCTTTGCGCTCTTTCAAGGTCCACAGGCTCGACTCCACCTTTTCAATTCGGCTTCCCAGCAGCACTACTTAGTGGGGAGGTAATTGGAACCAGTGCTATCAGTGTGATTGAGGGAGAAGTGTAGTGTGTGTGTGTGTGTGTGTGTGTGTGTGCGTGTGCGCTGTATTAATGTCTAGTGTGTTGGTGAAGCATGGAGCAAAGGGGCCCCCCATGAAAAAGGGGGTCAAACACATAGAAGAGCATTTCAGTGTGGAGTGGAAGAAAGAGAGAGTTAGAGGGAAGATGAGAGGGGAGGAAAAGGCCGAGCCGAGGCCATGGAGGTTGTGAAAAGACAGGGGCCCATACTGAGATCACACCTGCTCTCTGACATGCAAACACACACACACACACACACACACACACACAC